>CALSBV010010478.1:1831704-1959088 GCA_943590825.1 Bovichtus diacanthus
TCTCCCCTTGTCTTCTGTCCTCCCCCCTCCTCTGCTCCCCCCTCCTCTCCTCTCCTCTCCTCTCCTCTCTCTCCTTTCTCTCTTCTCCCCTCGTCTCCTCTCCTCTCCATATACATCTCTTATCTCTCCTTGTATCCCCGCCATATAAATAATTGATGGCCCATCTTTGACTCGCCTGGTGTAGTTAAAGGGCGACTGAAGTCTTGAGGACAACATCAATACTGAGCTGAAAGCACAACCGTGCCTTCGTCTGCTTGCCACACTTTCACAGGAGTCCCTCTTCACTAATGACCTACTTAGATTTGAATGAAAAGTATTTTTCTTTTCTCTTTTTTTTTTTATTTGTACAACTTCAGAAGACTTTATCCAGTCCACACAAATAGGACATAAGTGCTCCCTGTGCTAGATTCTTGTGCCACAGAGCTCGCATGTTTCCTTGTCCCAGAGTTGTGAGGTCATGCAGTAGCTTATAGCACCAGTCTATGTAGAAATCAGATCTAAGTTCTTTATTGTTGCAAGAAATTACAATCTGTGTCATGTTAAGTATCTTGTCATTCAGAATTCTCTTTCATCTCCTTCTATTTGAGGCATCCAAATTATGATAAAAAAAAAAAAAATGTTTACAGACCCTCATCATCTTTTTTTTACTGTGAGAGGGATCCCACCTATGGTGGATGTGTAATAAGTGTAATAATGACTGAAATTAACATGCATTTGGATGAAAATGGCTGTGCACAATATTAAAGATCAAAAATTGTAATATTAATAAATGTAATAACATTGTGCGATGTAAAAGGGTAAAAACTCACAGGAAATGATCAGTAAGCTCTACTCAGCTTTTTCGCCTCTTTTAGCTCATTGTTTCAGTTTATCACTCAATTTTTTTGTATGGTTTAGTCTTGCAGCTTTCATCAACCCTGTTTCCAGCAGCTACCTGCCCAGCACACAGCACATAAATTTAGAAGCTAAAAGCCCAGATATTTTACTAATTGGTGGAGACCAAACCAGAGCTAAAGTTCGTCTTCCCCCCATAGTGGCCGAACAATTCAACTAATACAGCTTTAAGGTTGTTGTGCTTTAGTGGAAATTAGAAGTTTAGCTTATACAGATACGAGGAACAATCCCTTTATGGTAGTATTTTGTTCAGGTCTTTTGTTACTATACTTCCCAATATAGGGCTTTCTGACTGGGGTCAGGAGTAACAACTGAAAAGCTTAACTTTTGTTGATGTTTAGTGATGTTTTCACTTGTGTAAGAGCTACACAAGAAAGTGCACTTGTGGAAGCATTGAATGTAAACTTGATTGAAGAGAATGAATGGAAAATCCAATACATGTTGCAAAACACAACGAATACAATCAAGTTCAACCAATGTAGCGTCGGAAGTAAAACCCCATGTCCGATCAAAGAAAAACTAAATATGAGAAGAAAGTACCTCCTCATTTCTGCAGGCTAGAAATGTGTTTCTTTGATTGTTTATGTTGTTTCCCAAAGCAGCAGCTACAGGCCGAGTATTGACAAGGGTTCAGAAGTTCATGATAGAGTGTTATTGTTTTCTAAATGGAACTGTATAAAACAGAAAAGTAGGCTGGGAACAATTCTTTGTCAAGTCCACCTCAAACTGTCAGAATGGTTCTCTGTTCTTAACTTACTTTTATCTTTTATGGAGAGGGGGGGGGGGGGGGGATCCCTGCAAGGATTTTATATACAGTCACCACACCCACACAAAATCGTGACTGGCAGTTTTATTGAACAAAATGTCACAGTGTTGCTGGTTTGAGGGAAAATATTAAATTGTCCACATAGTTTGCTGCATTAAACATTTTCTGCTAGTAATGTTGTCACATTTCTAAGAACAAAAACAGACAAGGGAGAGACAGATTGGTATCACATCTTCATGTTTTTCTGTCATAACCTGTTTATGTTAAGTCAGTCTTTTTCTTGACTTCCTCTATATGTCTTTACAGATTAACAGTGTATTTGTTTGTTTCAGCTGATTTTTATTGTTGGCTACATTATGAACCACTTTCTGTTTTACGCAGTGGTGAAAGAAGTATGAGTAAAAGCATAGACCGTGACACCGGGCAGACCAGGAGGGCCCCAGTCATTTTTGGATTAGAGTTTTTATGAATGAAAGACTAATTTGTATCTATATTTTTCTTTCAAAACTTGTACTTTAAACAAGCCAAACAATTGTTATTGGTCACTGTCACCCACTTCCACAACGCAGTTTGACATTTACCTATCACATGCATTGTTGTGCAATATTGTTCCTTCAGTTTCTGCTGGTCTGTCCTATAACAGAAATCCGAATATTCTGTAATAATGGTAATAATGTATAGTTGCAGTCAACAATATCAGCTACAAAAGACTCAAGTAAAGTACAAGAACCTATAAATTGTACAATACTTGAGTAAATGTACTTAGTAACGTTCGACCACTAGTTTTACATAAAGCGGTCTGGCTATATCTCTGTAGTATTAGAGTAATTATAGTGAATGAAATATAAACTGAAAATATGGTTAATCTTTCTCGAAAGGCATATGACACATTTTACCCCTCAGCCACAAGTTTATTAAAACTGCTTAACAAAACTACTTATACCTTGAGGAATGTTAATGACATATGGCCTTAAATGCATCTAAATTTGCATCCTGCATGTATACATCAACTGTTGTGGCAAATATCACGTCTTTACGTGACTATTATAGTTTTCTTATTGCGTTACATTAAATTACATTTCAGTTAGCTTTTGTCAAAAGCGACCTACAATAAGTTCAAACAATCATGAGGATACAATTCTGAACAGCAAGAATCTTGAAAGTACATTAGCTTCAAATAGGTTTAATCATTTAACTGCAGTACAATAGCTTCAAATAAACCAAACCAACCAATTTAGTGCTATGTTCAGGAAAAACATTTTTTTGGCTGAGGTGCAGTCGAAAGAGGTGGGTTTTCAGTCTGCGACGGAAGGTGTGAAGATTTTCTGCTGACGTGACATCAATGGGGAGCTTGTTCCACTATCTCATCTCAAGCCATGAGAGTGAATGACAGAGTCAAGTGAATTGGTGTAGAGAGAAAGGAGGAGGGGACCCAGGATGGAGCCCTGAGGAACCCCAGTGCTGAGTTGACAATGGTCCGAGAGAGACCCACTCCAAGTTAGCCTGTATGTGCTGTCCTCTAGGTAGGATTTGAGCAGGAAGAGAGCAGAGCCTGAGACTCCCAGTTCTTGGAGGGTGTAAAGGAGCATCTGGTGGTTCACTGTGTCGAACGCAGCAGAAAGGTCAAGAAGGACAACAACAGAGAGGGAGGCTGATCTAGCAGCGTGAAGTTCCACAGTGACAGCAAGGAGGGCAGTTTCAGTTGAGTGGCCGGCCTTGAAACCAGATTGGTGCGGATCAAGAAGGTTGTTCTGGTGAAAGTAAGACGAGAGTTGATTGAAGACCGTACGCTCAAGTATTTTGGAAAGAAATGGAAAAAGAGAGACATGTCGGTAGTTGTTCACTGGGTTTTAGGAGAGGCTTCACTCTTGCCTCTTTAAGATTGAAAGCAACATGTTAAGGAAGTGTTAATGAGATGGATGAGAAAAGGAAGGCATTACAATAAAGATTTCCTGTTAGATTACAGGAAAACTTCCTGTTACCCTTAAAGAGAGTGTTAATTCACCTCATCAGCTTTACTCACAAATCGTAAAACAAGTCTGGTAAGATGTTCTTTTTATGGTAAGTGACTCACCTTTCAAAATTCCCTCATTAAAAGCCATTGATGTCAAATAACTAATTAATATGTATAGGCTACATGTGGAGTTTTCTGTAAACATAACATTTAAATGTGTTGTGTATACCCTTGAGCCCCAACAAAGTGCTGAATGCATTTCCTTTCTTATAAAACCTGCAAAGACGACTTTCTAAAATTAAAAATCCTGCATTGTTTGCATCCATGTTAGCTTGCAGTCTTCTCCCGTACCTTTGCTGAAAAAATGCGGGAAAGAAATTGTCGTATTACCTCAACATCCTTGCACCCATGTCTAACGTTCAAACAAATAGGGGACCCGCTTTAGTTGTTTAAAGATTTAGATGAATGCAAAATATAAGCAAAGGTTTTATTGAAGGAAAAGATTTGACTACTTCGTACACTACAGCTTAAACAGACCTTTCACCTCTGGTCACGTAACAACTTACCCTGGAAAATATGTATTATACTGCCAAGGTGTAACGGTACGACCAGTACACACGGAGAGAGGGACTCAATAGCACGACTCAGAGACAGAACGATGATGATGGTAATATACTTTACTGGGTAAAGTAGACTAACAGGACATACAAACATGCAGGGGAAATCCAAAGGCAGAGTCGGGTCACAGAAACAAGTTCGATGCACAGGTAGGTCCTCAGCGTAGCAGAACAACAGGTAGGGATCAGGCGAAAACGGAGTCAGGTCACGGAAACAGGATCGAAGGAACCGGGGGGGAACCGGGGGGGGAACCGGGGGGGAACCGGGGGGGGAACCGGGGGGGGAACCGGGGGGGGAACCGGGGAAAACACTGGAACTCTTGACATGAATGTACGAAGACAAACTGGCAACAAGGGACAACCAACACACAGACTATATACACCAGGAAGTGGGAGGGGATAACAAGACACAGGTGGAGACACTAACGAAGAGAGTGGAGACACTAATGAACAGAGTGGAGACAGCTGGGGACAGGAACTAGAAACAACAGACACAAGAGGGAACATACAGTTAACAAAATAAAACAGGAAATACAAACAACACAAAACATCTAACGAACGGGACGGGACCTGATACAAGGTTTGTCACAAAATGTATTCAGCAACCTTTATTCAACATTGACATGAAGTTTGGCAAAATGAATGTCATGATTTTGTTTGAGTGTTTGGAACTCAACAAGTTGTTTGGTGAGTGGAGATCAATGCAATTGATGTCTGATGGGATTGACCTTGTAAATCTGTAAACAAGGCTGAGCAGCTTCTGCGTGTGTGTGTGTGTGTGTGTGTGTGTGTGTGTGTGTGTGTGTGTGTGTGTGTGTGTGTGTGTGTGTGTGTGTGTGTGTGTGTGTGTGGGTGTGTGTGTGTGTGTGTGTGTGTGTGTGTGTGTGTGTGTGTGTGTGTGTGTGTGTGTGTGTGTGTGTATAGCTCCCTCACTCTCTGATTGTATTGTTGATTTTAATTTAATGTATGTATTTTAGGTTCGGTAACCGCAAAGCTTTGTTGTATTTAACCAAGTTTATCTCTGTGACAGTTTGTCTTTGGCTGATTTTGTTAAATATGTTTATCTTGTTTGTTTAGGTTCACACAGCTGATCCACAGCTTCTAAATTAAACCCACATGGATCTGCATGTAGCTTGTTTGTTAAACAGCGGCTCAGACAAAGCAAGTCCAGTTCAGTTCAGTTCAGAGAAGTGGATTTGTTTTCACTGCTGACCACAGTTTATTCATCTTAATACCATGTGAGAACACGTATTATCAGCAAAGTATGAGCATTAGTCCATTGTGTTGTGCTTAGCAGTGGTGGAATGTAACTAAGTACATTTACTCAACTACTGTACTTAAGTACTGTTTTGTGGTACTTGTACTTTACTTGAGCATTTCCATTCTATGTCACTTTATACTTCTACTTCACTGCACCTTTTGCTCCTCTACATTTATTTGACAACACTAGTAAGTCAACTCATTTATTATGATGCATTATTATAGATTAAGCTACCCGGCAGTTTATAAAGTAATTACAATTAGCTCTGACTTTAAAAGCTGCAACATTAAAGTGATGAACACGTTAATGCGTCTCAAATCATAATCCAATTATAAGTAAATAAGTATATTTTGATGCAAATACTTTGATGGAAATGTTACTTAAGTAAGCTATTGAATGCAGGGCTTTGACTTGTAAGAGTATTTCTACACTGGGGTATTGCTGCTTTTACATAAGTAAAAGATCTGAGTATTTCCTCAACCTCTGGTGCATAACAGGAGAAACTGCAGGCAGTCAGGTATCAAAGTGTCTGTTTTCAATGCTGCTAAACATCCCCTCAAGTCTGAATTTGATAAAATACCCTCTGCGATACAACACATTGGAATACACAATGTGCAATACAACACATTTGGCAAACAAAAAAGATAGATAAAGGGAGCCTTTGTACCTTGTGCAATCAATAGAATGAACAAACCGCACCAAAATATTTCAATAAAATGTATTAACATTTGCACATACTGTACTGTATTTGTAATGTGTTTTTTTTTTTATGTAGTTGTTTGTTCTTTGTACTGTGCTTATTGTGGTGAGACAAAGATAAATTGCCTGTCCTGATGTGAAAAAGAAGATCTGTGTTATTCATTGCTATTGTATTCATGTTTACTGAATGAACCAGTGGTCTGCTATAAACAATGATGATCAATGATTTCTGCCTTTTTATACTGTCTACTGTCACATACTGTAAAGATAAAAAAAACAAACATAATATTTACATTAGAAACCCATAACTTGTTGGTTCACTTCTAACAGATTGCCCTGCAGTTTTAGAAGAGAACGAAAAATGACGAAAAATCCTAGTTGTTCTAACCTTAAAATGCTTAAAACTAACCTCCATCACACCTCACTTAAACTCACTCTGGTAGAAATGAGATTTGTTAAATTATCTTGATTGACACAAACATTTCTCCTGTCCTGTCTTCTCAGATTGATCACTACGCCCAGAGGGATCTGAAGAAGGGCCTCCAGCTCTTCGGCACAGAGGGCAACGTGGGTCTGACCAACGCCTGGATGATAGTACAAACCGATGTAAGATGTGTGATCACTGAAGGGGACTGGCGGTGCTGATCTAAAGCACAAGTTGGAAGATATTTAAGACATAAAGCCCATAAGTTGTAGGATAAGTTTCTTCCTCTTACTCAAAGTCTGCTGAGGTAATAAAGCTTTAAAATTGTATGTTGAGAACATTGCAGCCCATTTAAAATGAACTTCAATGCCATTTAACAAGTCAAGTCTTGCAAAATACCTTGTCACAAGCTGAGATACATGACGTTTTGACTGCATTATTAATTGTGGCAGTGCTTACTTTTGCTATTGGCAAGGTTCCCCCATTTGTTCCACTGTGATCACATTAAATTCACATGGAGTCGTGAAATGTTGAAGGGCCATTTGATTTTACATTTCATTCAAATCAAATTTTAATAAAACACTGCAATCCTTCCCGTAGTTAATGGGATCTGGACATTTACAAGGCTGGTAAAAAAAATTACTGGCAGTCTAAAACAAAATGGCATCATTATAGCGTGTGAAATGTCTCAACCGACTGTAACACACACTCGAAGCATTGTGGGTTTAAATGCTGTGGTAAAATGCTATGAGAGAGATTAATGCAAACATCCTAGACTCTCTGAGGTAATCTTTGTTTCCAGCTCTCACTTTGATGTGCTTTCTTCCTTTGTATTATTTATTTATATTTTCTCAACAATGCAATGTGAGGAACAGAGATTTGGAATTAAGGATTGCAGAGGACAGATGCCGTGGCTGGTGAATGGCTTTGGGAGACATCAAATGATAGATTGTAGATTTCAGGGCTCTTTGGACCTTTTTTCACATCACAGACCCTGTGCTTCAGTTTTGTTCCATTAGCAAATGTGCGGTAAACACTGAATGTTTTGCTCGAGTCTGTGTGCATGCATGTGTAGTCTCTGCAGGGCATATTGTGCAAGTGTGTCCGCGTATGGAAACTGCAGAGGCATACATGACGGCAGAGAAGAGTATTGCAAATAATTTATGCAAATGTGTGGGTGTTAATATGCAGAGGTTGTTTTTTTTCCCTGCATACAGCATGATAACATGAGGGAAATCTGCCTGAATGAGCACAGTTTGAAATTGCAAGCGTGAATGTACACTTTTTTCCTTACATCAGGGCTTCATAAAGTCTGGCTGAGAGGGAGTCCATTAAAAGGCAGCTCTCATTCTGTCACCGTTCTCCCTCCCAAGCCTCTCTTATACATGCTGAGTCACTGAATAGATAATACAGCAGATGTCCCTGGAGCAAAGTTCACCCTGAATATTATTAATGGCTGCTTATGGAATAGAAGAGAATCTTCACACATGGGTAGAAGTAGTAAAAAGACACCAAATGTCGACGCAATAAATCATAGAGGGTAACGTGCCACGCTGGTTGCAAACTTTTCAAGGTGATAAACATTTGAATATTGCGACTCGCTGTGTTTAGCCTTTGATTTTATTCTCAAACTTTATAATTATGCTTCAGATGCTTTCTGGTCATTTAAATTTGGCTGTACTTCATGATAAATTGCAAACTTGATCCATTGTTCAAGTGAGCGAGTTTTAAATTAACACACAATCCCTGATTCTGTGCACGGAGCGGTGTGTGGAGCGGCTGGGGAAACATTATTCCTGTGTGGAAATAAAGTCCATTGAATGCACAAAACATCAGGGGCACTTTATCTTTTCATGAAGTACACTGATGAATTGAATTGTGGTGGAAGCCATGATCCCTTATCACAAATCCATAGCAATCACAAAGGGGGAAGATGTAGATAACAAGTAGCAGGTGAGTTAGAAAATGATTTTAGGGCTTTGAGACGAATGAGATGTGGATTGTACAAAAAGGGGCTGCAGCTCAATATCAGGAAGATTAAAGGTGTCTACGCCCGGCACATATGAATTGTTTCGCCCAGTAAATCTTATTCTATTCAGGTCATTTTAGTTTCCATCAGCGGAGGATGTTTATTTGATATCACAATTTAGCATTTTAGTGTCATGACAATGGAAGGCTCTCTTGACTCATTGTCTTTCTCTGGTGCAGTTTCGCTGCTGTGGAGTCACCAACCACACGGACTGGTTTGAAGTTTACAACGCCAGCCGTGTGCCGGACTCCTGCTGCCTGGAGTACAGCGACAACTGTGGCCTGGACAACCCAGGAACATGGTGGACAGCGGTAAGTTCTGGCTTGAAAACCAAAGAATGCCTTCAAAAGATGCTACTAAAAATTGATGTTTTAATGTTTTATAAAGGATTAGAAATGCACAGTTTGCTAAACCCCTTTCCCAGCAATTATCATTTCATACCTTAGCAACCGTAACTAGGAACAGCAGGCATGTGGAGCAGTGTGCATGTGGCTATACGCGAGAAGCGGGTATTTAAAGTTTGATAAGACTTTGATAATCATTAAACATAATGTGAAGTTGATTATCTGCACTGGTGAGAGTACACGAGAACCACGGACCAATTTAATCTCAGACACCGATAAAAAAAACAAAGAGAAAAACAAAGGAGAGAAGAGAGCCTACATCTGGAGCGAGGTCATCGCAGTGTTAGTCTCATTTAATTAAAATGCAAATTCGTAATATCGAAAGGTAGGCTGATTCCTCATTTAATCCCAAATCATTCCAGGACCCTAATTAATATGATTTAACATGTTTAAAGGTTGAAGTAACGAGTTATCTATTGGAAAACAACTTGGTTCACACATTTCCTAATTAAGCAAAGCCAATTGTGAGAGTTTTTATGTCCAGAAGGACAGAAGTGGTGATACTAATGTTCATTTTATATATAATCTGTGTTTTTAGCTGTACTGTGCAGAGAGTTGTTGTTTAACTTTCGGATTGTGATACAAGCTTAAGAAAGCAACCATACAACACAATGACTGACATGTTCTTTGTCATAAAATACTTTACAACTACAAAAAACTGAGGTTTTCTGAGTTCTTATACCTGTGGTGCATATCTTTTAACGCCTCTTCTCCTCATGGCTCTGTGCACTTATGCGAGTCAACCAGGAAATCCATTCTCTCTGTGGGATCATCCGTGATCTCCTGTGTTTGCAAATCTTCTCCCTCCCTTTTTTTTCCGCTCCGGAATTTGCCTTGTGTACGTTGAAAAATTTCAGACAGACCACATGCACTGTATTCCCTGATTAATAAGACAATAAGCTAACGGCTATTTCATTCAATTCCGTTGCTTTACTTTGTTGAGAGTCAAATTGTATAATTGCATAACTAAAAATAAACTAGTTCGGCAAGTTTAACACATTGTGAATTTGCGTAATGTTATTTTGATAAAATATATGCTTAGCATAACTTACGCCACCAAAATCAAAGTAAAATAAAAGTGGGAGAGTTCACCATTACATTCATTATACATTTAATTATTTGCATATATCCATCGGTAATGCTCCAGGCACATCATAACACCGGACATGTCTGCGGTGGCGCTTCTATTCTTTGTATCCTTACTAGGTTAAAATCAATAACTCGTGCGTCTTTGCTGCTGCCAAACCAGGAGGGAAACATTTTTATTTGTGTCAAGTGCCAAGAAGGGTTGAATGTGTGTGAGTGTGAGCATGACTGTTAATGATGGTGAAAACAGGATGCGCAGCAGAGAATTGCATCAGTCAACAGGGAAAAATAAAAGCTACAGAATTTTTGCAAGTTTGTCTTGATGAATATGTAACACATAAATCTGCATTTGTAACATTATTTAGCAAGACTTGGAGTTGTTGCAGGAGAGTTAATTGAGTGTGTTGAGATAATATGTAGTAGAGACAGCTACTAATAATTACACATTCATTCAGAATTACTCCGCCTACTTGTGATCTGACAAACTCTGCTGCACTGAAATCTTTTACTGCAGTATTATTTCTGAACTGAAGCCTACTGTGTCTCACATGAAAGCAACCACCTGTTCTCTCGACGCTCTTCTATTAACGTTGTCATTAACACAGTTAGTCCCAGCACTTGTTCAGTCATTACATTAGGCTAGAGCTAGAACATTCTTCCAACTACAGTAGTAAAATAAAAAGGAAATCTTAATCCTGACAGGCCACACACTCAATTACTAAATCCCCTTTTTCCTGAATCCTAGAAAATATCTTTTTTTTTAATTTTCTTTTTTTTCATGAAACTGCTGTCTTTTCTACTTTAAGACACCATCTTTGAACATTCCAGTCTGGCTTCATAAGTCTTGCTCTATCGGGCCTCTTGACTCATTTTCTCCTAATTTATATAAGATTTTATATAATCTTTGACTGGGTTTACTCAGACTCAGACTCAGATTTATCCAAAAATTCTCCGTCTGTGTTGGAAATTCATTCTCATCCTTAGTAAACTGTTTCAAATCATGGATTAAAATGTAGTTTATCTTACCCTATTTGGGATCTTTAGTCAGTTCCATATGTACTATTGTGTGTTATAGTCACTTGGGAAAAGATTTTAGCCACATGATCCAAAATTAGCCTTTAAGAGGACAATTACAAAGCATATATGTATGAATATCACTTGGTGGTACCTTTATCTGACAGTAACAACAAAAGATTATTGTTTAACCTGCATTCATTTTTTTCTGCAAAAAAGAGGGCAGCCCGACAAGCTGTAAAGACAACATTCACATTTTATGTATCATTATGTAACATTGATATGAGTGTGTTAGTGAACAGTTCATATTTACACATCAAGCAGAAACTGAGCAAAATAAGCATTTATTTGAACAGTTTCAGGCTACCTGACCAATTTGAGCATAATATTCAGTGTCCTTTTATCTTTGGTTCCAGAGGTAAATATCTGCCTCTTTAGCTGCTAAATGCTCCAGCTACTTCGTTGAACACAGCTGCCTCTGAGTGAACCAAAACAGTAAAGTTGCAGGCTGTAAAATATAACCATAACAATGAGCTGAAAGACTCTAGTGTCACTTTGTGAGAAGGGACACTGGAGCTGAGGGGAACTGCAGTCTGTGAGTTAGACAACATTACACATAGTCACTAAAAAATATTGATTAGAGTATCATTCACAAAGTATTGTATTCCTGCATGGACTTGGCCACATCAGTTTGAAAATGACACTCAAGTACCGAGTTGGTTGAAGCCTATTTCCTGTCAGTCTGCCTGTACGTGTGTGTTTCTGTATGCTTTGGGGATCTTTGATGCTTTAAGAGCACATACTGCGCTGCACTTTTTCAAAGAACAGAACATTTCAGAAACCGACTGCATAATAAACAAACACAACAGACGGGAAAATACATTTTTTTTACCCCGTTTTACTTTAAAAGTCTTTAAGCTATGAAAGCATGAAACACCACTGTTTGAATCTAAATTCTCATAACTTATTCAGTTTAATGAAACAAAAGAAAATGAAGCGCACAAAAGCAGCAGACCTACACAACAGCTGTTGTTCAGCTCTGCCAACTGCAAAAGCTTAGAATTGCGCTGTTATTTGGAGGATCAGTGCTAACGATAAAGTGTCACAGTAAGACGTGATGGCAAGTTATAAATAAGCTTCAAAGTCAACACATTGACATCATTAACAAACTGAGGCTGCTTAACACCCGGCGTAGTCTACTTCTGTCATCTAGCGTACAGCGATCACTGTAAATCATAATGAGTGAAGATGATGAACAGTAATGATTTCAGCTTCAGATGTTATTGAGTCGATACAACAAAATGGTAAATGGGCCCATTTCAAAAATCATATCATCACGTGTGCCAGATGTTGCCTGTAGAAACAGTCGCTGTTTGTAAAGCTCCACATTAGGTCTGTCACACTTCTCTTTAAAAAAAATGACATACAGTACCTTGTTGAATGTTTTTAGACAGCAAAACGTATCCAACATCATACAATTTGAGGTTCATTCTTACCACAACAAGGTCCATTTACTAGCTGTTCTGGGACTACCATGTCACATGATCTTCATCGGCAGACAGAGGTCTCCATTTGTCATTGAATTGTAGATGTTCACATTTCAAAAAAACTCTGAGCACTTTAATATATTGTATTTGAGACGTCCATACATAAAGTGGTAAGAGAACAAAGCAAATTCTCATCATAGAGTTGAATATAATGACTATAAAACTGAAAGACAGTGGTGATGATTAAACATGTTGAAGTATCATTAGAAACCCTGTTTCAAACTTGTACTAAATGTCATTCTTCAGTTCAGTAAAGGAAATAAATCTTCAGTAAACCAGTTCCCACTTGCAAAGGGCAGATTAAACATGATGCCATCATGGTCATGGGCGGGAGCAGACAGCCTTTCATCTTTAAATACAAACTCTGTACTGCAATTGTTTTCAACTTGATTCAATTTGTCCACTCAGCAGTGGAAAGGCCAAACTGCAGCTGTTTTCAATTTTAGAAATGAGGGGCATAACCTTTCAAGAATATTTTTCTATTACCTTTCCTGAAACCGTATTCTGCAAAAACCATTGAAAGATTTTTCTTAAATTATGAATATTTGCCTCCTTCAGGTGACAGCTTGTTGGCCTTCACGTATAGACCTCTGAATTCCTCCGCGCTTTCTGAAAGGCAAAATAATCTGGTGGTTTTATTAATGCTTGCCCTGCAGATAAACAATTCAGTTAGTTCACATTGAAGCATAACAGTTCTCTCTTCCAGTAATACCTGCGGGCCCTTCTTTTTCTTTTCTTTTTTTAAGGTATATATTGTGTATTTCAATTACATTAATAATTCTGTCGTGCCCATAGTATATCGGTAACCTTCAGTCAGTTCAATTACACCAACGGGATTTCATTGTTGAAATGCCTCATGGGAGATACTGTACCAGAGTGTATCTTTGACCTAAAACAAATCTAACTTTTTCAGTGAAGAGGGAGAATAAAGTCTGATCCTTGGTGCAGCATGAGAGTCAGGAAGTTTGTAAAAGAAAAAGAAAGATCTCCTCACGCTCTCATTGATAGCAAACACAAAAGGACACACAAAATACAGTCTAGATGCACAAACACACAAGTACACTCACAGCTTCAAAGCCTGAGAATATTTTAAGGTTTCCTCTTTACATTGATAAGAAGTGGCAGTTGTGGGTGGAAACAGTGAGACTGTAATTACCTTAAAAAATGACTGTATTGGTTGTCGAGTCACCAAAGCGTGTGACTTGACCTGGTTGTTGTTTCCAACACCTACCAAAAGTCAATGTTGGTTTATTTTAAAGAAACACCCTGTTTTAGCTTGAACACACTCTTTACAAATGAAAAACATGCATTCAAACCAAGACACACACTCTCCCCAAGACCCCTACTGTTGAAATAAACAATCAACACTGGGCTCAACACTAACCGATAGATCAATAAAGTGACATATATACATATACATATACATATAATTTACTCACACAAAAAATTTGGATTAATTGTTAAAGGATAGGTTCACTTTCTATCGCTCAAACTGGCAATGAAGAGATCACTTCTTTGTCACGTCCCATGAATTCCTGCAGCAAAGGGAAGACTCAAAGGCAGACAATCAGGCAGGAACAGTTCAGGGACTTATTGATTAAAGAAGGTACTTAAGCTTATGGACAGGTACAGGTACAGGTACAGGTACAGGTACAGGTACAGGTACAGGTACAGGTACAGGTACAGGTTCAGGTACAGGTACAGGTACAGGTTCAGGTACAGGCACAGGTACAGGTTCAGGTACAGGTTCAGATACAGGTTCAGGTACAGGCACAGGCTCAGGTTCAGGTACAGGTACAGGCACAGGCACAGGTACAGGTACAGGTACAGGCACAGGTTCAGGTACAGGTAGAGGTACAGATGGCTTGAAAGCAAGGCAAGAAGCAACTTTGAAAAACTGTCAAAGAGCAGGTGCAGATAAGCTGGTATGGGTAATGTGTTGGGCTCATCGGGGGAATGAGGATGGGGATGAGAAAGTCAGGTGTGAGGAGACATGGTGGATGGATGGAGAATGGCAAGTCTGAAGAGTTCTTTCATTCGGAGATGCATGGGCCTGGAGGATGTGAGAAGTGGCTGGAGACAGGGCTCGCGGGGCAGACTGAGTAAAATATAAACAACTGAGACAGACGCTGTGACATTTCCAATGTAAGTCAATGGGGACGAAATCCACAGTCCTTTTTCAGTGCAAAAATACATTCTAAACTTTAACTGAAGGTATTGGGAGGCTTCAGTAGTCTGAGTTTTCGTTCTTTTAAATTTTATCAAAGTCCCTCCCTTGCTGCTCATTACAGAAATATCCTACTCGTTATCGTTTATAAAATTACAATACCAGTACCCTAAAAGTGATACAGATACCAAGAGAGTACTTCATTTGATACCATTGTGTGCTGCTGCAGTAGTGGGCTACTCACACATCAAATTAAATCAAAAGGTTTCTAATGCAGGCATCATTTGACTGGAGATTCAATACTACTTGGTACTGGGTTATTTCAGTTGATACTTTCAATACTCAGCCCTACCAGGGAAATTTTAAGAGGGAATTTCGAACCAAAAGGGCTGTAACCTTTGAAGATGCATGATTTGAATGGAAATGTGAACCGATCCTTTGAGCTACTCTTTAACCATGACCTTGAGCTTTCTCTAACTCTAACCAACTAGTTTTCTGAACTGAAGCAAACCGTATTATTGTAAAACCGCCATTAGGGATATTATTTATTATTATTGACCTTTTGTAACAGCCAGTGTCACAAAATAATCTAAGCCCAATTATACACCTACTGAGCTTTTCTGAGCTTTCAGCCAAGCCTCCTACACAGAACACAACATCTTATTATCAGTGAGGAGGAGGATAGAGAGAGGTAGGTGCACGAGGTCCAGGCAAAGGAGTGGATGACGAGAATCCCGCCTCGCATAAGACCGGGACACGGCTGAATCAGCACGGACCACCAAGAGCACCCCAGTGGGACTCCAGCAGGTTCAGGTTCACTTATCTGCTTTTTTCATAGTTTTATGGGAATCTCCAGTGGACACCAAAAAATAACAAATAGGAATTTATTTATTTTCAGGTGCAGCTCTGCGTTCCAGGTTGCAGTTTGACGGCGGCTTCATAAATAACATTTTATCTGAAAACTTTTTTAGCTGACTGCAGGACTTTACATATTGATCCAGCACAGAATTATTTCCCCTTGCGCTAAGGAAAACATATATTTTTGCTTCCCTGTTTTTCGCTAACCCGGGCAGCAGTGAAATGCAGAGCAGATTGTGTTCTGTTACACTGGCTCCAAGCTTCTTGATGTAAGGAGATTTCTTTTTAAAATAGCACAATCGGAAAGGCATGTCTGCAAAAATTAATAATTAAATTAGAGCAGCGGTGTAGACTCTTATGACAGTACCTTTTTCCTTTACTACAGTATGTCATACGGTCTTTGCTCCAATGTAACATAATCAAACACACAGTTTGGCACACATATCTCTGCAAGGTCTTCAGAGGTGAAGGAGCCATCGGCCACCTGGCAAATGCCACTCACATCTCCTTTAATGTCACCCCTCAACTGCTCTTAGAAAGCTTTCTTTGCTTTGAGGATTCATCCCCTCTTCATCACTTGTGCACATCCCTGACCCAGAAGGGCATTGCTCTTTTTCCTCTATTAATAATAATTATCTTTCTTTTCTTTCTATTTTTTGGGCCCTGCACGGCTCAGGGACAGTTTCCCAGAGTTTGAAGAGAGATTTTGAAATGCACTCTAGGTGCTGACAAAAAAAAAAAAAAAAAAAAGGGGGAAGCAGTGAGAGGGTTTTTGCCATGTTTCCTTCAAAACGCATTTAAGCACCTACGGTGTATGTGCTGCTCCCGTATTCACATTACTCCTGTGTGTACAGCTGAGGGGAGACAAGGAAAGTGGAGAATTGCTTGAATTTTGGAAAGTTTCCCCAAAGACTATTAGGTCAGAGGAGGAGAAATGAGATAAGGATGTTGCCACAGGGGATGTTTTAGCCAAAGAACATTTTCTATCGCAGTTACAGGAGGAGAAGCTGTAAATTGTACATGTCTATGGACATCTTAATGGTTAGTTTACCTACGTGGGCTAATGTTTGCTCATTCTGTTTGTGTGTGTGTGTCTCCACAGCCGTGCTACGAGCGTGTAAAGGACTGGCTTAATGAGAACCTGGTGGCACTTTGGATCTTTGCTCTATGCACAGCACTTACTCAGGTAATTACAGCTTTTAAGTTGTGTGACTTGTTTTTTTCAGCAGTCATTAACTGGGTGCTTGATATCTGCAGTCTCAGGCGGAGGCTCTTACTTTGTGATAAATAAACCTAACACTTCCCGCATCCTTGGCATTAGGAGCTGAACAGAGGCTTTCTCTGGACAGCAGGAGCCCGCATAAGCCTCTTGTGTTGCCACTTTAGACCACATAGGAGGGTTTGACTCTCCGTTAAAAAAAAAGATATAGTTTCCTCCTTTTCAGTCAAGTGGTACGTGATGCGCTTACACAAGCGGAGAGGATAAATACTCTGTTTTTGAAAACCTCAATCACATGAGGATCCTGTGATGCTGCAGGCTCATTTCTAGTCAACGGTAAGTTTCTCATTGCTCTTTTTGAAAATATGTGCCGCAACACGAGAACCAGAAAGAAGATGTAATCAGTGACACTGTCAAAGATCTGTAATGTTTGGCAGCTGACTCACAGTATTATACAAGACAAATACGTATACAATTAAGCTTTATGTTCAGGCAAGGAAGACAAGTTAAAGCCTGTGTATGTAACTTTAAAAAAAGACATCTTTAACTGCTGCAGCCTTACCTGGTCTAGTATGACCAGGAGCTCGTGATGGCTAATGTTGGCAAACTTTAGATGAACTGATACATAACAGACATCACTGAGTCAATGAGCTGACTCAGTGATGTCTGTCGTCTTTTCACTTCTCTACTTGTATCATCATCACAGCCAAAAGGCTCAAGCTCAAATACATGCATATACATACTGTATAGTTATATAATGATAACTAATAACTAAAGTAACGGTTGATCTGTATGTTTATGTGTATTTAGTCTTTTGTGTATAGGCTAATTTAAACTTTGTAAGCTAGATTTGTTAGTTATTTTTAAATTATTACGTACTTAGTAGAAAGTAGTCTATGTTAAAGTGAAATGGCCCACTGATCAACCAAAGCAAGTTGTAAAATGGGCCGTCTGATGTCCAGGCTAGATGTCAAAAAGCACCCTAGATAAAACAAGAACATTGAAAATCAATGACTCCAACTGTAAAATTGAAAAATACATGTTTTGTTGTAGACAAATGTCGACTAGCCTGTCAATTAGATAAATATTTAGTAAAAATAAGAATTTATCACAACAGAAAGGCATTTAAAATGGCAGTTTCACTCAGAGAGGGACTACTGCAAGGCTTTTTGTTTTTGTTGGTAATACAAAAATCTGTATTCACCAGACAAAAAAGATGCTAGAACACAATCTGTAATTTAAAAAAAAAAAAAACAAGAGCGCCCGCACATTCATAAATATATTTGTGTTTGTGGATGCTTTTCTTTTTATTATCCAAGAAATAAATGTAATGAGATTTTGATATGAGTAAAATCTTATTGCCATTCATTGTAAAACAGAGAATGAACCAAACAGACGGAAGAGTTCATTTTACTGACTTTCCACATCTGAACCATTAATGGCTGATTTGCTTCTTGTGTTTGTGCAGATCCTGGGCCTGGTCTTCTCCATGACGATGTTCTGCCAGGCGGTGAAAGTAGAGACTTTCTACGCCTAGCGACCAACCCATCTCTCTGCCCTTCAGCACACTTGGATTGTTTCTCATCAGAGAGGGACAAATATAGACCCACCCTCCTCTTCCTCTTCCTCCTCCTCCCCAAACAGACTCTTCTTTCCTTGTCCTCTCTGTGACATTCCCTCTCGGATGTCACCAGTTCACAGTTTTTCTGCTAACTATCAACGCGCACAGTGTCAGTGTATTACCTGAGTTGGTTCCTATGGTTTGCTCTGTCAAAAAAAGCTAATTTCTGTGATACATTTTATGAAGCAGTATTATGAACATGTATAAAAAAAGTGTAACCCCTTTTTTTTTTTTTTAATATGTGTTTTGTTCTAAATTATTTTATGGTTTGTGTGTGTTTTCAAAATGAGAGCTACAGTTGGGGACTGTGTGAAGTGCTGCAAGTGCATGTCTCCTGCGATGGTGTGTATTAAATGTTTTGGCTCAACTAAACAGCACGTGTCATCTTGTCATTCCTCAACAGGTTTTGTGTGTAATCCTGCTATACTTATGCCCTAAACCCTTGATGACAAACAGCAGGAACTGAGGAAATTCTAAGGGAACCAGCATGAAAACATTTGAATATATTGCCTCTGCTGAGACATGCTGGAGTCATTAAAATATCTTGTAACACCTAACTAATCAGGCATTAATTAGATAAATCTAATTAAAGGGACTGCTTTGCGACTTCATGAACTATGCAACATGGGGCTTTTTTACTGGGTGGATTTATATGGGACACAAGAATAACAGCAACTACAATAAAAAAAGATTCTGTCAGAGGAATTTAAAATGAACAAGTAACAGGATCCTCCAGACTGGCCTGGGGCCATTTCCCTCCCAGCACCAATCAGAGCTCCAATGACAAAGATTCATCTGCAGTCTTTGAACCACCCTCTGGCACTTCTGTGACTCGCTAAATTCCTTTTTTTTCCCTCCTTCCTACCATGGGCTTCAAATATAATCCAGCATATAAGTACACCAGGGACACACTTTGATTTAATAACTCAATGGGGGAAAAATGCCTTAAGAGGTGTCTTTAGCTGCAGTTCGAGGTCCAAGAACTCCAGCTGCTGGAACTCTTTTAGCATTTGTTAGGTTTTTTTTCACCCTTAGCTTTTTCACCCTTTCTTTTCTGCCTTTAAACAATCTGCACCTGAGAGAACAAAATGCCCAGAGCAATTAAATATGTGGAAACGTTTCAATTCAACCCCTCTAGTCAGCAATTACAAAGATCAGCCAGTAGGTGGAGCTGGGACAGGATTGATTTTGTTCCTCGTAAAATAACTTTTTAATTTTTTTTTTTTTTAGTCATGGAAAATGGAAACAGCTTTCCTAATAGTTTCCTCCCATGTGCTGGGTTTAACATACTGTGTCTTGTAGTGAAAAGTGAAGAGTGTTGTTCCAAAAGAGACAGAAACGCAATAAGCGCGAACGCAAAAGCACAACACGTTATTTGGTCAAAACAGGTAAACATAACCAGAAGAATTGGGGACAGGCAAAGAATCGTCAATCCATAACAGGATGTGGTCGAGCAGGCAGTGACAAAGGCTGTAACACTAGAGTGGATACATGTGTACAAATACTGCTAGACTGATTAGGGGAATTGGAAGCAGGTGAGTAAGTGGAAGGTCAGGTGATAGAAAATGCAGGGAAAAGGGGGGGTTACTGTAGGACAGGAGGGAGTGGCTGGATCTGAAATGACGAGGAGCGTTAGTGTAGGGGAGTGAAAACAGAGCAAGCAACAGATTGAATGCTAGGAGCTGGCTGCAGCGTTGACACACAGCTGTGTGAAGAATGACACTTTTTGATGAGCATCTCCGGTCTTCAAACTGAACTGACAGCTATTGAATCATCAGAGTTTATGACAGAATCAGAAGCTTTCAGCAGTGGAAACTGAAAGCATCATTGTCAACTAACTTTGCGGGATGACAGCCAGGTAGCCGGAAATTACAAAATCTCCTTAATCCATATTTTGCTTGAGTTGTACATGAAGGGAAAAAATAATTCCTGGCAAAAGAAAGGACTTTTGACTGGCTCTCGTCGACAGCATTCATCAAAGACTCCCCACGCTGATATTCATTGCAGCAGAATGATACTGTTTCTGTTTGCATCGAAACACAATTTGAGCAAATGCACCACCAGTCAGTGTTTACTCTCGGCAGCTCAGCTTCTGGATGGGCCAGTAAATTTGTCTCTGTCCGCTGTCCGTATACTCTGTTTTCAATAAATACAGCTGAATATCAGAGTCATGGCATAATGTATCCTCGTCCATAACATGCTCTGCATTCATATTTCGGGATGCTCTTTTCCATTGTTGTAAACGTAACTAGTTTGGAATATAAGCAAAGAGAACAAAGAAGTTTGTATATATATATTTTTTAATTTTATGGAACAATGGAAATTACAACCAAATTAATTGTTTTTATATTTTTCAGCGGCATGTAGAGCACACCCTCTGTTTTCCAGAGACATATGCTGTAGTTTGTAGTTCTTCCTTACAACCAACTACGTGGCTATCGCGTCAAATTACGCCACTGGATGCAGGAAGAACAACAGATTTTGCAGCAGGAGAACTCGGCTTTCTCCGTCAATAAAGCACAAACTGAGGAATTTATTGCTTCCACCGACTACATTTACCATCAACACTGATTGGACATTTCTCTTTTAAGGATTCTGGAAATATCTTCAGAACGGTGTTGTTAAACCGCCTTCTGGGTTTTTCAAAGATCACCAAGTGTGTATGGTGTCTTTTGTAAAATGAGACTTGAATGTTACGGTAACACATGAGAGGCACAAACTGGGACTACTTTGCAAACAGTGCTTTTTTATTTTTAGTCGACTGAACGTAAGAGTTTGAACCCGACTGAGTCTAGTGACTACAAATCTAATCCCAGCATGCATTGGGTAAGTAACGTCTATCACATGGATGACATATACACAGACACAACACTCACATTCACATGTTTTATGTATCCAGCATATTCCTGTTAAACCGAGTCATTCTCCACCAGATTTTAGCCGCAGCATGTTGAAACAACTGCAGCAATGATGTTAAACTTAACCAAGACAGCAATGACACCATGATGTCAAAACCTTACACTTAAATAAAAAATGTAATACATACTAGTATACGATGGGGCGGCAAGTTGTGCCAGATCGCGAATTGGTTTTATAATGTGAGGATAAATTTGTCATATCTAAGGCGTCAGTCTGGCTGATGGGCCTGGACCCTTTGACCTGAAACAGTAATATCCACATATATTTTATATGCTTACATTAAATTCCCTATGAAGCGATGTCATTGCAAAATGCCAAGATAGACGTAGACTATTTTCTCAGCCCCCACCCCAAACCATCTACCACCTTTTCACACATTGATTTTAGGTGTTAGGTCATGGATTTTAACACCTTTGTTTTCATGCAGCTCTTCAGCGTTCTTATTAAGAAATAAGTCAAGTTTATGTGTACAGCCCTTGAATGCAGTTAGAGTCTCAAAGGCTTCACCGCGCCGCCATTATGAGACAATAAAAAAATAAAAAACGATAAATAAAAATGGCAATTCACAATCTCCGGCCTTAAGTGACAAAAAGGAAAGATTTTCATTAAAATCACATTAAACTAAATGGACCCACGGTTACCCACTGTGATTCTAGTACAGCAGCTATGATATAGAAAACAAGATATTTTGAAGGTGTAAATGAGCCTTGAATACCACTGGTTGTTGTGAGCTTTAAAACATGTTGGAAATGTTTTGCAGACGACATGATGAAGTTGAAAAGTGAGGGTACACGTTGACCTAGATTAAGGTTTTAAAACAACAAAGCTTTGAAAATAAAAAGGGGGAGTCAGAGCCACGTGTGGATTACTGAATAGGCAGTTTTTTTTTTGTCACTTTTCAGCTGATACCCAGGGACACAGGAGTTAGGGCACCTGCGGGTGTCACCTGCAAAGTGACTAAAAAGAGACAAAACATTTCCACAAAGTGACAAAAAATGACTACAAAAGGAAACAAAATGACCACAAAGAGACTCAAAACAACTACAAATACGGCTTTCAGTCTGGGTGTCTTGGCCTTGAACAGTTGGGATGGGGGGGCCTTTATGTCTGCTCCCAGGGGCCTATTATCTCATCCACGGTCAGAGTGGAACACCCTGTGTAGAAAAAAATATTCTATATCAAAAGTGACTAAACTATTAACCTGCAATCAGCTTATCAACATGCAAAAGGCTGCAAACCTCTCACAAGTGTGCGTATCAATTCAAACGCCAGCATAAGGCGCCTCGTTGACTCCATTAGTCTGGAAATGTGGTTGCATTACACCTCAGCCAGCCAGCTCCCCAGACCCCGGCGTCCCCTCGTCCCTCTCTTACCTCTTGAATTCGCCTCACCTCTTCAGCACACCTCTGTTTCCTTTCCCCCCATCTAATGATTTATTCATTCTCATGTTCACTGGCTTTCTCCCATCTTGTGCTTGATCAATAAAACATACCTATGTGTTTGCTCCCTCACCTCCTCATCCTCTTGTCTTGTTCCTGAAGCCAAACAGCGAGCCCATGCTGAGCTGATAAAACAGCATGGATGGATGGCCTTTTCAAATTGGGAGAAAATTACTACATCGGGCCATCTCTCGTCTACGTGAGTTGTGTCTAGAATTTGGGTAGTGAAAGGAGATCACTTTATTTGTTACTCTCTTAGATGTTTCCCCATAATTGCCAGAAAGGCCAAGGTGCTAACAATTTTTATTTCATTTTTTTTGTACGTGTCTTACTTCAAAAGGAAACACAGAATATTTTATCATCACAGAATCAATTTAAGGTTACCAGGCTGGGTCAGTGTCCTGCAGGTGAAGCCATAAAGCCTCCCTCCAGATGTTTTAAAAACCTCAAATGAATCTTATTGTATTAGTAGAACCACATATCCTGTACCACTTAGCGTCTCGTGCACGTGGATTAAACTCCACTCCAGTGTCTGAATCCTTGGATGGATCGTTAGAGAAGAACGGGTCATCACTCACTGATTGTGCCTCTTATGTTTGAACTTTACAGTGGCTTAGACTGATGAAAACGCTTGAAAATAACACAACGAAAGTTGCCACTTGTCACTAGGGAGGCTGGCGTGGAAAATTCCTAATTCCTGTGACACATAAGTAGAGACTTCAAACTGAAGAAAAGCTCCATACTCAGCTGACTTCATCTGATCAGGGCCTTCTATACTACAGGGCCTTATGATTTGGTCAGCCAAACATCACACCTGTATGTAAATGTTGAACATTAATCTGTTGCTAAAACCGCCTCCACTCTTAGAAAAGCTTTCCACAAGATTTTGCCTGAAGGGATTTGCTTGGTCTGGCTCAATAATAGCTGGCACGCAGTCAAAGTTCCAGTTCATTCACTTTACTTGAGGGGGCACAAAAAGGGGAGGTAATAGTAAAATAACCATGATGTAATGTGATCATTATCTACTACATGGTTAATCAATTCGCCGATATTCAGGAACTACTTATTAACGATTCAGCAGGTCATCACTGATTTGTATTGTAAAGTTTTACGTTTTTATTTGAATGCGCTGCCCGACTTCAGCTGCCGGCAGCCGCTCTGTGAGCTCCAGTGGCAGTTGAATTGTGGATTTCCTCTTCGCAATAACAGCACTCACAGCTTGGCAGATCCAGCAAATCTGTCTGATTCATTGAAACGATGGCGACTTGAGATAGTGTCACGTAACGTGGGAAGTTATTGAGCCCTTCAGTACGACACATTCTTCAGCAAATGTGCCAATGGACCTTTTTCAAAGCAGATCTTTTGGCTTGTCATGGCAGAAAAAGCACAGGTGTAATTATTAACATCATAAATGACTGCATTTATGTGAGCTATAGGTCCAGGGCGCAGCTATAAGCCTTTTTCACTGCAGACATGTTGACTTCTCATAGTAGGAAAAGCAGAAGTGTTACTAGCAACATCAACAACGCCTCTGTTCTATTCAAGTGTCCCAATCAACCTGCCAGAGTGACAGGCTGCCGGCATGCACAATACCAGGACGTTGAAAGTGAAGGTCTGCAAACTTGATTTTATGCACCTGTTAGAAATGTCACTAGCTGAAGCAGCTGAAGCTGAAGCTTACAAGCAGATTCCACATGTGTATTGGGCATATACACAACAGATTAACAGGTTCAGACTCTAGGCTACTAACTCGTAACTTCTCAGTTTTCAAAATGGTTTGGAAATCAGAGGCCGAAATATCTCTCAGATAATCAATTCAAAGAAGTTTACAGAGCTTCTTGGTGTTTCTCTGTTTGTCAACTTAAGGTTTTTAAACAGTGAAAATAAAGTGTGTGCTTGCTTGGTTTGACTTTGAAGCGACCGTGTAAAACAGAAAGGTCGCACTTGGCCGCCTCTCCTGCAGGTGGCCATCCATCAAACTCTGGCTGGGTTTGTTTAAATCTCCCCCAATCAACTGACACAACAAATGTCCGCACACTTTGTAAGCATCAGAAAATAGCTGCCTGAATAAAGTTGTAATTTTTTTCAGAATGAGAGGTAGAAAACACAAATGACAAACTGCTAACCATCTTAATGCTCCTTCAATTGCTTTTCCACAGTGTGGCGCTGTGTGTAACCTTTGATTTACAATCCAAAACCATTCATTCTCTTAAGTGTGACGTCAACATTGATAATACTGACATGGTTGCAGCCTGGTGACAGGTGTAAAGACACCTTGGAGTGTCAGTGGAGCTTCTCTTAATTGGTTTTCGTGAGGCCAGATCATTTTACCAGATTTGTTACACTGTGTACTTATATCTTATATTTCCTCATTCTCCCGTCATGTTGTTTTTTGTGCCCGAAAACATTAAAATCCTTTGACTGAATTCAAAGAAATGTTTTAGCGAACAAGTAAGGAGAAACTTTCTTTAATCTTTCTGCCTTCTTTAATCACACGTCTGTTTGGTATGTGTGTTTGGACCAACTATGCTCCATGAACACAGTGCATTTAAATATATACAGTATGTGGTTAGGAAATGCTGAAATTATCCCCTTTTAAAGGAAAGACAAAATATCATTAAAGGCCTTCAAGTCAATTGGACATTGTTTCCGTTTGCTCCGATGGCTTACAGTAATTTTCACTTTTCTAAAACTGCATAAATTATTTCACACAAAGTAGAACATCCATTTTTATATCACCTAATTGCCAGCCTTCCTTGTTGAAACACCACAAGCTTAAATATTTATCCCAACCACCCAATGACTTGCTAGACAGGAATGAATCTTGCAGTGAGGTCTGACATAAGAACCAAAATCACAAACAAAACCTCTTGTCGTGGGTGGTTAAAAAAATGTGTTTTTAACTGCCCCGTAGCTCTGTTGTCAGAGAGATCTTTTGTGTACAGGATATACTTGTCTAATGACAACACCACTAGTGTTGAATGATTTAAACTGCCTCGAAACAGTCAAACTGTCACTGCAGAGACAGCAGCAGGATGGTGAACGACCTCCAGGCCCATGTCAGCGGGGAGCGCAATGTCAGGGCTGACAATAGTCCTTCAGTCGAAGGCTTGTAGGGCACATGACAGGCTCACATGCACAATTAATGACCAGATTTTAAATGTTTTATATATTCTTGAGCATGAAGGGATCATGGCCTTTGGTGCAACAAATAAATCAAATTACAATGTCAAACTGATCTTCTGGTGACATTGCAAGGTTGATAATTGTGTTTTTTGCTGAAATGTCTTGACCACAGATTTGCCAGTTGTTACAGACACACAGTGGTGCGGGGACGACCTATTATCGTAGACAAACCCCAAGTTAGCATCGCTATGGTTCCCTCAACAAAAACCAAACAGATTTTTTTCCATTGGATTTTGGGTTGTTGCAGAAAATAAGCTCTGTGGCAAACAAACGTTTATCATACTTACGCGTTTTGCTCAGCAAGATAATCTTCAAGAATGATCACCACCTTTTGATTTTTGAGGCATAAATTCAATTGCCAGAAGTAAAAAGTTAACGTTAGGCTGCACCACGGTCACATGAATTCTCTTTACCACAATTAGGCCAAAGGTGAACTCGCGTTCGGCGTGATGTTTAGTAGTCTCATTTAGCCACTTGTTAGCAACCACCTTTCGTGAGACACGTAAAAGCTTAAAAATCCACTTAGAGGCATTTACTGCCTTATTTTATGAGGAGGAATAGAACTTTAAAATCTCTTGAGGTTGTGTTAACCACAGACCTTATTTCAGGCACCTAACCAAAAACCATTTACTTAGAGACGAGGGAACCGGAAGTGCAAAAATGCTAACTCATTTACGGGTTTTAGGACTCATTCCTGCAGCACTCTTTTAATATCCCCCCTCAGATGAATTGTAATAACTTTGGTGGCTTTAACTTTTCATGTAATGTAGCACCTTTAAAATTTTCATTTGGCAATTTTCATTTAATGATATTTAAATCAGCCTCAGCTCTACTCTGTGTTAAGTGCTAATGAGCAAATCTAAGGAGCTAAACGTGTGGTAACTCCTGCTGTTCTTATAATTCAATTCACAGTTTGGTTTGCAGGTTGGTCATCCATGCCTTCTTGTAACAAGTGGGCTCAGTGTTCCCAGTCTATAAAATATGGGCTCTGCTATGCAGTCTCTCTCTATCTCCCTGCAGGCACCCCTCTGGTTATGTGGCAGAGTTAGTTCCTCCTTGGTTCTCCTTCGTTTATTTTATGCATTTCAGAACATTCACACACTATTCTCCCCTTCCATGCACACCACGAATACTGTCATTACCCTACGAAGAGCCAGTTCGTGACACCTGCTACACACATAAACTAACACGCATACATAGATAAATCTGCATGTTAGCATGTAGCCTAAACACAGCCTCACAGAGACGCTGGCATGGACTCTTGCACTCTTGTTTCTACACATTTTGGTAGAAACATTTGATTTTGGGGATAAATTTGACCATAACTACAAACTTAACACCACAGACAGCTGGGCACTCTGTCTGCTCAGACAATAAGATGCTTCATCCGGAGCTCAGTGTCTTTGTCGTTAACAACTGCACTTTTATCTCTATGTTGTAATTAAACAACACCAGAAAATGTCTAGGTTCTCCCTCTGCAACATAATTATATGTTTGGACAACCAGATTAGCATCTCAACATGGTTATCAGAGATAGGCTGTATTATCAGACTCTTGCCTCCAGTGTGCGAAAAAAAAAAAAAAAAAAAATGTAGATTCACAGCCTAATGTAGGGCACCTCTATTTGAATATTTTATGCAGTATGCCCAAGCATCAAAACCAATCCCATTTTATGTCAAAGCTAACATGATTAGAGGCGCTACATTATTAACACAATTGGGTGGAAATGATTTCAGAGAGTGTGCATTAGTCATCTCCAGAACAGTTTCCCATCATATTTTATCTTCACAATGAAGTGTGATTTCATGGATGCTCTGGTCGTTTCTGTGTCTAATAATAAAGATGATGGTCGCTCTTTCCTATCACCAGTACACAGAGGAGCCCTCAGATTCCTCTTTAGTTGGACCATCACGTTTTGTGCATTTGAGTCAACCCTGAAATCTCCACATCACTGTCAGCACTCACAAGCATCTTATTCCTCCTGTGTCATTATGGACAATAGAGACAGTCTTTAAGAAAAGCAACACTGCAATCTTCTACTAATCCAATTCCACGATGGTTCTGCAGGGTGTTAAAGTCCAAATACATTACTGCGGATATTTCTTTCATCTGCTGAATGAGAAATGATCTTAATATTTCTCAAATTCCAGGCAGAATGGAAAGGAATGCATTTCATTAAAAAAAAAAAAAAAAACAAGAAACAGAGAGAATGTAGTCGTATCCTGGTAAGACTGGAAAAACACTGAGACTGGGGGAAAAACAAAGGCAAAAAACAAACAGCCCAGACCAGATTTACTCTGGCTGGATTATAGACTTCCAGAAGGGTACAACAACCGGGACAAGGCTCCCCCTCAGCTGCTGCAGGATGGGAATGGCAGTAACAAATTATGTGCCAGAAAGCGAGGGCCTCCTGCCAGGACCGAATGCATTAACCATGCTGTTTAGACTCTATAAAATAGTCCACTTCTCTCCTCGGGGGAAATGCGCAGTTCATCCGGGGACAATGTGGAGTTTCACTCGCTTGAATCAGAGACAAAGAGCTGAGGTTTACTTTGGGGAGATGAGTGAATCCAATAAAACACTCAAACACACTTTCAGTAAGTGCTCCACCTCCGGGTGGGGAATCAGGTGCAACTGGTGGAAAACACAGGATGTTTTCGTATGTAAATCTATACGGACATTCAATTCTGAGAGGTCTAAAGCTGGACTTGGTGATGCATGAAGTCAAGATTTAAGAAAATGAAACCGCTTCTTGTGTATTTATTTAGACTTTTTAAAACCATTTAAAGAAGCGTTACATTGATTGTACAAATCAAGATCAGTTTTATCGTCGTGGTCGGTCCTGCTGTACAGTTGTATAATGTCTTGTGTGGTCCTTTGGGGAGCTTTGGTAAGTGCGAGAAACACGATTTGTTTGTTGAACTGGTTGCAGGTCATAGACGTGAGAGTGGATCGTACGTAGAAACTGATTCGCTTTAGAGAGTCACGAGCCAAAACATTTGGAAACCACTAGCATTTAAAGGATGTGTCTGGTGATATTCTATATTTTTATAATTGTCAACAAATCCCACAAAACACCAAAAAACGAACAATGAATTGATCTATTACTACGTCTGTATCTAAAGCCTTAGAGGTGTTATTTGTCTGTGCCATATGAGCTCCATTGTTGTCATTAATCTAAGAAAAACAGATCAATGAGCCACACTGTTGCACTGGTTGCATGTTCGTTCATTACCAGAAACACAGCCTGCAATTTATTTTGCTGCGGGTTATTATATAGACTGAAAATAGTCTCCAACAATTTACTCCTGTTTGAGTAACGTTTGATAAAAACTACAGTGCCCAGCTTAAAGAAAGAAAAAGTCTAAGAGTATATAGTTTTGTATGCTGTGCGGATTGTAAACTCTTTTGAGGCAAATTTGGGATTTAGGGTTATATAATATAAAATTGACCTGATTTGTGACCCATTTTTATTGGTTTACATCTTCAGTAAGAACAAGTATATAATACATTTGAGTGCCACAGACAAGGTGGGAAAGTCAGAAGGTATTGTGAGACTGACTAACACATTGTTGTTGTTTTTTTTGTCATGGGATTTGTTGACAACAAGTAACTTACAGAATGATATTGCTGAATTAAAGGATAAGGCCGGCGATATAATTCTATATGTTGTTGAGCTTGCCTACACTGAGCAGGTGTGTTCATTTACCTGGAATATAAACTTCAGTGATATTAGAAACTTAAATCACCTGTTCCCTATGTAATCAGGCCATTAAACTGAGTTGCATTTTCCCTCAGTGTCACTTTCAGTTACATTAGGTTTAGGCACCAAAACTACATGGTTACGTGAAAAAAAAAAAAAAGAAAAAATCATGTTTTGGTTTGAAATAAGTAATGTAACGTTACATAAACAAACAGGCCACATCAGTTCAATTAACTCGACGTTGACTTTTGGTTTCACACGAGACACAGACTCTGGTTAAAGTCCTGTGTTTTTTTTTATCCACCCTAAGCAGACCTTCTCGGTCTTATACTTTGTCACTGGGCTTCTTCCTTTGCTTCTGTCATAATTACTTTACCCGCAGCAAAAATGTGAATAAGTGATACCGGCATTTTGAACCTTCTTGTAGATGTAGCAGTCACCTTCTAACCCATATCTAGGACGCTGCTAACTACTAATAATGGGCATTTAACGGCGCTTAAAGGAGTAAAAAATGGTAAAAAAAAAAAAAAAAAAAAGTATGTTTAGGTAATCTGAATCTTAATGTTTGTTTAAGACAATGAGGCCTCGAGTCAAACACTTGCATTAATAAGCTGTATCTTAATGTCACTTTTCAAAAACAATGCAGCAAGGTGCCTTTCTAAGATACACAATAAAACTGCCAGAAAGGGATGTGAAGGAAGTTACATTAGACATCAACCAGCGCAGATAATAAGATAAAGACAATTTAAGAGAAAGAGACATTTTTATCAAAATACGACACTGACTGAAGCTCTTGGGGATGGGGTGTTTAAAGCTTTAGGGCCCCCGACATCAAAGACTGAAAGTCACTTTTGGTGCTGGGACACGGCTGGCCCTCTGGCTCCAGCTCAGTGGGATTAAAACATGTGAGAGTTGTAGCTGTGAGCCACACCTGGCTGAGGTGTACAAAAACCTTATCAGAGAAAACAGTCAACCTGCCAAAACAGAGCGAGCATGACTCTCTGACACCTGCTTAGACTCAGCACGTAACCACGCGTCAAACTATCTGACGGGAAATTATTTGCTTCAGCCTCCCAGCAGCTCCAGTGATGCTGCTCGACTTATTCAGTACGAGACTGTGGCTGTACTGGACATTTCCCAGAGGTGGTTCTACATGGTTGACTTTCCTTCTCCTCTTTGAAGTAAAAGCCGCCCTGAAAGCCTGTTACACGTGAAGATAACACCCATCTGTGATGTTCGGAGCCTCGCAGGAGTTATTTTTAGGCCGTATTTTTTGTGTATCCGGCTTGAATCAACCTCTCCTTGTTATAATAAAGAAAAAAACTTCTACTTCACTTAATGATTTCCCGTGTTAAGAGCAACCAAGAGACCTGAACTCGTATCACACTGTGGGTTATACACAGTATGTGTAGGTGGAAATAGCTAATAGGTCACACAGCTCGTTTCACACGCACGTTTCTGTTTGGCGTTTTGAATTCTGGTGCACTGGACATGGTGTTATTATCTGAATAATTTTAATTTGAGTTCACACAAAGGCCTTCAGCATGGAAACTATCTGTGGGTGTTCTGACACGACACAACTACTGGGAACGTAACAAAACAATGCCTCTGAATACTTCACTTTATGTGTTCTTTAATATTAGTTAATGTTAAGTTTCTGTCGTGCTTTTTGCAGCAAAAAGAAAGCACTCAAGGACAGATTCATTGTAAAGACCTTCTAATCCAAGAAAAAAAAATACATTATTGTTGGTCCCCTGAGTCGCACAAACAGCACAGGTGTAAATAATAACACAAATTATTGCTGTAATCCATTTAATTGTCAGTTCCAGGACCCTGGTGTTGTGGATGATGGCTCACTTGCAAGTCTTCCAGGGACACTCAGAGCTCCGCCATCGTCATCGGCTTTTCCTGCTATGAAGTAACTCCAGTGAGCTCTTGTTAAACCATCATGTGCAGGAATTCTCTAACCCTGAACTTCCTTTACGCTACTTTTAACTCCTGCTCTCACCCGAGCAAAGTCACAAACATTCGGAGAATACTCCCCTAAACATTCCTCACAAGAAGTCCTAAGTTAGGAAACCTCTCAGAGAAACTTCCACCTTAGTGAAGAGCTTCCTAGGTGTGACTTAAAGTTTTAAAACAAGCCTACTTAGGCAGTAGCCTATTCACATAATGATAGTTGTTATATTTGATATATATTTGATTATGTTTATTTACTATGCTGGTATGCAGTGCTTTATTTATTTGATATTAACGAGGGAAAAACGTCTCAGTTTTTATCAAACTCTGTGATTGCTGGCCAGTCTATATAAGTAGCGGTGTTGGTTGGTATGGAAACACCTGCTGATTAAAGGTTAGTATCCTAGTGTTGTCATCACTCTCATTTCTGCCGTTATTTTTGTTGGGTGGGAGATGTGAGCATCTCTCTAATGAGACAGAACACAAACATGATCCTTTCACAATCTTATCTGGAGCGTCTCATTAACTCGCTGCTATTTGTGTTTGGAGAATATTTCTCTTAACTCTTTGTCTTTCCGCCATTTTCTTCTCTGACTTAAGAAACGCTCAAGCCCTTTAAAAGTGCTCCTCCCGGCTCCTAGCAGTGTTTATACCTTAGGAGCTCTCATAAGAGCTAAGATGCTTCGTGAATAACCTTTATCTTTACCAGGATCTAGTCTCAACTGTAAGGTCAATTCTAAGAAAATACTTCAGAAAACCTTTCACTCCATTCTCTGAGCTAGTGCACCTTTAAAGCGTCCTTGAGTCCCAACCTACGTTTCATCAAACCACACCAGCACAGTCCTCATGAAGTGGATATGCTGTTGTTTTTGAGTTTTAGACTAAATACACTAAAAATAATACAAAGAAATGTTTTTTTTTTTTCACTTTAACTTCAATCTTTACTTTTTTAGTCATGAATATTTGATGTTATAAAGACTTCTTTTACCTTTGAAGCAAAGTTTTTAGTGGCTTTAAATCTTTCAGAGCACCGGCATGCAGGACGTAATCCTTTTACGTTTTAAAAAGTTCTGGGTCGACCATTTGGTTGTGGATGGATGGATGTGTGAAATGGCCTTATGGCTGTTGATTTGTGCAAAAATAAAGACTGTCTAGCCGGTCCTTGGTAAAGCATCACTGCAGAGTGTGCATAAACACGACTTACATTTAATTCACACAAAAACCCTTAATTAAAATAGGAATCTTACTAGCATGTTTCTTATGAGTTTCAATAATAGAGCATCAGAAATGTAATCTCACAACAATGAAAAAAGGAAGATTTTACCATTTTATTCAATCACACTTTTCAATTATTCTGTGTTTATTAAATTTCTATTCATCTCTTTTCAGTCTTTATAAGCACTCTAACTATTTTCAGAACAGGATGACGTTGGCCTGTTCCATGTCAGGCCGTTTTATTTATTCAAGTTTAGAAAACAGGTGCACATATGAAGACGTCCGAGGATGAAAAGAAGCTGGTGTGAATAGGGAATCAGGTGAAGAAACACCGGAGCAAAAACAAAAAAGCCTGTATGCCTCAGGATGGTGTCAGGAGGACAAAAATAGCTCAGGAGAACTGGCAGAGGACGTTCACTGCCAGTTTCTGACCAGTTGGCTTCAGAAACCTCAGTTAAAAAACCCGCAACGGTATGGAGAGTTTCGATTGAAGCTGGTTTGCGACATCACCCTGCCAGTAATTCAGTCTGCAAGACCTTTGATATCTGACACTGAAAGAGCTGGTATCTTCCATTTTCAACACGGCTTACTGTAGATGAAAAGAAATATGCACACAACAGAAATAAATGAGGTGCTCGAGATAACAATGCACTGTAAAAATTCAGCACTAGAAGGAAACCCTGCGTGTTAGTATGCACAAACATATTTATTATGGCTGCGTGGGCTACAAGTAGTAAGGCTGCATTTACTGTAAACCAGACCCGAGATGCTGTTTTAATTTGACAAATGAGGTCAACCTCAGCGATTGTGCAGGTCATCTTGTTGAAAGTGTTCAAATGGTTGTACATAAACGCATCAGTTCATCCTGAATAAAGAGGCTTTTTTTATTTCAGTCGTTTCAATGTAAAGAGCTACAAATAAATGCCTTCATGGTCAAAAACACTAAATACCTGGAGCCGTTTACATCAAACTCAAACTGCAAATAATAATTTTGTAGAATACCTTAGAAGACAAAAGAATATTCAAAGGAATACGCTTAATGAGCTGATGGGAATGTCATTCGTTTTGCAGATATTTTATCATACGACAAAGCATAGTGATAAAAACCTAGTGATGGCACTAGGTGAAAGATCAGGGGATCAAAGTTTATACAGGTCCTTCTCTAAAATGTCTGCACCAACTTTCACAGGAATAAATCCAATAACTGTGGAGACATTTGATTAAAAATAAAAAGGTCAACCTCCCAGAGGTGCTACAGAAAGTCAGGGGATCCCCGAAAGTCAGGAGGATACGTCATGTGGGAATCATAAATGTCTCTCCAAAAGTTTGTTCCAATCCAGAGAGAAGATATTAAGAGGTTTCACTGGATAAGTGAACACTTTTACCTGCTGATGGCGCTAGAGGAAAAGTCAGAGGAGGAATAATTCAGATTATTTGAAAATAGTTGTAAGATTTTGAGGATACTGAATGTTAATGGAGACAAACAGAGACACGGGTGTTAACAGTACTAAAGCAAAGTTTATTAGAATAAACAAAGAAAACATCACAAAGACAAAATAGCTATAAATCTATCATTTTCCTCATTTTGTTTTTCATACAGCGTGGTTACTCCAGACTTCAATAATAAACTTGAAAAGTGTAAGCCAGTCAGATTTAAACTGCGGGGTGTAGAAGATCTGCCAACTGCTTCAACCTGCCTGTAATGGTCACAAATATCCCAGAGAATGTTTTTGGTGAGGAAAATCTCTGTTTTTTCCTATTTATAGTCACACATTATTCCACACAGACGCAGTCACACATGCGCGCGCACACACGCGCACGCACACACACGCACACACACACTCAGACCAATGTCTTTACTTTGGTCTTTTTGTTGTCCAAACAGGATGCTACGCACTTCGCCCAGAGACTCTTGTTTAGACTCATCCTGTGGCACCTTCAGTGCCTTACCGGTTGGCAAATCATTGAAGTCTGAAGGACGAACATGCACGCACTGTTTATTTATAATTATTTACAAATCTGCAAAACCCAAACCGTTCCCTTCCACGTCGTTTTGACCGACACTCCTTCTTAGGGACCCTCCTCTCACTCAGCGGGGGTCCGGATGGCGGTCGTGGTTAGTGGATCCTCGTCAGCTCCTCCACAATCTTAATGACCTCGTCCACTGTGGCTTCACGCTTCATGCCGCTGCCGTCATCGATCTGGAATTGAACGACAAACAAACAGTGAGCCTCCACAAACCGCACCAGCGCCACAACTTAGATGAACAGGTAAACAGGTACATGAGCGGAGAGGAAGGATCCGTTTTTACTCTTCAATAGTATTTTGTCACTTTCCACCTATTTTTTTGGGCTATTTTATTGTTTAGAGTTACGATGCTTTTAGAAGCTCCTGGGAATCAGCACAGCATAATGTGCCCCGTTTATTTTTAAAATGCATTTTCTCAGTTTATTTTTGGATCACTTTTCTGAATCTCAACGTGATGTTACTGAACTCGGCTAAAAACATGAACATCAACTTGGCTTTTTCTGCTGTGCACCCTGCCCTTTAACAGTAATGCATAAAGGTTTAAATTAAGGCTTTTTTTTGTTGGTAAAGCTGCAAAGATTAGTCAATAAATTGATTAGTTGATCAACAGTTTTAATTAATACGTAACTGTTTTGTTGACAAATTTATAGTTTATGCCGTTTTCATGCAGAAATGTCAAACATTTGACAGTTCCAAGTTGTCAAATATGAGATTCTGCTGCTTTTCTTTGTCTTAACTATAGAGTCAATTGAATATCTTTGGATTTTGTACTCTTGGTCGGACAAAACTTGGCCATTTGATGGCATCATCTGGGGCTCTAGGAACCGTGATGGGCATTTCTCACATTCCTCATATTATTTGATTTGTTTATTCAATAATACTCAGATTATTTGATTTTGCAAATAATCATTAGTTGCAGCCCTCATTTCCAAATAACAGGATTACAAGTCTACAATTAATTATTTAAAAAAAAAAGTGCATGGTTGCACAAAGATGGAAGTGAATAACTGATGCTGCAACATATTAAATGTTTTATGTTATGCATGTGTAAATGTTCCAACTGAAGTAGAATTTCTCTTTCAAAAGGACTTTCCTGGCAAAGAAACAGACCAAATATTTTTGGTTTGTCTTTTTCAGCTGGTCTTGAGAGGGGAACAGGGAATAGTCTTTGTTTATGAGCTAAAAGTGTGATTTTAGTTGTATTACCAGGAGAGTAAAGATAGATATAAAGCAGGATTTGTTTATTTGTTTATCTGCCAAAAGTGATTTTGCCACCTGTTCTGCGATTAAAATGATTCCCACTTCTCACTCACAACAAAAGGAGCAGCTAATAAAACTGTCAAAAGGGCCTTTGAAAGTCCAACACCACTTCAAGCCAAATATACAAATGACAACAGTTTTTGTTTGCTTCATCACAAGATACGGCCGTTATTAGAGCAGAGGCTTTAATAACAAGCTTATGTCTCCGGGCACCTTTTTGCAAAGCGGATGTACGATATATTGTTTCAGACTTTTCTCGCCCAGCGCCCACGCAAATGTACTAGCACCCATTTAAAAATTGACGTTAATAAAATTGCGAATCATTAAGATGCGTTTACATAGACGGGTTCACAACACTTTGCTTATAACGCACGCACGCACGCCGCCAATTTATAGTGTAAATGTTTTGATTTATGTTGAGGAAAACACAAGATTCAAGCGGCAGGTGACAATTCAAAATATAATGGAATACAATTAAGTAAGGCTCTCTGGCTTTGTATTGCTCAACCTGCAGCGTGCTCTCAGCGCTCCTCTGGCCACAGGCTCGACCGCTCCGACCAGAGAGATCACCGCCACGAGACCTGACCGTGCGTTTGCGCAAAAGGAAGTCAAATGGTGATGTTGATGGGAAAGAGGATTGGGAGACGGCAGAGGGTCCATTTTGGACACGCCCTAAATCCACTTTAGATGACGCTTATAGATCGTTTGAATAAGACCCTCTGACCTAACTATGAAAGTTAGTTCAAAAACACAAACACAAGCTGTGCTCACAACCCGGCAATGATGGAGCTGTTGAATAAGTCGGATTCCTAAGTGCTTAGTGTCCTTGAGTGTGACGCAAGTCAGTGTATTCACAATATTGAACAAGTCCGGATTTTATTTTTTTTTATATAAATAAAATGATGCACAGAAAGAATCACAGTTCTGGTTCAGCATACATCGCATAAGTGTGTAGGTGGATGATGAACATGAGCTCCTACCTGTAGAGTACTGACGACCTCCTGCATCTTTGCTCGACCGAGATCCAAGAAGCTCTCAATCAGATCCCCGTCGATGAATCCTGTGGCCTGCTCTGTCTTACGCTCCGTGTGGAAGGACCTCCAGGTGCCGCGGAGTCAAGGAAAATCAATACAAGGCTGCCATTTCGCCTGAGGATCGCACTTTAAAAACAATATCACACAATTTACCTCAATCGCGCTCAACAAATATTCAGTATGGCATGTAGTAAGTCTAATAAAAACATCCCAGACAGCGAGTGTTCGTCAGGATCACATTTTGGTTCTGTTGAACCTGTAGAGAACTGGTATTTACATTTTTTTTTAATGGATTTTTCATAAAAGGATGTTACATTCAAAACACTTCCAGTTTATCTGGGTTGTAAGTGCAATCACCCTCAATTCTTCATTATGATATTAAATATCATTAAAATGACACAGAATATCAGCAACAAACGCTTCTAAAATTATTTCACAAAAACAACATCATCACTACAGTTTCAGAGTTTCTTACTGGTCTGTGACTAACAATTTTCATTACCAATTATTCTGACCATTATTTTCTCTGTAAACCATTTTAGCCTAAATTTTTTTTAAGAAAATAGAGGAAAACTACCCTCACAATTTCCTAAAGCCAAAAGCAATGTCTTCAAATGTATTGCTTTCTCCGACCATAGGTCGAAAACCTAAAAGTACTTGGTCAATTATTGAGACTAATGAAGGCAGTAACCTTTCACATTGGAGGAGCTGGAACTGGTGGCGTTTTTGCTTAAAATACGATTCAAACGATATGCAAATTATATCATCACATACTCTGGCTTTAAATGCATGAAATAGTTTTTTTCATATAGTTATTCTATAGAAAGCTATTCTGCCAATCAAAACAACCATCATCACTTTGTCACTTCACTCTCTGTGTTTACTGCCCACAGCCACACCCGTCAGTGCAGGTGGAGACAGATGGCGAGCGCACGTATGAACACATAAGAAGGATATAAGCTGTGCTCAATCTTGCCCACGCTCTTGATGACCTTGTTGAGGCGGTTCTGCAGGTCCAGGAGGAGGCTGTACCAGCCCTCGGACAGGGACGTCACCAGACCTAACACACACACAAAAACACACACGTCAACACAACCCCTTTTTGAAGGAGTAATATTCAAAACAGAGTTGCACCTCACTGCAGCAGACAGTAGATACTTTTGATTCATCATCAGCGAGAAGGAAACAAGACGGGATTCAGAACAGAACTCATAAAAGCTTTATAATAAATAAATAAAAAGATCATTAGTGTGACTCATAATAAAAACTCATAATGCAAGTTTCATGCTTGTATGCTGGGACTATGTTGGGAGTAAAATAGTATGATTTCAAAGCTTCAATTATTCATGGCTATTGTAAAATGGTTTATTTTGAGAGAGATTTCCCTGTAAATCTCAGCCACAGAGCTTTGAGACAGTCGCATGCTCAGCTCTATAAAAGTATTCAAGTTCTGTGACGGTAAGTGCATCATTGTGACGCTCTGGGGAAATAATTGCACTGAAATTGACAGTGCAGTAAAAAAAAAAAAAAAAAAAAAGGAAGTTTGTTTCTCTGCATATGAATAGAAATAGAAATGTTGTGAAATGAGTGTTGTGACAAACTGCAACATTAATGATTATTTTCATTATCAATTTAAAAAAAACCTGACAGTAAAAACAGATGCAAACAATAGTTCGATAGTTTCATCAGGGTGGATTCAAGACAGATCCTTTTAGATTTTACAGTGAAATATGAAACCGACTGAACACCTAGAAAGTCTTGAGAACCACGGGCAGAATTATTATTATTTTTATATATATAAAGCTTTGAGTTTGAATGAAATGATTGGACATTAAATGATATTTTCTCAAAAGGCTGTGTTCAAAGTCACATGCTCACATACGTAAAATTGAGTATGTAGTGCGATCACCCTGCATAGTATGTGGACGTTGTGTATGTGAGAAGTGCCCGGGTGTGTACTACATTAGCAAGATTTTCTGAGTCTGAGACGTGAGCTTATTGGACTCAACTGCCCCAAAATGCATTGCGGCTCTTCAGACTGTCCAATGGCGAACTGCGAGGCAGAAAGTTTAAACAATTAACCGTTGGATAAAATAATGAATGTTACGAATGAAGGCGAGTGACATTAAGGTACAGTTAAGAGGAAAAGCATGGGAGCTCACATATATAAAGTGCTATAGAAAACATATTTAAACGCTTAAATATTTAATAGCACGACACAATAACGTTGATTTACATTTGTGATTCAGCGGCATCACAGATCAGTAATGTCGTAATCGCTGCGGTCGTGTGACGCAGAGAAGACGTATTGCTCCAGTTTACTTCAGTGTGACCAGTCTGCTGGTAATGGCATACTAAATTGTTCACTTATGAGGCAGTATGCAGTACATGCTGATTGAGTATGTACTGCATAGTGCTTTCGTACTCGTTAGTATGCCAACACAGCCAGACACTCATCTCCTTCATCTCGAATATCCATCACACAATGTCCGGGTTCTCCACGACAGACCCAAACAAGTTTATTAGAAGTTTGTTCACTTGTTGGTTGGCACAATAATCGCGTGGCCTGCAGCTTCTTCCCATCTCGTTTATCACACCATATCGAGCAGCGATAAGACGAGCAGGGGTATTTTTCTTCATTACACGCTGAAGCCAATTTCGGTGTACGAGCTACTGCAGAAAGTTTTTACTGGAATGTACATGGTTCTCATTTCCTGTTAAACTTTCCTCAGAGACTTCTTAAAGAATCACAAAAGGTGTTGAGGTGAAATAATGTGCTGTGCTGTTGGTGCCGTTAGAGCGCACAGTGTAAATTACTGCTGTGTCCAAATAATGTGCACTCTCTATTTTTCATCTCAGCCATCGTTATGGCCAGCCTGAAAGTTGCTCGTCTAATCTGAGTAATGGAGGTGTAAAACTATCATTTCTTCGCCCTTTCTGAAATATAAACTTTCAATAAATGGTTTTGACAAAAGGTTTGTGTACTCCCTAATTGGTCTGAGGTCTCTTAACTGGAGGCAGCGGCTACAGCCTCAAACTGACAACTGGTGGTGAACTATTAAAACTTAGTGCTCATGCTGTTTGCTTTCTGGCATTTGCTGACTAAAAGTAAACTTTTTCCTTAAGATTGTCATTAAAAAAAGTGACAATTTGAGGTTTTGTGGAGGGTTGCGTGCTGGACAATTTTCTTCGCTCTGACAAGTTACCAGGCAACCAGTAGAGAGTGCAGCAAGTGACTGTTTCCTGCAAAGAAGTCCAAAATGTAACATTCCCATAAAACCCCAAATTCTTGCTTTTGTTCTCGTGTATTTGTACGTGTGAGTGCGTATGTGTGTGTGAGTGTGTGAGTGTGTGTGCGCTTCTGTGAGTGTGAAATTGTCCGTGTGCCTACCAATCATGCCGTTAACGGTGCCAAAGAGCACGGAGCCCTGGGTGGGCGTGGAGCTCTCTCCCAGGTTCTGCAGCACCAGCGAGCCATGGCAGAAGACATTTACAAACTCCCCGAGGTGGAAGACCCCCACCTCCTGCAGGTGCTGCCGCTCCTCGTCTGTGGTGGCAGCACTGACCGTAGGAAAGACGGCAGGAGACAAATACAAGGGAAGGAGGGTTTAAAAACAGGGAAGGAACATGTGGGAGATGGAGCAAATCAAAGCGTAAAGGAAGACATTTCCGGGGGAAAGAGTGATCGATTAAGCAACAGAAAAAACAAGCGAGACAGAGATATCAGAAGCGTTGGAAAAGGTCAGAGAATGATAGAGCAGTAATGGATAAATGGATGTGCAAAAGTGGGGAGAGCAACAGCAAGAGAGATACGATGCAAAAATAAAAGGTCAAAAGCATTGAGTGGTCTGACGTGATGTATTAGGTGGATAATAAGTGGTGGCATAAATGTAACACCCTCACTTTCAGACCACACTTTTCTTCCTTTTCAATGAAATCAACACTTCTACTAAAAATGACTAAAGTGGGAAATGAAGCCGAGCGGCTAAAAGCTCAGTGGAGAGAGGACTCATAATTAAAAAAAAAAAAAAGAGAAAATGCAACAACAATACTGTAAAATCACATTCATATCAATGAGGCTGCTCTAAAAAGCATCACAGGACTCTACGTCACCCTAATGACACCCTAATGACATTATGTTGATTTCGGTGGAGAAATAGCGGAGGCGATTTGGAAACTTGTCAGTTTGACTACAGAGGAGCAACTGAAGGGACTATACGTATATACGATTACTGGAAGGGTTGAAATTCATGTGCAAAAAAATCTAACTGCATTTATATCCAATAAGATTTGATGTTTTCCTCACCTGTCCTTCTGGCAGACAAACAGGTTGAACGCATTCTCTGCCCCCAGGAAGTTGTCGTCGTCCAGGATTTCCACTGCACTCATCCAGTTAGGATTGAAGTCACGTGCAATCTGACCAAAAAAACAAAAAAAACATTGGATGTGTTGGATAAAACAGTAAATAACCCAGAGGTGTTGGACTGAAACCAGTGTGGGTCTTGCCTTCAAGTAAATACTCTATTATCTATGAGCAAGGAAGTGCTGACTGCACACAAGTGCTGAAATTCAAAACACAGTCAGTATGTTTCAGTACAAGGGCTATAATAGACTTTTTTTCTTTTTAAATACCCTTGAAGAAACTCTCATACAAAAGAAGAGGAAGAAAAATACCAAAACGCCCAGAGCATCTGTTCTATCTATGCAGTCCTGCACTCTGAGCACTGTGATTAGAGCCTGAAGCTCGACCAAAGACAGTTTTGTGTAGAAACGCCACTCTATATCGCTTTATTTAAAAAAGACTGAGTGCAGACTCTTTACTTTCTAGATTATTGCCTTACATCCTTTTAGTTAGTTTGTGAAGTACAGCATCCAGAATCTGATAGTTTAAGGAATCGTTCCACATGTTGGGGGATACGCTTTGCTTCAATAACCCTTTGCTTTGTATTATTTGAGAATACGGCTTAACAAGAAAAAGGAGAGGAAATAGAGGCTGGAGAGGAGAGTTGTTATAGGGTAAGTCCAATATTCACTCTTTTTTTAGCTCTGTTTTTTTAGACTCTCAAAGCCTAAGGCCGCTGGATATGGTCCCCATGGCCGCAGGCTGACATTTTAAAGTGAAACCAAGGTTAGGGATTGGGGTTACCCTAACCACAATATAAATACATCTGTAGAATACAATGGCTTTCTTAGTAGAACCCTCAGAAGAAGACAAGAGGGTTATAGATGACACCTTATAAATAAATGCAGTTTTTAGAGCCACTGGGTGGATTCTAGACCTCTTAGACTATAAACAGGTTGTCTGTAGAACCCCATGGGTGCTCTTGCACCTTTACAAAAAGGGGGAAATGTTCTAGGTTTCTACCTACCTTTCATGTTGGGTTCTAGGTAGAACCCTCTGAAAGGGTTCCTGGTGAAACCTTTGCAAAAAGGTTTCACCAGGAACCAAAAGTGGTTCTTCTATGGGAACAAGCCGAATAACCCTATACGGTTCTAGTTAGCAGCTTCATTTGTAAGAGAGAGAGAAATGCTGTATTTTCAATAGTTACACATTCCTACTTTCAAGTTAAAGATGTATGTTCCGTTTCTGAATAAATCCAAGTCCTTTTCCAAGACTCTCACACTCATTACACAGAGCGCTGCACCACATCATGCCTTCACAACAGTGTGTGTGACATGTCCTCAAATCTCTTCATCTTTCTGCCACAAATCAATTTCAACACTCCGCTCATCAAAAGGCTGGGAGGTATAATTTAGCTACAGTGTTTGGTAGAGACAGAAAAAAAAACACACCACACATTTGTACACCAAAGAGAAGTGAAAACATGCAAGTGCGGAAAACCAACCAGTTATTTGTTTGATGTGCGATGGTCACCACGTATGTAAAAGATAAAAGACTCTTTTGGTACACATGCGATCCTCGAGCCCTTTCAGAGTTCTTGTGTTATTTTCTTAAAAAAAAAATAAAAATATCTTCCTCACCTCTTCAAAGTTGCCCTCCATGGGTTTGTACGCCAGCAGCAGGACGGACCTCATCAGGTCTCCCACCAGGATGAAATCTCCTTTGGTCTTCAGGTAAAGAGCCATGATATTGTTGTAGTGGTTGCACTCGGTCCTCAGCTCCTTCTCGGCCGTCCACTCGTACAGACGGACCTGAAACAAATCGTTTGTTGTCACACAAGCTGCCAAAAGGTTGAGGATCAGCAGTTAGCTCCAGCTGTATTTGATGAACTGGCTGACATTTTAGTTCCATTTCGCTATCACTCTGAATAGGATGTGCCTCGTGAGTGTTGATTAACAGTCTGAGTTATCAGCTGCCACATTACGTGATCAGTTAACAGCTAATTACACTCACCGTTTCAAACGATCTGCACCTTCTAACAATTTGTAAACTGGTTTAGAGTTGCGTGAGTGATGGCGGGCTGGAGGATCTAATTACTGTTCACTCGATGCCAGAGTGATGTCGAGAACACCCCAAGAAGGAACCGTGACATTAAAGATTTCTGTGGTGCCAGAGTTCAAAGCTCAGCAAGGTTTGAAATAATGTCACGGACAAATGTGCTCTGAAGTGTATGACGAAGAAAAGAGAGTATCTTCCAAGGAGAAGGAGAAGCTCGGTTGTTTTATTCCCAGAGAAAATCAAATGAGCAATCGTTTTAATGTGGTGTTCTATTTATTGTAATGTAGCTCTTACATCTTACACTTTGTTGTTTCGGATGCATTTCCCATTTTTATTCTTTGATTTTCTGACTACTTCCCTCCCCAAATGTTTTTTTTTTTTTTTTTTTTTAAACACAAATTTGTATTCCCTTTTCACTTTTTAGTCATTTTTTTCTTTTCTCTAACATTCTGTTTAACATTGTTTCTTAATTTTAATCCTTTTATGTGAAGCACTTTAGGCTTAGTCTTTGCTTGAACGATGCGGTACAAAGGGACCGTTTTTTAAATTTATTATATTATATATATATAAAAAATGACAAATCCTCCTAATTTCACTAACATTTTATTAATATTTATCAATTTATCTTAGCCAGTGACTGACATCTTATTTATTTCTCATGTTTATTTTATTGAGTTGGTTGCCCAGCAGGAAACCTTACACTCATTATCTAAGAGGAAAAGAAAAGAAATTATTGATTTTACTCAGATCCAGCTCTCGCCTCCCTTTCGTATCAATCTCTATAACAGCCAAGTAAAATAAATAAATAAATAAATAAGAGAAAAAATGACAATCATATTAAGGGATACTGACATAAATAAGATGTTTTTGTAAGTGGCAGTGATGAGGAGTTAACCATTTTCACCCAAGAAAATGTCCAATGAAAGAGAACAATGCACCAATGTGCTGTGTCCAGTTGATAAAAAATAAATAAGAAGTCATTTAAGAAGCACAAGCAGCTAATGTCAGATATTGTCACTATGTTGTATTGTGTTCTGCTACTGTCAAATGGGAAAATGGTGGATAAGTCCTCAAATACTGTTTAAATCCAGTGTGCAATAGTGAGTTTAGAGGCAATCATGTGCTCTCTGATTTAGAGAAGACAAAATAAAAACGCATCAACGTTTTGTGACTGAATATTTTTCTGTGATTAAATTCCATTATAGTTGCAGCCAGAAATGCAAGGTTGTCACTAAAAGCCATTTTTAAATATTACTCTTTAAAATCCAATTCAATAAAGAAAATGTTAAAGAAAGGACGTTGTTGTAAGTGAGCCATTGCAATGAACTCCAGAAATCTGGAACCCATCACTATTTGACTCTCGATATCTTAAGATAAAGCTTCCGTTTCAAGCTTTTAATCCTTTTAATCTATCTATAGCCCAGTGTGGATGAGCGAGGTATTATAGGACAGTAGGGGGAAGCGGTTTCTTTCATGCTGTATGTCAAGTGATTTCACAGAGCAATCTATATGGGATAAAGCTATTTAAATATTGCACTTTAAAATGACTGAGTAGGCACTTTTCTTTACAGACAGGAAAGTAGAAACACACAAGTCATCATCCAGGGGTTGACCTACTGTTGAGAAAAATTAGTGAAGTATTCAACTAAAAATAGTGAAGGGCTTCTGGCTCAAACTGTTAGAAATAACATAAAATAAAATAATAAACAGTCTGGAATTTGGTGACAATTACGTGATCTGAACCCCATCCAGACTGTTAAACGGTCCGACTACTACGGTTGGTATCAAACCTCAATACTTACATCCAAACACGGCTTCAAATGCTTGGTCTTATTTTCACTACTTCCAACATTTATCTATATACTGTATATATAAAGTTCTAGTACCGCTTATTGCGTCAAAACCATATTAAACAGTTATATATATTTAGTTTAAGTATATTTTGTTAAATAGAAAAATGGGGGGGGAAAGGGTTTTGTAGAAGAAAAAACATGCTTATATTCTTCAAACTAAGGCATTTATAAAAAATAAATAAATAAAAAAATAATAAAAAAAGGTTATACTTTTTTTTTTTTTAATATATAAATTGTACAAAAACATAGGTACTGTATTTTTTTTTAATTGATCACATTTAAAGTTACCCAGCCCTAGTGATTACATGTCTCATTAACATATTCTCACATCATCTGTGAGGAAACATGCAGTTTGTCTTTCTGTTAAGGTTAAACAAGGAATTGAGTGACAGCCTCCCAATGGACACACTGGGCTTTAGGAAGTGTAAAGTGTGTCCAATTATTTATATCAACCTCCAGTGTAAACACAATCATGTAACAACTGTTCTCTTGACATAAAGGCAGAAAACAGAAGCAGAATTAGGAGACGCCGTTTTTAATCTCTGGACCAGGTGATAAATTATGATATAAGCAACTACTATAGAGGTGCACTTTAAAGAGGCTCTTGGTCAGCACCTTCTTCAGGGCTGAGACTTTATTACCAAGTCATAAGACCTTCTAAATCTGAGGTAAGAATACAGTATGACAACGTAACTTACTTCAAAGCGTACCTTGGAGCACATTTAATGTTCATGCTACCTTTTACTTTAAGTCTTCATATATTGTACATGAACAGAAGTGCAGTTCAGCAAGAAAAAGTCAAGTGTGTCTTGCTGAAAAGTCCAATACCATCAAGCATCACTTACTGTGCTATTGATGCTTGCCAGCAGTTTGCCATTGAACTCCACCATAGAATAAACAGCTCCCTTCACCTCCTTCTCAGCCACAGTTTGCAGCTTACCTGCAGGAAAGAGCACAATGTCAGTCAGTCAAGAGTGAAGTTAACATTAAAAGTGATTCACGCTCAATGTCAACCTACAGTATCTTGAATGAAAAGGTAGTACGAAAAGCTAAAAAGGAGGACAAGTGAAAGGCAAGCAATGCACCTCGAGAGTATGAAAGAAAATGAGGGGGGGACCAGTGGTGGTGAGAAGAGAAAGGTCTGATAAGAAGTGATAAGAAAATGATTAAGTGAGGAGGGAAACAAGAGCAAGGTAGGACAAAGTGTCCGAGTGGAAAAAAAAAAACGGACAGAGGACGGGGAGGAGAAAATGAAACCGGGTGAAGGATAAAGAGAGCCGAATGAGCTGGTCGAGAAGACAAACAGGATAAGGTTGACGGACAAGACAGGAGAGTGTGTGTGTGTGTGTGTGTGTGTGTGTGTGTGTGTGTGTGTGTGTGTGTGTGTGTGTGTGTGTGTGTGTGTGTGTGTGTGTGTGTTTTCTGGTAACAGAGAGAGTAAAGAAGAGCCTGGTTACTGACCGTCGGTGTAGTGGAAAACAATGATGCGTCCCTGCTTGGGCTCAGCCTCCTCTGGGTATACCATGGCGGTACCGACGATAAAATACACTGACGGGTCTTTTCCCAGACGACATGACACCATGCTGAGGGCATACTCACTGGGGAGGAACTGATGGGCATGGAGGACTGATAGAGATACAAAACACAGATATGTTAGGAAAGTGAGTGTGGGAGCAGCACAATACTCAATCTCTTTACAAGGATTTTACATTTATGCAGGGTTTTTTTTTTTTTTCTGTCCTTCGGTGTTCAGTTTGAAAGGATGCTTCTGGTTTATTACAGTTGAAGTGTTATTTTCTGAGAACATGATAACATGATAACGTGAGTGGTCAGATACACAGACAGCGTTTAAACAACAGATTAGGGATGCACGATATTCTATTTTTGCCGATGCGGTTATGTGCATATTTCTTTCCACCAAATTGCAGAGAACATGAAGTCTCTCCTGTAGTGGAATTAGCATATTATTGTGCTTACCGTTACGTGATGGCCCCCTGGCAGATGCAGACCTAAAATACAACGCTTTTCCAAGTGTACACATTCACTGGCCGATGTTGGCATTTAATTTTAAAAGCCTTTATCTGCTGATAGCAAGGCCGTGGTGATATCATCGTGCATCCATGCAACGGATTACTTTCTTTGATGGTAAAAACCAAAGTGAGCACACCTTAAAAAGTTTGTTTCAATTCCTCATCGCACAGGAAAGCTGTGTGCATACACAACTCTGGCAAGTAGAGCATGTCAAACCATTGTTTTCTTACAGGGACCTTAGCAAGTACAATGCTGGCCAAGACTATGAAGATGATGTACAACATCCAGCCTCTGGTGTTTTCTGTTACTGTAGTTTGCCTGAAAAGATCTGCAGTGTCATTATTTATTAATTGCCCTCCTGTCCGGTTAGTTTTATTGCACCGGTCATGGAAGCTCATCTTTAATTTTTATCACTGGTTTTGCTTATTTTTCTTACCGTAAACAATACCGTGGCAGTGAATGCGGAGTAACATGATAAAATGAAGTGGTACCCAGGGAAAAGGTATGGCAACGGATCACCTGTCCCATAACATCAAGACATGCCGATAATTATGCATCCATTAAGGCGTATTTGACACAGGTTATGTTGATTATCCAGCGGCTAAAGAATGCAAAGCAGTTTTGTGTGACTGATCGCTCCTTATAGACAGACCTTATTAGAAATAACTGCAGATTTCAGTGGTGTAGCAGTAACTGAATAACTGATTACATTATGTATATGAACCTTGCATTTCTTCTTAAGTAACAGAGTACCAGTGCAGTTGAAAACATAAGTGAACTCAGTGTAGATCTATAGTGCACGCACCATACACTACACTACACTACTGCATGAGAATGTCTACATATCTGATTGATATAAATCTCACATGCAAATGAGCAGTTATCTGATCGCAGTGATACATTTAAGTCAGCTGCAGACATAGCGTGCAAAACAAGTCCTCTATTTGCATATCATTAACATATAACATACCCTAATGCATGCGTGTGTGGTAACTCTAGGATTATTTTTAAAAGGGAATGCTTGCTGCGGCGAAAATTTGCATTGCAAAACAGAATGGAGGAAAAACTTGCCACAGTCAGTGGGCTTTCAACATGCAAATGGTCTGCATGACGCCCAACCTGTTCAATCATGAAGTTACTCCAGAAAGAGCCTGCGCGTTTGTGTGTGTTGAACATTGAGTAATCGTAACAAAAACATCTTTCGTGTCGCACACTTCTAAAGTATAAAAGAATGAAAGTCTAATATTCAAATAGGATAGGATACTGAAGTAAGTATGATGACAATGTTGAAACCGAAAAAAGACAAGCTCCAAGGTAAAATGAGAGTGCACCCATTGTAAGATCAGATATAAGCGTATGAAAGCTTGATGAATGAGTCCAAGGACCAGACTGTGGTTGTTCTTCAAGCTGAGCACAATGTTTCACCATCAGAAGCTGCATATTAAAGCCCCAGCTTTGCAAGTGTAAAAGGAGATGTACATCCAGCTGTCTCACCTTCAAAGGTGTGCTGATCCACAACTAGCAGACTGTGAACCTCCACCTCTTCCCCAAAGGAGGTCTCGTGGGGAGAAGTGCTGCTGGGGAAGAGCTTGCTGGAGCTCACGCTGCTGGAGAGAGCCTGAAAGGAGGGAGATTTATGAGGCAGGACAGGTAGGGAGGTAGATACAAGAGAAACCTAATAGAGGGTAGAAAATATTTCTAATCTCTATTTCTGTGTGAGCTCCACAGCACAGACGGCAACATCTGTAGCACCAGATGTGCAGCATATAAAATCAGGTAAACATATTTCTGGTCATCACGTGTGAGAGGCTCTGGCTCTGCTCTGTTTCCTGTTTCTACAAAGTTGCAATAAATACAAACACAAACAAAAGTATACACATGTCCCCTTAGGGAAGATACAGAGCCAAGCTGAGAGGACACCGCACACGCTGTCACTGTAAATCTGCCTGAAATTACTTTTTGATTATCGCTCCAAGTACAAGTCTCTTTTAAATGTTGGACCTCTTTTTGTTTCTTGGCAAGTGAAACGTCATTGTCAGTATTTCTCGACTACAAAAGCCGATTGGGTTTCCTTTAATTAGAACTTGCTTTGAACTCTCTTAACAGCTACATTTAGTACAATTTATTCTTACCAACTACATGTCTTTGCAGAGGCGCAGAAAGGCAAAAAATATTTTATCTATAACTTCCATTTTTTATAACAAATAATATTTTTTGGGGGGGCAACTTAAGTAAAAGAGAAAAAAAACAGCAGGTAACGGCTTCAGTTATGCTACGTTTACAAGTTTTAGACCATAAATGTAAATGATCAACACAACAGCATTAAGATTTAAATCCTGGTTTAGAAAATCTATCTCCAGTAGTCCTGCTAAGTGACTAATGGGACAAGACATTTGTTGTCCTGACAAGCTCCCAGTCTCATCTTATGAAATACTGTTCTTAGTCAGCGCTCCTGGTTAAATAAAAATGCAAAACAAACAAGCCCTTGGGTGTTTATTAGCCAAACATAACATGGAGCCACGGTACCTGAGTGCTCGCGCTGGGGCGCACGGCAGATGTGGTGCCGCTCACATCCTGGATCTCCACCCTGCTGGATAGAACCCCAAAACACTGGGAGACCTCCTGGTAGCAGATCCGTCTGGTGGGGCGGGGAGAGAGAGACGAGGGGAGTGAGACAAGCCACAAGGGAAGACACTTGTAAACATGAAAAGAGCTAACAAGGGTAAGCTGAACAGAAGAACTTATTTAACAACCTCGAGTCGTGGTTGTTTGAGACCAGAAGAGGGATTTGTTTTTTTTGGAACAAAACCAACAGATGAACGCGGCTTGAATGCAGTGCAAACATGAACAGGATATTTGTAAAGATGGTCTGAAATGTTTTTTTGAGGTGTAATTCCCAATATTTGACGACGGGACTGACCTGGGTGACTCATAGAGGGGAACGGTGCGAATGTGCAGTTTCTGAATCTCGTCGATGGTACCGATGGTCAGAGTGCTGTTGTTGGCCAGAGCCAGACTGTAAGAAAACAAAACAAGATGCAGCATTAGTAAAAAGGGAAACAATAAAAAAAACACATCTGAACCAATATCGCAGACTGATAAAACACACGAGTTGTAAAAGTTCTGCTGCTGACCTGTCGGGATAGCCCTCAGAGTTGAGCGGGCACATATAATTGACCTCCTTGAGGTTGACGTTGGAGAAGACCAGCTTGTGGTTGGAGGAGTAGATGACAGTGGGTCTGTCGGAGCAGGCGAAGACGTTGGAAGTGGACAGGGATCTGAAGGTCCTCAGCACCGTGGGCTGGGTGCCAAGGGTCACCTTCTTGCGCTCGCTCAGGGCGCCTGGGGGAGGAAGGTAAGATGGAAACACAACTAAGTCCAGATGAAAAGGTGGGCGTACCAACCATTGTTGAGAATCACTTTCCAAGTGCCTTTAGCCAATAAAATTTGTCCTTGTGTGAAGAATATTCATCTCCTTTTTTATGCTCATAAAACCATTCACTAAGCCCTGCATGGAAGCATCTGCCTACTTTATGTTTCTCCACTAATTAATATATAATCTCTTTTGTGTACTACTAATAGTTTTAACAGTAATATGTATAGTTTCTATGGGCTTTAGCTTTTGATGCCCTTGTATTTTTGTCACTTGACTATTGTACAGGTAATAAAAGCTAAATTAAATTAAAAGTACATTTATTTATATATATATATATATATATATATATATATATATATATATATATAAATAAAAACTAATATCCTGGTTATTAAATCCAGAACAAAGTAGAAGGAACATAGAATAACCCGATTATATCCATATCCCTCTGTGCATGATAATAACATCCAGGTTTATGATCCCTGTTTGGCAAATCGATGCACACTTCCACAAACTGCAGTCAACATATAACTAAGTTGCAACTACTTTGATAATTAATTGAGTGAATTCAAATGTACAAGTAATGTACATTTTTTTTTTTTAAATGTTTTATTCACAGATTGCTGGAGCAAGTAGCCTCATAAGGTGGAATAAACAAGAGGTTTCCAATCCATGCATGATGCATCTATATAAAAAAGTCAAAAGAAAGACATTTAAAAAGGAGCAGTGTGTAGGATTTAGGAGGATCTATTCGCAGAAATGGTTTAGTTTGATCAAATAACTATAGTTTCATTAGTGTTAGGGTTGGGAAATATTTTTTATCGTCTCATCACCATTCATATCAAGCCGCATTTAATGTCATAAGTTCAGTTAAAAACAATGACAAAGGGAAATCTAATTCTTAATTTGCGTTCAACTCTGAACGCATTATACAAGGATACGAGGAATAAAAAAATATATACAATAAAATAAAGAACACTGTGTACATACACAGAAGATAGAGATCTGTGCAAAACTATGAACAAAGTGGGTAGCTAAATGTCTGTAAGTGTGCAGTGCAGAGTGTGTGTGCGTAACTCTGTGTGTGTGTGTGTGTGTGTGTGTGTGTGTGTGTTGGGGACAGTGGATTAGATTTGTACATCTATACAACCAATGTGTTTATGAATAAATTGTTTATAGAGCACAAAGTCCTTCAAAGACATAACCTCTTAAATTTTGCTCTCAAAGTGCATCAGATTGATGCATTTAACTTGAAAATGTACAACATTTTCTTTAAGTGGAGCAGGCCCCCGGACCACCCACCATAGTCTCACAAAATCCTGTGAGAAACAGATAAATATTTATGGACTGGAGGCGCATAACGTTCAAAACCCAGGTAAGGTGTGGCTGAGCGAATGAAAGAACATTTCACCAGAAGACATCTTACACACTGGACCTTTGAAGTCAGCTATAGTTAGGATAGAAAGAGATTCAATAGTGCAGTAATTAAAGGGCTCTTTGCACCTGTAAAAACAGTTATGTTTTCTGTGGCTTTTAATTTATTTTTTTATTACTTGAACTTACATCACTTGGGCGTCTTGGCCAGATGATGTCATTTCAGTTACATCACCTAGACTAAACATTTGAACAGCAATCCCTTTCTCACAAACTGGGGATATGGAGTTTGAAAGCATTTAACAGGCAGGGAGCATCTAACAAAAAAGCACTTCTGAGCTGTATCTTGGAAAACGTAGGATAAAGTGTTTTTTGAAGCTATACTATAGTATAAAAGTCAGGATGCATCAGCCTCTTCTGTTTCCATTTTGACGAGCAAAACGAGACCAAAAACAGAACTAAAAGAGAGTGAGAGCTACAAACACAACTCCAAATGAATGATAACAATGCTCCATAACAGCTGGATGTGTAAATAAGCAACTTTGTTACAGGCTGCAAAGTTTCTCCATCATTGCGTCCACATATAGCGCTGGCAGTTATACAATTTTCCATAAAATAATCATCTAAAAATGTTGTTAGACAGCTGCCTGCGGACCTGCCTGGAGGCCTTTATCAGCCTGAGAAGCTCTCATGGAATAGGTGTAGTGATGGCGGCGTGAGAGACCTACCAGTCTGCAGGTCCAGGCCAAAGTAGAAGAGCGCTCCGTCTCCCAGCGCACACAGCAGGTAGTAGCTGCCTTCAAAGGTGGTCATTAGGATTGAGCGAGGGATGATCTCTGAGGACACACACAGTCACATGATTTATTTTTCCTGTACTCTAGAGTAACAGGCTCATGGATGAACACCAAAGTGATAAATGTCTGCAAAAATGTCTTTGTCAGAAAAATCAATAAGGGTTGCCGGCTGGTAACTTTTGGGATGAAATAAGATTTGAATGCTGCAGAGGTTAATGTAAAGTCTTTTGTCTTCTCCGCTTACCTAACATCAGTTTTCAATACAGCATTGGCTGATATTAAATGAATGTTGGCCACTCGCCACAAAGCAGCAACGTCTGCAAAATGTGGTTACTAGAGGTCGCATGTTTACATAGCAATGTAAATCTAACATAGGGCTGTGCTCCATTAAAAATTATGTAATGTATATTATTATGTTAATATAATTCATGTTAACAAAACTAAGTACAACTGTGTTGATGTTAAAACTACCTGCTTCAAAACACGAAGCTAAAAAAATAACAATTAGAAGAATAGCACATTCACTTTTAATTTGAAGGTTTCTCGTTTATAACTTATAAAAACTAAGTTCTGCAGTCAGACTATCGTTGTTATGGGAGACAGCAAGAGAGCACGGTGTGCACCGTTTGTGCATCGAGCAGCTGTCAATCAAACGCACTTGGAAAATAAAGTGTGACACTGTGGGAAAGAGTGTGGAAATATTCTTCGCAGGTGAAGCATTAAAATTGGAAAGTTAGAGTCCTGCCTGTGCCGGTTTACAATGTTATGAAACTTTGTCTCCAGTGACTGCTGACGTTTGAGTTCTCTTGAATATTTAAACATTGGAAGTTTAAATACTTTCCAAGTGTCTGAATGCTGCACTTTTTTATGTACTAAAAAATGAGGTACTTAATGGGAGATGTCATTCACATCTATTAATGAAACTGGAGATAAAGTCCCATTCCTTGGATTTATTCACTGGACTTCTTAAAAGAATAGATCCACATTCTGTCGACTCCAAAAGAAAACATCCCATCACCTCTAAACCTCACTAATACCTTGCGTCTTGTTTGCTTTAAGCGGCAAAGAAAAAACAATTCAGTCTTTTACAGGAAGTTATGTGCAGGATTATTTCTTGGCCCGAGGAACGTCAGGAAATTACTGGTCCCAATCAACAAACAAGATAATAGTTAATAAGTGGGCTTCAGAGGTTTGGGAAGTTACATTTTTTTCTTCTTCTTATTATTATTATAATATCACAGTGACCTTGACCTTTGACCACCAAACTCTAATCGGTTTATACTTGAGTCCAAGTGGGAGTTTGTGCCAGATTTGAAGAAATTCCCTCAAGGTGAGATATCCCTTTCACAAGAACGCTGCCAGCACTGAGGCATAATAAAATAAAATGGTTACTATTAAATGAAAAAATGTAATGGTGTAAGTGATATTAAAAACCCAATGTACAAAAGGCAAAAACATGGTAAAAAGTGTAAGGTTTGTTTCTGGCCTTTTCCGTTGGTGGATTATGTTAGCACTCCTATTATAAAATAAGTAACTGTTGTCACATTTATACCGAGATTAAAATGATTCACACAGATACAGCTAACAAAGCCCTCTCCTGGCATGTATCCATACTGTAGCTTGCTCAGGGTTAACAATTGAATGACAAAAACATCTCGCCCTTCTAGATCACCCCCCTCCCCCCCCCCATTTTCCTCGACAAGTGAATATTTTTTCCCTTGCTTTCTGAGAGAACATGGGTTAGGGTGTGAGTCATTGCTTGTGTGCTTCTGTAAAGCCCATTGAGACATCGTATGCGTTGTTGGGGTATAGAAAAAGAAATTCCACTTTGACATCATCTATCAATCTCTGTCTACAAGTCAAGTCAGTCCTTTTCTCCTGTCAGTTGCACCCTGCCCCTCTTTTCTCTCACCTCCACCCAGCATTTCCTTGTGCAGGGCTGTGAAGCAGGGCAGTTTGAGCACACGGGCTGAGATGTCGGTCCAGAGTCCCACAGCGCAGAGCGGCGACTCACCGCCACCCTCCCCCAAAGGTGTGATGTCCAGGCAGGCCACCTCGTGCTCCATCTCCGTGGTGCTAAGGAAGGTGTATAGGAGTTGAGAAAACAGAGCAGTGAATGTGGACTGTGTAGGACAAAGTTTGACACACACAGCAGAACAAAATGACTAATGGCATAAATGTGTTGGTGGCACTGAGCATAAGTTCAAACTGAGATATGCTGCAGTCATCTGGTGCGCTGAGCTACTGTCTTGAATTGCTAGACATCTATTAATTTCCTATGAAGCTGTGGTGGGATCTCATGCAATGTGTAGACAGCAGACAAGGCTTTTGTCTCAAAGAGCAGTTGAGCACAGCCGACTTTGTAGTTGTTACACACTTACAGCAATGATTTCTACATCAATGTGTATCCTGATTTGTCAGACATTTGTTTTGTTTTTTTTTTTAAATTCACAAACCAATTCTGAAATGGAATTTCCATGCAATTTACAATATAATAACATGTATCAATATTGCAATATAAAATAACATACTGTAATAAAGGATTTTATCCATTCTGCCTATATCTTAAACATGATAAAACATTTTTTTAAAAAGGAGGTAAAGCTATAATGACATGAGCAACTTTTTTTAAAAGGCCTGTGTTCTAATAGAACCAGGCTACTCAATAATGCAAATATAATGTCAGGATAATCATTGTACGGTGTGTTGAGTACTTACACTTTATTGCATTACAAAAGAGCATTTCAGGCATGTAAACACCTTTTATCCATCTATGAATATCTAATATTTACAGACTTTTGCGACTCACACAGGAATGATGTAGGCCAAACATTTTTCCCAGGTCTGGTGAGACACCTCAGTGTGTCTTTTTCATTGTCTCGTCAGTTTCAAACACTCTCAAGGCTGCAAACAAACAGTTTGTGCTTCAAGCGGGCCTGGTGGGCTTTTTTTTTTTTTTCAACCTGTGTGTCTTTCTCTGGAAAGAAAAACCTTTTGTGTACCTTCCACTTTAAAAAAAAAAAAAAAAACTACTGTAAAAAAATAAATAAATTTGCTCAAAGCAGTTTTATTACAATAGTGGCACAAAGACAGCCGCAAGGGTAGAGTACAGCAGCAGCGTGAAAGAAACATAATAAAAATGTAAGACTTTACAGGTTCTACTGCACCATTCACTTCAGATCTGAAACATGAGATGCAAATCCCTCATCTCAAACTTTTCCACAGAAAATAAATAAAAATGAAGGTAAGGGTGCAGGAAAATGATAACATGCAACTGTGAGTCAGAGAGAAAGTTGTTGAACTATTGGGAATCTAGCAAATTAATGTTTGATTAATTAAACTTTCAAACAACAGCTCTGTTGGCTATTGTGTATTCCGTAGAATGTGCTAGATTTTTCCCTAATGTTGTATAAAATTAATTATTCAATTAAACTGCAACTCTATTAGTTCCACTCATTTGTTAATAAAAGTAAGTTGGAATACAATGTGTTTGATTGAGGAAGACTTGAGTCTCTACAGTCGAATTTGTTATCTAAAAAGTTTTTTGCCTTTCTTAGGCCATCTATATTAACATCACAGCCAGTGGATAAGTAAAGGGAAGAGGTCAGACACTTTTTATTTTTTATTACTGTTAAGCTTTTCTGAATTTGCAAGCTGACCTAGTTTGTCTGCGTCTTACCATCAAACCCACAGACAGACATGGTGGGGTTTATATGAATCATTTGACATTTTGGAAAATAGGCTTATTCGCTTCCCTCCCGCGAGTTAGATAAGAAGGTTGATATCACTCGTGTCTGTACGGTGAATATGTAGGGTATATATATACGGTAACTTGCTGTTGGTCTCAATCTTCTGATCCAACTCACACCGAGAAAGTGAATAAGGTGTCTTTGCCAAAATGTCAAAACGATTCCTTTAAAGCACATGGTTGATGTTGATGTCTTTTTGTAATGTCATACCAGGAGATATCCAGACATCTTGAATTGAAGAACATAGATGTATACATAATGTAGTATAGATATCACAAATAAGAAGCTCTGGGAATGATTAAAAGTGCTTATAGCGCGACCGTGTTCAGCGGTGTCCTACCTGATCTGTTTGAGCTCTCCAGCCAGGATCTGCAGGTAGTAGAGGGCTCGTCCCACGGCGAGCACCACCTGGGTGTGGTTGCAGGCCGCCACACTGATGTTCCTGCCCTGTGGCTCCTTCCATTCGCTCACTAATGCCTTGCTCTCCTGGAGCACCAGGCGCACGGAGCCTGACGTGATCTGCAGGCACACAGTTTTTGCCATTTAAAATATTAATCAATACTTTAATACTAATAATTAATACGGCACAGTATTTCTGGGAAGTGACAGGCAGGTTGATGTGGAGACGTTTCAAAGCAGATCTCATCGTTTGTGTGTGGTTCTGTGCCAGGATTGTTGTTGTACTTTTTTTTTTTTTTTTTTTAAATGAAAAATAAATCATGATTAATTGCAAAGAGAACTTTTTCTATTTTTGATGGTGGAGGAAAGATAAATTACTTCCCATTTAAGCAATACTTCACCCCCAAAATGATAATTTGTATATAAATTACTCACTCAATTGGCCCAAGAGACATTTCACTAAAAAACAATATATCACCCTTAAAGTGGTACGAGAGAAAAAGTCATTAGGATTCATCCTCTGTGGATCAGGAATTCCTCCTAATAGTTATTTGACATTTCCCAACACAGCTATTCCTAATACTTAAAAGGTGCATTAAACAATTAATGTGAATAAATTCTCCAAAACAAACTCCTGTATGCTGGTGCGTTTGCAACATGAACATAGCTTTGGAGTTGTGTTTATGACCAATATCCAGGTCTTTCAACTCTGGCTTGTCCAACTCCCCGTGAGAATAATATCTGGGTCCTATTAGACGCTTAGCATTGTTTACAGGCTGCTTATTTAGATTTTTGCAATCTCGTGCTGGCAGGTAGTGCACAGTTGGCTTGTTGGGTGTTGGAACTGCTGCCTACAGTTTTTTATTGCAGGGTTGATTAGAGCAGCAAAGCTCAAGCACAGTCCATGTGTGGGATGGAAGACCAAAATAATGAACTAAAACAAGTAATAATTCAGTGTGTGATTATAGCATATTTCAAATAATAAAAACTACAAAAAAGGGACAAGGCTGCTTAAAGTTATTTATTCTAGTGTCCCAACGGTCTTTTTTGATAAGAGAGACAACTGAAGACCAAAGTAAAAACATACATCTACAACTAGCGGCTTCAATGCAAGTCTAAAAAAAAATAAATAAACAAACTTAACTGGAGCTTCAAATCACACACCACCTGTCTCAGTAACAGCTTCTTTCCTCCGGCAGTCAGGTTGCTGCTCGGTTATTATGTAAATGTATATAAACAATATCTGAACATTGTTTCTAATGTCTCACTGTATATTTTGTGTAATGTTTCTTTTTTTGTCGCCGTCTGATCATGTGTGCCCCTTGTGTAAGTGCCACTGAGCACACGCATTTCTTCATATAATACACATGACAATAAAGTTGAATATGAAGCGCAACTATCTACTGACAGAATTTGAAGCGAATTTGTCTTTGCCGAGTCGTAATGTGAAAACAAATCACATTGGCGTAAATGTGAAAGTGTATACGGTGTAAGTATACCTGAGAGGGAAGAGTTAGTGAAAATGTTCTTACCTTAAAACACAAGCAGCATTGTCATAACAACCTAAAGATTTATGGTTGTCTGTCTAATAGTTGGCAGAATACCCAGCAGGTTACATGCTCATTTCAAAAAGGCTGGCTCAAACTTAAATTCAAATGAAGCGTAATATTCATCACAACCAAGTGTAAAATACATGAAGTCTATTTGCGCCCTTCACATTCACAACTCCCCATTCAATCATGTATGATTCAGCTCCAGCAAAGTATATCTTACTAAATGAAGAAAGGCCACGGTTGAATAAGTTATTTTTCTATAATTAATTCAGAATGTGAAATTAGATGATATTCCTGCTTTGAACTGGGATGCACAAGTTCTGCAAGTCCGCTAATTGTAGACATCAAATGAGTGTCAACGTTAAACTAACTAAAGCATGTTGTGGTAAAGCACACTGACAGCAGCACACTGACAGCACATGTACCTTATGCATATAACAGAAGTGTGTGTGTGTGTGTCTGTGTGTGTGTGTGTGTGTATACGAACCTGAATGAGTTGTTGGTGCGCCACGTTGCCGCAGTAAAATGTCTGCTGGTTGTCCACAAAGCCAGGAAGTTCTGTCTCCTCAACTTCCTCACCACTCAGCATCAACACTCTAGGGGAAAACACACTCTTAAGATAAGATAAAGGCATTCGGAATTGAGTCTACACTTATCTGGCATTTCTGCACAGCAAACACTCACCGTGTTTGACCTACGAAAGACAGCACCAGCATGTCATCTGTCTCTCTGCCTGCCTCGGAGCGGAGTGGCCACAAACCTTGAAGGGGATTCGAGAGAGGGTGTTAGAAAGAAAAAAATAATTCTGCGCCATTCTGCAGAGAAATACAATATCCAGCCAGTATCCCAGTCGATCTTTAACTATTCCATCTGTCAAATGCTAACATGCGGAAAGATGTACAGGTTACAGATCCCTCTCAGTGAGACATTGATTGGCTGAGTGAATAATCGTCTCTCATCAAGAGGCCAGGGGCAGGAGGCAGAAGCTAAGGCTTTCAGGGCAGAGATGGTCAATAAACAGCTGAAGCCTAACAAGTGCAAGCAGACCTTGTCCAACCTGTGTGTCTAATTTAAGCATCAGACAACTGTCTTGGGAGAAGAACCTAATTTTCTAGGATTAAGAGATGTCTGCCATTGTTAAACCTGATGGGACCCTGCTCGACACTTTACTACTGCAGACGTCACTGTGCTCATTGGTTTGCTAAATGAAAACAAATGTTTCCAAAGCGAATCTTGGCAATGTTCCTGTTCTTTTGAAAGTACCGAGCCAAGACCTATGACACCTGCGCCATCTGCTCGCACGCGGAGCTTGGATGAGCAACAGCTGGTGTCTTGGCCGGGCGAGGCAAGCAGATGTGCAGGTTTGTAGTGACTTTACTGTCAAGTCAGTAAAGGAATAAGGTCCAGGTAAATTCAAGACTTGAGAGGGAGGTTGTGAAAGAGACAACATAACACAAACAAACCTTTGATTCCTGGCAGGTCAATGCTGGCATGCTCATGAATCCCAATGCCGTTGCGAATAATCCGAAGAGAGCCCTCCTTGAACGCACCTGAGCAGGTCACCAGCTGAAAGCAGCAGAGAAATATATAAACACAAGGACTGAGATATGACAGGCGGGATTTTTTTCTCCCTTTTAAATAGGGTTGATATGTAGTTGATCTTATTTTTTTTTTTTTTTTTTTAAATATTTTCTCATATCTACTTCTTTCTAACTGTAATGTTTGCTTAACATACAACTCGATTTTTTACACAAACGTATTTTGTAGTTTTAAACATCATTAAAAATCTGTAATAATAACATTGCACGCACTAATCACTAATTAGTGAATACTAAAATTTGAACTCAGCAACATTGCTAAAAATAAGGCTAATGGAGCAAGAAATATGAGCATTCCAGACAACCAGTGAGCAGAGAAAAACTTATTTAGGAAGAGAAAACTAAGGCAGACGGTAAAATTGTTACCAAAACTGTCCATTGTAAGCAACTGACCCAGTTTATAGGCCAACTTCCTGGTTCAACTTTGACCAAGCAAACTGTGGGCAATTATTACAATTTCAGCTGCACTCCAAATGAATGGGTTTAGATAAAGTGGTTAAATTCTGTAGCAATGTTGTTTTGTTCTCAGATATTAGCAATTAACTTGGAAAATACAGTTATCATGACAATAGTCAAATAAGCCACAATTATAATATGTCAAAGTTATCATTTTTAACAGATTTCTTTTCAATTTGATTTATTTCAGTTATTTTGACAAGGTTTATTACAATGATATTAGCTGTTATTAGACCTGCACCATCAAAGAAAGTTAGTTGGTTGCAGTTACACTTGTTCTTTTGAGGGACTAATTGTTTCAGCTCCTTGTTATTGTCACCAGTACTAGTAATCGTAGTAGTTATCACAGTGCTGGTAGTGGTAGCAGTAGACCTCGTGGGTGGAAGCACAGCCAGTCATTAACACTCAGTTCTCATTGGTCCCAGTTGTAGTAGTGAATCTCAAGTTATGATAGAAGTAGTGACAGAAGTCAGCGTAGCACAAACAATTGCACTAGTAAAAGGTTTCAGAATCAGAATCAGTTCAAAGAAGAGCTTCTCTGAGGTTGCCAGTTCAAACATGGCAACAGCGATGAGATCCAACACCCTGAAGGTAAATAGTTCTGGTGTCGCCATTCAGACTGGAGAGCGTCAGCATTTTATTTATTCATCCAGTCATGGTACGCCAACAGGATTAATATCTGAGCCCGTAAAATCTCAGTTTCTACCACCTGCCACCCAACAGCTTCAACCTAATGGAAATAACCCATCCAACTGCCCTCTAGTGTGTTCTCAAATGCGCTCAAACCCTCACGGGACTGACTAAATTCAGATTATTGGATCATAATATATTATGTTTGTGTATTTGCCATCATTCCATTTTATAAACCCCACCTGGTTTGCAGTCCGGTTATATTTTTGCCCTGCAGCTTGTGCATCAATCCTGTCTTAACTGTCTTGGAATGTGTCTGCACCAATTAACCAGGTCAAATACTCTGTGGATTTACTGCAAATGGCAAATTAAAACAATTATTGGATTTAGTTCTGGGCCCCAACAGACTGTAATGAGCCAGAGTGTGTGAATGAATACTGTCCGTGGCTGATTGTGTGCTGGTCTGGACCCAGATAGTGGCTCTGTGGTGCTCTAGTGGACTGCTGCCTTTGGAACCACATCAAGTACCCCGAGGCCTGGTGTCAAACCGTGCCAAGAAAACCTTCTGTACTGTCCCTCTCTTGTTACTCCACCGTTTCATCTACCTCTGCCTCATTGATTTGATACAAAAGGAGGACAAATGTTCAATTCAAGGCATTTCTTTGTCAATCTATTATTTTAGAAATATGTCAAAGGACGCACCAAAAACAGAAGGATTCATTCAGCATCTGGTTTCATTTAACATAAAAAAGGAATTCATATTTTTGATACATTACAGAAACAAAAAAGAATTCCTTCGCTGGGTAGAAACATGAAATTGTGTAAGATTGTTGCCTTTTAAACTTGACATTGCAATATGGGTTGTATCACATTATAGTCAGAATGCAGACTGGTTGACAACTGCTGAAGGTAAACAAACCTAAGTACACGCAAGAGCTTAAGATGATGGATTGTTCAGATACACGCAGACAGTGAACGACCGAGACAAAGTCTTCACTGTCAGTTTTAAAGGGCGGAAATATTATTATTGGAAATAACATGCACAGCAATCTGCCATTTCTTTTTGCAGTGGAACAAGAAAGCCAATTTAAGCCTTTGTCCAAGAGATGTATTTTAACAATCAGGTGCAGTGCAGCTAAATTACATCTAGATGAAAATAGGATACCAGGCGTAAGTTAATGCCAGGTGTACAGGGACTACTGTCAACAAAAAAAAAATAGACCAGACAAAAGAAGAACACCCAGACTGCCCATTAAACGCCACAGGAAACTGTGTATTTGATGTCAGCAAGAATCTCCTGAATACTTGCACCCGGCTATTCTGGCCGGTGGCAGGTTTGTGCCGTAGTAAGTTGCCTGCTTAATTCTGCTGACAAAAACACTGTTAACACGATTCAAGAAGCCAGCTGCATTGGCAGTGTACGCCCGGACTCCCTGAAGGTTGTGACAAAGAGGATGATAAAAACACAGATGGAGGCTCACCATAAGCTATAAAGTGCATCCAGTGACGGTTGAGACTGTGTTCTGTAATCACCGTGTCATGTTTACATCGTCTGGCGAACGCCCCAAGACACATTTTATTCTATCTGAATGATTTGCCTTAAATATGAAGCTGTAATATAACATGTGTTATGTCTTCCCTGCTTTGCTGGTGGTAAAAATAATGAACTTCCTCACAAAAATAAAAGGATTCAGCTTTGGGGTTTTTCTTTTTTACCTGGCCCTGGCCCTGCCTCTCCAGGTCCACCACACACATGTCCACGATGGGCCCCAGATTGGTGAACGTCTCCATTACGCCCACATATGAACCCTGATCATTGCTGTCCACGTTGAGCTGCGGAAAAAAACAAACAGAACCCCGTTTTCAAATCAACGTGAAAGGATGAGAGTACATAGTGAAGAGAAGTGAGACACGTATAGATGTCAGTTTCACATTTTTAAAACTAAAAGTTTAAGATTTCTAAATGCAATTGTGAAAGGGTCGAGATAATACAGTGCAAAAGGAGGGACCAAATACTTTGCAACACTCCATCCCACTTTATGAAATAGTTGCATTACGTGCAGTTAGAGTACGATATGAAAACTTCATGCAACGACTATCCTGGCCAAAATAATTGGATCACAGATGGGAGTCTTTTTTTTTTTTTGTGAAAAAAAATTGTATATAAAAAAAAGGTAATTATAAAAAAAGGTCCTGTGCATAAATAAAGGATACATAAATAAAGAATAGCAACATTGTGTGGCCAGTTATATGATAATTCCTATATATTATTATTATTAATTTTTATAAAAATTTTTTAAATCAGGCTCTATTTTTCACTTCTCTACCATGACAGCGAGCTAGACAGCATTTTCACGATCATCCCGATAAAGGAAATTCAACACCATCAACTTATTGTATAAGTGTTCTTTATCCCGATCCGCGATAAAATCCTACATCGTCCCATCCCTACCTGCAGCAAAGTATTTTACTGCCGTAACAGCTTTATGGAACAATTTAAAGATTTTAAAATCATAGATTTAATTAGTGTAGAAGGTGTGAAAACATCTCCTGTAGCTTACCTTCACTAACTGGGAGTCGCCCAGTCTGGAGCCCACAAAGACCACACCATTATCCAAGTAGGTCAAACACTCAGCGATGGATGTCTGTCATTGGAGAGAGACACAAAAACATCTCAGTGTCCGAGGCCATATCCACACTAGGGCTGCAACCAATGAATATTTCATTTCTGTTGGCAATGTTAGCAGCAGCATTACTCAAGGGATGTCACAGTCCATCTGTCAGTCAGTCAGTCAGTAGTAAAAGATTACAAATCACAATTTCTCAGAGTCCACAGTGGTGTCTTCAAAATTGCTTGTTTTGTGCAGCCAAACCCCAAAGATATTCAGTTTACCATATGTGAAAAAGAAAAGCAGCAAGTCCTGACATTGGAGAAAGTGGAACCAGCAAATGTCTCTGTATTTGTGCTTGATGATGATTAATCAATTATCAAAATAGTCGCCGATTAATTTTCTGTCAATGCTTCCGTCTTATTCGTCACTGCAGCTCTAGTCCACACTAATGCAGATACATTTAAAAATACATCCTTTTTCTCTCCACTTCACCTTCAAAGCTTCGTCTTTGGCCAGAACTCTGTGAATTTAGTAAGTTAATAAAGTTGAACACATACGCACGTATGCATAAAACAGTTATCTGACAATTTTCATAATAGGTTTGTTTGTTGAATTGTTGAATTCATCCAAGTAAGAAGAATTTGTAGAAGTGTTTGTTTGCCGCCCTTCACGTCATAAAATTGTACATCAAATGAAACAAAATGAGCAATTATGAGACATCACTTTAGGCTCTGGTAATTTCAGATGAGAAATCATTACTTGTTTTTGAACTTTCACATAATAAACTATTACTCCAAATAAATGAATTGGCAGATTGCTTGACAATGATAATAATGATTATTTGCAGCCCAACTTTAGCAACCGTCTGACAGTAACAACAGAAGTGAGGACAACTCTGTTCAGTTATATTGAAACAAACTAAATCTTAACAATGATGGCAGATAATAGTATTAATGCATACTTTTCTTGTTTGCCAAATGGAATCGAAGGTAGTCCTATTCTTTTCAAATTTCACTTGGGCATTTTACTTTTTTTGTAAAGTGATAAACTCTGATGTATAATTTTTTTTTTATTTATTCACCATCATCAGTGTGAACCTAGCTTACACTCTTAGGTATTATTGATACAAAATAAAGAGGTTTTTCTGTCTGACATGTTCATGTAGGGCTGCTGCTGCCTGTTGAATGAGCAGACTGGACCTGAGGATAAAGTTAAGAATGATTTAAAAAGCAATCTGTCTCTAGTTCAGCAGTCCTACTCTGCTTGATTGTTTCTAGCTCCAGCATCATTCAGTGCCATTTTACCTTTCTAAACTCCTTGGTAAGTCATTAGAAGAAAGTGCCACAAGCCAAAAGCTGTGTGCCTTTAACGTCAGATTAAGCTTTGAGCGCAGTATTGACATATAGACATTGTCTAAATCAACTTAAAAGGGAAAAGTGACACCATGGAAAGCTGGCAACAAAGAGGTGGGATCATTCTTTCTCATCTTCTCTACAAGTGTAGATGGATCCATTAGCTCCTGTCAGGGTTATAAACCATTAAAGGAGTCAATCGTAACAAAGAGGGGACTGAAAGGAAAAAGCGGCAGGAGGAAAATCAACAGGCAACCGAAAGGGTGGTCGAGCCCGGTAGAGGCAATCAGATGGGAGAAATGCGAGAGGAAAGGCAGTGAAGACAGACAGAGATAAAGAATAGGATAAATAGAAGACCTCTCCGAGCAGCTCCACATGCAGGTCTTTGAGCGCCACTGTGCCGTCCATTAGCTCCTCCTTCTCCAGCAGCAGCATAAACAGGCGTCCCTCCATGTCCCCCAGCAGGTAGCGAGAGCCATTGGGATCCACTCGATTGTGACAGACGATGGTGCTTTGCTGCAAATGAGAGTGGGACAAAAACAAATTGTTAAAATAACACACAAAGTGGAGAAGCCGCAAAAGCTCCCTGAATCACAAATGAAGTCTTCATCCTCACCTCATGCATTATCTATTATGAGCATGTCCAAGTATGCCCACACAGACCCCCACCTTCACGTTTGTTTTACATATGCCCTGGAGTTTCCCCAACATACAAATTTACATCCGACTTACAGAGCTACAGACCGTTCACGTTTTGTCTGACAAGAAAAGCATAGATTAAACAAGTCTGCCCGTCGTCCCTCTGGACCCTGTCTGTACAACAGGGTCAGAGTAATACAAAAGGCACGTGTGTGCTGACTGATACTGGATTTTTGAGGCCAACATTTATGTTGGTATTTAAGTTTTTTTTTTTTTTTTTGTAATCTGATGATTCATTGGCAGATATTCATATTTTTACATTAACGCATCACATACAAGCATTTTGATGTAGCCTATATTGAGTTATATATATATATATATATATATATTTTAAACTGGAATTATATATAATTTTTTTATTCAAAATACTCAGATTTTAACTTTTGCACAAAGCTGCACTTTAAATTTCATTTCTAATGTTTGTATAGTGAAATGTTCTTTGTGTGAAACAATTTAAGTAAAAAAGGTGCAGCAATATTTCATAACCGAGTCATGTTGTGGGCTATGAATTTCTGCCTTTAAAGGGAGAAGAATATATTTGTTTCAGTTTGAGCATGATTTCTTCTAGATGGCAAGGTTAATCAAAGTGCATCCATATAAATGTATTAACAGTTTAGTTGTTCGAGATAAAAAGACGGTACCAGCAGATACTCAAGGTTAAACCCTTATTTTAATAAGGATTCTTCAATTTTGTGATTAAAGCATTATGACCAAAATATGCACAGAGAAAGACATTTTATAGTGGAAAAATAACTTGTCAGTGCTCTCTGGAGGACAAATGATGCAACAGCAACACTGTTTCTTTAGCACTTGTGTGCTGGAATATCTTGTAACCTATCAGCTGACATCGACGTCGATAGAGATAAATGTGTGATAAGCTAATACTGGCTCAGAGTGGCAACCTGGATAATTATATGATTTCAGACTTTTGTGGTCGATCCATAAGCCTCATTCGAAAATCTAAAGAGAAGCCTTGAATGTAAAAAAAAAATAAAATAAATGACATTCAGTACAGTCCTATAGTCAGAGTCACTCTCTGCTTTCGGTCCTGGTTAGATGTGGGCTGCCTCACAACATGAGCCTTACCAGACTGGGTTACACTAAAACATGAACAAAGAGAAGGAAAAAAAAGATCTTTGGAGCTTTGAACTGGAGTTGCTGAAGAGCCAAAGTCTCCACTATCGGCTCTTTAGAACAGACGTTATGTTTGGAATTGGCATTAAAAATCACTGACTGAGCTTCCTCTACTTTTGCTTCAATAGAAGCTATTGTTTTTGTCTACAGGACAAGCAGAGTAAATTTCTCACTTGATCGAACCTTGACAAAACGTGTCTTCACAATCCTCCTGCCTGTGGTATTGTTTACATCTTCTGTAAAACGTGGATCCACTTTTATTTTCACAAACCTCGAGCATCCCTCTCGACTGAATGGCAGGTAATTAGCTTGTTAGATTCAACGAGCGAAACCAGTCTGCTGTCCGAACATAGACCAGTATTTTATGAGCTCAGAGACAAATTCAGCAGACCTCCACGCTGGCAGAATCTTTGATGTCGCACATTTGTGTTCCACGTCTGCGATCATGAGTGACAATTTATTAATTAGCTGCCAAAAATGTTGTTTAACATCAAACGAAATGCTTCTGTATCCTTGACAGTGCTGAAAGGAGCGTGTTTCAGCTGAATACTGATGTTACATTAGGTGTGGGGGGGTCTGAGTAAAAACTTATTTAAAATGGGGTTTTAATTGTCACATAGCAACAACAGATGCCCCACTACTTCTTCCCTCAAACATCTGCTGAGCAATGTTGTAGCAATGCTATATGGAAACAGAGTTTCAGCAGAGACATGACAGCTTGCAAGGCAATTGTGAGCTGGGTTAGCATGCAGCTCGGTCGGGGCTTTTAAAGACAAAACCAATCAGCAGGACTCCGATGAGCCGGCAGACAACAATGAGACAACAGCCGGCTTGGAAACATTTTAAGCTACGCGTGTGTTGCATTTTAAATTTAGACTATGTCATGGAAAGGACAACTTTGTGGTGCAGCTACACAACCCTCGACATAAAGTAATGGAACATTTTATGGATGCTTACTTTTCTACTAACTTGCATATTGATAATCAATCTATATAGATTTATATTTTTTATTTATGCTCATTTCTGAAGTGGTATTGAATACCACAGAGTGCAGTTTGCACAAGTAGAGATTTACTGTTCCCTGTACTGCAATAAAAAGCAGTGCTTTATGAGACCCTATTACCGGTATTTATAAAAAAAAAACAAAAACAAAGAAAAAAAGAAAAAACAACACAAAACTTGAATCGTTCATAGTCCAAAACAGAAGCAGAATCCCAATCTGTCGCAGCTTTCTACATCCAAAAAAATAAGATAATTGTTCATTCAAAAAAAACGTTCCCCATCAGTGACAAATATTTGCAGGACAGAGAAATACACAGGATATAATTTAACATATATATAACAATATACCTGGGATAACAATGCAGGGTTCAACAGCTGTCTTTTGGACATTTCTACAACCAAACAATTGACCCGTTAGTTACTGTACATAGTTGACGCAAAAGTTTTACCAGGTGTCTCGAACACTATAGCAGGCAGACACAAATCACCTCAACCTAAATGTAGGAAACTTAATTATTTTGCCAAAACAATTTAAAGTATCTTATTCTTGCACCGTTATCTACAACCGGTGGATCATTGAATGTTTACCTGCAAGTTGCTGAGTGGAAACACATTTTTCTAAAATATCATATTCATAACGGGTGAATGCATAGAGAGTTTGATATTGCATTCCAAAAAGTTAAATCAGAAAAAGCAGAAACTCATCACCCCTATATCAGACTGATGTGTTTGTTATCAACAGAGCCAAGAACTCTAGAAAAGACATTATCATTATTTATTTAGTCAAAACAAAGCTGTGTAACTTTAAATTAAGAGCTACTACATCTGAACAACTTGAAATGTTCTTTCGAAAATGTATGAGACCATGGAACCAAAAAGCGACGAGACAGTGAGAGCACATTCTCTAATTATAGACGCAGGATACTGTCGAGTAGCTCCTTAAGGCCTTGAGCTTTGTTGAATGTGAGCAGAGCCGTACAGACTGCAACTTAATCTTGATAAGATAACATTAAAAGCAGTGGTGCATGGGGAGTTAAAGTCATCATCACAGCAGTTAAAAACCTGCCTTTAAATGCCTCTTCAATATCAATCACAAGATTCATAACAAAGAAACTAACACGTACACCTCAGGGTCTCCTAAATGTAGCAAAATATGGTTTATATGTTCACATAAACAGATTCTGATGACTACTTTTACTACCACCATTTTTATTTTACTTCATTATATCAAAGAGCTATGCACCAGGGACTCAATTTCCCAGGAAACCTTCGTTTAACAAAATTCTGCTCCCACCCTCTGAATATTAACTGAACTTTGCTTTATATGAAAAATGATAACAGTCCGATCCTAATGACTATTAGGAATAGTCAATATAAAAAGGATAGAAACCTATGACAGCGCATTGCATCAACTCTGCACGTGACGTTACTTTGTTACTACACAATTTGTTGTGATGCAATAGCATGCAACACATTTAGATATAGAAAATTGTTATTGCTTATACAAACCCTTGAATCATCATACCTGTAGAATGCTTTACATGACATGAGGCTGCAGATCTATAATTTCCTTTAATTCCCAACCAGGAAAAGAAATAAATCATTGCTCACGTAACAATAACATTATTCTTGGTGTGTTACTAGACACTATGAAAATCAATGATACACAACTGCAACTGAATGACTGCTGAATTATGAAAATTATCTAAAGCTGAAGGGTTTAGAAAAAACAACTACTACTTTTTAATGAGAGCGATGACATTTATCAATACCTATTGCTTGATGCCTTTACCTTGATAGTAGGTGGAGCAATGGCCAAGTATTTGTCTCCATTGTGGTAGGTGATGGACTCTTGTCCTATGATTATAGCTCCACCAAATGGCTCCGGCACTAAAATACAAGCACATAGGCAAGAGAGTCAGTGTACATTTTGTGCAAGTTCAGACACAGACGTATGACGCAGAGCATGTTCGAAACAGGGATAAATATAAGTCAGGATGCAACTAATAACATTTTCATTACCAATTACATCCATGTGTTCAATTCATCTACAGTACGAATTGTTCTCAGAGGGGAATCAATTCATTACCACTTATTTATTTGCTTATTTATTTGTTTATTAGATAAACACCTTAATGAACATCAGTAGGAAAATACACGATGTAAACATGCCGGTGTCAGCAAGAATGCTAATTTACATCCGTAGTCGCTAAGCGTCAAATATACATTTTAGATGTTTTCTATTGTGGATGACTGTTGTGCTGTGGTTTTAAAAGTTTTAGTTTTTCTTTTAAAATAACTGAACCCTTTTGCCAGTGTTTATTTCTGTTTGAAAAGCTGCGAACTTATTAGATATCGGGGAAAACGTTTGCGTTTGATTAATAGGTAACACTCATTTTTATCAGGTCTTCATTCAAAAGTTTTAAAGATGGGTAAAATCCATATAGAAAATCTAATGAAACAACAATATCATTAGCAGTGCTTTATTTCCTGTTGATTTGCTAACTTTTTCAATTGAATAATCATTTCAGTAATGTATAGAGTATAAACTCTGATTACCTGGGATGACCATAGATGCCTCTGCCTCCACGTTCTCCTGTTTCCAGGGGCCCTTGTTGAACTCCTTCTCCCTCAGAGAAACCTCGTAGGTCTTCACATGGCGCCCCTGGGGGTCCTATGATACACAAAAAGGTCTTAAATGAGGACAACATGAGATTATGACGGAAGTATAAATAAAATTAAAAGGTTCCCTGTTGAGTTTTAGACTTCTAGTTTGCGCTATGGAGCCGTTTTTCCATGAATGGGTCCCTGTTTTCTTTATTGTGCGTGCAGGTGACACGATACACTCCCCCCAATGTTGTCCCACTGATCAACAGGGGGCGCCAACACAACCAAGATATGCTGCAATGCCCAGCAAAGGCAGGTAAGAAGAATACTGCAAAAACTGCTTTTTAAGAGTAAAAAAATAAACTTTCAAGGGAACTAAACCAAAAATGTTCAGACTCTTGAAGCCTCTATCATCAAAAATATAGTTACAGAATTTCTTTATACGCCCACATCAAAGTCCCACTCCTCCTACAGTACCTGGTAGATGAAGCAGACGGTTGGGGCCTGGCAGCCATACAGGAAGTGAACATCGATGACCTGCAGCTCCTCCAGTCTGATGTTGAAGGCCTTGAGCTCACGGTTGTCCCGGTCCAATGGGATCACTTTGAACAACCCGTCATACAGCCGCAGGCCAATCATACGACACTCTGGGTCTACAATTCCAATAATACCGGTTTCTGACGGACGCCCGATACGATCCTGCAAAAGAGCATTTGGTTTGGAAAAGTTTAAGACCAGCAGGAGACTTCTGCCAGACTGCGGTTAAATAGCTAGTAAGCCTTTACACTTCCTTTTAGAAGTCAACAACTTTGCTGATATAAACCATAAAGAAAATAACAACCCTGCTAAACAAAAATCAAAAAACTAAAAATCACAAATCGCAGCACATTCTATTAACATTTGGGTGAATTTAGACAGTCTAACTGAAGTTTGATTAATGAGGGTCTCTGAATTTCAAGAATCATATTTCTGACTCACCTGGACATTGCCGTGGGCACGAGTGATGATGTCGATGCTCTCCCCGTTCTGTTTGTATTCTAGGATGCAGGCGTTGTACTTGGATGTGAGAATGAACAGCAGGTCTTTGCTCTCACCCTGAACAAATGAAACAAATAAAAACCCAAAGTCATCCAAAAACCAAAACACTCAGAGGCCTGCTTTCACATTTTAATTCCACCAGCCTAATTAGTAGGGACAGACTTGACCCATCTGTGAACCCACTTTACAGTCAACAGCAAATATTATTCTGGGATTATTTCCTAGCCAATATTAATAATAACCACTAATATTTAAGATGTGTTGTTTTCCTTTTCAAACTTATTTTATGAAGGTAAACACATACTAGGTGGCACAGACGTCTGCCAGGTACAACATAGAAGAATATTTGAGTGGAGAAGCTTGCTTGTAAATTGGTTGGCTTATTTGAAGGTAATGTACATACAAGATTCTTGCTGTTTGGAGTCTGATGCTCATGATTGTTTGCACTCATTGTAAGTCAATTTGGACAAAAGAGTCAGCTAAATGAAATGTAAATGTCAAAATATAAAAGAACCCTTCTAATAAAATTTAAAAAAGCATTTAATTTTCCAACATGTAAAATTTCCAAAATATTCTAATTATATTTTTTTTTGCCTTAGTCCTTGGGAAGAAATTGATGTACATTCTGTCTCTTGGTGCAACCAAAAATACATGTAGATCTTCAGTGAGACCAACTAGTTTACCCGTTATTCCAGCAGCCCATCAACTAGTTAATTTTAAGAAAGTGAGTTGCTCCACTGTCCCTATAGTTAATTCACTTAATGACCTGTAATGTAATGTATACACACACACACACACACACACACACACTCACCTTAGGCCTGAAGAGCTCCATGACAGCAATCTTCCCATACATGCCCACCTCCTTGACGGGCCTCAGCCCCTCTGCTGTGACCACATAGATCTCCAACCGTGTGTTTTTAGCTATGAGCAGATTGAGGTCTTCCGCAGAGGTGAAGTGGCCTATAGATACACCAACATTTACAATATGTTAATTAAACTGTTGTTTAGGTGAGAGTAGTGGAGGAAAAGACTGAGAAAGGTTGACAAATATCAGCAATGGGGCTGGAGAGCAATATTGACAAGACAAAAAAAAAAAAAAATCTTAGTTTTCTGGGCCAAATATTTTTATTGATAGTGTGTGTATGTTTGGGGCATAATTATTGCTGCTTCTAAAAAGATATCTAGACTAGGGCAGCAACTAACAATTATTTTCTGTGTGGATTATTGCATTAGTTATGACTACAATTTACTCTGTCAGTCTATGAACAGTCACAAGTACCTGCATCCTAATCTGTGACTGGGAAGTATTAAGATAATATCTTTTGGTTTAAAAGTATTCCATTAACTAAAATATTATATATTACTATAATAATGTAAAACAGAGAAAAGCAACATGTTCACATTTGAGAAACTAACCAGGCTCATTTCCCACAACTACAACAATCAGATTAGTTTAGAAATTTGAACTAGAGCAAGTAGTTAATTAATCAATTAGACAGTCTGTTATAGTGATGGATTAATAGTAATGTATTAATCGAAAACCCAAACATGTGCCTGTTAGTAAATGTGTACATCAATAGTGAAACAAAAAAAAAAAGCTAATTTAAGACTAATTTAATCACTTTAGGCCTTTATTATTTCCTCAACATGTTTGACTATACAGTTAATCAGTCAATTAAAAACGTTATTTAAACATTCAATCATGAAAAGAAGTTACTAGTTGCAGATTTTATATCTTTATACTGTCCATATCTGAACATTTCAGATTTAAATCTAAATCACAACAGTATGTTGGAACTACAAGGAAGGCTGGCAGTGAAACATTTTCATACAGAGATATGGGAATAAATAGAGAAAGCAAATGGTTAGTATCATATATTTTTATTATTATTAATATTAAAAAGGGATATTGTTAAATATAAAAGGTTACTTTAGACTGTCATGTCATGTGCACATGTCAAAATCTTACATTGTCACATAAGTAAAATGTGTTGAATGTAAATGGGGCATGGATTATTTTAGCATCGCATAATTCAAAGGAGAGATGTGAGATGACTCAATAATAGCAGCTAAAGTCTTAGTTTCACCATCGGTATGTTCACGTATGTTGCATTTAGTGGCCCACATACGTTAGATCAAACGACGACACCAGCTTTCTGATCATGTTTCAGACAGCGCAGACTGCTACACCCCACCTGCCTGCATGTTTCACGCAGTTTGGAATAGCTGTGCAGTGATATGATAATGTTTGTCAGCAAGACACAACGCATTTTGACCTAACACGACACAACAACAGCTAACGGTGGATCCCAAAGAAGAACCAACCAATACGGTAAACCGGACCGTATGTGCGCGAGAACAGACATGATATGAACAGAGAAGAGGCGCGTGTGTGTGATGACTTGCATGCATACAACTATGCCTGAACAAGCAAGTTAACATTTGACTTAGCAAAACAGCAGCTAGCGGCTGCTACAGGCCCGACTGGGGCTCTTTACTTGCAGCGCGGGAGCTCAGCTAGCACGCAGGTGGCAAACGTTCAAGCACCGCACACAGAAAAAACAACAAACAGCGGAGATTTACCTGTGACGCAGGCGTTGACCGCCGTAGGTTTTTGGGCTGTTACCACGTAGTTGTACGACATTTTGACAACAACAAAAGACAAACACAAGAGTAGTGTTTTTATCTCACACAAGTGACAAAATCATTGATAATAAAACTTCCGGAAGTAGTTAGCTGAGCCGTTTAGGCATGGAGCATAGAAGTGTAACGGCAGCGGAAGAGCGGTCACTCTGAGTTAGAGCGCCCCCTCTGTCGCGGAGGCCTGCGGGTCTCAATAGACTCCTCAGTAGTTTAGTTTTTGTTTTGCTTTGTATATTAGAGACACATGGTAATAAGATGACAGAATTCACTAATAGGCTATTTTTCATCTGTAGTCCCAGGCCAAGGTGTTACAAAAGGCTTCCTAAAGTACATCAAAGCAACAACTAATACAGGGCATGCAAGGACGCACAGTTGTTATAAGCAGTAGTGGAATATATAGGCTACATAAAGAACCACATTGCAGGACATATAGATAGCAGCAGCAACAAGTTGTGTATGCATGAATCATTCATTGTTTTAATTGGTTACTGAAAGACCTAAATGTGTTTAGTTGTCTGATATGAATTGGAATTATATTCCACTCTTGAACCTCTGACCGACCAGGCTGACTGGCTAAAGGCACTTTTTTGCAACAAAATAGAGCAATCTTCTCTTACAGACCCAATAGTAACATGATTAGGATAGTATTGGTTCTTCTGTTCATATAGGCTGCAAGTGGCAGTGGAGCTAAGTCATGGATGACTTTAAATACCAATACCAACATAAAATCTCAACTAAAAACCTGTTGTGTATTTAGAACTGGGCAGTGATGGTACTGCTTTTATTTTTCATCTAACGTTTTAAGTGCTCGTTTTGGTTTCTGCATACTATGATCGGCCACCAGTTTCCCTGTGACCGGCATGTTAGACAGTAGTTCAGATGAGTTAAAATCATAGAATGTAGAAACATCTTAGCAGCTTTTGTATACATGTGATTTCTAATGAATCTAGAAATTTGCAAGATTGAACTGGACCCCAACATGTACATTTACTCAAGTATTTAAGCATAATTTTGAGGTGCTTGCACTTAACTTAAGTATTTATTGTTTCTGCTACTATTGTTGTACACATTTATTCTAATTTGTTCTAAAAGCCTAAACAAAATTATGTTCACAACTATAGATTTGGGTGGTGATCACCTGCTGAAGGTCTTAGAGGCTTGACTGAAATGTCCTAAATTAATACACCAGTTGTGTATGCAACAGCATGCTGAAGTTTTTTCACTTTTATTCAAGTTACTCAAAAGTACAAGACACACAGACAAAAATATTTTGATTGAAATGACCAAATGTGTACATTAGGACCACATCAGAAATAATCGGCTATTATAATATTTTGTTTGGTAGGTTTTGCTTTATTCCTTTGTTTTGTTTGTTGTTATTTTTACTGGTGTTCTTTTATTGTTTGTTTTATAATTTCGTTTTTTTTATTTTTTTTTTTATGGTATGGGCAGAAAAGTCTTGAAACTAGAGTACTTGCATGTCTGTCAATCCAACATCCGATATTTCAGGTTATACCTGAACGCATCACCCCGTGTAACGCTGTTGCCATAGAAACGGGACTCTGCGTATCCAACGAATAAAAGCGACCAAGGAGGATCAAAACACTAGCTCGCCTTTCTATCTTTAGTCTACACACGATGGAGACTACTGGAAATACTGCAGAAACAAACTATAAAACTATAAAAATAACTGTCATCCGTGGAAATAACCTGGTAAGCTTGCTCAACGTTACGTTGTGTAATAAAAGTGACGAACTTCACACATGCTAGTTAGTTAACGTTAACTAACTAGCTAACGTTAATTTACAAACGGCTAAAACAACAGAAGTGCGCTTAATTTAGCATTTTACCTTTGAGTTTAGCTAAGGTTAAATAAACCAAAACAAAAGTTAACGCCAACATAGACAGACATACGTTACTGTCACACGGTTTGAAGCAACAGTCTGGGCAAGGCATGTAAGGTTAAATCACTCAAACGGTTAACGTTAGCCAACGTTGTTGAGCAACACTTTTAGTTAACACTTACTTTTATTTCGTGGTTCAGTTTTGAGCTATTACACTACTAAACTAAACGTAAACTACTACAATTTAACTTAAGTTCATTAGGGTAATGTCAGGGTAAATTGTCATCTAACACTGACTAACACAATTTCTGATCCCTAATGGTTAGATGAACTTTCTGCCAAATGAGAAAACTCAAAGTTAGCTGATGTGTTTGCCCAGTTCACCTCTCTGTGTATTTTTAAACCTACAGTATATTTTGTAGTTCAGAAAGAAAAAAATATTTCCATTCAGCTTTCAGGCTTCACTTCACACGACTATTTTCACTTTTCAGAGACATCAAACCAGACAAGTAGAGTCTTCCCGGCCCAGTCACAGGTCCCATGTGGGTCTCATGGGATATGCTTTTGACATTAGCCTATGTCAAGTACATGTTACTTAAACTGGATTAGTTTTTTTTACTATCTTTGTAATCAGAACTTTATTTTGTAGTTTAATATATACAAATATATATAATATACTGCACATAGCACTTGATCAGGGGCAAATTCAACAACAGTTGGAAAACTAGCTGAGGCTGAGAAGGCGTGTGGATGACAGTATCCACCTGATGAAACATGTTAGTTAGAAACTTTGTTGACCATAATCTGGAAAATTGTCTTTGGCTTCACCACAATCAACATGAATTACAAATAAAACTAAATAAAAAACATTGAGAGAGCTTGCTCAGTAGGCCGATTACAAAAAGTACAATGTGAAAATTCTGCCAACATCAGACAAATGTGCAAATTGAGCGCGGCATTTGGCATTTAGTACATGTCTTCTTCTTAGTTATATCTACAGTTTCCCTTTACATTTGACGTTTAAGTGTCCGTACCAAGTGACCATGTTAAATGACAAAATGCTTTCCACAAGTTTTTGTACACCAATTAAGTTTCTTCTCCTTTCAGCAAGGAAAAAAGACAGACATCTTCCAGAGTTTTCTGCAGGTTGAAGTGGATGGAAATGTGCTGGGAGAGTCAGACAAGAAGCAGGTCGACCCTGTGGAGCAGCGTGTTGACTACGACTTTACCTGCAGCTTCCACTGCTCCAATAACACTCAGGCTCTCAGTGACATTGCCCATAAACCCATCATATGTAGGTTGAGTTTGAAAATGTTGTTCAGTTTTCTCATATCTGACAGAGCTGACAGTTGTGCTAACCAGCGTCTTACACTACATTTCTAAACATTTAGTTTCACTCCATCTCTTCTTTCAACTTTTATCAATTCTCGTTGTTGCTTTGACTCCCTGCAAATTGGCTACCAGCGTCTCCTTGAAAGCCACACTTAGCTTAACTGATTATGTCCAGATTTAGGCTGCTGTAGATTTCATAAAGCTGATATATTGTTATTTTAACATAATAAATATCTCATATTTCTGTCTTGCAACCTGTTCAAATTTGGATTAGTTATAATATTTTTACTAAGCTTATAAATGTTTCCCTAGATTTAAACAAGTTTCACTTCACAATCTAGTGCTTACACCAACAGTAGCTGTATCACTTACATAGCTCACTGATAACCAACAGTCAAAATCTGAAGTGCAGCTTAAACTGTCATTGTAATAACACTGGTGGCAATTTGCTCAGCGGTGAACGGACACAGTGGAGTTCTCATGCCTGTCTTTACAGCCCTCAGTTTTCACAGCACTGTTTAATGGTGTTGTTGTGGTCAGTGACAGTGAGAGAGGTCCTGCCTGAGGAGGAGAAAGTTGAGGCGAAGACAGCAGTGCTAGGCCAAGCTGTGGTCGACCTGCTGCCACTGCTACAAGGTACAGCTGTAGGAATGTGTCTATCGTCCCAAATGTCAGTTTCTTTATGGAGATGTCAGATCAGCAGGAACTGACTTCAAAAAGCAGCACTTTCACTGTTGGAATGATTTTCTTTTCTGTCTTCAGGTCAGTGCAGCTTCTCGTCCACAGTCCCACTGAATCCGGTGACCAGCCCCTCAGCCAAAGACTTCAGCAAGAAGGTCGGTTGGTTAATGAATCTACAATAATATCATGCACTTATTGTTAGGGACAGGGTCATAGCTTCATATCAGAGAGGTCTCCTCCTCTGTGCCTCTTGACAAATTAATCTGTTATGGATTTAAATATAGGAAATGTTGTTCCTAGTTTTAATTTTTTTTGCTGGGTTTTCTCCTTTGAATTTTGTCTGACTTAATTTGAGTTAAGTATTCTTGCTGAAAGGCATTTTAACTATACCGGTAATCAAAGCTGGATTACCAACCAGACTTAGTGGGCAACTGCACAGGGGCCCCAGACCCCCAAAGGCCCCAAAAGCCCCAAACTCACATTGTGTCAATTGTTTTTTGGGAATATATTAATTGCACATTTGTTAAGGAATTTTGACCATGAAGTACAATGAAAATACAATATCAACTAAGGCAAACCTTCAGCATATTTGTGGCATGTCATTTAGAGAGGCCCGATGCTCACATAGTCCATATTAACTATTAATCCTTTGCTGCTTGTCGTTCCCTCTATCGCCCCCTTTCCTGTCAATCTTCAGCTGTACTAAAAGCCCAAGAAAATAATCACATTATGCATTTTTTTTATAAAATAATATTGACATATACTGTGGTATAAGATTTTACTCATATCGCCCGTCCCTGGTATAGGCCATCCGGAGAGCTAATGGATGAGACATTAAATAGATGGTAGTTGTTTCCTCCATATTTCTTAATCAGTGAATGTTCTACAATCACAGAGCAGCCTGAATGTGGAGACAGCATGTAGGGCCAGACAGAAGCAGATGGCCAGCAAAGTAATTCTAATGTGGAAGAGTAAGGTAATCTCATCCACTCACTACAGCTAGGACAGTTACAGTGACACCTTTTACTCTGCAGGGCACAACAAGGTGGGTATTAGCAATAGTAATATTAAAAAGGAAGGCAGCACAAGATGAGAATCATTATAATTTAACAAATTACCGACTTAATTTCTCGTAGAAAATGGAACTTTGGAAACAAAATACTTTTTAAGACAGTTTTGCACCTAGTGTTTAAGGTGTGCATTTGATTTCCCTACAGGCTTCTGGGTCTCAACAAGGCTATAGTGAACTAAAGACTTAAGTCATAGTCATTCTTATACGTCCCTGCCAAATGTTTCACTACTGTGTGTCAAATCTGTGATTTATTTTAACTTAATAATGGTATTTTTAGAAAATGTAATGAAACGGTTTATAAATATATTGTGAATGTGCCTCGTGAATTCACCCCCTTTAGCAGTCGACCTTGGATGTGTGTGTCAGTGTGTCGGATCCAGTGCTGTCTGAGGCTGAACTCTCAGCCTCCAACCTGCTGAAGGTAACTGTGGAGACAGCCTACTCCATCCCTGAGCCATGGATGCTGCAGTCTGGCCCTGCCCCCACTCCATGCACATACACTGTTGCCCTGGAGGTCCCGCTTACTGCACAGGTGAGTGTTTCACTGTGCATTTCACGTAGCTTCTTTAAGCTATTTTACTGAACAGAACCAATGTCAGTCATATAACATTTAGTTTGTGCCGTCTAAGTCTAGCCCTTCAAGAAAGAAATGTAGGGACATTTTAACCCGTCATGATCTTAAGATTGTCATGATGCTCAATGGTACTAGCAGTGTTGAATCAGAGTGAAACAGAAAACCCATGCAGCCCCATTCAGACTAACTTCAAATCTTTCCAGGGTAAAGGATTTTAACAGTGTGGCTGTACGCTTCCTTTGACTCCCAGAAAGATCAGGTGCTGGTGTTCTGTGAGGGGCAGCTGAAGGCAGGGGGGCAGAGGGAGGTAAAGGACAGACAGAGGAAGAGGCCCCATCAGGCCCTGCTGGTCCCAGGGAACCACTTCCTGCCTTCTGCCTTTTTCCAGGCAGAGCCCATCAAACAGGAGGACGGCCAGCTGACTGGCTTAGAGGTAACTGCAAATCTGGCCTGCTCCTGCTGCCAATTGTGTTAGCTTGAATGCCTTAGTGCATTGATAGTTTTTGCAGTATGGCACATTACTGTAACTGTCAAAATACAGAACTAAAGTTAGGGATGTCATTTGAATGCCTATTGTTTTTGTAGATATGACCAGACTTTAAGGTAAACGCCAGTAATTTGACACACAGGCTTAGCTAGTGACTAGTGATATGAGAAATGTATGTTCCTTAAAAGTAAGAAGTAAATAACCCATAGTAGCATTTGTAATACTGTAGTAGATTGGAACATCTAAAATGATTAAATCAACTCAGTATGGAAAGGGGCTCAGTTACATCTGAAGGTCTAAATGTTCCGACAGGACCGGGAGTTTCGCGATGAGGCAGAGACCGCGATGAATAGGGTGAGCTGGGACACTGAGATGCGCTGCTTCCTGGATGCAGGAGGAACTACCCGGTCAGCTACACACACAACTCACTCCTCCTCCTCCTTTCTGATCATCATGCTACCTGTTGGCAGTGACATTTTTTGGGGCTATGTGTGGACTTCTAGTAATTTCTTCAAAATAACCATATTTCAGGATGATAGCAGTATACTTGAAAACTTGGTTCCCTCATTTAATGCCTTTGATGCCAAATGGAAAGGAAATCAGAAAGTCACGGAAGTCCTTTTTACGGATTTTATTTCAGGGCCATGCAATGAACCTGGGATTCTGTGATCTGTGTAACTCTGAAGTTAAAAGGTGTAATGCTTAGTATAAATGGCAAATCCCTGTGCAGAAAACTGGTCACTACAGCAACAAATGATTGCTAGGAAAATATTAATGAGTTATACGTAGCGAAACAAAAAATAGGATATTAACATTCATAGAAGAACATTATAATGTGTGTGAGTGGATTGCGTTTGTGAATAATACCAGTAGATGATACAGAACAAGTGAGACAGATACAGAAAAATATCAGAAAATATGTGCTTCGATGTTAAGGCTGCGGCAGAAGATCACTGAGAGCAGAATGTGGCCGGTGGAGATTATGAGGTCGTTGGCGCCGCTGACAAAGGCATCTGAAACTAAGACGGTGAGGCGTTATCAGGTTCATAAATCTCCTCTGTACTGTATTGATTGAACCAAATGATAAAATATCGGGGACAGCATCCACTATCGCTTTAGGAAAAATTGCATTTAAGTTTAACCAAAGCTAATGTGATGCTTTAGTAAAGTCTTGTGTGTGTGTGTGTGTGTGTGTGTGTGTGTGTGTGTGTAGCTACCCGAGGAGAACCCAGAGATCCCCTTCCATGGTGTGGCGTTTGTGGACATGGGGCGGCTACTGTATCCAGGAGTCAGCCGCATCCGAGGAGCATACAGCATTCAGCCCTTCTCCGAGGCTGAGTTGCTGCAAAAGGTCACTCAAATAGTCCAGTATAACTCATTTGCTTTAATGTTTCTTCATTTATTTATAGCTTATGATCTGGGTCTGTATTAACTGGATCAAACATCACATGATGTGTCTAGCAGGAGTGACCGATACACTAATGGAATTCCATCTGCTTTTTAAAGGAAATACGCTTGTTGGCTTTCTTAACCAGAGTCTTATGAAATGATCAATGTCAGTTCCATCTCTGTGTGTCCAGTACAAAAATAAGCTCATACTGTATGATGTATACTGCATATTCCTGTTGTGTCATGTGTGACACATAAATAAAGACTTCACTTAAAAAAGTCTTCTTAATAACCCTAATACTGGTCCCATTGGGTGTGTACTGTTCTAATCTAATTAAGTTAGTTTGTCATTGATCTTGTATTTAAAGGCCAAGCGGAGTGTCAGTGTGTTGAAGGAGCAGGCCAAGGCTGCAGCCAACCAGGTCCAAGCTTGTGTTGGCTTGGCTGCAGGCTCTAACAAGGCAAAGGAAGGGAAGAACTTGAATGGAAATGTAAGCTTCCACTAAACAGCAACACAACTCTGTACGGCATGCAAACAGTGGTTATAGATCCAGTGACAGCAGCAGCAATAAAAACTCCCACTGTACATCCTTAATACTGTAATATACTAAACCTATATCAAGTATAATTGTTTGCTGTTATGCTATATTTTGTACGTCCTTCAGCATATTAACAAGTCATTCCTGTTAATGACAGACGTACGTGGAGGCCAGAACTTATATCATCATTGAAATAGCCTTGGAGAAACCGCTGGTACCAATCACATCTCCAGAGGAGCTGTCCAGAAGGTAATGTGTTAAATAAATCCTCTTAAGTGTTCCGTGGTCACTGAGTTTGGACTGGTTTTATTGGTCACACTGTCTTGCCGGATTGCAGTTCTGAGCTATCAGAAAATGTTCAAATGTTAACTTTTTATTAAAATGAACTCTTACTCATTTAAAGTTACAATTTCTAATAGTGACAGATTTCCACCCGATGGCACTCGATGGGTCTATTACATTTGTTCGTCGTTCTTGGTTTTCTGTGAAACACGAATGGGTGGGAATGTGCTGAGATCTTTCTCTATTTCCTGCAGGGTAAAAGCATTGATCCCACCCAGATCTCCACTTCCAGCAGGTCCTAGCAGAGCAGAAAGAGTAAAACAGTGTATATACATACAGTAAACTCACGTACACAGACACAGAGATGCACACGCTAATTGAACCACACACCAGTGGAGAGCTGCCGACTTGCTGAATTCTCTCCTGTGATCCTGCAGGCGGTGCTGGACTTCCACAGGCAGGTAGGTAACGTGGTGACCCATGTTTCGAACCACTATGAGGAATTGTTTGGAGCAAGAGGCAAGCCGTCTGAAGACTGCAGCCGGGAGCAAGTGAAGGTTCTGCTGATGGGATCGCTCAATGTCTCTGGGAGATACTTCGCCTTCAAGGAACAGATGAAGGTCAGAACAACTCTATGGATGGATCTACTCGCTGGATAAAACTTGTAGTAGTTTTTTGGATCTGAAAGCCAAGTTTTTGTTTTACTGGTGGCAGTGGCTCTTCTGTCAATATTTGACCACATACATTTGTGTGTCTGTCTGTCTGTCTGTGTGTGTGTGGGTGTGTGTGTTTCTGGTGTATAGCATGCGGTGGTGAGGATTGTACGAGACAAGATGCAGCGCACAGAGCCATTCACTGACCCTCAGGAGCTAAAGGCTTTTGTCAGCAAACTATATGTTTATCTGGTGGACGAGATGCACATAGCTCTCAACAAGGTAATGCAGACACATGTGTATATGTGTGTGTACATAATGTATACTATATATTTGTTTCCCTCTCTTCCTCACCAGATTTATTCAGAAGACGTCAATGATGACTCCCAGGATGAGATCCAGTTGAGTTCTTCTCAGCTCAGACATTTTGCCAGAGAGGCTCAGCTTACTGGGGATTATCAGCTGGCTGTTCAGTACTACCAAGAGGTACAATAGCATACACGCCTTTCCTGATACTTTACTCGCAGTAAATGAGGAAAGGTTATCGTCATAACTATACGTGTGAAAAATATTTATATAAATAAAACTGCGCAGGGTGGATAACCAGTCATAGAAGTCCCGTTATCCACTTTTTTTTAGAATCAATTGGTTTTCACAAATACGCCTTAATGTACACATGTTTGTCTATTATCTATGGAGAATATCAGTGATTAATGATAATCTCTATGCAGATAAGGACTCTGGCTGGTGAAATACCTAAACCAAATTGTGTATTTGTTTTCCTGCAGCTTGTGGTGAGGAACCCCAGTGAGCCCTCCCACAAGTTTGAGTGGGGAAGCCTCTACATGCTGACCGGAGACTACATGAAGGCTAGAGAGTGTTTCCATGATGCCGTGTCAATCCTGCAGGCACACCAACCCAGGTTAGAAATGCAAAATATAATATATCCATAGACTGTCAAACTTTACTTAAAGCTAATTATTGGCTTATAAGAGAAGAAAATAAGTGATTCCTGCATTATAAGAATGCATGATCATGTCTTAAAGTAGAGTCATGAGCTCAACCCTGACAACCTGACATCCTGAGTCTTATCTGGGAAACCTGTGTGTCTGTATCCTCTTGTTTCACCAGTCTGATGATGTGTGGGGTCTTGGCAGCAATGTTTGAGCATCACGAGGAGGCCCAGACCTTCCTGGAGAGAGCCATCAGCATAGACCCGTCCAGTGTGGTGGCCTGGACGCTGCTGGGTGAGATGAAAGTCTGTAATTTAATCTCTGCTGTTTAAGACCTCTACTACAGACACTCATTTGCCAAATAACGGATATCAGCCAGTCAGTGTTGTCTAACCCCAATATGATGGAGGTTGTGAGGTTATATTGTGAGGCTACAGCTAACAAGGCATTATATTATGTATTTTATATTTTTTATTAGTTTAATTGTTTCATCTATTTGTTCTTATTCTTATTCTTCTTGTGTAAAGACAGTATTGAGTGTCAACATTTCACTTCTTTAGATAGGTGGTTAAATCTGTCTTTAAAGCTGATAACTTTTCAGTACAGTTTTAGTCTTTAAAATGCTGTTTCAGAGGCTTTTTGTGAAGCTAAAAGGGGAAAAATCAAAAGACATTATAATGAAAAACCACAAAATGGTATATATCAAATAGGCCTTTATAAGGAATCTCCACATAAATCAGCATTTATCAACTTTGTTTGAATAACATACATATCCTCTGACCCTTAATGACCCTTAGTCATTTGCTGCAAGGTTCTAAGGACAGAGGGTGTCGTATGCTGTACAGATTGTAAAGCCCCTGAGGCAAATTTGTAATTTGTGATATTGGGCTATATAAATCAAATTTGAATTTGAAAGCAGAAGAGATGCATGCTGGGCATTGTATAGCCTCATTTCATGTTTCTGGGACTACTGTCTAGGCTCGCTCCATGACAGCCAGAACGAATCCATCCTGGCTGAGAGGGCTTTTCTGGAGGCCGAAAGCCAGTTGAGAGCAAAAGAAGCAAAGAAGCAAACACAGCGGGATGAGGAGAGGAAAGTCAGGGAGGAAGACAAGGAGGAGAAAAACCAGCAAGAGGACGAGGACATGGCCACGCCTCCATGTCAGTCTTCCACTGTTAAGAAAGGTGAGATGCAGCGGGATTAAAAGAGTGTAATGTGTCTTCATCTGAGTTTTGTCTGATGTGTTCATCATCACATGAGTAAATGCCATTCTTGGAGAGAAAAGCAGAATTGCTAGAGGCGACTCTGGTGTTATTTCTGTGCCAGTGGTGACTGAGAAAGTGTCATTTGGTTTGCACCTGAAGAGTTTCTGGTTCCAGTTCTCTTTTGATGGATCTGCAATGTTGAAACTCTTCTCACATCTTCAGCACTACATGAAGTTATGTATAATGAAACATGCAGAGATCTGTTCACGTTCAAAACATTCAAACAAATCCACAACATTTTTCATTATTGAGCTTTGCTATAAAATCTCAAATAACAGGAAATGGTGCATTTTCAGTTTGAAAAGGACAAATTCTCAATGAGAAATTGATTGTAGTTTTTCTTTCATTTCTATTCTTGTGCACTTAATTGAATCCATCAGCACAGAAAACACAAAATGTTCACATGTTAAGATAAAGAATGTTGATACACAATATAATCTATACACGGTTTGGATGCACTCCGTTGGCAACAGTCATCTAGAAATAAGACTTGCCTCATCTTTCTGCCTTTGATGCGCTCATTTGACTTCAGTGCACTTCAGCCTGAAGATCTGTGTTACCGTCATTTTTTCCTAGACCCAGACTATGGAGACCAGGACTCAGAGGTGCAAGAAGACCCTCCAGTACAGAGTGTCAGCTCCAGATCCACTCCAGCTAAACTCCCCTCCACAATGTACACAGAGACGGTGCAGTTCCTGCTGCAGAACACTGCCCTGCAGGTAAAAACACACATAGCAGCAGGTGGTTTGATCCGCCAGCTGGACTCACAGTGGTCAAATATGATTGGAAACAATATACAGTGTACAGTACTGCTGTAGTGTAATTGTGTCATGCTACAAAAGTTTATTATTTTTTTTATCACATCATGGAACAATGGCTACACTTGTCAGCGGTAAAGTTTCAACAAAAATGAAACCACCAAATTTTGTAGTTGCTAACAATTATCAACAGTCACTGTTTTTGTGTTGTCAGATGGCGGAGCACGCTCTGTCGCTGCAGCTGCTGTCGTCAGACGGTGGTCGCAGTGGCTCCTATCTTCTTCATCTCGCCCAGTTGCAGCTGCTCAGAGCCGACTACTGCAGTGCCACAGCCAGCCTCAAGGAGGTGCTGTTTCACAGAGACCAGGTACTCACACACTAAGGACTGGCTGCAGCACTAAGGACTGGGTGGAAAATGTGACATGTACAGTATGGTTCCCTGCTTCTGTACCACTCTGTTAGCAACAAAAATTCACATTTTGTTTTGAATTTATGAACTTCTTTCACCCTATTGTTGTTTGTATGAAGAGAAAATATAATTAACATGACCTGAATACATGAATTTGAATATATTATGTTTTTACTGTCCTTCTGAAAGGCTTATTGGCGAAGTCAGAAATGTACATTTCATTGGTCGTGGTATGTTTGTGAATGAAAGACTCTTATTCGATCATTCTGTTCAGTGGATGGGACTCAATCATTTCAATTAACAATCTTTTTAGTTTGGTTTAGATTGTTAATATTAATGATATGACCACACACGCAACGTTAGATAAGCCTGGCGCGCATCTCACCTAGCATGTCTCCTGAACCCTGACCTAAGAAGTGTTGTCCTTGTGAGCAGGATGTGGATGCATGGGCGTTGAATGGTCACTGTCACTACCTGCAAGGGGAGTTTAGTGATGCCCAGGAGAGCTATGAGCGAGGCCTGAACTTCCTGCAGCAGCCATCAGACTCTCATCTTGTCCTCCTCCGCCTGGGATCCATTTTCCTCCAGCAGGGGAAGGTTAGATATTAAGGCGAGCTTCACTGCTCTCTGATCTGTCCGACAGTTTACTCCTGTGTATCCTGATGAATCAGCCTGAAAATAGCAAAATTGGCCAAAAAATCACGAGGAGCAATAGGGTTTCGTGACTAAGTTTTTAATTTGAAACACAATTATGATTCATTTATTATTTTATTCCTATACGTGAATATGTATAACTATGTGTCATAAAAGCATTGTGCTGTAGAAACCGGACAAATATCACAATTGTTGTTGTTATTGAATTTTGGTTAAACCCCATCATTGTAAAACATATTTTATGAAGCAACAGACTACATTTATTTATCAATTAAATCTCTTTGTTTTGTGTTTTTAACTTTCAGTTTGAGCAAGCCAAAGTCGTCTACCTGCAGGCCTGTGAGCAGACTCCGTCCTGCCTGACCTGGCTGAGCCTGGGCATCGCCTGTTACCGGGTAAAACTCCACCTCCAGAACAATGATGGAAAATACATTTAAATGCAATATAATTCTGGTTTTGAAAAGTCCCAAAGCGGTTTTGTTTACACATTGTATCTTGTGACATTATGGTGTTAGAGGCAGTTAACGTTAACAATGCAAGCAATGCATCTGAACAATCCTGTCCTTATTAGGACAGTAATTAAACCTTAAAACCCCAATGTGTGAACAAAAAGGAGAAGTTTCGTGTTAACAAGACAGCTGTGGAGTTGTTTCATTAACTTTGGGAGTAAGTGAGCTTTGCTTGTGTTTGTGTGTGTCTGTATGTATAGCTAGAGGAGCTGTGTGTAGCTGAGGAAGCTTTGACCGAGGCCAATAATTTGAACAGCCAGAACGCAGAAGTGTGGGCTTACCTGTCGCTCATCTGCCTCAAGGTGAGTGATGACGACGCTCTGAAAACACTAGCCGTGTTACAGTTCAAGCTCTTCCTCCCTTTAAGTCTTCACTTCAAGATACAAAGTGCTGACACGTCCCCTTTTAAATAACCCCAAGAAATGTCACCTAGAAACGTTGCCTTTACTCAAACACGTGGGGCACAGCTGGTGAATCCTTATTATATCCATATTGTTCAGTGAGACTCGACTTCATTTGACGAGGAAAAGCAAGTTCAGCTAAACCCTTCAGGTCCATTGAAGGACACCTCTTTGTGAGCTAGATCCCTTCAGGAATGCTGCCTCTGAATTGAGACACAGTTCGACACAGATTCAGAGTCTGCAACAGGATTTTTTCGAGACAGACCACAGGGACCTGAACTAACCATGTAATTAACCTTTTATTTTCAGTCTGGCAGACAAGAGGAAGCAGAGCAGTTTTATAAATATGCAACAAGGGTGAGTGTGAGTGTGTTCAGTCATCTAAAGTACGGTTGGTATCAGTTTTGGTTTTATTGTTAAATATCAATAATGCTTAAAAAATCTATACTCAAAACATTTTTTAGTGAACAAATAAACCTTCAACTATTAATTTTTTTTATTTTATTAAACATGAAACACAGCATATACAAAGCGTTTTGATTTCTCCTTGAGTCAGTAAAATCCATGAATTTGTCCGCTTTTGATATTTTTTTGACTGAAGAGAAAATACTTTCATATAGATTTCCTAGTTTCTTTTGTTTTGTTGTAATGTTACAAAAACAAATCTAGCCGTTTGTCACCATGTATTCATTTGATTAAATATGTCCCCGTCACCCAAGACCTATTTGAAGGTCATATCTCTGTTTTCATTTCACGTAAAGAAACTCCCATCTAACAAAAAACCTTTTCTCATTTCTTGGTTTACAGTTCAACCTGCAAAAGGAGTCACTCCTCAAAGAGTTCAATGAGCTGAAGGATCAGCTCCGCTTCACTCATCTGCTGTCATGCTTTGGAACAAGCGCATAAATCATATGATCAAGTACATGTCATACAAACACAAACATTTTAAAAGACATCTTTATTGTATTTTAAGTATTTAACACTTCTTGTGAAAATGAAACACAGCCAGCTCAGATGCACATGTCAGATCTTACAGACAGTGGAGATCAGTAACTGTCCATAATAAAGTTAAACCCTGTTCAATATCGACATTATAAATAAACTCAAAGCAACACAAATCTCAAATGTATATAAAACAACTTCAATATAGTATTTAAAAAAAAATGAACAGCATTAACAAAAGAAAAGAAAAAGGGCATGTGGTGACTGCTATCAACAGAATTCTTTAAATCCTTTTCTCACTTTTCATGTCATTTTTACCATCTGAACATCAAAACAAGCCTGATGAGACGTTGCTGTTCTAAAACGTCTTACCAGATTTTGGCACAATCCTTCCTGCATTGGAAGGAGATGTTAAGTGGAATATATTTTTTGGCTACAATTCCAAGTGTGTTCCAGGTAGTGCATTTTAGGCCAGAATGTATTTCCTATTTTAAATGTGGAAATAAGTGTTTCTAAAATATAATGTGGAATTTTCAAATACATTTCAAATGCACTGTAGTGCCCAATGTTTCTCATTGTATGGATTTTCAAATGCACACTTTATTGTAACATCTTTGCTTTACATATTTTTTTTTTTTATTGTGCCACTTTTATACTAGTCCTGGCCTCTGTGGCATCATTTGCTTTTTTGCAGTGAGATCACTGTCTGACCCGAGAGAACAGTTCTCGCAGCCACGGTGAATCCTCATAGAGCCGAGGGTCACCCAGATACTCTGAGGTTCTCTTGTACAAGTAGTAGTACAACACAGAAGCTGTGAACAGAAAAATATGTGAGGAGGTTTTATCATACAAAAACACCAAAACATACCGAAAATACACTCGTTTCCACCTTTTCAATCAATTTCACGGTGCTCTGAGTGAGACTGTGAGACAACAATGACTGTGAAGACTGAAAAAGTTGTTGACAAATACTGTACTACAAATTACGCATTACTTATATTACTGCAAACTGTCAAATTTCTTAAAGAATCAATTCAACCGCTGCATCAGCTTTCAATATTGTCAAAATCAACTTTAGTATTGTTGAAAATCAACTCGCAAAAACTTGAGACTAGCTTCAATTAGTTAATCCATCACACTGAATCACTTCAGTTACTGTCTGAAACCAATCTCCATTAACAGAATAGTGATAATTTAACATTTAAATTATAACTCAACTGCATAAAAACCTGACATATAGCCGTTGTGTAAATAAATATATCAACAGCTGTTTTTAGTTTGCATAATTCATCAGCCATTCCCAAGTGAGTGGCTCCTGTGTTAGACTTTGAACAAGGCTTAAGATACTCGAGAGATAATATGCGATTGTACAGAGACATGGGAATGGAAATGGGAAATCCACACCAGCATTTACAACTCAGCCCAGCAGAGTTTACTGTGTCTTAAGGAAGGGTCATAATGAAAGGGATTTTGTGAACGGGTGATGCAGCAGTGAATCACACACACTGAGTAACCATCTGAGTGGGTCATAAGTAGCAGACAACACAGAGAGACAAATAAAACATGGCTACACTCCGTTCTCATACTTAATAAGGGATCACACGCAGAGAAGAACAACCGCTAGACAACAAATCCCATTATCCACTTATGAGCTTATACGTGTATGAAAATCACACCCACATGGCTATGTGAGAGCGCTGCCTGGAGCTATTAAGGTGGCATAGTGACAGAAACCTATGGGTAAGAAGTAAAGGGAAAACTAAAACAAAGGTGGGGGGGGGGATGATGGTACAGTTTTCTTAGTCCTTCAAATACAAATGGTGTACTGAAACTGAAAAGCAGCGTTCGCTCTAAATATTTCTGCTCTGAGGGAGAAATTCTCCCTGTATTATCTCCTACTTCTTATATTCAGCTGAGAGAAAAGGCTCTGCTCTACTCTGACAAGTAATTTATCCCTCATTATTCTCTTGTAACTCCTTTTAAATTGAGCATGTCTCAAATCTAAAATATGATTAATATCAATAGTACCGCCCTGATTGCTTCTCGTTTCATTTACGATTGTGAATACAATTAAATCTCATGAAATATGCAGTGATAAATTGTAGCTCCTTTTTTTAAGACAGATTTTTGACATCCTTAACAAAATTCTAGAGACAGCAGTAAACATTTAAAATAAATACATTTGTTAGGCATTACATTGTTTTAATCAACATGTCATCTTACCGGCTCTTTGGAACACAAACAGCACCTGAAGCCCGTCTGTCCATATAAATCTGTTGGTATTTAGCCAACGCAGATTCTGGAAAGATTATTCAGAAAACATTAATGGTCATTTTGATGTCACAGCTTTTAATTTTAAAAAAAGGAAGCCTCCTCGTTTTTAAAGGAGGCAAAACACTGTAGTCCAATTTACTCGCTAAAATTAGACTGATGGGAAAAACTTGACAAGATGGGCTGTTTGAGGTAGTTCCGACACTGATTTTTCTACCCAAGAAGAGATGGAAAATAATTCCCAATCTCATATTGTCATTCTATTATTCATATTTTACCTTAATTTTAGGAAATTAGAAGGATTTTGCCCCCTTATGAAGTCCATCTTTAAACAATATAATTTTCAGCAAAAACGTGCAGTCTATTTGGTTCATTTAATATATTTAATATGTCTCTTCCCATTTGTGCCTATACAGCACGTACCATAAGCCAGGAATGGAGTATGATACTGAAGGTCAAATAGAGAGCAGAGAGCATTAGCAGAGCTCTAAACCGCTCCAGCAATATGGCGACCAGGCCGATCTGGAACACGTAGGTGTTAAACAGCATCAACAGAATGATGATCAGGTTGAACAGGATAGCAATGTCTTGGATTCTGTTGAGGAAAAGCATACAGGAAAAGAAAAGACGAGAGAAAGAAATGTGTGATCAGCAGAAGCAAAAGATTGACTGTCTTTATTCGGTGCAGTTTCAAATCATTCCAGCATCCCAAATGACTCAGTATAGACAACTAAAGCGTACTATTTTTAGCTTTCCGCCTGGAGCCAGAGATAATGTTTGGCTGCTGAAACAGTGAGCAAACTCTACTCAACTTACATGAAAAGTACCAACTGGACAGCCGGTTCATCCCTCAGCAGCTCGCTGAAGGAGTTGACGAACAGGTCGAAGGAGAGCAGGCTGAGCTGAATCAGTAACACCAGAGAGTAGTTGCTGGTTTGGAGCGTCTCTGGGCCGAAGGCTGGGCGCCCGGGCCCACTGTGGTGGTTCCACGATGGATCCAAGGCTGCACTGGACTCGCACACTCGCTACATAGAAACATCAATCCACTCACAACAGTCCTGACTGCTTTAGGCAATTGAATAACTCCACTCTGAAGTGTGATGGATACAACATTAAGGCTCCATTTTCTGTTCTCAAAATGAGTCTTGTTTACTTGGGAAAAACTGATGTCCTTTCAAAATGGGAGTCAGGTTTTGATATGAGCTGCGTGGAAATCACAGATGTCAACATGTCACAAGTGTTGGTTTTTACAGCTCCAACGTGAACAGACGTGGTAGCGCAGTTCAGTCTATGGTGTGGTAAAAGCATCCAGGTTTTCTTGAACCCTTCATATCAAAACTAGTGAAACATCAGCATCCAAATCCAGCAGAGACTCTGTGGAATGAGACAGGAGAGACACATTAGTATTCTCCTGAAAAACGTTATATACTGTATGGTGCGACTCTTATTCTGTTGCAGATTTACGTGCAAAAACAAACAAACAGATATTGTTGTTTTCCTACCAAACATATCCAGACACATTATACAAATTAAAAAATGGACCCCTTAAACTCCCTCAAGTTGATGTTTCTCTAAGAGGGTTGTTCGTCAATCACTGTCAATGAACTTTCAACCTTTTTGACCTTCTTAACACACAGCGCCTTTTGGAAAAAACTGCTGAAAAGTATCAAATATGTGTAGACTCCTGCAAAAATGATTAAGAGGAACTGAATGATTAATCACCTTGTGATTCACACTTTTTTTATAATAATTGTAAGCGAGGGACCCCGGGCTTCTAGTAGCAACTGGTGCAACAGTGACTGAAAGATGAGTAACCAGCAAAGCCTGAGCTGGCATGTTGGTGAGTGAACACAGGTCAGACAGTGTCAATACGAGCAGACTGTATTAACTGCTAAGGAGAGACTGTACCTGCCAAATGATTAGGACTGGCCTGCTTGATCATTTTAGGGTCAGTTCAGCTGAATAAAAATAAATAAATACAAAAAAATACATCTTCTCACTTCTAGTGGTTTTATTTGGTCACATTTTGTGATCCCTGCCTCTCCCATGTTGTCATTAGTTTTTGTTGGAATGACTTTCTACTAAAATATACTGAAATCCTCTCTGAAAACAGTGTTTTCTGTACAAAGAGCACCAAAAAAAAAAACACGTTATCACCCCCATTGTATTGACCTCTCAGATATCTAAAAACCCGGACAAATAAAACCCAAACTATCTGCACAGCTAGATGCCAATAGAGGCAGGTCACAGAATGTTTTTTCTTTTTCTTTTTTAGAATTTGGGTGAACCAAACCTTTAAGCACAACAAAAGATTACCTTAAATAAATAATACTTGTAACCCGGTATAGCTACTGGTATTTCAAACCTCCAAAACAAGCCCAAACACTGATTAAGATTACATTACATGACAAGCTAACTCTACATCAGGACATTTAAACATTACATTACAGTTTACCATTAAGTAGAAAGGCCTCTTCTCTCTCAAAGGAGCATCCTTTTCTGATGATATGTAATGATATCCCAGAAATACAGAAAAGAAGCAAACAGATCCTGAGGTATTCCTAAGGTCCTCCTTTCACTACTTTTGTCCCCACTGGGAGTATTAGTTAAGCAGGAACTGTAAATCTTTGCCGTGATTCCTCTTCTGAGCCAGGATCACTATCCAACATGGCTCCTTCACACTGTCACTAGGTGGATCCTCTTATGTGTCCTGTATTTATAGCTTGGCACGGCTGTGGCAGGTGTGAGGAAGATTAGGACTACTTCCAAACAGTGGCAGGACGACCAAAAGACTACTTATTCTTGAGCGCTGTCCCACTGAGATTGTGGGTTAGCAGAACTACTAGCTCCTTGGCAAAAAAAAAAAAAAAAAGACACCAGACAACCAAAGAGAAAATAATACCAGACAAGCATGTTAAGTTGAAACATCTTCAAGGTTTTCCAGAGAAGAAGAAGAATTTCTGCCCTCTCTTCGTATGAAAAAATGCTAATGATGTATGTAAAAATGTATGTTTGTCAAATGCTTAGTTGACAATAATAGTGTTTTCATTTAAAAAGCCTTGTTGTTGTTGTTGTTCATGTGCGATATCTTGTAGTTCTTAGTACCATTTAATCTTCTTAGGAAACTTTAACAGCTTGTTGCTCTACACAGAAGTGATACGTCCTCCCTTTTACCCTACCACCAACCAACTGCTGCCAATACAACAAAAGTGTGTGTACCTGTAAATGAAGATTGATATCAGAGGCTGGAGTAGTATCTGTCCTAACAACTCAAGTGTGCAGCACAGGTTGACAGCTTGTGTCTTTGTTAGTAACAGGGTTTATCCCCTTATCCTCTCTAATAGACAGGCTCAAGGTTTTTGCATGAAATTGTGGCTAGATGGATTACATGCACCTTAATGACCTATTTTGAAAGATAGACATAGAGTCATACAGTATCCCATTTCATGAGTCTATGGATATTAGTATTAAAATGTTCCTTTTTGGGACCTAAGTAAATATTGATGGAGTACCTGCTTAGATTTCAAACATAACCAAAAATAAATAAATCATGTGACATGTTTTTGTTTTAATTTTATTGTGGACTTGATTTCTCACTTCTATTTGCTACTTTTTATTCATTTAACTTTTCTTTAATTTCATAATTTCTACTCATGTTACCCTGAAAACTATAAGAAGGGATTATTGCTTGAAACAAACAAAATAAACTTAATGCATTGTAAAATCCATTGTTGGGTACCTTGATTTTGTTTCACTGTGGACTGACATTTATTACAAAGGACGACAGGTTAAGGCTGGATATGTATGAGCAATTGATGACGTGCTGTAAATGGATGCTGCCTGAGCTTTTTCCATGACTTCTTCAGTCACATTTCCATTCCAGATTACGGTAATGCTTCTAGGAAGGATATCTGGAGTCGAGCCAAAATATACCACTGTCATCTAGTGGTGAATGTGGATTATTACACACACACACGTACACAGACACGCATGCACGCACACGTACACACACACGTACACAGACACGCATGCACGCACACACACAATACTGCACCACGTACCTGTGCAGAAAAGTAGGTCTAACTTATGTTTACAGTGCATTTACGCTCGTATTTATGGAGCCCAATATCCCAAATCTCAAATTGTCTCAAGGGGCTGTTACCATGGACCAGCAGTGTCAGTTGTTTTTTGGTAATTAGATTAAGTCTAATGTTGTTTGAGGATATGAAATTAAGGAGCACCACTCAGTGGCTTATGTTTATGTTTTATTACCTGACAGTCTATAGGGGTCGATGGTATGTGTCCTCAGGTTAATTGAGCCATGTGTTGTAGTAGTAAAGTACATTTTTAAGGCTTATTTTATTCAGTAAAGTGTTAAGTGAAATCTTTACATCATTTATTTCAAAAGAAAATAGATGTTTATTCATTATTCTCCACTGCACTTACTTACTATTGTCAAAGTTTGAGTTGAGTTGACAGTGCTGAAAGAAGGAGACGATTAACCTGCAGTAGCACACGTTAACCATACTTCAACAAAACCTTTACAAGATGAAGCAAATAATTACATAATAGAGAAACTGTCCCCTGTGATTACCTTGATATTTAGACAGAATTACCACTGTTTCATATAATCAATTATTTAACTAACTAACTTTAAAAGTTAATTTATTTAGTGATCACTTTATATGTGAGGGTGATTTTTATTACTGTTTTTTTCTAACTTCTGTTTAACTTCAACTGTTTGAATTGCTGAAAAAGTAGAGATGACATTTGGAAAGCAGTTCAGAAACTATAAAATATATTTGTGGAACCAACAAGAATATAACTTGTAATTTAGATACATATAATTTCTAATCGATTACTAATACTTAATTAGATTGGTAAATGTTACATATGTAGATCAATTATTTATTTTATTTTTTTTAATGTAGGACCTCTTTAATAGAGTTATATTCTTTTTGAGGATTTAAGTAGACCATTCCCTCTTGTACTCCTTGTATTTGAACTATTTGTATTGCGGTTCCTGCTTAGCAATTGCCCTCAGATTAAAACATTTACATTTGATCTTATTAATAAATAAAATATCTGAGTACATCTTCCACCACTGTCCATACATCAGCTCAAACCTTTACTTTCTAGGGACTAAATAATACGTGTTTAAAATGCTGTACTATGCTAAAGGTGGGGATAAAAACACTTTAATCAATATTATTGTGTTTTTGATCATTCTTAAAATGCACAGAAATGCCTCGAAACATGCTTGCTTTTCTTTTTCTTTCTCTTATTTCCCTGTTTCTGTTTGCATCACAGAAGCGTTGCCCCGGGACAGAAAAAACACCCAGAAACATGCAAGGTGGCCCGGGGTGGAGTCAGCAGCACCAGCCCCAATCTGTACGTGAGCTCAGCACTTTGATTTCTCTGGCCTCCAGATACACTCGGCTGTCGGAGAGGCCTTTATCCGAGGAAAGTGGCATGAAAACAGACGACATTTAGGAATATTTTTGACACATTTCATCGCTTTCTATCGACAGAAGACCAGAGAAGCAGCAGGTAAGTGAGAGCAGGAAGTGGTGCTCTGAGAGCGGTTAGCTTCACACGGCGGTGTCGCATTGACCAGACAGGCAGCATTACCGTCCTTTTACGATGCAGCCGAGACATTTTACTGCTCTCTATGAACGCTCGGTTATCAGACAGGTTTCTACCATGTTGTTCCCGGCTTTTAAAAAGTGGGTCGCCTTGATGAAATCGGTGGTTTTCCCCACAGCAGCAGTTAAAGACGTCCAACTTTAGCGTTAGCTTACACCGGCGGCGAAGAGATGCGCTGTAACGTCAGGTGAAAATCATCGAGGAAACGTACTAAACTGATTTTTTTTAATGTGTGTATGTCGACCTGTACATTCAGACATGATGGAGGTTATTCTGCGTTATTAAAACGAGGTTCAGAAATGTTTTTTTGTGAACTCAAACCCTTCCCAAAAACCACAAGAGGACTATCCAGAGGTTTTACAGCGGAGCTGTTGTTCGGACGGTTTGTAATGGAGATGTTTAGCTAACGTTAGCTAACTTTTCACTGTAGTCAGTGCTAGCTAGGCAATAAACTTACTAATAATAACAAAGTTATATTATTCTTTAGCGTACGTGTTACATAGCAGCTGGTCAAACAACCTTGTGTCTTTTTCCAGTCAGTTAATAAAGGTCACAGGTGTGATTAATGTGGATTCAAAGTGACTCATTTCAATCAGAACTTGGTTTTCACCATTAGTTTGCCATGACAGATGAAATGATATGTTCAGACTGGTTCACACATCTGATTTACACAGCCTACCCCTCAAGTCTGGATTATTAAAAGTAGTGTTTCCTGCAGTGTTTTACTGCACATATATATATATATATATATATATATATATATATATATATATATATATATGTGTGTGTTACAGAGAATAATTCGGGTTTTTTTTAAGCAGTAGAACTATTTCACACAGGAAAACATTTTATTTAATGAGTGAGACTTTTCTTTAGGTCTTTGTCTACTAACTAAATTGACTAGGAGGGGATCTGAAAAAGGATGTGTGGCTTACTTCCTCAATTAAACAATTTCTTTTGGGACACCCTGAAAATAATACTTAGAAAAAGGCTTTTGGATTTTTTTCTATTCAATTGTAATAGCTCAGAACGACAGAAGATGCATTGACTTGCTTATAAAATGTTGTATTTACAACATGCAGGATTTTACTTTTCTTTTGTTTACTGGACTTCCAAAACACCTGTTCTCCAAGACTACAGTGAAAAATAACATTTTATTATCAGATAATCAAGTTGCAGATGTAGCATGAAGTCCAATTCACATGAAATGTTGAGGCTGCTCAAATCAAATGCGACTGGACTTTTTTTTTTTTTTCTAACGTTCAAGTCAAAATATTCGATTTGCCTGTTGTCTGAAGATATTCAAATCAAGTCCCTACTTTAGATGGACAACTAACAATTGTTTTCATTATTGATTACTCTGATTTAAGAGTTGTGTCTTAAAATGGAAGAAGACAGTGAAAAATGTCCATCACAGTTTCTGTTTGCTGATGCAGATTTTTATTTTTTTATTTACTTTTTTGGACCTGTTCCAAGCATTTCACCACGGTAATCTCTTAGGGTAGACGAGACAGCCATTATTTTACTAAATGCAATTTATGGTGAGTGCAGGCAACAGTCTTGTTTATTGTGCCCTTGTGTAAAGATATAGCACTCCTGAAACAAACTAAAGCTTCTAATAAGATGCATCATTGTGCAACGCAACTCTAAACCCTCCACGCAGAACATTTTAAACAGCTTAGATCCTGTCTTGACTCAGCTGTTTCCTATCCAGCTCTAAAAAGTAAAAATAAGGAGTTGTCAATTGAGTCTTGTTTGAATTCAATTAACAAGATCACGCTAAGTGGTCCCGCTATGACACTAACAGATGGTCAGCAGACAGAGCCCCGACGTACTCACTCATTCATGCAATGCACTCATCTGAATTGACATTAGTCGATGTGGGTGTGGGGGTGCAGACAGGAGAGTCAAGAGGAAAAGAACAGTTTGAAAAGAGGCGAGTGAGAGGAGGGCGAGTCTGAGCTTGACTGGCAAGTGAGTAAAGAAAATTGTGGGGTTTAAAAAAAAAAAAAAAAAGATGTGAGACTTGGGGAACAAAGATTGAATGAAGGCAGCATGTAACGAGTGTTGCGATGAGATCTATGAATCTTACAAACGTCAAACTCGAGAGTCGTGTTTGGCATTGTGATGAAAACACTGTCAAATGTCTAATGCGGTGTCAATTACTGCGGTTTAAATACAGATATAGATTGGATAAACTTCTCTGTTCTGTTTTCATTCTTGTTTTAAAAGAAGTGACATTTTTTACCCTGCAAGTACACATTTTTAACTTTGTTCACTTTGTTTATGAAACACACCCTGCTGAAAATGTTAATTTGCTGTTAAAAGAAGACATTTTTTGCTTCTAAAAAAGCGTTGGATGTTGGTACCAGGCACCAGGGAAGTGGGTGGTTATAATTTCCAGCCTTTAGCCAACTTTCTACTCCTACTCAGTGCTTAGTCATGGATCTCTCTGCATACACATGTAATAACTCAGCTCAGTGATTCTGCCTACACTGCTGATCTAACGTTTACTCCCCCATCTTCTAAAAGGGTTGGCTTTTATTTCAAGCTCCAGGCTAATTCTGTATCTTCTGTGCCAACTAATAGCTTGAATTTGACTTTAATTAAGTGTATTTTATTAGTTGTATACGCTTAAAAAACAAAAACAATCGGCAGATTAATTGATGACTAAGAAAACAAAATTGTTAGTTGCAGCCTTAATTCACTTTTGATGTTTTTTACTTTAGTTTTCAGAACACTAATAACCTTTTTTAAACATAATCCTTTATTTCTTACATCTGTGGAGTTTACTTTTTAAAGTAGTGGGTATCAAACTTCAATACTTTTTTGATACCAACAAAAATATGTCTGTCGCTCTGAGTATCAAAAACTGAAAACAAACACTCGCTCTGATTTTTACTGTTCTTTACTTATTCTTTGATTTGTGTTGAGTTGAGTTTGCATGTTGTAGAATGTATTTCTAAGCAACACTTTTTCATGTATTGACTTGTGACTTGGCTTCTTGTGTTAAATGAAAGAAGAAACAATTTCATATTTCTTAAAGTAAGGTATCAAAGAAGTATATTCGGTACTGCCTCCAAAACGTCATAATTTTAGCACTGGTGTTTAGCACATTTCAAACCATACCTAAGGTTTTTATGTGCTGTGCAAACTAGGTAGGAGTCATCAGAAAAGACATCTTTGTCACATTTATCTTTACCAACACATTCCTTTGTGAGAAAGCTCAAGATTTTGGTTCTTGATCATAAGTTCAAGTTGAGTGTATTGACTTGTGTTGACTTAAAATGAATCCTACAGTTTGTTGTTGTCATAACTGACCTGACATCTGCTGTCTTTTGCAGAATGGGGGTCTATGAGGAGAAAAAGGAAAAGTGTGGAACCATCTGCCTGAAATACCTCCTGTTTACTTTCAACTTTCTGTTTTGGGTAAGTTTCCATTCTGGCATAGTTGAGCCTGCACAAGTGATTTATTTGCCAAAGTGCTTCTCAAGCACCTGCATGCTTTCCAAAATACAGGCGTGTCTTAAAACATTTATGCATATGTAACTTTTCATACAATCTCTTTTGTCTGTTGGTTTGGCCATCTTTATTATTGGTTATAATAACATTTTACTCGACAAGATAATTGATGTGATCTTGGAACACAGCGAGGCTAAAAATAGTTCATATGGGGGGGCAAGAAACACAAGCAGTCCGACAATTATTCAAGTTTTAAACAGACCCTTAGGTTAGACAAACTTTTGGAAGAGAAAACAAACGGGGACCATGAAATGATTGACCAAACTCCATTGTTAACATGCATCACAGTTTACAAACCTGGTTCAAATTTGACCCTCTGTACTTGTCGTAGTTTTGCTATAATACAGATTTTACTTTGACAATTTGGTTGCTTTTCCTTCGAGTTGTACCTCCAAATAAAGTGGTTTAGGTAACCTGGCAAAGTTTCTCACAACCTGCCTGAGTGTCTGAGCGTTCGGACTTCATCATAGGAATTTTGTCGTGTTCCTAGATCTCAGCAATTACTTTTATATTATATCACAGGACAACTGAAATGATGGTCAAAACTACCAAAGGTAATACAATGGTAAACTAAAATGGTAATGAACCAGATTTTCCCTTTTTTTTTTTAAAAATCTGTATGATATCTGCTTTCAAGATAGATGCAGGGATGAAGTTTATAAAACAGAAATCAGACTGCTTTTAAATCTGAAATGAAAGGCCCCTCATTTGATTGGTTTGAAATTCTGAATTTTTCCAGGCACTTTCCTTTTACTTTTCCCTTCATATGATTTCAAAATGACAGACCCAACGGATGAAATTGAATTAATGCGAATAAACTTTATGGATTGTCTGAGGTGTTAGCTTGATGCTTATCGCTAAAGTTGTTATCTACAAAAAACCATGTTTACCTCATTTCCAGACCTGTGTGTCTGTGTTAATGTGAGGCGTCTTCCTGACTTAAGTGTTGACAGTGTGAGTTCTAATGTGTCAACTGCTGAAACTCAATGAAAACAAATCCCTATAGTTGATGTGTTAAAGTAAAATAACACAGAGGTCTTGATCATTTATCAGAGTCCTGAACAGGCCAAGTTGTGATATTGAATAAAGTAGAAGCACCTTAGACAACACAACCATAAAATACTGTGTTTTACTTTCACAACAAAAGGACAGTAATACAAATGCGCACAATATGCTCCTATGTTGACATGCACATTTACCTTTTCGCATGGCATACATGACAGATGAAACTCTTTCTGAACCCTTCAACAAGGCCTTCTCATTCAGGCAGCAGATGAATGCCTGCTGCTATTCCAGTTCATGGAATCAAAGCCAAGTTTACAGAGGTTACAGAAGACGCATTCAGAGCCTATTTCCCCAAAACTTTCCAGTATCAGAATGTGGTGTTCCAGTAGGAAAGCACTGCAAATAACTTGATTTCATTGTTTGGTTGTTCAGTGTGAAATTAAGAATCTAACATCGGCGCTGCAGCGAAGGAAAAGTGTCTCTAATTCTCCCTCACTCGGTGTGAAATCGCACTTAGTGACTTTTTAGTGACAGATGCCAAAGTTGCATAGTTGGATATTGCAGTTATTTTCCTAGATTATTTTTGAAAATTATTAAATAGGTTTACAAAAAGCATTTTCCAAATACTTTAGTGTAGCTACTTGTATCACAGCTATTGCAAGTAAAACATATTTCTGGACTAAACTTCTGAAAACAAAATGCAAACACATTTCAACGCTTTATTAAAAATGTTCTTGCTTAATGGAAGCTGTTCATTTACCCCAGGAGTTACACATGTCCTGTCTTCTACTCATGTACTGTCGATTTGATTTTGTTGGCTTAAGACACCAAATTGAGTTAAAAAAAAACTCAATACTTAAGAATTGCAGGAGTTTTGGCGGGATAAGATGGATTTTTTGGGGGTCTTGGCTCATATAGGCTGCTATAGGGACTATACGGGGAAAAAAACTTCAGGTCCTTGGCTAAGTAATATCAGTAGACCTGTTGATATTTAAGTACAGTCATGGATATGTTGGGTCCTGTTGACTTTGGCTTCATCAACTTATCAACACTATAAAGTAAAAAGCTTCAATATTAATTCAGTTTTTTTTTCTTTTCCTTTTTTTTTTTTCTTTCAATGTTTCATTTGAAGTAGGGTATTACATGTTTCTGTCTTTTGAGGTTTTAGGTTGAAATTATTTGGATTAATGAATCATTTTCAGAACACAATCTACATTTCAGACATCTCATGCACCAACTGCAACATTATGTTCCAGATAAGTTTGACTCGAAGATGGAAAATGAACCTGAACGGCCGTCAGACCTCAAATCCATATCTGCTGTGATTGTAAAACATAAACAAACCTTGTCATCTTGAAGGCCAAGGAGATAGGTTTGAGGGAACGGTGCAGTGAATTTCCATATAAACACATCCATTATTTAAAACTGCAGGCTCAATAATTGCTTTCATTGTGGCATCATTGATAACTTGCACGTCATTTGCAACTTGCCTGCATTTATTTTAACATTTTAGAGCAATGTCGTCCGATGTTGTCCCCTCAGCTACTAGTAATAGTTGAAGAGATGCAAAGAACATGTTTTTCTGTCATTTTCACCCTGTTTACCTGCTAAGAAAAAAGTATTACACCTGTAGGTTTCATGAATGGGAAAATGCCCTGACATGAACATTACACATTCACTTGGTCCTTTTTAGACTTTTTTTAAATGTTCCAGTTTGTACCTCTTGCTGCCACTGGAGGTCGCCAAAGGTTGACAAGATTCACTAATTGCTGTGGTTTGTTAAGTTTTAACAGCAAGTAAAGCTCCAGTAAGCATCAGGTTCACCACATGGAGTGATTACTGTGAAGGCATCGCTTCTGTGTGTAGGAAGAGGATTTATGGAGAGTTGTGAGACGCTTTATGTTAAATTAAACACAAAATAAACTATTTACTATGACTCTAGAAAAATATATAATAATAATATTATAATAAATTGCAAACATCTTAATGGGAAACAAATGTTTTTGATTGATCTTTGGTCATAACTATTGATTTAAGTGGTAATGAGCAAACACATTGCGACTCACTGACATTTGGTCTGCACTTTATTGATGGCAATTTTTTAAATGATATATATTTTATTTTATATTTGCACTCTTCCTGCTACAAGTACTGCACAACAATTTCCATCAGGATAAATAAAGTTCTGTCTTGTGTTTTTGGATAAATAGGCCTTTAACATGAAGCTATTGTGCTGCTGAGTTATCAGGTTGTGTTTAGAACTGCACCTATGAACCGTAATGCAAGTGAGAATTAAAACAAAACACTAAAATAATGAACACATCCAGTATTGTAACAGATGCTAATTACTGCTCCTCCTCTGTTACTAGTAAACCTCTGTGGCCACTATTTAAAATATTAAGTAAAGAGTGTTGCCTGAAATATCTTGCTCAACACTGTTCTGTGTGTTTTCCTGCCACACGGTCTCTGGGTGTGTCTTACAATCCGACTCGCTGTCTAGCCTCTGAAGCCATCGCCTTCCCTTTTTATAAATTAAATCTAAATTTGGCCAGCTGTTAGATTGACGGCTTTGGCACAATGACAGATTTCTGTTGCAGCGCTGTACCATCTGCTGACTCGTCACTCTTGATATCTCACTGATTTAATTTTCTTAACAAGTTATCTTAGATAATACTGAGGATGAAGATGTCAGACTATGACAGTTATATGCTGGATGGAAGCACTGATTTTTATGCTGTTTTAGTCTGTCCTGTGTGTTTAAGGATTCACTAGATGCTTTATGCATTGTATTGTAATGTTTATAATTTCTCAGACTTTAAACCATACGATTCCTCTGTCCTGCATCTCAAAACCTTTTAAAAATGCATCTTCCCCAACCAACAATTGGGGGGAAAAGATCAGAGTTTAGGACTGCAATTAACGATCATTTATTATATTTTATTTGTTATTTTCTCAGTTAATCGTTTAGTCTATAAAATGTCTAAAAAAAACAACAACTTTGAAATATTGCTTAACAATTTCTCAGAGTCCACAATGACGTCTTTAATTTGTTTGACCAACAGTCCAAAACCCAAAAATATTAAATGTACTGCCATATCAAAAGCTGCATATCCTCTCATTTGAGAAGAATAACCGATTACCATAATAATTGCAGAATAGTTTTCTATAACTAATGGCTGCCACAGTGCAGTGACAGCTCTGGCTTGCGGACCTGAGCAGCTTCTATTGGCTCCTTCACAATTATCTTGCAGAGTTAACTGATTCACGATAAAATGATCACGTGTGGCAGCGATGCGTCGTTTTTATCAGTTCATTGGACGATTGACAGTCATTAATTTCTCCTGCTTCGTCACTTTGAAGCCGACTTGAGTGATAAATAATTGAAACCTCTTTGTTACTCTCAGGTCTCATCCTTTTATGATGTACTGTGTGCTGTTTTTGGGGAGCAGAGTCTCGCTTCTTTTGTACCGGTCACCGGCAGAGATCGGACTCTCATCATGTGCTCTTCCAGTTGGCAGGCGGCGTTGTGATGGCGGTGGGTGTTTGGACCTTGGTTGAGAAGAGCGACTACATCAGCCTTCTCTCCTCCAAGACCTACGCTGCCTCCGCCTACATACTGGTCCTGGCTGGAGCCATCGTCATGGTAACAGGCGTACTGGGCTGCTGTGCCACCTTCAAGGAGCAGAGGAGGCTACTGCGAGTGGTAAGAGATCACGTCAGGGTAGAGATATAAAAGCTGCACAAAGGCACACTTATGAATATATTATATAAGTGTGTGAAAAAGAAATCATTTGTGCTGTGCACCCTGCACTCTGCTATGTGTGCATCCTCTTTTTTTTTTTTTAATCATCTTTTTTTTTTTTCCCTACCACACCACCACCCCCCATTGGAAGACGAGTGTATTATCATGACCAATTGTAGTTTCAGTAATGGCTCCTTAAGACATGAGGGAAACAAGGGGGAGAGCAGGAAACACTAGCTGGTTTGTCAATAACTTAGAAATGAACTATTAACTAAATGCTAAATACAATTGTCATCGGATAAAAAATAAAACTATAAAAGCCATACTAACTATTAATAATAACAAAATAAGACTAGTCTTTAATGTTTGTTTATGTTGAGCTGATTTTAACTTTCATTAATAACAAATATTGGAACCTGCCTTGGTGAGCATTTACATTTTATAAATAAGATATTTTAAAATCCACAACAATACCAAGTTGAGCTGGAAACAGAATATACCTTAAAGTGCTAAAGTTTTACCACCCAGGAGTCGAATAGCCTTAGGGAATGTACTTCTTTTCAGGGAATGTGGTATTCTCAAACTTTGTCCCTGCTGCCCTCCACCTGCCCAGGTACGAAACAAAGGAAAACACTGGGTCTGTATCACATAGTCTTATTATTGTGTTGGACATGAAGCACTAACTTGTACACTGGCAGACTTTCTGTTCTCTCTCCAGCCAGATGGCTAACGAGCGTATTGTCACATGTGGTGATGATCTGCAGATGTGAAGCAACAAAAACTTGAAAATTAACATCCATTGTAGAAGTAAATGAGTGAGTGTGTTCTGTGTTGAGTAGATTTGTAATTTAAAGATTCCCAGAGACCGATTCTGTGCGCAAAATACAGCTAAAAAACAGGCAGGATCGCATTTTCTTCAGTAGGATGTTTTATCAATTTATTGGAGGTCGTTCTTGGCATGTGAATGGATTTTGTTTTTCCGCCCTAAAATAAGCCAAAAAGTAAATGTGGGACACCTTATATAACTTCCAGAAGTAATAGGTTGTTAGAAGGACATTGTGGTGCCACACACACACACCACGGCCCAAGGTGTCAGCCTCGATTGGGTTCAGTTCAGACAAAACAAAAACTTCATACAGTAAGAGCCCAGTGTGCCCATATTTGACTTGGCACAGCACAGGGCTTTGCCAACAGAGACTTGCATGGCACTGAATATGCACTGTACTATACACTGCTCAGCCCCTCATCCACACATTTCTACATGGTACATTTATGCATGCACACCACTGTGGGCGCAGCTCGCTTGTTCGTGTCGTATAGGCTTTGCAAGACCATGCGTCATCTTTGGCATTTGCACTTTGCACCAGAGACGAGTCCACAAGAATTGAGCACAGCCAGATATTTTAAGGCACATGTCAAAATATAGCCAGTTTCCACCAAGTTTATTTATATGTAGCATTCATGAAGTAGCAAAGGGTTTCTTGAGGACACGGATATCATTTGGAACAAAGTTAAGGCACATACTTTTTGATATTTCACATAGAAAACAAGAAAAGTATTGTCTGTTAGTATCTGGGTTTTTTTTGTCAGTTAAATTCAAATTATGCAACAGCTGTCTGCCTCATACATAACGACTAAAATCTCTTTAAAAAAAAAAAAAAACATTCTTGTAATTGCGTATACTCATCTAGGTTTGGGACAAGAATGAAAACAGTAGTCAGAAAATAAACAAGTATTCAAATATTTTTACAAGAGTAACATTGCAATAGCTTCATTTGACTTAAAGCTAGATATCCGTCTTTCATGGATGGAAATCCTGACAGATATGGTAATAATACTGATAATATGACATAGGCAAACAAGACAAGATTGCTTTATATTTTGTGATGTTTGTGTCTGTTGCTTTTGTCTACATTGAATATTTAGGAAGTGTAGGGATTTTTTTGAGGATTTAAATCAGAATTGATAAGTCTGTAGATCTATCTGTACGCACTTAATGACGTCCCCACTGACCAGATGATTTGATTTCTAACTCAGCACTTGTGCGTAAGTCGAGATGTGTTCCCCACCTCTGGTGCTGCGTGTAGTGTAGTTTTGAAGCGCTCGGTGCATCCAGAGAGTTGAGATTAGGTCGATGAATCACAGTGAAGGAATGAACTTGTCGGCAAGGAGAGATGCTATCGAGATTGTTAAAGAGGGCAAACATAAGGGCAGGGTGATGGGGGGTGGGGGGGGTAGAGTAATTGTCTTTCTGTATGTGGAGTGTGCTTGGTACCTGCTGAGAGTACATGAGAGCAGCTGTGAGTGGCTGTCCTGTAACATAAAGGTCACAAGTTCTAACCACGAAAAAAGCTGATCCAGCCATAACATCGCCACGATATCTGCAGCGGTACGGCTTAAATAAACTATCTCCTTTTTAGATTACAGGAAGGCCATATCAGACTATCTGTAAGGCTGTTAGGGATGTTTGTACTAGGCAAAGTATGAGCGAGGTCAGCAAGACGAAGAGAAAAAGAAGAAAACTCTCCCACGGGAAGAGGGGTGTGGTGTGTGTCTGCAGGCACACAGCTTCATTGTTTTGTAGGAGAAAAGCGACAGAACAGTGTAATGACTCAGCGCAAGGAGGGAGAAAGGTTTTCCTTCCAAATGACAGAGCCAAGTGGAAAGCAGTCCTAACAGAGGCTGGATCCACCTGTGGAGAAACTGACTTCATGCAGTTTGCCGCACAAATTACGAGTCTGAGTGTGTTTCTATGCCTTTCTCTTTAGTGCTCCTTCTCTCTCTCTGTCTCGGTCTCTCTCTCTCTCTGTCTCTCTCTCTCTCTCCACACATACCTCCATCTGTCTTTCTCACTTTATCTGTTTGTCATAAGATAAAACTTTATTGTCCGCTCACACAAAAATGTGTCGCTTCACAGGCTCCAAACAATCAACAGGATAACATAAAAACAACATCTGTTGGGCGTCTTCATCTTTTTGTCTCTTTTATTTGTCTGTCCCTCTTCTGTCTCTCCCGTTTTCTCAAAAATGATTTGTCTGCAATAAAGTTACCAATTTAATTTGATTAACTATAACTCGTTAATTTAAAAAAACACTTTTTTATTTCTCATAACTATCGATTGTTTTCTCAATCAACCCCCTTTAAGCCGATTAAATGACGCTGAATGTCCGTCACATTTAAAATGTTCTATCTATTGACTGACTAATTTAGGACATAATGTATAATACTGTCGGGCTACTACGTCACATTATGTCATTTGATAATAGTGTGCAGGACTTGATTTTTATAATCAATCAAACTAATAAAAACGGCAAATGCTTGCCTCTCAGCTTCTCTATTTTTTCTCCATTCCAATTGGTAATTTGTTTGTTTTTTCTTATCTTACTTTATTTGGTGTTTTACTTTCTTCCTATTAAATTGTATTTCTATGAGGCAACAGGCAGGCAGAGCTGCAAGGAGAAGCAAATGTTAAAGACGCCACTGCTTCATAGTTCACTTTCCTTCAGGCTGCTCAGCTCGCAGCCCGCCTGCTCTGCAACCTGATGAGCCCTTCATGACTTAGTTATGATCATCGCTCATTTCTTAGGACAAGCTTTTAGCTTCGTCAGGAGCAGAAGGGATGGATGAAAAGTTCTGGGTGCTGTATTGTATGGAAAAGGATATTAAAACACCCATTTAAAATCATTTATTTATGGTGTTTAACAACATACAGGCAGGATGGGTATGTGTTTTATCTGTGTGAATTACTGTGTGAAGAAAAAAAAAGTCCGTCTTTATTTAAAGGTGGTTTAAGGTTATATGAGCTATAGCGACGTGTTTAAGCTTCTCTGTGTGTCTGTCTGTTTTTTGAGCGCATAGTGCAGTTTGAAGGGTTGAGATCGCCATGAATCACAGAGAAGGAATGAGGAAGTGTCATGATGGAGGGGGGGGTCGCAAGAGATTGTCTAAGATGGCGAAAAAATAATGGAGGTTTGTGTGTGTGTGTGTGTGTGGTGTGCGTGATAAGAATGATATCTTGTTGCATTAGCATTTTTAACTCGTTAGAATGTCTTCAGACAAAACATTTTATTCATGAATTTTAAATTGTCCATAAAACTAAAGCTGACATCTCTGCCTTTATTCTGAATGTATTTACTTTAGTATTTTACTGAGCCAACACCAGAGAAAGCCACTACACTAACATTGTTTTATGTAAATTTACAAGTTTAGATTTGATGTTGAGCTAAACAATCAATTAGTAGATGGACAGAAAATTAATCAGTGACTTCTTTTGATAAATTGTTTATTTTTTCTAGCAAAAATCCGAACGTTATTGCTTCCAGCTTGTCTAATTTGATGATTTTCTGTATTATATCATTATAAATGAAAACTTAAAAAAAAACAAAATTTGGGCCAAGCAAGCGATTTCAAACTGTCACCTTTGACGTTGGAAAACAGGGGGAATAATTGATTAAAATGAAAGTAAAACTCCTCGCTTGAGTTAAAGAGCACCTCGGTCAATGTCAGAAGAAATGAATACACATTAATGAAACGTAATATAAAGCTTCAATGAAAACTAGCAGAGCCACTACATCAGTCGACACAGGCAACCTATTTTATGAGGGAGGGGATTATTTAAACAGTCAGATAGTAACTAAGTTGATGGAGAGCTGAGAAGTCCTGATTCTGCGCAGCAGGTGACTGATCGATCACGCTCGCTTGACTGTAATGAAGAGTAGCATGTTGCAGCGAAAAAACACGCTTCACTGCCAGTCAGACAGACAGCAAGCTGAAGTTAGTTTGATAATCACCAGGTGCTGGATAATACAGTCTGCATCAGGTTGAAGTCAATTTAAAGTTCCAATTGATTTGCTGCATGTGGCCGGAGAGTTCATCATATAGCTTAAAAAGGTCGCAGGATGACTGCTTCCAAAAAGCAAAACGTGTCCAGCTGTGATCTGTCTGATTAAAGTCACCTTCAGCGTGACTCTGAACTCCTGCTCGGCCAGCAATTGTAAATGCAGCAGTACATGTCTAATGAAGTCTGAAATAGAAACACAGTCAAACACGGAGCTGCATACAAATGTGTGTGAATCCTCGCTGCAGTTAAATGTTGTTCCTTTGTGTACACTGGATGCTGGAGGAAAGAAATGAGAACATCTCTGATGTGAAAGAGACAAAAGAAGCTGTTCAAATCGTTCCTCACAGCCTCAGCAGGTTTACCATGGGATGTTAGACATTTTGTAGTTTAGCCAGGAAGTCTGAAGTCAATGCAGGTTCTGTACATATGAACCTGCTGAGAGTCGTTTTGGCAGTACCGGTAATTACACTGTGGCCTTAAGTCACCCGGGAGCAGAATGGCAGCTCAGACGTAAAATGAGAGAGAGAGAGGGAGAGAGAGGGAGATAGAGAGAGTGCCTGAGATCATAAGGAGTCACTGCAGTCGGTAATTCAGCCGCCTCAGTCTCTAGCAGCCAACAACATTTTCTCTGTCACGCCCTGTACACATCACTGTCCGTGTGGGATCAGCCTGAGAAGCATTTTACAGTAACATTGTTATTATCAAACATGACCCTGACAGTAGAGTGAAGAAAACCTCCAATTAAATGGAAAACTTGACTCAAAATGTATTTATTCTAAATAACTTTAGATAAAAAACTAAAATGTTTATATGTATGTATGTATGTATGAATGAATTACGTACGTACGTACCGCAATCAAATCCTGACATATCGGATCAGATCCTCTCACACCTTATTTACTGTGCTAAGTTTAAGTGTTTAATCAGACTTTTCTATGTATTCAGTATCTATGTATCTCTGTTGCCATGCTTCTTAAACCATCAACACTGCAACAAAATGTATCTTAGAGTCTGTTCAGCATTCAGGCTCAGAGCCTCTCAGAGATCTAATCAGCCCAAGCTATCAAATCAAAGTCCAAGTCCACTTTACCGGCCTGATTTTCTCTCTCTGATAGCAGCAGGCCAGAGGAATTTGGGTCAAGGTTTTAGTCTGATAATATCTTCTTGTCTTTAATTCTGCAGAAACTTCCGCAGACCTTCCCTCTAACTCTCATGGGCCTGGTCACAAATCAGATACTGAAGATAAACTCTGCCCTTTTAGTGCGATTTTTCTGTTCACAAAGTGTGAGATGTGCCACTGAGCAATAAGTCAAAGTTTTGCAATTTCAGGCTTTAATAAACTAACTTTGAGCAACAGAGCTGGACATGAATAGAAAACCATAAGAAAGCACAGAGCCGTTTTACTTCAATTTGCCTAATTTAATGCTTTCTCATCTGGTGTGAAGCCTCTTTTTATGGGCTGGCACAGTTGTACATGTTATTATATTGTTATTATATTATACCATTACCCATTAGTTACACTTGTACAATTTAAGTAAATCCACAACATCAGCCCTGCAATAAATCCTACTTTTGTGAAGTTTTTTTTTAGGCTCTATGTGGTGTGATTACATTATATTGTTTGTCCCAAAATGTTTTATACATTTACTCAACTTGTGAGTCAACTCCACATCTTTAAGTGTTCAAGTATTGATTTGACAGTTTAGATTTTTTTCTCTTATATTATCCATGTTGAATTGAAATCATCATAATCAGCTTTATGCTCATTAATGAAATATTTTACAGTCCTGTCACATGCTACCCTTGACGTTTTAGACGCTTTGTCCCAGTGCCATACTTCATATAAATTGTATATGGAATATATACTAATCTTTACAACATAATGTTGGTGCATTTACAAGAAACGACGTTCTGTTTAGATGTCTGGCTTTACTGTTTTGGTTCACTCCCACCACTCTTGTTTTCGGCCACAGCAGGCAGCTGTTTTGCATGTAAAGGCTCTATACACCAACTGTGCACTTCCTTTTTACCACCAAACAGGCACAGTTAGAGACTAACTGGTGAACAAGGTGGAGCATTTAGTAGCTAAAAAGATGGATATTTCCTTCAGGAGTTGTTGGAGACCAAAAACAGAGCTAAATAGAGAGTGAATATTGGTCTTGCATACATCAGGTGTACACAAATTTAACTCAAAATAAATGATTATGTTGCTCCATAACTGCTGGAGCTGTAAATAAAAACAACTGTTTGCCAAAAAGTTCACCATATCAACTTAAAAAGGTGTCAATATTGCCTTCACAGCTTTTTCTCAAAGAAATAATTTGTAAGTGTTTTTTGCTAATGAATCAACAAAAGAAGTAATACAGTACTTCAGACGTCAAACTGTGACTGCCAACAAAAGTTAACAGAGACGATGTTTTGAGATGTGGCTGGAGCTGTTTCGCCACCATCTACAATTAGTTTCATTTGTTTCTAGCTGTGAGCAGCTTCTTCATTTCATTTGTGCTTTTGTGCCATCAGCAGGAAACCTCGCCCGGGCAGTCCCAACGTATTTATGAGCATTGTTTGTTTGCAGTTTTTCCATTTTATGCCTTGTCTGTAGAAACCTGCAGTGCAGTGGACCCACTTTTCTAGTATTTTTATTTCTAATTAACATCCTCATATAATGGGAGACTTGAGCCACTTTATGTTTCTATTTTGTTCAAACCGCCCTTCTAGCAGCGCTGCATGTGTGACTTTAAATGCTCCCACATCAGATTGTTAAGCCACCTGTCGCTTCATCACATTAACACAAACACATCCACTAACTGTATTTTCTTCTCCTCTGCTGTTCCCTGTGTCCGCAGTACTTCGTCCTGCTGCTGTGCATCTTCCTGTTGGAGATCCTGGCTGGCGTCCTGGCTTATATCTACTACCAGCAGGTAATCCCCTTTGGGGAAATAAAAAGAAAAGTCCTTTCCATTATATTTTACAATTCACCCAGGGATTTGTACCGTTTGTTAGGTTGTATGTGTGGAATGATGGAGGAGCAGCTGACAGATATGAGAAGATTAGATATTGATCAATATAGATTAAATGACGAAAAAAGTCATTTTAAATTGGACACAGTTTGTGATTTTTCTGTGTTTTTTTTTGTCTTCTGATACACATATTTTTGATAAATTATCCAGTTTATTGTCCCTGAATGTTAAAACTTATCACCTGATCTCTAGGTGCATAGCAGCTCTGACGTACTTAACTAAAGCATCAGTAGAGCACGCTTGACACATCTCGTGTGCCTCTTAATCTGAGCACGTAGTCAAAAGAGTTGCAATAACACACAGACTACTTTTTCTGTTCCCTCGTGGTAAGCGCTGCAGAGATTTATCATGCTGGTTTTGCATGATTCAAATCAGATTGCAGGGAAGAAATATCAAGACAGCCCATTAGAAACCCAAATATCAGACTGACCATATTACTTGTGGTACATTTGGTCCAAATGGAAGGGAAAATGCCTCCAGTAGTACGCATAACAAAGCTGATTGCACTGTGTCAGAAGCATTTTGTTATGATTTTGGATTGAACTACACTCAAACAGAGCTGTTGCCTCCCAAAAATGAGGAAATGAAAAACTCTAGTGACAGAGGTTGATGACTAAAGAGAGTACTAAGCACTACAAAATGCACACATTTCTGCTTACAGGGGATTATTGTATCATGTATCCTCATGTGCTGTAGTTGATGTAAAAACTAAACTAAAACCGACAGTGTGTGATTTATGACCGACTGCAGGGCAAGCAGTTGCAAATGAGAAGTTTTTTTCACTCGTGTAATATTAATATGACATTGCTCTCCGCCAGCGTCACTCCCACCTCGACTAGTCTTAAAGCCTGGTGGCTTGTAGCTCAGCAACAGGACTTTTCTCAGTCTAGAGGTGCACTGCCTTCGTTATTATTATTCATTATAACGTCCTCATTCATAATACACAACTCTTCTGAACATGAGCAGACTCTTTGCTCCATGGCACCTCTCTCCTGTTTCACAAAGCTCCTTTACTTGCGTCAAAGATTGTCGCATTAATTAAGTGTTGCTAAACTCTTTGAAGCCACTCTTCTTCCCTCCCTCTGTTATTCATCCCTTGTTATTATTCCTAATTTTTCTCTCTGATTATTAGTTGTGAGATCTGCAGATGTAAATACGTCACCTCCTTCATGCAAAGAAAGTAATAACGGCTGAAATATTTTCTAAAGCAGTTCTTTCGTGTGTGAGGTTTAACATTTAATACTTTTTCTATCTTTGTATGCTTTGTCAGGCACGGGATTTACAGACAAGTGAAGCGAAATGCGTCTCTAGAAACGGTAGCAAACTATTCCCAACCTTATACTTTATAGTACAGTTCTGGTGAAGACACTGAACCGTGTTCTTACCTGTTTTAAGCAGAAAGTACAAAATTCTCATCAACAAAACTCTTACATTTTGTAAGTTTAAAATATAAAAGATGTCAAACACCAGCCATGAAAAATGATAAATATTGCAGCTGGAGCAAACACTGCCTTCAGTTCGTAGCATTTTCAAAACAGACCATGCTATTACTTTCCTCACCTCTAGATGTCTCACATTTCTATGTCTGCATGTGCAGCTCTGATCTGCTGGCAAGCGATTTCTTTTCTTAGCACTAGCCGGTCGAGGTTGAACTAGAACTGCAGGGCTCAGAGATGTGGCTCTGGTCTCACAGCCGTCACCTGCTTGAACGCAGGTTTGCATGTATTTATGTGTGTTTAATGCCACATACTCTATTACTGTTCTCTCACACAATGGCTGTTTCTACTTATTGGGCCATTTTATACTGCCGCAGTGTTTCCCAGACTGTCAACAGGTAAAATGAACCCCCCGCCCCTCGTCCTGTCCTTCCCTCTTTGTCTTCACCTCCCGTCTCTCATCTCTCTCCGCCCCTCCCTTCCGCTCTTCATCATTTATTCCCTTGATATCTCCTTCACGCTTTGATTTACAGTGGTTTCCCAGCTGGCTTGTTGCCATAGAAACTGAGCCCCCCAGACCTCCCGCTCCTACAGTGTGCGTTTTCTGCCACTGGTCTCGAGAACAAAAAAGAAAAACCCCACCGACTTCCTATGCCTTCGCCCCGGCTTTGTCCTCATCTGCTCCTCTGTTGTTAACCTGCTGTCCATGACATGTATCGTCAGGAGGCCGTTTAAAGTCTGAGTGCTGTAAATCTCCTCCGTCAACAGTTACAACTCATTTCATCACTTGGTCATGCTCCGTGAGGGCCTGAGGTTTTTGTGTTGCTATGTAGTGGGCTGCTGGTGAATATAATAAGTGTGTCTCGTGTGTCTGAGCAGTTGAATGAGGAGCTGAAGCAGAACCTGAGGGAGACCATGACCCAGAAGTATCAACAGAGCACCCATGAGCACATCACCAGGGCTGTGGACAAGCTGCAGAAGGAGGTAAGTGTCTGCAGACCGGGTTAGGGCTGCAACTAACAATTTTTTTATAGATTGATCGCTTGGTCTATAAAATGTCAGAAACTGCTGAAAAATGTCAATCCCAGTTTCTCAAAGTCCAAGGTGATGTCTTTTAAATGTCTCGTTCCGTCAGTCCAAAACCCAAAGATTTGTTAAAATGATATAAAGCAGAGAAAAGCAGGAAATCTCCATATTTCAGACACTGAAAACACACAAACTCTGAAATGACAACTCTACTTATAAGGGTGCAGTTTTTCTTTGACCCAAGATGCGTTGGAAACAATCATTGTATAAGTGAACCAGAGCTTCTAAGTAAGAGTCACAGGGACACACATGTGGCTTGTTGATTGGTTTTGGTAATTTATCATCCCATCAGATTAGAGATTTTGGTGATGAGGGCGAGTCAGAAACAAATCCGATTCCATTCCCTCTGTCTTCAGCTAAGCATGATGGACTTGTCTGCACCCTGTTTTGTAATTTACCCTCTCTATTGCTTTTACCAGTCAACAGCACATGAAGGAACAGAAAAATCTGAGCAGCAGTCCAGACTTCATTTGTTCATTTTTTATGTTCAGTTTTTTAAGTACGAGATGCCCCCGGCTGTCAGACGTCAACATTATTTTTTTGTTCTTTCTTCAAAACTTTTCCAAACATCTATTTGGACTTCTCACATTAACACAAGATCCATCTACCGGCACCTCTAAAGCTCACTAATGAACACATTAAATCTTCTTTGTTCAGTCTGTACCAAAAACAAACTGTAAAAATGTTTTGTGGTTTTACAGGCGGTTGTGTGCTGGACTGTTTTATAATTGGGAGTAGTTACCAGTCTCCAGGAAGCTTGCTACACCTGCCCCAAAAAATTAGGGGTGAGGGAATAAATTGATTCATGTAAGAATGCAGATTCTTATCTTCACAATTTCCAAAAATCGATTGTTTAAAAACGTCAAACACTCTAGATATTGCTACTGATGGACAGTAATCCTACACACCAAGTCAAACTTGTGTCCAGCATTATTGTATGATTTTTTTTTTTTTCCCAAAAAAAATCACCCAAAACACCAGTTTCACAGTGTGATTTTCTGGACAATTTGTTTTTGAAATTGGCAAGTTTCTGAGAATTAAGAAGGCAGCTAGCCTAAGCCTATCAATTTTATTTATGTAAAAGGCGGCTTTTTTTATTTTTTGTATATCTAGAACTTTGTTTTGAATGCAGAATTGGTTTTGAATATAGTTGTGACCCCAAAAATTAAGTTCAAATCGAATCGGAAGATACTGAAAGAGTCACACCTCTACAAGCAGTCCCGTACTCAGTTACCTTTGGGCAGAGCCCGGCTACTTGTTTCCAGGCTTTATGCTAAGCTACGCCGCTCGCTGTGGCCTCATATTTACCGTACAGATTTCAGAGGAGTATCGATCTCCTCATATAACTATTAGTGAGAAAACAAATGAACCCAAAAGGTCAAACTGCTCCTTCAGCAAATTAAACTGAGTTGTGCTTGTCTTTCTTAAGTGCAGTATTACAATGTTTCTTCCGCTGGTATAAAACAATTTAACAATGTCTTTTCTTTTTTTTATACTTCTTTGCTACCATCAAAATTCCTCTCTAAAGATAGAAAATGTGTCTCCCTCTGTCTCCTGTCAGTTCAAGTGCTGTGGCAGCAACAGTTCATCCGACTGGGCTGAGAGCGTCTGGATTCGCTCCAGAGACGCAGACGGCAGGATTGTGCCTGACAGCTGCTGTAAGAGTCTCACTGAGCTCTGCGGCCGCAGGGACCACCCATCCAACATCTACAAGGTGGAGGTGAGAAGGATGAAGGGTGCTGCAGGTGTCTGCGGGGTTGACTTTTCACTGCGGGTGGCTGGATCAGTATTTCTGTCATGTCTCAGTATGTCAGCTGAGATTGTGTGGTGTAAGGGAAGCGATGGAGGAAGTATTCAGATCCTTAAGTAAAAGTACTAAAACCACACTGTAGAAATAATCTGTTTACAAGGAAAAGTCCTGCATTGAAAATGTTACTTTAATAAGAGCGTAAGTATAATCCGGAAAATGTACTTGAAAGTAAAAATATTCAATGCAGAAAAATGTTACTTTTATACTATTATATATTATATCTTTTAAAACTTGTAAATCATTAAAATGTAAAGCAGCACATCTTTGCGTTTGTGAAGCTGGAAACATGAACGTTTTTTTTGCTTAAAAAATTACTTAAACAGAAAAAAAATTGTTACCAATGAATTTTCTCAATCAACTAATTGATTAACGGCAAATCGTTTTTAGATCGACAACTTGTATCTGCTGGGTAGTTTAATTGATTATAAAACATCCTATTCTATAAATTCTTTGTGTGTTTTTTATGCAAACATCTTAATTTGTAAAGTAACCAAAGCTGTCGGATAAATGAATTGAAGGAAAAAGTTACAATATTTACAATAGTTGAGTAGAAGTAGAAAGTGGCATGAAAAGAAAAGTAGAGTAGAGTAAAAGTACCTCAAATGTGTACAGTTGTACTTGAGCAAATGTACTTAGCAACACCTTGTAAGAGTAGCAGAGAAAGAAGAGTTGTCGCATCCCAACTGTAGACATAACGTTTGTTTGCAGTGAGACTCCAGCAACACTCCCACATCAGCTGATGCAACATGAAGACACTCTTTGTTTTTCATTTAGGGTGGCTGCATCACCAAACTGGAGAAATTCATCCTGGACCATCTGAAGATCATCGGAGCGGTGGGTGTTGGGATTGCCTGTGTGCAGGTGAGAAATAAAGTCGACTCTTTCTACAGTTTGCTTGCACATAAACAGAGATTATATAAATGTATATCCATGGAGATTTAGCTAAATTATGTTTTCCTTCCCCGCTATCCAATCCCCAAGGTCATAGGTATGGTGTTTACATGCTGCCTATATCGAAGTCTGAAGGCAGAGCCGTACTAAGAGAAGTAGCAGAAGAAGAAAAGCGTGTGGGTGAGGGAGGTGCTTCGTCACCACATGCTATACTCAAATAGCCCATAGGTTCTTTTCTTTTCCTTGTACATAGGGGAAGGAAATTTTGGCAAGGGATCAAATTGCACATCTGAGATCTCATTTTGGTAAACAAAAGGGTGGAAAAACACTACAAGGTTTCTTGAAGTAATTCGGCTCTCAAATTGCAGTCACGGCTACACCTTAAAGATCACAGCACCGTGGAGAAAAAACCCTCTGAACTGATTTTAACACAGATTGTGTAAACTAGTTTGAGACAGCCTCCTTGGGACTAAAACGTTGTAGTTTTTTTCCACTCAGATTCCCTCGATGTACATTTGTTTGTGGACCAGGTGCTACACCCGAGAGTGCTGTAAAGATCAGTGGAGTAAAACTGGCACTTTGCAGAGGATGTTAATCCTGGTCGCAGCAGCTTCCCTTTCCCAGCAGCGTGCTTTAACAAGCCTACCTTCTGGGGCCCTCTTCAACTAGCCAGTCATGCATTTCAAATATTTGTTCCATAGTGGCCTTTTGAACTGTTCGTTTTTATATTTTGTAAATGGTCATTTTCAACATTAGAGGTGCTTTCTTGTGAGCTTTTATTATTTATGTGTCTTCATAGTGACATGTCCAGTGTTTTTAATCATGTTTTTAATCCACCTTAATGAGCGGCTGACAAGGACACAGTATCTGCTAGGTGAAGGTAGTGCCTTCCTCAACAGAATGACTGCTGCCATTTGACACGGCAACGCCAGCATTTTAACCCTGTGTAAACACTAATATTGCTCATAAGAAAGTGCCTCATGTTTGCTTCTTTTTTTATACAAGGGATTTATCCACTGATGCCAAAGGTGTCAACTTTGTGTAAGGACCTACTGTATCTCTTCCAGCCTTATTCACATATCTACTGATGTCTCTCTTTTTAGATTGTTTTCTTAAATTAACATTTTGTTCACTTTTCTATAGACCATGAATATATTATTGTATTTAACAGACACATTGTTAGGGCATGATAGTCACTCACTGTTGGCGTTGATCTTTTTATCCGTGTGCCTCAAAGACGACATTAAATGAATCTGCTGTTATTCTGTCTTTGTGATAATCCAGGATTTATTTTAGTTTGAATAAACATTGATCAACAATAACACATTGCTTCTGCTCTGTTTGCTTATCTCTTCTCAATCTTTTTACTCAGTGTGACAGCTGACAAATAAACCAAATATGTGAATAACGTTACTGCACAAAAATGCTGTGGAACGTCCTTCACCTCACAGTTGTCAGGTCATGTCATTCATAAAAACTGCCAAAAAAACATTGTGTAAAGACAAAACCATGTGCTTGTAACCAGTGGCCCTTACACAATTGGCACCAGCTTACAGGTGCATTAGTGTATTACCCCAAAGTCAATTCCCTAATGTTACTGTACTGTGGTGATTTTGGGATGTGAGCCATATTTCTGACGGCTGCTGCTGTAGTGTATTACCTATACCATGACAGCAATAAGGTCTGTAAGAGTAGATATTCTGCTGTTCGCTGTACGTCCACCTCATTTGACCCCTTGTATTGTTTAGAGTGACTGTGCATCAGTGTCATTACTGCGATCTGCGGCAGTTACTGTGTGCAAACACAGGGAGGCAGCACCTGCCAGGCTTTCACCACACAACACCACACTGATGAAAACAGCTGGTGAGAGTGTGAACAAAACACCCTGAGGCTATTGAGGATTACCCCCTCCCTAAACACACTCGCGCTCTTCCCTCATTCAGAATGGCAAAGCTTTAATATGGTTTCCCGAAGTGTTAAGGGGGAGGGGGGGGGGTGGGTTTAAGAGTGCACACAATGACAAATGTTACTTGGACATTAAACTTTATCTGCTTGTAATTTGTCTTTGAAAAGCATACAATTAATTCATCCAAAAATATGCTCAAATGGCATGACCACTAATTGGTTTCCATTGGGTCTGCTAACAATGCAAATTAAGCCATTTCTCAGTTAGTGAAGATGGCAGAGTAAAAACATTTCCCCTCTGTGTAACAGGCGCACATGGGGAAATGAAACCACAGAAATCTGTGTGTATTGTCATAAGTTTCCTTTGAAGGTGCTCTCCCAGCACACCTTGTGAAAGCTGAGTCATCGCTGGCAAAATGAGCAGGTGAGATATGTTTAATTTGTTTTTCCTCATAAGGGGGTGGGGGAGGGGGCATTCAGCAGTTAACGTTTCCATTGGAGTGAAAGTAGTTCAGCACATGGCCATTTTTAACAGGGCTCCTTTCCAAGGAGCGGACATCTGTGGAATGCAAGTCCCGCTCTTGACACAGCCGTTGCCTTTGCTTGTTGCCTGAATTTGACTTTAAATAGATGACAGAAATTATGACGAGCCTTTGAACAACCAGCGTGTCCCAACCAATTTTGCCCCGCTGATGAAAACCATAATAAATCTTGCTCATCCTTGCCAGCCGTGCAGGCCTCCCTGCCTGTTCTGTTTGCTTGCTGTGACAGCCCGCATACAGGCTAACACGAGGGGTATGTTAATAATGCCGGTGCATGACGTTTCCAAAATATCTCCTCCAATACACCGTTGTCTATCCAGTGCACATGTCACCCGCTGCACCTCGACCTGTTGGCCCATCCAGCAGAGAGGTATGTTATTTTTTTGTCTAGGAGGGGGCTCGTACGCCCTTCTCCGTCCACCCTTTCTTTTTTTTTTTCCCTGAGAGGTGATTTCTGTGCCTACAGGACAAACTGACAACAGGGACCTGTGCTACACTTTGTCTGCAGCTGGTGACTGTAAGAGGAACATGCAGGCAGTTGTTCTCAGGGTCACCCAAAGGCAGGGGAACCCAAGGGTACAGAAACCTGTGTGAGTCTAATTTTAGATATAGCTTGCATAATTTTCAACTTAAACTTAGGGACATCTCGGCTGCTGAGGGTTAAGAATTAGTTGTTTCTGATTTGGTTTCACAGCAGTTACATTTATCATGAGCTAAAATGGTTCCTGTTGTCACTGGGGTCGGGTAGAGGTTAAGGTTAGGTAAGTATAGTTATGGTTAAGTTTAGGGTTACCTATATGGAAATGTGTGTACACCCCAGAGGTAAACACCGCAAACATCCCAACCTGTGGGTCAGGACCACCTAAAGAGGTCGCAAGATTACTCCCAGGAGTCGTGATGATTAACGGCATAGGAAAGAAAAAATTATTATTAATAATAATTTTTTCTGACTTTGCTTTCTCTTTTTTGTTTGTTTTTTCTTGTCAATGACTTAATCATTTAACCTCCTCAAGCACCTACAGATTTAAATAAATACATCTGTATGTATCTGAAATGACTCTTTACCTAACTGGGTAGAGGTATGCAAACTAAGACACGGGTCCACAAATAGACATTGCATTGTTTGAAGAGGTCACATGCCAAAAAGGTTACAGAGCGACTGTATGTCAACGTATGTGTACATTACATAAAAAGACAGGGACCAGAAAAAATAATGAATAAATTGTGAAAAAAATTAAAAGGGGTGGGTTTAGTGAGGTGGCATTGTCATCCTGAGAAATTGTCATTGTTTTTCTTGTGGGAAATACCAAAAAATATAGACAAATTACATGTCATTTGCATTTTAGTGATGAAAAGAACAAATAATTAAAAAAATAATGAAAAGAATAATTAATGAATAATTAAAGAATAATTAAAAAATAATGGAACGATAATGAAATGATAATGAAAAAATAATGAACAAATAATGAAAAAATAATGAAACAATAATGAAACAATAATAAAAAGATAATGAAAAAATAATGAAAAAATTAAAAGGGGTGGGCTTAGTGAGGTGGCATTGTCATGCTGAGAAACGGTCATTGTTTTTCTTGTAGGAAATACCAAAAAATATAGACAAATTACATGTCATTTGCATTTTAGTCATGAAAAGAACAAATAATGAAAAAATAATGACAGTTTCTAAACATGACAATGCCACCTCACTAAGCCCACCCCTTTTAATTTTTTCATTATTTTTTCATTATTAAAATTAAAAGGCGTGGCCTTAGTGAGGTGGCATTGTCATGCTGAGAAACAGTTTTTCTTGTAGGAAATACCAAAAAATATAGACAAATTACATGTCATTTGCATTTTAGTCATGAAAAGATAAAATAATGAAAAAATAATAATGAAAAAATTTTAATGAAAAAAAAATTATGAAAAAATAATAATGAATAATGAAAATAAAAAGAAACAATAATGAAAAAATAATGAAAATAAAAAGAAACAATAATGAAAAAATAATAAAAAAAATAATGAAAAAATAATTAAAATATTGGCATGTCAGGGAAGCACTACAGCTGGTTCTGTAGGAATCTAGCTGTGACTTTTAGCCAGCTAAACCTGTGACTGTAGTTGAATACAGGAAGTCTAAAACATAATCTGCTCTCATGTTAAACTGGATATATGCTCTGTGTCCTAAACCTCTGCTGCTGCTGCTGCTGCATCTCAGGACATTTCCTTTTCATTCAAGGCCTCGGCTGTTTACATTGTGTGTGTGTTTGAGGAGGGAGGGGGTGGGGGTAACAGATGTAATCATGAGTCTGTAGATGGCAGCAACACTCTTGGCCAATCTGTCTCAATAAAATGGAAAAAAGAAAGTCTATTGTCTTGGCGGTCAAGGGCTGCCAACTGAAATTGAAATTAATTGGAATAATCCAGCGTGAAGGGAAAAAAATCTGCTCGCTTCCAGGAAGAGTGATTTCACTGTCTGCCCATGTATACCTGTGCACATATTCAGGATAAATGTAGATTAAAAAAAAGAAAAAAAGCTGTCGTATGGATATTAGTTTATTAAAACACATGAAAAAGTGGATTAATGCAGTGCAACAGCTTCTGCTGCACCCACATGATGATCATGACTTTGGGTTAAGGATAGGCCTCATTATGCAGCAGAAGGAGCCAGATGAAACGTCACTTCTATTTTGCTCACTTGGCCAAACTGTAAATTGACCTGCTGAACATGACTGATTATATTTGTCTATTTTTACACAGTTATCAACAGTGGTATTAAGTGCTGACTCCACACTTTTTTGGGATGTGTGTGTGTGTGTGTGTGTGTCTGTGTGTCTGTGTGTGTGTGTGTGTGTGTGTGTGTGTGTGTAAGGAGGATGCTGATTACATAAGTCATTTACATTTCCTCCAATTTGAGAGTGACTGGCTCAGCGAACTGAGAGACTTTGAGCCTCGGTAGCTTTCAAGCTCCCCTCAGACTAATACTGAGGAGCTGCGTGAAATAAAACCTCTCACTGAGCTGCCTCTCAGCTTTCAAGAGATGTCACTGGTGCATCTGTTGTGGGGGTGGGAGGGGGGGAGCGACTGCAAGGACGCACATCAGGGTAAAGCTCCTGTGTGCTGACAACAGGCTCACATGCGGCTCTTATCCCTCTGCATACAGATACAGTAGCGTACTCCACATACGTCACTCTGCCTGTCACTCACTTGCTCACTCAGGCTCACTCCAGCCCATCGCTCGCTCCCTGAAGCGTAGCGCCTCAACATCTGGCTCTCCATCCTCCTTCTCTTCTGGGTCACATCCCATTCAGGCATAATTCTGAGTCCGTAGGTGTCCAGACCTTCTCCAAGGTGGTTTCACCAGCTGGCTTTTGGTCTTCCACTAGGGGGTTGGAGTGCATATTTTTTTGGGGGTAGGGAGTTGTTAACTTTGGGTGTGTGTGTGTGTGCCCCCAGGGATGGCAGCAGGGCTGCAGCTGTACATGTGGTAACAGAAGGAGGTGTGGAGGCCATGGCCTTGGATGTGACAACGCAGATTAAAGAAATAAAATAAACATTTTGTATGTTTTGCCTCTTTGGATGACATTATCTTGTGAACACAATGACCCAAGAAACACTTCACTCGAGCACACTATACAGTTAACATTCATGCAACACATTTTGCATATGTACAGGTGGCATTTAATGATGCTTTCAGAACCTTGCTCAAGCTCCCAACATGAACAAGTCATATGTTAGTCGTGCTGTGTTGAGCAATTGTAGGAATGTGCTGATTAAGTGATTTAAAATAATATGTAAACACGGTCTTAACTGAGCCTGCACAAAGTGACACAAGGTATTCCTCTTGTTTTCGGAAACATTGGAACAAACGTCTGTATGTGTTTTAATCAATGTGGACATTGTGGATGATTATATCTGCTCTTGTCGTCGTATTGTATTTATTTTATTGTTTTTGTACTGATATGGACCTATGTGTCTGAAGTAAAGTTAAATTGCTAAGTTCAGGAGACACATTTTGCTAAATAACATTACAGTAAATGCTCTCCGATTAAATATCAAGGTCTGAGAAATACATTTGTACATTAGAAAGAACATGAACAAAAAGGCCAACATGGTTTTTGTTAATTTATGACTTAAACCTACAGAGAGCATAATGTCAGTTTGAACGTCTTTCACTGAAATAACACTAATTTCACCATCAGATTAAGCTTCTTTGCATGAGGTCTGAGAAATAAAGTTCTTAATTAGAAAGGGGCAAAATAATTAAAAGGACAATACGGTTTTGATTTCCAAATGAAAGCCTGACAGAAGAGAGGATGTGTTCAGTTTGAACTTCTTCCACTGAGATAATGTTAATTTGACCATCACATTAGATTAAGCCGTCACTTCTTTGCATAAAGAAAAAAGGCCAGGAATTAAAACGATGACATGGTTTTATTTGATTTCCCACTGAAACCCAGAGAGGAGGGAAAAATTTTTGACCTTCTGAACGCTAATTAAAGCTTCATCTCTTTGCAGAAGGCTGAGAAATACATTTTAACGTGTAAAAGGTAGTAAATTAAATGGTTTGAATCAGTAGTGCAAGAAGTATTTAAATAAATCTCTTAAATAAAGTTGTAATACCGCGCTATCAAAAATAATCCATCACAAGTAAAGATCCTGTAATCAGAATTGTACTTAAATCCTGTAAAAGTACAGAAGTATTGGCAACAAAATGAACTTAATGTTTAAAACTTAAAACTCATTATGCAGAATGACCCCTGTCAGTGCATCCTTTACATGCTGTTTGGTAGTTTAATCTATAACACACATCATATTTTATTACCTAATTATTGGAGTAAAAAGTATTTGTCTCTGAAATATAGTGGAAGAGTAAAGTACAGTAGAGATGAATGGATATTTTTGTATGAAAAACAGGTAATGTACATTAGGAAAAAAACATATTCTATGAAGTTATTATAAAAAACATTGTATTGTCAACTCAACACAAATTTCATTCATACAAATTTGAATTCCTATATTGGACTCTAATGCTCTATTATTTCCTTGTTTGGGGGAATATTGAATTGACCTTTTAGGGTCTTGGACGTGTCAAAGGGCTCCAAAAACGTATTGGAACCACTGGTTTGTTTTTTTTATTTGTATTTTATACTTAGCATATGTTTTTCATGTGAAAGCTGCAAAGTAACTACAGCTGTCAGATATTTAGAGCAGTAGAAATCACAATAGTGCCCGATGAAAGGTAGCGGAGGAGGAGTATATGGTAGCGTAAATTCTCAAGAACCTCAAACTGCACACAGAACATTACTTAAGCACACTGTCAGTGGTGAAGAGAGCAGAAGAGGATACTCTTTGGACTCCACAGAGGAGGTGTAAAAGAGAAGGAGGATGCCCAAAACTTCCCACCTCCTGCAGACAGCTCCTGCAGGGACAGGATGCTCCACCCATGGTGTGTGAAGAATCGCTGCCGTAATCACCACAAAAACTCCTGGACCACAAGTCAATCACACAACTCAACTACTACTACTTACCTCTCTGCACTTCTGTCTTTAAATTATGAGACACACACTTTGCTCCAACAAGTGCAATGAACTGTATTGAATGCTACTAACACTGTTATCTGCAGACAGAAGATACCCACCAACACATTATTCTTCGTGCGATTTTTGTATTTATTTATTGCAACTTCCTCATCTCATCTCTTAATTTGTGACTATTATTGTTGTACTTAAGTACACATTTTATGTACTTGTACTTTACTTGAGTGTTTCCATTTTCTGCTACTTTATAGGCCTCTTTATACTCCACTACATTTCAGAGGATACATTTCTATCTGACGTATATCCTTTTCAATTTTAAGATTACGTTTTTAATTATTATTCAGTGATATTATTCTGAAATAGGCCATTTTGTGTAATGAGTACTTTGACTTTTTGTACAAAGTACGTGTTTAGATGCTAATCCTACTTTTACTTTGTACTCTTGTAATAGAGTATTTCTACAGTGTGGCTAATTATAATCCAGTGACATATTATAGGTGTACTGTAAAATATTCTGAATACTTGTGTACTTTTACTTAAATAAACCTTTAAATGCACAACTTTTACTTGGAACAGAATATTTCCACAATGTTGTTCATCGGCTGTAATGTAACTGTATCAAACGCACCTTTTTCAAAATAGCGGGCTGTTTGAACTGTCACTGCCCTGCTTGGATTTCACTTTGCTCCGCTGCTCTCATGTAGCCATTGATGAGCAAGTTAACCTGTCAACGGGTCTATATCGTCGCTTCAGGTGTTTCTTTTTGGAGGAATAATCTTGTTT
>CALSBV010010478.1:1959488-1979227 GCA_943590825.1 Bovichtus diacanthus
ACAATGTTGCATTACTTTAAATGTCTTATATTTTGTGTTAGGGCTAATAATCTGAATCTGCTGATTAACTAGGAACTGATGTTGGTGAATAATTGTAGTGGAGTAAAAACTACAATATTGGCCTTTAAAATGTATTGCAGTAAGGGTATAAAGTAGCATGAAAATACTCAAAGTACCTAAAAAAACTATACTTAAGTACTGTACTTGAGTAAACGTACTTAGTGATATCCCACGACTGCAGTAGTTGAATTGGTTTTAATGAGCATTTCTGGTAGTGGCTGGGCTTACATTTCTTTTAGTTCTTTTTTGACTTAATAGTGAAAGTTTCTTCTTTTTTGCATTGATTCTTTATTCAAGCTCTTTTACAAGCACTAAAAAAACATTCCTCTTTTTTCTAAACCCTACTTGCTTCAAGTGCATCCATAAAATCAACACAAATTAGATGAAGTTTTATATGTGACTGGCGAGTCATTCGGTTCTGCTAACAAAGATTGAGATGGGATTTAACAATTCAACGATAAACCAGTTGAGGTGTTTATGTGGCAGTTTAGTTAATGTGACCTTTGCTTTAATCTCATTCGTATTATTAGTGCATGTAACTGAGAGTCTTGTAATTCTTCAGTATATTGCCTCACCTTGTTGTACCTCCCTGAGACTTTCCTCCTCTCAGGGTGGAATATGACAGTGCATAATATTTCTGCAGATTTGGCTTTTTCCTTTTTTGCTGCTGTTGTTTTTATAGTTTTTTTCTTCCCTGCACGAGAAGCCAGGAGCTGTTGATAGGCTGTGCCTCCAATCTCTGTGTGTCATTGATGGGAAAAGAGATGGAGGTATGTGTGTGTGTGTGCGTGCGTGTGTGTGTCTGTGTGTGTGTGTGTGTGTGTGTGTGTGTGTGTATGTGTGTGTGTGTTGGAGGTGGGGGTTGAGAGTTGCTGGGGCGTAAAAAGTCCACTACTATTTGTCACCGTCGACTATGTGCCTGGCTGTCAGTGGCGCCTGCCTGCATGCCGCAGTAAAGGCCTCTGGGAGCCCTGCGTCTCACTGCGTGCATCTGCCAGGCAGGAACCTGAACCCCTGTCGCTCCATCTGAATGGGAGTGTGTGTGTTTATGATAGAGACTGAGAGGGTAAAAAAAGGTGAATCTTCACCATAACTATGTGTCCGAGACTTTCGATAGACCGCTATGACCTCCAAGGCGAGGGTACGTAGCCAACAGGGGTAGCTAATCTGCGAGCTGCTGTCGGCTGACCATTATTAGCTGTGCAAGCCAGCACAAAATATTATTTAGTCAAGCACACTGACTGTCGATTTTACAATGTTGTTTATGAGATTTTAATTGAAAAAAGGGTAGAATGGACATAGGAACTGATGATTAAAAATGACATTTGTTGTCTAATAAAATGTACTATTTAATAATAATTACACCAGCATTAGGCTATGCCCTCTTCATTATCATATTTCTCCAGGTTTTGAATGAATATTCATTATGGATTTAATGTTATATATCTGGAGGAAGGTTAAGCTTGCTACTAGTCTTTAGTTTGTTTCTTTCATGACATTTTTTTTTTTACATAAAAAGATATTTTGAGTCGTTTAAATAGTTTTTTTCTTTGCTGTGGAGAGTTTTGCTAATTTTCCATGGACAGACACAGGCTTCCACACTGTTCGCCTTCTTCTGCACAAGTAGACACGTGACCGTAGCAAGGCTACCGAAAACTAGCCTACTGACGCCACGCCACGGCTGTCTCTGTCTGACCCTCGCCTTGCAGGTCGTTTAGCTGTGACGAAATACCAATGCAAAAGAGAGATCAGTGTGTGTGTGTCTGTAAAAGGGGATTTGTGGATTTGCTTTATGTAAAACAACGGGCAGGAATAGAGAAATGCAGCAACATACACACACACACACACACACACACACACACACACACACACACACACTGCTCGGTCAGTGCTTCCTGTCCACATGATTCATCTCTCTTGACACACAGGTCATCATCAGCTCAACATGGTAATGAATGAATGAATGAATTCCCCAGCATGTCGAGTAAACGGCGATCACAAGATGGGTCCAGGATGTCTTAGTCAAGCTGTCTCTTGTATTTAGGTTACATAACTGAGGGAGTGGAAAAGGACATGTATGTGTGTGTGTGTGTGTGTATATTTGTGTCAAGTGTGTATGTGTTTGTGTCTAACGTGTGTGGGTGTGGGGGGGTCGCGAGCTCAGTTCATGTTATTCACGATTGCGTTCTGACTTTGTTCTTTTGAGGATTATGGAGGTGGCAGATAGCTTCAGAAAATATCGTTTCCAAAGGTCATTATGAGTAATTCTCTCGCTCGTGTTTTGTGATAATAACATTTCTTTTTAGAATCGCTACATTTTTATCAAACCTACAGATACTGCTGTGGCTCTACTGAATGCTTTGTTATTATTTGTTCTTGGTCAATTCAATACACCTTTCCTTGTATAAAAAGTAAAAAATAATAGTGAAAATGGTAGTCTTTAGTTTGTAGGTCTCAAAGTGTCATCTTCAAATAGCATTAAAAAACAAATTAGTATAAAAGAATATTTATTTGACATATGTAAATACAATGAAATGTTTGGCTTTTTTGCTTGATGAATGATTTAATGATTTCTCGATTATCAAAATAAATTTTTTTCCAATATTTATTATGTTTTTAATAATGTTTTCAGCAAGTATTTATTTTTATTCAAAGGTCATTAATACACATCTTTTCTAGTCTTTTTTTTAATGTAGATTTTTTTCCCCCCTTGCCTCTTTATCAGAGTAAATTAAAACACCTACTGTACTGCATTTATGTTAAATTTGATGGACATTTTGGAACAATTGTTTGAATATTGGTCATGATCCACAGTTGATATTCCCGCCACTTTTGCAACTTGATTGCAGAACCCGTGGGTATTTTTTGCAAGGCCAAAAAAAGAATCAATTCAACTTAAAATGTAATTGAAAGGACTATTATCTTTTCGTGTGACAGCAAACTGGAGAGTTGCTCAGCACTAGCAAAGACCTTGCCACTTTGTAGGTCAGCTTGGCGTTCCCCAATGTGTCAGACTGTTTACATCCCATTAACTCGCTTTTAAAGTGCCTCAAACCTACAACAACAGCTTCTGTATCCTGTTTATCCTGACTTTAATGGAGTTATAGTGATTATTGGTCATTATCTGATAAAAAAGCTCTCGTGCCATGTGACTGTGTGGGCAGCCAGGGGAGATCCACGCCTGCATGTGCACATGTGTCGTTTGTTTACTCCTTCTGTCGCTTTGCGAGCTGGGGGGGTTGAAGCTGCAAGCTCTGACTGCATGCAACGCTGCGGAGAGAGAAGTGTGAGTGGGAGTAATGTTGAGGGGAAAAACCCCCAGTGTGTGTGTGTGTGTGTGTGTGTGTGTGTGAAGCGTGAGTGTTTATATTTAGATCAAGTGGCAGCCTAGTGTTTGGAAGCGCTGTGGAAACACGATCAACGTTTCCCCAAATTCAATTTTATTTCATTCCTGGACTCCAAAACTGTACTCTGGCTTTGAACTGCAGGCTCCTTCCAAACAACAACGGCTCTATTAAGGCCAATACTTGTGTTTCAGACACTTGTGTTTGGACAATCTGAAGGTAGCTTTGAGAAGATTGCACAGGTGGTTCAGCCCACTTTGTTGCCCAAAACAGTCCCCATTGTCAGTCATGCCCTCTTTCTGCTGCGATTCCTTTTCCTACTTTCGCTACCGTTTATGTTCATTCCTAAACTACACTGTTCTCCTCTGAGCTTGCTGCGATGAAGACAGCGTGCTATTAGAGAAGAGACAGGAAGAGTTTGACCCAAAGATGAAAGATGGGGATAAAGTCTTAATTGGCAGATATAAGCCGATAGTCAGATCCGAAAGAAAAATTGTATACATTTGAAAGTTAAATCCATTAATCCGGTGCACTTTAAGACCAAAATTAAGAGGTAGAACTGTGAACAATTTAATCATAAACACTTTGGTTGTATATACAAATGTAATCCACGGAAACTGAAGCAGCTAATTGTTAAATCTAACATTTACACCCTCTGCTTTTTGCACCGTGACGTGTCATTCAATATTATGGTTTATCAACTTTCATTGGATTTATCATGTGATCATGCTTTACATCATTTTATTGTCAATTAATGATTGAAAGCAAAGTATGATAAAAAGTTTTGGTCTTACATGTCTGATTTTAATATAATGTAATGCATTAAAGTACAACACATTGCACTGCATTAAACATACATTTGCTTATTTTGTCATTCTGCACGTATTTTCCATTTAAATATTCTTATTGATACCATGATATTGATAATAATTAATACTGGTCCACTTTAAAAGATATATATATATTTTGACTTTTTGCCTTTCGTTAAAGGGTTTTCTGTGGGGATGTAGACAGAAAGCATCGGGGACAGAGAGGGAGATGGGACAAAGGTCCCCAGCCTATATTGAACCTGGGACCACGCAATAAACCACGAGGCCACACATGAATTCATCCCTCCCCCACTATGTCTACTATCTTCTGGCTCCACCTTCAAATGTAGCAGCTCTAAAAACAATTAGGCTTTTCCCACAAATTGTCTGACCTCCTTCTAAAATTCCTTTTTTCCTCCCAACATACTGTACAATATTTTCACGTGCAATTTGTTGTTAGCTCTCTCAGTGCAGCCTCCTCCCCCATGTTGAGCAAGAAAATGACTTTCTAGGAGTGAACATTGCACCAAATCATTCAGTCAACAGTAAAGTGGACTCACACGCAGATGTATGGACACTGCGCCTCAGGGAAGCGTACAACGCCATGTTTGTCATACATACACATCGACATCCATGGACGGCTCATTATGATAATTCATTGGTCTTGAAATGAGAATGTGCTGCTCAGATCCTGAAGCTGAGGCTTAGCAAGCTTTTCTCAGCAGTTTAATGTGAGTTGTGGTTTACGTTTCTTTGGTTATCTGTAAAATATTATGAACTGAGGGACGAGTGGGTCAACTGCTAGACTATATTTTGGGTCAAGTTTGTGTGGAAGTTGTTCTCTTCTTGATCAACTAGAAATCCACCGTATAAATCTTGTACTTTGTTTTCATGGGTTAGATTTAAAACTGAAAAGGTCGCTTGATTTGAGAGTTTAGGGGAAGATGTCAAATTAAAAGAGAAGAAAATGACATTATCATAAATATCCTTTCATGATTCTGTACAGGATGTGAATGAAAGGAAAATGGAAAGTCATGCACATTTTTTTGCTTTTGAAAGTAAAAGAAGCTGTCAGCTGACAACAATTAACATTATTTGTATTAACACTGCAGCCTTCAGCTTCGCACACACACATTCACAAACAGACAATCCTGTCATCCAGCCGCCACGCAAACAATCACAGGCACTTTAGCGCAACAGTTAAGCAGGAACCTCCGTGAAAGAGCGGTAAGCTATTAAACGTCATTTGGAACAAGTGGATGGGAGCAGGCAACTAATGATATCTATTTATTTTTCTCTAAGCCTGTGTGCTCAGATGTAGGTCACAGGGTGATTCATCGCAGAATCATCGTTGCAAAAACAAAAAAAAAAAAAAAACGACAACATGAAGACATTAAATGTGTGGGAGCTGCATAAGCCGGTGAAATGCCTCCTTCCATCTCCGTTTCTCTCTCGGTATCTCCCTCTGTCTCTCTTGGTCATTTTCATTCTGTTTGCAGCTCAACGCGCTCACCATTTGTCCACGCGACTCTGTGCAGTCATCCTATCTGCGTTGACAAGGAGGGTCTTGCCAGACGCTCATTTAGAAATGGGTTAGGGCTGCATCAGTGACTCAAGTGCGATGCATCTGAGGATGTTAGCCTTGCTCTGGGCCGCTGCAGTTGTGGCTGACGCGGCTACAGCTTCGATCAGAACAGAGACGGTTTTCTATTCGTTCAGACGTGCTCATTAATGTCAACCCGACGTGACAGCGAGGACAATTTGCAGTACTATTTTCTACGCCCTTTAGTTCCCTGTTGTGCTGCGCTGTCATACAAGTGTTTGTATTCAAAGTAGTTGTGACAGCTGAACTTTTCCCGACAGTAACGTTCACTGAGTGTTTTACGCACACACAGGTGGTGCGTCGTTGGCGAATGTTGATATCTGGAAATCTTTACGAGGTGATGTGAAACGTTTTCCGTGCACTTTGTACTGTAAAACCTCTTTTTCTCTGTTGTTACATGATACAGTACGTGCGTGCGCGGCCACTGTCCTAGTCGACTGGGCCCATTTACTCGCAGAGCAGTTTTATCAGGTTGAGCGCAGGCAATGATGTAACTCGGCGCTGACCTCACTAACTAACTCTCAGTGGCAGGGAGGGAAGCCTACACATGAGCGGGATGAGACTTGACATCGTTGTATGAACCGGTCAGAGCGCAACATTTACAGGGTTCACTTGGTTCTCACCAGAAAAGACATACATTTTGGGGATCATATTTGGAGTAGCCACCAAACGTATAGGACTGTATCATGAGCGTGCAGAGAGGGAAACAAACAATGCAGTCCAACATTAGCTGGTTGTGACGATATGCAGCCTTTCTCTGTTTCACATCAACGTTAATTGAATTGGGATTTATAACCTGTTGTTCAAACACAATAGCTTGAGGTGGTTCTTTCGAAAGTCGAAATGAGAATTTGATTAATTATATATTTTATATTAGTTTCAGTCTCGTTTTATAGCCCACTGTTCACTTTTGTTCTCGACCTATGGAGAACAGGTTATAATTTGCTGTTACTACTGGGCTTATTATTTGGACTTTGTTTACTGCCCTCAAGCGTCTTTATCATGCATTGTTTTATTTAATTGTAGTTGAGTAACATTAGTTAACATGTAAATATGGGGATCCACACTAATTTGGATTTAGGTTATTTAAATTTTTTTTCTTTTGCCTGTTTTTGTAAAATATGTAGTATCTGTACTCCCGAGGAAATCAATTATAGTACAAAAACAATCCACTGATGTAATCGGAGAAAGGAGGGTCCAAAATACAGAGCATTATGCTTTAATTAATTATTCTTAATCGCATGGATGGCTTTGTACAAATACAGACAGAAGTAGCAACAACTAGGTGTATTAGGACTTTTTTCGTTTTTCAGAAATCTGATACTATATTGTTTTACAATACAAGGAATTTATCTTGGTATTTTGGTACATAACTAAGTCACAATAAAGATGGTAAAAGAAAAGAAAAAACAGCTGCAATTCTAATGAAGCCTGGTGGCAAAACATATTACAATTGTTTGTTTTGTTGTACTGCTCTGTAGATGCAGCAGGACACTAAATGTAAAGTTCAGATCTGCTTAGAACCTTCCATGCTTGTTACTTACCATCTATTGTGTCTCTTGTGTCTGTGAAGTTTTTAATAAAGCAGTAAAAACATTGCCTTTGAAAGAAATGCCAGTGGCATGGTGGTCCCCATGGAAGGATGTTGGAGAATCAGCTTGAAGAACTGATTTCTGGTGACTTTACTTACAGTGGCACATCATGCTGTTTACAAAAAGAAGTGCAGCACTGTGTTCAAAGTCCAACATTTAAAAACAGGACTGGGCCTTGAAAGCAGTTTGAAACTGTGGACTGCAACCAAGACCACTTCTGCAAACTCTAATTCTTGTGATCAATGAGATTCACATAGCAATTGATTATATAAAAGATTTATGAAATCTTACACAAAATAGACTGTGAAATGGTGTTGGATGAACAATTGCATTCGTGAAAGTAGAAGGTAAACATAATGATATATAATGTTTAAGCAGACCGTCTATGTTGTATTTTTACTTCAGAATTTAAAATGAAGTCGTTTTCAGTGACTCATAATTCAGTGCTACATTGTTTACACACTGTAGTTTTATAATTGTTTACTCATAACAAGATGTTTTTACTCTCTCCTCCCCGTTGTCCTGAGGCCTTGTCATGTTTTTGAAACTGTCGACCAGCATTCCTGCTACTCCATAAGATTAATGTACAATCCAATGAAAGATGACAGGTATCAAATAAAATGCAGCATTAGGATATATGAATTAAATGCAGTGTGAAATTGAACAACTTCAAACTGAAATTACTGTAGTTGTTTATCAAGACAGATTTAAAGAACCACAACAATGGCTTTGCATGTGTTAGCCTATTTCAATAATGTTATTATAATTTACATTTCTGTTGATTGTCAATTCTCCAAAGCATGTGTGATTTGTTTTTCAAACTTGCCAGGTTTTCATCCGTTTCCATTTATTTCTATGAAAATCCGATTTTAGAGTCTTGAACCTTGCTTGAGGCAATCCATCACGATGAACATCTGGTCTGCTTGTCTTGTCCTCAAAGTTAAGTTCTTGTGTGATAAATCAGAGCATACATTAACTTAAAATTTAACTTTGAAAACAATAAAATTTGGTGAAAAAAACTGGTACGTATGTATACGTGCAGTCGGACCACTTCGGAAAGAAAAAAAAATCATAATTCAAACAGAAATCAACAACCCCTGATGTACCATGTCAACAGGTCCATCTTTATGACAGCTGAGACCACCCTCCCTGGCAAGACCCTCCTTGAAAGCTCTGGAAAAGCTAGTTAGTGAACCTTGAAGTGCCATTGTTTTCTCCTGTAACTATTTCAAAAGGACCAGAATGATCTCTCATGCTTAACCCTCAGCGACACAGTGAAATAACACAAATAGTTTGCATCTTTGCTAAATGTTCAGTTATCTTAGAAGAAGAAAAATATATGTCAAAAAAACACGATCCCTCTCTTTTAACTTCCTGTTAAACGTTCCTGAACTCAGGGGTGTATGCATAAATGTATCTGATCAAATGTGATTTTGGGGCAACAAGCTCGGCCCATCCCTCGTTGTGATCGCACAAAGTGACTGAGGGAGGTGTGGGTAAAGGCCTACGTACCTTTACAGCTCTATATCGCTCTTTATTCCCTACTTTTTGCCCACTTTTGAAAGATCCGATTCCTTTCTTAACTACAGCCCGCTCACGTGTTGCATTTCACTCAGAAATACTTTGCAGCTATGGATGAAATCACAACAGCTATTGAGCCACATGTCACCACATTTCAATTGTAACAGATATAAGACAACTCAAATCTCAAATAAAATTACGCACAATGTTTATTAAGCTCTGTCTCGCCATCACATCCCCCACCCCCGGAGCGCAGAGGAGACTGGGGCCGGACTCTATGATACCGACACTCGACTTGTGGTCCGCTGTGGAGCGCACCGCAGAAATCCAAGAAGACATCAAATACCATTAAAGAATTGCAGCACAGAGCGTCAATAGTTTTCAATAGTCTTTCAGCACATCACCAAGTACGATTTTAGTTTTCATGTAGTTTTATGTGTAACATAGCTGCAGTAAACACAACATTTAACATTCTTTTAAAAGTGAGTTTTTGATATGGTCAGATACAGTATACTGTACATAGACAAACTCAAAACAGCTATGTGATGCAAGTCTGTGCCTCCAGTGCCCTCTGTGGCGCACAGAGGAGACACCGTGGCTGCCATACACACTCGGCCTCTCCAGTAACCTCCCCCAGCACATCTTCACCTCCTGCACATATGCATCACGTAAATAAGCAAAGTCTGGAACTAAAGTCAGTGACAGCTGTTGCGCAAACATTACCATCCATATCCTCATTATGAGCCCTAATCATAATGCAGGCCAGGTTTGTCATATCAAAACTCAAATAAATGAATAAATTGTGTTCACCTATCAAAACCATTTGCAGTGGGGGTTATTACTGATTGTCGTGATCATTTTGGCAATTTGTAAAACGATCAGTGTGATTGCTGTCAACACATGAATACTGCTGTCACACTGGTAATGCGTAATGCTGCATTGGATGTACTGAAGCTGCTCTACGAGTGTTCAGGGACTATCTTACCCACAAGCACCTCGATTTCGGTTTCAGAAAAATTTATTTTCTTGGTCTTTTTCTCGGTAACGTATCATTGATCAGCAAGCTCATTTGTATGCGTAGCCATTCATGAGGAGCTTTGCATTGACCATTTATAGTTGAATTTGGGTGTGTAGAGGGTGGGATGTAAGGTCATCCACGTGTTGAAATTCCGAGTTGTTTTGGGATTTATGAAAGTTAATTGCCCACTGGCCGGCGTACGCATGGTTTTATAAATCTGAATTTTTTTTGGTGTAGGTACATTTCCTCAGTTGTACAAAGGCAAACATTTAGTATTTATAAATGAGACCCCAGATCTGTAGTAAATGGACTAAAACTTTTTAAACTTTTAACATACATTTCAATTTTACAGGAAAAATGTGGTCCGAATATCCCTCTTAGGATAAATAATAGTATTAAATAAAATCACACTGTATGTATTTCTGCATAGTGTGTCTATCTAGTGTGAAAAAGAAAAAAAGAAAAAAAAAAAAAAAAAAAATCTGTATCTGTAAAATCTGTTTTTTTTTCTTTCAAGAATTACAAATGAATCTGTTCGAGTTCTAATTATGATGAGGAATTTTGAGATTCACTTTATTGATCTCTTGGCATGCTTATTTGAAATATTGCTGATATTAAGACTGAAAGCAATTAGTCAATTGTATGAAAATAGATGAGTGAAATGGCAGAAGATAAATTCTGAGTTATATATGCTTCTTTCTCACAAATGTGTCTTTTTCCATCATGAGGAGGAGGCTGTCATATCTGGGAGTCAACAACAACAACAACAACAACAACACCAACACCACAGTGTGCCTCGTGTTTCAGGTCACATTTTAGCAGTGTTTGGTTTCATTAAATCTCCACATTGTTGTGCAACATGAGTCAGTTTTAAGACAATCTGTGTGTTTTGAGATGCTGTCAGGGAACGCTGCTCGAATATTGATGGTACTTGATGAAACTTCTCAGTGCTGGACATCTGCTTCCTGTCACTTCAGCGTCCCCTCCTCCCTGTCTAATTTTGTGGGGTTGGAACATCATGTCATGCACATTACAGCTACATTAGAGCCTGATGGACCGTTTTTTATCCCGCTGTGATCACATTTATCTGGGTCTGAAACAATGAATGATGATATAACATTCTGGGCGCCGGCCACTTGTCGTTCCAAAAATCAATTGGTATTTGGCCAGAACAAACGCCCGCACAGAGAATCCAATGTGGTGTGACGGGACACTTCTGAGTTAACAGGCTACTTGAGGCAGCACTGCAGAGAAGACTGTGTTCTTGTTGTGTTCTGTAGGTTTGCATTTTCAAACCAATAATAGTAATTGCTCTGAGAATGTTGCATGTCTGCAGTATATTTGTTTACAGGAGCATTAATAATTAGCCTTCGGCAAAACCACAAGCAAAAAACCCTTTACCAAACTTTTTACTTTTTAAGTTTAATTTACAGATTTAGTACAATTCATTATTTTCTCCTTTGTTGCAGTGGTATATATATATAACAATATTTATCTGTAGGCCACTACAACTATTGTAACTATTCACTGCAGTTGCTTATTTACTAGGGAGGTTAATAATGAACCGTTTTACCGTTAGTTGTCAGTTAAACAGTACTCATGGGAGCGACTTGTCACTAATATGAGAATAGCTGGTCCACCTAAAGTTCAGCCCGCCTTAAGTGAGCTGGAGTTGTGGCTAACTTCAGGGCTAACCCGCTTCACTTCATCAGCAGGTGACCATCGATACACAGGGACTTGGTTCGAGTCTTGAGGAGTTGTAGCATTTATTCAATGAAAAAATAAACTGTGCACACACTGCACTGCTACGTTCACAGCTATAATGTTGCTGCTACCTTCATATTTACCGTCGTCACACATACATGGCTGGCTGCTGGTTTTGCAATACACTGGTGGAAACATACGCCATACGCCAGGCAGACACACAGCTGACAGTCTCACAGCTAAACTAATTGATGTGGTGGAGACCTAACGTTACTGGCAAAGTGGCCGCATATGTCCACAACAATGCACACGACATTGTTGCTGCTAACGGGTGTGACCTGGGGACTCAGTTGCCTGTTTTGTGAGATAAATGATGGATTTAATCTGTTTGCGCATTGATTATCAATGCAGCTGGGCGGTGTGTGAGTCACTCCCACTAAAGCACAACTGCATGTTAGGCACTTATGTTGTCAGTTAATGAGGCGCGGCTATCAGTCAGAAGAAAAAAAATCTAAATTAGCATCTATACTATTTACACATACAGCAGTTTAGAGATGTCAAAAAAATGTAGTAGTCCATACCAATACCAGTGGAATTCCACGATTCTCGATACCCAACTTCATACCACAGTAATAAACAAGAAGGCTATATATTAAAGTTTCTTGGCAAAAACTACATTTTACATTTGAACACATCATGCTAACATTATCGTTTACGTTCACCAAATACTCATTTTGACAGAATAGATCTTGAACACATCACAATATACTGTAACTCAATCAAACCTCGCTCCGTTAACGTTGCTTGTTAACTCAGTTCATTAGCCAAGCAGGGCTGTGCTCACACCGGCTGCTAACAGTTAACGTGACGAGCTCTACTTCTGCTGATTTCAACACAGATTTGTTGTTCACAGTGTACAATTATTCGGGAAAAAATTGTCTGGGGGAAGAGCTCCGTTTGTCTCAGACACATTTTCTATGTCCGTTAGTCTCAGGCCCGTGACTAGCGAGTAGTACGGTACCCCTGGTACTGATTAATAATATAGTGAACTATTAATGTATGCTAATTGCAATTTTATAGAAGTATTCTTGCTCAGATTTTCTGCATCACAAAAAACGTAACGTGATTCGTTCAGTGGCATTACTAATGTAATGTTACAGCTCAACAAGTTTGCGTATATTACATATTCCCTCAACTGAGAATCTATATCGTTCATAGATTGAGTATTGCCTATTAAGTGACGCTATTTCCAAAGGAGTTTGGAGCTTTTCAGAATGCATGAATGCAACGCACATGTAGGCAGCTATAGAGTATAGAGTGTACAGTGTACAGAAAGGAATGTGTGTATGAAATCGTCCTCTCAGGCGTAACAGTAACCGGATCATGTCTGCAGATGTCATGTTAGTTTACCCCGGGCTACCTATCTCTTCAGCTGACTTGGGCCGAGTTATAGGCATGTTTACATTTATGATTTTTGGATCAGCGTTTTATTTATATACAGTGATTGTGCAGCACTTCACTAAAGCGTCCCAGGCGTCTGATTGTTCTGACAGTTCTAACTTATCTACATGTCACAGAAAACAAAATGAATGTGTGTTATTCAACTAAGAGCACAATTTTTACACTTGCTATTTCTAGATCACAAAGTAATGTGTGGCTGTTTTTTTTGTATTTTTGTACTTAAAAGAAGCAAATGACTTTAAACGTGGGAAAAAAGAGCAACTGTCCTCAGTTATGGTTTGGCAAATCATCATGTCTACAATGTGCTTGTTTGGATTCAAGACTTTAATTTGTTTCAGGTTTTAAATAGTTCCATGATGGTTTTTTTTGGGTTCGGGCTTAGGTTTAGGATCGATCATTTTAATTCATTCAAAAATCATCCTCAGCAGTTTGAGTTTATCCTGTGTGTGGGACATTATACCTTTGTTTTGGTTTGTTTTTGTCTTTCTTTAAAGTGACATTTTTTATTTCAGTCACTTTTTTTAAATGAGTAATTAACCATTTTCCCCTTACGTAGCTCTTAAAACCACAACAATATGATAAAACTCCTAATCAAGTGAGTATTTAATGTAACATTGAGGTTACTTTGTTATAACTCTAACCTAATTTAATCTAATCTAATTTAAACAGTATAACATAACATAATTTACCTGAATGTAGTCAAAGCTATTTTTTTTCCCTTTCCAAAATCATCCTATTATAACCAGAATGTAATTCAAACCAACGTTTAACTAATAGGGATTAGTAGGATACTTAATCTGACCCTAATATAACTCTTATCTGACAAAGCCCTAAATTAAACTGATGTAAAAATATCTAATTCAACCCAAAATGTAATCCAATATAATTTTATCCTTATCCAAATGTTATCAAACCCTTTTCTTATCTACTCTAATCTTAGATTTAGGATAAAGGTAAAGGGTTGGCATCAGAACATTTTGATTAAAATAAATAAATAAATAAAAAGTGGCAGGTCCTCCCAGCATGATAAATACCGTCTTTGTTTACTTTAATTTGACTTTTTTTGTCTTAAAGCCAGAACTCTTTTTTCGTTGGTTCCTCTGTGTTCACATGCAGATACAAAGTTTGCCCTCAAAGCTGTCTTCCATGTCTGTAAAAAAAATAAACTCGGGGTGGAAAAAGCTACAGTGCTGAGGCTGCCAAATAAACTGCATGAATGAAATAAGAAGTGTTGCTCTGTGTCGGTCAGGTGTTAAAGTCGCCGGAGTGACATCATGAAGTGCATGAATCACAAGGCCCAAACTGTAAACGTTGGCTTTGAGACACCGACGGCAAGTGAGCCAGACAGCTGGAGGTGGCTGTGTGACGGTGTTGTGGGGAATTGTCCATCCTCACTGCGCGACACTCTGACAGATGAATGACCGGACGTGATTAACAGCTTGTCATGCTGATTCTGGGGCATGTGGGGCACCGGCGGCGCCTCCGGGACAACTCGCTGCACAGCAGGAGATCTCAGCGACACGTACAGTACTTGGATGTGAGTCGAGTCGGCTCCAGAGAATAATTTCACATGAACATTTTGAATGTGACGGAATCATACGGAAACCAATTGTTTTTAGCCACAAACACATACAGGCTCTGTCGAGCGAGTATCTGTGCCGCTTTTGACCTATATAGCAACTTCAAATCCAGACTCATCCTCTTTAACCTGTTTCTCCTGCAGTAGATCCTCACTTTGTGTTTTTTTTTTTTTTGGATCAATATTTTCCATCAGGCTTTTTATACTGTTTGTTTAGAACTTCATAAATCCAGATTTCATTAAACATTTAGCTATACTTCAGGCTTCAACATCATCATCTTTCATTCAATGCAGTTAATGGCCTGTGTGCATATTGGCTGTCAGCTCTCTGGCTGGTTATTCCATTTTTCTTACCTTGTAAGTGTTAAAAATGATTGGCTGACTTTCTAAACATGCAACTGGATAAAATAAAGCCATTCACAGGTGCCAAACTGAGTAAACTTCAGAGCACTCTCAAATCTCATTGTTCATATAAGCTTTTTAGAGCATTTTTATAGCATTTGGGGTGGTTTATGAGCATCAGGAAAAGGAGCAGCAGTGCATTCACAAATTTACAGATGTGGTTAAATGACGTCAGACTATCAGCTGCCAGTCTGCACCACTTTTTTTATTTTTACAACTAAAACTCGCCAATATGTGTGTGAAGCTGAAAATGCTTAGCCAGGTTTTCCTCTTTCCGTCGTCATGGGATTAACCCAAGTTTTAAATGGTGTGTCACAGAAGATTTCTAAATACAGTGCAGAATACGTTGCATTTCAAAGTGTGCTTGGAGTGGAGCTGAGGTATGACTCGCTTTAAGAACGTCGTCAACCGTTTGATCATCTTGCAGGCGTGTTGTTTGACCCCAAACTGAGCATTTTAATCACTTTTCTTTCCGAAAATGCACCCTGCATCATTCAGAATGGATTGGAATATTGTCCTCGGTCATCTTTTGGGACTTTCTACCAGCAAGGTCTGTGGCCGTTGTTATTTTAAGAGCTTTGGTTTTCATTGGCACGCACATAGAGGTCCTAGAGCCAAAAGACAAAAAACAAATGCTACACATGGAGGCACCCACCCGCAGGTGATCCCAAGATCATCCCACTGTCACTATACACCAGTTTGCCCTCTGTGGGTTTTCTGTTTGTTAAAAACAGCAAACGAATGCTGTTATTGTTGTAGTTGGGGGAAGAAAGAACAGGGACTTAGTCACGCTGCAGAAAAAAGTACCTAAGGGGAATCCACTTCAACCAACAGGCAGCTCAGCTTCAGTGTATTAAGAGATGAGGAGGATGAGTAAGTTTGATGGGCTTTCACAGTAAATTCCCTTAGTTCTCTTCCCTCAAAAAAATGTCCTCAAACTTGTTTTGGGGAAAATATTTTTACTTTATTCTTTTTTGGGGGTTTAACTCTTCAAATAGCCTTTAAGAGCTTTGTGGCAGGAATCTGACAGAATGTTTCAGAGTGAAACCAGAACGATTCTGTTCCAGAAGTAAGAAAACCTCATTTAAAATGCCTTTAACATTTGTAACTATACTAATAATTAAAAATATAGCCTTGGAGCAGAGCCTTTCTCAACAACATGTATAGAGTATGTTTCACTCTATTTGTTTAGCTAAGGACGTTCGTGTTAATGTTTGCAAGTGTGTTCTTATTTAATGGGTGAGTGGTCTTGATGCAGTTTCTAAAGTACGTGAGCGCACTTTACTTCCCACCTTTTCCCACCCTGCGCATACTGAAATGCTTCTACTTCACATGTATTGCTTCATATTTGCTCCAATCACCATCTTAGATGTTGTTTTTACCATGTCGAAAATTTGAATACAACATTACCAAATGGTGGACATTAGCAGAGTTGTTTTGCTCTGACGATTTTTGTCAGGCGTCCCGGTGCTGGACAGCGAGCCAGCAAGCATCATATTGAGCAGAGGAGGCAGGTCCATTCATCACTGGCGGATGCAGCTCGCTCAGCAAATGATACATTGGCAGCTGACAGATGTGGGTCACTTTTATCGGGCAGAATGATAATCGGCGTCTTTGCCACAATGAACCTGATGTTGCAGGACCGAAGAAGTGGCTGAGGGTCCCCCAAAACAAAGTCACTGTGTGTGTGTGTGTGTGTGTGTGTGTATATATATATATATATATATGAGTGCATATATAGCTCTCTTAGCAATAACCTTTTTCACAGAGGACATTTTTGACAATAGGAAAAGCAAGGGTGTAGATAATAAAATTAATGATGGCCGAATTCCATTTAGCTGCTCGGTACATTGGAAAAAGAACCGAGCCATCGTTAATGTTAGCAACAGTGGTGCTTTTCCTACTATCACGAGTCAAAATGTCTTGAAAAAAGGCCTAGTAGGAAGTAATAGTCAAATGGAACATACCTTACTTTCTGCATGAGATATATTTATTGAAATCAGCTTAATTTGACGCAGAGCTTCTCAGACTGCAGGGTAGGTGTTAGGAATTGCAATGAGGGGCAGCATGACTCTGGTTAAAAAACAGTGAGTGCTTTCAAGTTAGGAAGCATATCAAGAGTGAGGTTTGCAACTTTTCTTTTTACATTTTAAATAGTTTAGACTGGTAGGAAGAGAAAAATAGAAAAATAGATTTTATAAATCTTTATAAATTTATAAAATTTTATAAATAGAATTTGCTCATAAAGCAAATTCAAAAAAAGCAAGAAAATAGGATCCTTTTGCCCTTTTTGAGTGCCTTGAGATGGAATGATGGCAGCCTTAATGAAATAATGTTCTTTTTTATTCTCTTGCCAATAAGAAGGACACACTGGTTTCGTGTTGTGTGTGGAGCTTCAGTGATTTATAACAACAATGATATCCGATCTAAGGAACTGGGCTGGCTTACTGTTCTGTTGCTTTTAGTTTGCTGTTGTACATTTACGAACAATTTAGTTTGTTTTTATGCATTTGAGATCTACTCCTACTGTGTGCCACTGATGAAACAGAGCAGCAGATTGCTCCAATGCAAGATTTCAGTGAAACGGCTTTTGCAGATTTTTAGCTGCCGCATGTATATATTGTTTTGTCACAAAGAGGATGTTGATGTTGACCTCCTGTAAGGTTAAAGTCATGGTCTGCTGGATGAAACCATGTCAACTTTGAAAAACCTCTGAAAAACCCGTTCAAACTCAAAGCCTATTAGTGACGTCGCAATTTCCCCATTGACAAGTTTTGGCTTTTGTTAACCGCAACTAATTCATCTTTTGTGTGCAGGCTGAAGACACGCAAAGTACACAACATACACAATGTCAGCTCACAGATTATCCCTCATTTCTACAGGATGACAACTCTCTTTGGAAAAAAAACAAAATGCAAATACCCCCCAAACGCTCTTTGCTGAGGGATTTGATGGGAAAATATGCAGGCAAGTTGTACTGTATTAGCCTTGTTTTAGGTAAGAACAGATGAAAAGGGCGACTAAAACGAAAATAAACGGGTTGATATGTGTGCAAATCAACCAGCACCCTATACAAAAATGATTAACCATCAAAAATACAATGTCCCCCTTTCATCTTCAGCCTGACCTCAGTACACAATGGTTTGTGAGGTCTAGTGCAACTCAGTGTAGACTATTAACAGAGCATTTCATTGCAAATTTGCAGATTAGTCCTACTTAAGATAATGAAGAACTAGACAACTTGTAATCATCATGTAACTCTATGGCACACAATGAGTTTAGTGTTGTCGCGTCCAGTTCATAAGACAAACCTGCAGGACACGGTCCTTGGGGTCCTTGGCATTTCTGCTTTAAAGCGTCACAACAACGTCTCATGAAGGAGCCGAAGCTTTTCCTCTCTCAGAGTACACTTTAAAAAGAAGGATTTATTTGACCGTAAAGCTCTTTGTTCATCTGTGTCCACTGAAATGGCTCAAACTCAAAAAGTCACATATTATTTCTGTGGTCACTTTGTGGGTTTGTAATGGCTTTGAAATGCAAGAAAGGAAAACAGGATGCTATTGAGGTAATGGGCAATTTTAGACTTACAGTACTGCAGCACTCAGCATAATCCATAGAGAGCCATCAAAGGTTTGGGTGGTTTAGATTGTGCAGTTGTCCACTTGTACACTCTGTGCATGCTTTGCTTTCACCCCAAAATACTTTACATTTACCGTAAAGCAGGCATGAGTTATGGATACCTTTTCATCATTTAAAATGCATTACAGTACATCACACAGACATGTTTAAATTCATTATATCACAATGATTTCTTTTGCAGCAGTGTAAGAGCATTTTACCCCTCTGTTTAAATCAATTCGTATTTTAATGGTTTATGTCATGCATATTTATTTAAATGTCCTGTACAGTATATCATACACAATGCCTTTTAGAGTGTACATATACTTGCCAGAAGAAGCATTGTCATTTTAATTGTGAACAGTCACACTCCAGGTGAGAAGACAACAAAGGAAAAAGCTGAAGCTTTGAACACGTACAGTACCTTATAACCAAAATCTGTCCAGAACTCATTAGATGGTCGATGCATAAAGCAGCAGAGACTTTAAATCTTCTGCAGAGCCAGTTTGGGGACCTGGACCAGCACACCATCTCTACTTCCTGCCAGTCTGTCTCTTCTGATGATCAATAGCAGTGAGCAGAAGGCAGCTGGAAGCTCGCTCCTCATAACTTCTGTAGTGTGCCAACTCATTTTAGTTGGCACTCCTCGATTAGTCTTTAATCTAACTGGCCTTTGCTGAATCCTATTCATCATTGACAAAGTAAATTGTCATCTGTGAAATCGTAAGCCTGTGCGATAAAAATCAGAACATTTTGAATAGGTTATTTATGGTTAAATGCAAAAATAAATGTTTAAAACAATTGGTGTAGTGTTGCGGGCAGTAGTGTGTGTTATGTGCTATAGGGCAGAATATCATATATATATATATATTTTAAAGCTGAATGTATTGGTGTTTATTTTAAGTGTCAGTGTTTTTTTTTTGTAGTTGAACCACTTATACTTTATTTACCTTTTTATTTACTGTGAGGGGGCACAATCTCTGTGTGTGTGTGTGTGTGTGTGTGTGTGTGTGTGTGTGTGTGTGTGT
>CALSBV010010478.1:1979237-2020324 GCA_943590825.1 Bovichtus diacanthus
GTGTGTGTGTGTGTGTGTGTGTGTGTGTGTGTGTGTGTGTGTGTGTGAAACTGACACTGTCAACTTGTTGGACCCAAGCGTAGAACACAGACAAAGTTGTAGGTGAAGTTAAACACTTTTATTGTTATTGTACTGCAGATGGAGACGGGTTGGACAGAGGGGATGACTGGAGACGGCGGAGGTACGGGTCGTATGTAGAGCGGCGAGGCAGACAGAGTAGGAGGCCAGGTAGATGGGCGAACAGGGACAGAAACGAGCAATAATACGAGTAAAACTATTCTCAAAGATAAGAGAGCCTGGCCTGAACTGAGGCTTGAACAACGATGTGGCCGAGAGTGGGAGGAAAGTCGTAGTTGATATACTGGAGGGCTGATGAGCTGATTGCAGCCCGTTGCCATGGGTCCTCGAAATCTTTGAATGTTTGTTGAAAGTTTTTGAAAATAGACATGAGTCGTTGAAAGTGTTTTAGCTTACATAGTTTGTGCAAGAATAGAATAGAGACTTATCGCTCAACTGACACAATATATTGTTTTGCTGTGCTGTTAGAGAAGGCGAGAGACCAAATAGTGTTTGTCCCTGTAACACGGCAACACAATTGAGAAGTGTTCAAACATTTAAGCCTCTCTGTCTCTTTTTAATTGTTGTGTGTGAGCGTCTGCTAAGCCTGCTAGTTCTCATTGTAAACATTCTCAGTGGTGTAACAGTAATTAACCTTGATCTGTGTCTCTATCTACGCTGTGTTGGGTCCTTGAATTTGTTGTGAATTAGGCAAACGGGAGACATGGAGGACACAGAGGGAGTGGGAAACACAAGGGAGGCAGTGACATAACTGCGGTTACAGTTAGCATGCTCACGTTGCTTAAATTGACTCAACTCAAAACACAGATGAGTCAAAGTAGAGCTTGGACGTTGCTTTGACCGAAGGTTGAGCCACATATGACGACGTAGAGCTGAGAGGTCCTAAAACGGCCACCGTAAAGACAATAAAACGACATGGACTTTCGTCTGGTTCCAAACTGTATTTTCTTTATTTCCCTACTTGCAAAGCAAATCTCCCCGTTTTTCAACCATCCAGTCGTATTATTTTCTGATGTGTAATGAGCATTACGGGGCCCATGAGGCTGCTAGTGTGGCTATAGGCCTTTAGTCCTGTGTCTATGTAATGGAAAATTATAATGAGCATTTTCAGGTGCAGTCACTTTCAATCTCGGATGCGTGGTTTTAGATAACAGGAACAACAATTTACGTAATCGCAGATGACCACTTGTGACTGCAGTTTTAATTGTTGAGTAAAAATATAGCAAAACCCAAGTTGTAAATGAAACAATATTTTAGCGGCTTTGCCCATTGATGTTGAAGGAATATTGTTGGCAGTGACTCTTTTACAGATATATTCAATATAAATGTTCTCTCTCATTGACAATGAAGACAAATCTAATCTGTGTGGCATCACAATTTCCCCCGAAACGTATTTGCAAATGCAAACTGTCTGTATACAAACATAAAGTACAGGGCTTTGTGAGGAGGAGGAGGTGCTTCTCCAGTCACCCCTCTGTACCGTGCTTCACAATCATTGTGTCTTTGATGCTACTGATGGCTTTGCCCTTGCGCACAGATTCATAAAAGATAAGAAGAGATGAAGCTTTATTGATCCCTGTGGGGAAATTCTGTCGCTGCAGCGGCAAAGAAATCGGTTTCAGCAGGAAAAAGGAAGCAGAACTCAAGAACACACCTAGATTATTAAAACTGGCAAATGAAATGATGAAAACAATAAAGAAATGTCTAAAGAGTATAAACATTTGTGGGGTCAGCGAACATACTCAGCAATTGTAACAGTAGACTGTTGAGTTGAGAAGTATGGGAGAGATTGATTTCCAACATTAATGGATTCATTTGCATTCGTTTCAGATGTCTTCACCGCTTACATAAATATTGATTTGTTGATTTTTAATAAAAGTTGTATACTCTGTACATTGTTAAATCAAGTCCAATTCTTCCTCTATATAATGGGCTTTTAATAGAGTTTGTCAGCCTCATAGAAAAAAGGGCACAGAAGACAGAAATAAATAAAAGATAATAAAAGGCTGAACGTGCGCACTGATGGGAATAGCTTAGCATTGCCAAACAACGGGTGAATGCCTGCTTTTGTTTATGTGCATGATTTAAAGCTTCCAGCCAGTGGGAACTTGCTGTGTATTGGTGTCTAGACGGGGAGGGTCATGTTCGCTGCAGGCGTACAGCTCACTGCAACGCCTCCTCCCTGCTCTCTCCGTCTCTGCCTGTCTCACTGTTTCTGTCTTCCTCTGCCTTTGTCTCACCGCCTCTGTCTGTCTCTCGCTCTGTATCACCGCATTCTGTCTGATCAAGGGGAGGATGACTGTGAGTATGTCATCCTCTCTGTCTCTGTTATCTCTGTGGGGGGGTTGTCGGCATAAACAGGGGGGGGGGGGGGTTTTTTTCCCCCCCAGCTCCTGAGCTGCTGGAGTTTGACACCGTAGGAAATAAAGCTCTGGGGTTTGAAGGAGTCAAAGCGGGTTTTGGTCGAGTTTATTTTCCAGGAGGCTGGTGGTGGCTGCTGTGCCAACAGTTGACCTGTGAACAGGGGACCTGCAGAGGAGAAGTGTGCATGGGGCTTTGACTAGCTAACAAGTATCTGGCACACCTGGATCCTCATCCTGTGAAGGGCTATGCTTTTTGAAAACAAAGGAAAATATCATTTTTCACGCCTGGGCCGACTGATACTGAATTTCTCAGGCTGAGACTGATATTGGCATTTGGGAGTATACTTTCAGCTCATAGTAATTGTCATACCATTTAAAAAAAAAATTAAAAAAAATAATGGCCAAGGTATATACACAAAAATACAAATGCATTTTTCATATGTTGAAATACAATATCTAAGACTTTTTTTTTCACACAGACTCACAATTTGCACACACATTTGTTAAAATCTGTGTTAGTAAGCACCTCTCCTTTGCCAAGATAATCCATCCACCTGACTGATTAAACGGCATCTTTATTACACAGATGTGCCTTCGACTGGTCACAGTAACAGGCCACTAAGATGTGCAGTTTTATCTTGATTTCACATGCCTATAGCGACAGAAATGCATTTTTTGGTCACACAGAATTCATCCAGTGCCAGATGCCATTGAAGGTGAGAGGTTGCCTACTCGATTGAGTTACAAAGAAGAACTGCAGTCATGTCAAGACCCTGGTGAGGTTGATGAGTATGAAGCTTAGCTTCACTGAGACAGTTTCTGCAGAATTTCTTTGGTTGTGCAAACTAACTGTTGCATCAGCTGTCAAGTGGCTGGTCCCAGAGGATGTTGCAGGTGAAGATGCTGGATGTGAAGGTCCTTTACATCACATGTCATTTACATGCCACATGCCAGAGTGACTTACAGTGAACTAACTACAGGTCAGTCCCCCTGGAGCAACTCAGAGTTAAGTCCCCTGGTATTGATCTCACAAACTTCTGGTTTTCTATTTGGAAGCCTAAGCATTAGACCACTAGACCACCACCACCTGAGCTCGCGTTGTTTCACGAGATCTGCGGTTGTGAGGTCGATTCGATGCACAGCCAAATTCTTGAAAACGACATTGGTGAGATGGCTTACGATAGTGAAATGAACATTCAATTCAGGGTCAGCAGCTCTTCAGCAGCACAACACCCGTGGCATTGTGTGTGTTGTGTGATAAAACCGCACATTTTAGAGTGGCCTTCTTTGTGACCAGCCTAAGGCAAACCTGTATAATATAATCATGCTGTTTAATCAGCCACACCAGTCAGGTGGATGGATAATCTTGGTAAAGGAGAAGTGCTCAAGCCTTTTGTGTGCATAGAAACAAGTCTTTGATCTTTAATTCAAACCAACACATTTAACAAGAAGAGTATTGCGTTTATATTTTGTTCAGTATACTAAGCAGCAAAACACATCTTGTCAGTGCTTCTCGTGGCGTACTATGTAATGGTAACGCTGTTTCTAAATGACCTCAAACCTAGTTTGGCATTTCTGTACTTGTTATCTTCTCGGTTGACTTACACATTGGTACTGACATTTCTCTTTTAAATGAATATTATCCTGGCCAGTTCATTAGTCTAGCCCTAGGTAGGAGGGATGTTTCCACTTGATTTATCATTGGAGTTGCTGTCTGCTAAGTTGAAGGAGGAATCATATGAAGGGTCAAACAAAGGTCAGGTGACCCAAAATCTGTGTTTCTGTGTATCAGGCTTTATTTTGTTAACAGTTTGGATGTTTTAGGGACAGGTAGTGCATTGTTTTGTATTCTCCCTCTCCTCTCTTTCTCTCTCCCAGAAGCCTCTCAGCATTCATAAATTTCACTGTCAGCCTTTCATCTACTCTCTGCAGCACCTTCTGCATTAGTAATTCGGTACACAGTAGATCATTTATAAACATTAATATTTCAGTACCTCTAAATCTTTGGCCAAGATGGTCTTGACAAATATTTGCACACGTGTGCACTGGAAAAAATACGGTACATGGTTTTATAAAAAGGCAGAATTATTACAGGGAGTGTTTAACAGCACATAAAGTAGTTTGAATGTTCTCATAGGAATCAAGACTTTTGAGTCAGTCATACTGATCGATAACGACATGGCTGAACCACTTGCATTCACCTCAGTAATTCATCCAAGTATCATATTTATAATCCCTGCATGAACTAAACTGCATCACATCTTTTAATACACACAACATATTAATCCAATTTCATACCAAAGCTGTCGTCCCAAGAAGAACGACGGTATCAGTTGTTTCATCAAGAAAACATCTTACTTAACATCATACTTACTACTATCATACTACAAGGACGAGTAGACGAGGACCTGCTGATGCCGGAAGTGTTTTCCACATCTGTAAATTCCCATTTCATAATTTTCTTTGAAAAACATTCTGAATGATCCTCAACACAGACCCACGGGAGTCTCTTGGATAATATAACAATCCTGTGTTATGTTGTGTCTATCAGTTTTAATGTTCATTTATTAAACGTTCATTAACGTTTGTGAGAAATCATGTCAAAGCATTTTAAGTACTGCCACTGGCGGTCAACTGCCATTGTCTCTGCAGAAAATGAAAGGGGACTTTTGATTTAGGGTCCAGGCCCTTGTCATCTCACGCCTTGACTCCTGCAACTCCCTCCTGGCTGGACTCCCTACATGAGCCATCCGACCTCTACAGCTCATCCAGAATGCAGCAGCCCGACTGGTCTTTAACCTCCAAGTTCTCCCTCACTACACCGCTCCTCCGCTCCCTCCACTGGTTACCAGTGGCTGCCCGAATCTGCTTCAAGACTCTGGTGCTGTCCTACCGTGCTGTGAATGGATCAGCCCCTTCCTATATCTAAGCCATGGTCAAACCATCTCTGCATCGGCCAATCGGCTCGCTACTCCCTCACTGCGAGTGGGACCCAGATTCCCCTCAAATAAAATCCGTCTGTTTGCTATCCTGGCTCCAAAAATGGTTAGATTGATGTTGATATCAGGTCAGCAGAAAGCCTTCACATCTTCCGTCGCAGACTGAAAACCCATCTGTTTCTACTGCACCTCGGCAAATAATGATAGTAAAAATAAATTAATACATTTCTTTTTTTTTTTTTTTGATTTTCTCATGTCTGTATGTAGCACTTACATTAGTTTGGCTTATTTGAAGCTAATGTACTTGCAAGATTCTTGCTGTTCTGAGTTTGTATCCTCATGGTTGCTTTGGACAAAAGCGTCAGCTAAATGAAATGTAATGTAATGATTTAAGAACACCCAAAATAACTCTTCTCACTTTACTACTCTACACCCTCAGCAGAGGGAACGCCACTCTTCACCTCCAGCTGGTCTGTTATTTATGAAGACACCTTAACCCACGTAATCTCTTGAGCCTGAAGCGCTTTCAGTTCCTATATTTCTAGATGTATGTTGTAACTATGCCTCAACCAACATTTTGCGTGTGTGATTAGACCTTTGTTTTTTGAAAAGGAAGTTACTGATGCTCCTTCAGACTTGTACCCCAATTATTAAATGAATCCATGAAAATTGTGTTAATAGATAAGCCACTTTACTTTGAACCATGTCAACGTCATAATTGATAAAAGCTTAATTTAGGCAATTTCTCCTGGTAATTGGTGTCTTGGTGTGCATATAAATATACTTAGTCCTCAAGTGTTTCAGGGAAAGGCCTGTTGACATTTTATATTTGCAAGAGCAATGTGTTAACAGGAGAAGAGCTGGACAAGAGTTCATTTAAAATTCTCTCCGTCGTCTACATGCAGCGAGTAAACAGAGCAAAAGGCCACCTTGTGTCGTTTGGAAACGGCATCTGTGGAAGCCAGAGGTCACAAGTCTTATGTACCCAAACATGTGGTGAAAAATAGCTGGGGGAGGCGATTTTAACATCACATATCATTAGACCTTAATTAGTCAAATGGGCTTTAGGGACCGTGCCTCCCATCTGCCTCGGTTTGACATACCTCGTCCTTCACATCTCATCCAGAAAAAGAAAGTTGGAGTGGCTGCTTGACACTGCATCACGGCGTGGAATCAAGTTTATCTGGCACGCTGGGGTTTGTGAGTGTATTAATAATGCAATTTGTGTTAACTGCACAACATCTGTCCCAGGTTGGTGTGGTTAGCTCCAGGTGCACCTGCTGTCTGCATCATTTACTGTCAGGATCAGTTCTGCTGAGAGTTTCTTTGTTAGGAGGTAAACAAACATGCTGTTCTTTTTAAAAAGGAGTAGATATGTATCGAGATATTGACTTCTCAACACACTGCAACTAGTGAATATTTGATTAATGCTATTTTGTTTTGATTTGTCTATGACTTACTTGTAGGGCTGCGCCATAATTCAACTTTGTCGTTTATTGACTTTTATCGTTTTTTTTAATATGGTGATGATACTGTATTATCTTTCTGCAAAATTCTGTGGTCCAAATGAATGATTCCAAGCTAAATTAAGTATTCAAGGTTTTGTTTTACTCATTGGAATTTTTATTTACCATTATATAAAACAGAAATGTTGCAAATCTCCACATTTGAGAAACTGGAAACAGCAAATGTTGATGCATTTTTGCTTGATAATGGTTGTAAATGAGATTTTCCTAATCAATTAATTTCCATATTTATTAATCAGCTAATTGTTTCAGCACTGCACTATGGTTATTTAAAGTACATGGCTGCTTAAAAACAGCGTATGGGCACCACGTTAGCCAAAGGTACCACGGCAACCACAACGTTTCCAGTTGAAATCGGGTACTTTGTTACACGCCATCCCTTTCTCACTTCCTGTCCATCTCTATGCTGTCTCAGAATCAGAATCAGAAATCCTTTATTATATTCACAGCGGAGAAATTTACATGGTTACAGCAGAAAGGTAAAACTCAAAGGTACTCATGGTCGTATCCTGTGTGCTCACCGAGGGCCCAATGTGCCAGTGTGTCCTCACATTTATGAAGACAAAGCAAATGCTTGATTCAGAAAGTCCCATTAGAAACAGGTGTGGGTACAACACCCACCACAAATACATTCATATTGATAACTGTGGCTATGTTTATCCACAGATATCTATTGCTGTATCACAACAGAGTATTTTTTTTTTATCATTTTGCGCTAAAGTTTCTTTGCATCTTGCAGAACGAGCTCTTCTCGCTCCACTTTGCTGCTGCGCTGCTCTGTCGCTGTTGCGTCATCAGAAATAGCAGCGGAGAGACTCTTCTATCCATCTACAACCGTCGCAGTGTCTGCTCATGTTAAACAAGTAGTATCTAAAGGCTTAACGCTGGCATTGTATTACCCAGAATTCCTTTTGCCTGTGTTTTGCTCATCTCTCTCGCTCCTGATCCACATTTGGCATGGCTGGATGGTCATTTTGCCAGGGGAGAATTGGAAGAGATTGTGTGCAGACCTTCAGTATGTTCTTCTCCCTTCAAGTCCTCTGGATGTGTCTGTGGAGCAGAGAAGCAGCTAAGCAACAGTCTAGAGAGAGGTAATTGCTTCCCGGTGATGAGATGAATTGACATTCGCTTTGCCGCGGTGCTGTTTATTTCCCCGTCTGCCCTCTGAAATGCATCACCTCTCTCTTGAATTAATACAATAGATGGGTCTGTGACTGTGCTTTTCAAATTGATACAGAATTGTCCATCCAAAGTGAAGGAGAGTGGTTTCTCCTCGGCTAACGCACTCTTCGATAGTATCTCTTACCATCATGCTTCGGTGCATCTGAGCGTATCTTGCCTCCAAACGCAGTGAAGAGAAAAGAACACATCCTGCACAACTGACAGGGTTTATCCTTTTTACTGCCAGAGATATTTGCAAAACAACTACTCTTTGGTTATAATTCTTTGAATATTAACATGGTGCGCTTTTTTTTTTGTGGAAAATCTCTACGAGAAGCTTTGACTCTACAGTGAAAGTTGAACGCAGGTAACAGCGAAATAGACTGACAGCTTCTCTGAGATTTCAGGATTTGGATATTCATGTGGAGGCTCTGCAGGTTGGGGAAGAGAATAGGGGGGGTAACGTCTGACAAACATTTCTATAACATTACCTTCACAGCATGGCATTTTCAGCTTAGTGTCTCCCCGTGCCTGCTCCTTGTCAAGCGCTGCTGTCACTGCTGCTGCATGTTTGCGGCTTTACCGCAAAAATTCATTAGCAGAGGGAAAATGAAATGAAATCAACGTTGTTTTCTGCCTCATCAGTAAGATTCAAACTGATCGTGAGTTACGTAAGCACTGCTAAATTTATCAATGCTCATTTTATGCAAAGCCTGAGCTCCCAGGCGCAGACTGTGTGATGTTCAGAATGGGGGAAGGCTTTTGTTTCACTGCGAGCCATTTGATTTCTATTTTTGTGCCTGGAAAAACAAGACTTTTAAAAGGTCATTCTAATTTTAGCTCCATTTTCTTGAAGGAAAGGGAGATGTGTGGCTTTACGCTCAAACGCGCACAGACAATCAAAGCAGACTTCTGACAGTTTACAGCTGTGGTTGCACTGGGGATTACAGTCAAGAGTGAATGGCATGCATATGCTACATCTGCATACGCTGCTTTCTTCAGTCGGTGTGTGTGTGTGTGTGTGTGTGTGTGTGTGTGTGAATGAGGCAGAGAAGAAGAAGGTTGAGAGCGAGTCTTATGAAAAAGTGTTGTGATTGCGAAGGTGTCTCTCAGTCTCTCTGTTTGAGTCTCAGATCTCACACAGGATCTTTGCAGACAAACAAGGCGGCTTTCCTTCATTTTGATTTGCTTTCTTTTCCTCCTCCGTGAAACACACACATTTGTCTTACTACACTTCTGACGACCTCCACTGACAACGCACTCTTTAAACCGTAACCTAAACCCCTGTCTGTAACTAATTCCACATTTTAATCCCCATCCTAACCTTAAAATTAATCCTTACAGTTGGCAGGTTATTTTCCATTTTCCAGCCATGAACTTCAAGACTTTATATTTGTCACTTGTTTGAGGTTTGTTTAATTTTTTTCATTCATCATTTTTTATCCACTTATCCTGTTGAGGGCAAGAGGTGGGGTAAACTGGAGGTGGCCTGTCTATCGCAAACACAGAGACACACAGTCAATAACACCACTGAGCAATTTAGAGTTTCCAATTCACTTAACCTGCATGTCTTAGGACTGTTGGAGGAAATCCACAAACAAGGGGAGACCATGCAAATTCTTTCATTTGCTGTGGTGCGACGCTAACCACTGTGTCACCCTTAATTTATTGTTTCAAATGGAAAATACTGAATGAAAATATTTGAATTCAGCAGCAATAAAATGACTAAACACTAATAATTTTAAATGAAATAGCTTTGGGAGTGCATCTTGTTTCTGTAATTTGATGTATTATTTTTTATTCAAACAGGAAGCTCGCCTGGTAAATATTTCTAAAGTAATCGGACACCTTTAAAGGACAGACTGGGCCTTTTATACGCGGCATTATAAAATAACGTACGTGTTACACTTCGTAATGACAAGGACAACTTTTATCCGGGACTATACAAAAATATTTTGGCATTTATAGAAAATGTTTGTCTATAAAGGCATAAAAAAGTACCCAATAAAGTGTCAAAAAAAGTGAAAGAAAAAAAAAAAAAACGTCATTCCCACTTTGAGACCATTGCAAGGTAAGCCTCTTCATTAAAACCACAAGGTGAGTGATATGGAAAATAAAGTCATGTAATCAAGGTTACTTAAAAAACAAGAGCATGCAAAACGCAAGAATAAGCAGGATAAAGGTTTAGATTCTGCTGATTTTTACTTCTGCAGGAATCAGTCAAGCCTGCAGAGATACAGTGTTTATTCTGCAGAACTGTCCACTGCCACAGTTTAAATGGCCTGAGGAATAAAACTAGGACATTTACAAGTCACTGAAAATATTGGGGTACCACCCAACACTCTTTATAATGATATTCATGGTGTTTTATTCCTCTGAATCTGACATTGTTCGGTATCATCCTTCCACTAAATGTTACCGTTGTTGACATTTTTTCTCCCTCACCTTTACGCATGGTTGCCTTGAAATCCCGCACACAATACAAAGAAACGTCTTCTTCACGCTTCCCACAACAATTCGGTGACTCACCTCCCATTTATGAAGCCTACATCCACCCTGATAGTACTACAGCCTAGTTTCACATGTTAAACTCTGCCTGTTTCTCTTCAGCTCTGCTGATCTCTATATTTCATATGATTCGGAGCATTACGAATCATTAAACATTTGCAACACAATCAGCGTTCCCACGTTCAAAATGGAGGAGGAGAGCTGTGCTGCGAGGAGCCGCTGGATCCTGATCAAGCCTCTATGCTAGGGATAGGTTTCTGCTACAGACCACACTGCCTGTTACCATGACAACAAACAGAAATTTCCCTTCATACACCTCACCCAAGTGCTTTTCAACACTGAAACAATCCTCCCTCCCCACTCTCCAAGTTACTACCCGCTTCTCTGCTCCCAGCATCCTCGGGAGTTTGGGGAATACACTTCAATTGATCTCCCGCAGACGAGCGGAGCGAGACCGATCACATGACTAATTCAGATGTCAGTGAGATCACCGCCTCGTTTCTTCTCTCTTTTCAAGCGGTATCAATTTGAGAGCGAGCTACTCTGGCGGTGACTGAATCGCACAATCTGCAACAGGATGAATTGAGCTGCTATTCACAAACGTGTCGGAGCGGCAGTGTGCTCAGCGGTGACCGAGCTGAGCGACCACTTCGATCCATCATGCATCACGGTCTGAGGGAGCTGTGCAGGGAAACGCTCCGTCTGGCCTGCAGTGGAGGGATGAGCGAGGTGGAAAAGGACACACTCAATCACCTGTTTCGGTCTCTTTCGCCACAAGCAGAGAAAACACATTTGTTTTGTGTCTCCAAACTGAAATAAACTCTCCATTTTACCTTGGAGTCGGCGGCGATGATGGGCAGCAAGGACACACTTACACGCCGTGGGAGGCCCCGACACCGAGATGCCTGTTTTGGATACTTCGACCCTTGACCCCCCACTCTCACACCTTGTGAGAGTGTCAAAGATTGATGAAGATCAGTCAGAGGCTCTATTCTGGGTGAAGGGCAGCTCCGAGCATCTCGCAATTTGCCATTTTTACAACGGTTGGCACTTTTTGTCCTTTGAAAAATAATGAACCTCAGGAGCTTCTGTCACATGAATAAAGTCGAAAGCATAAACATTCAAACGCCATGAATGCGTCAATGAGAGAGTTCTTATTAAACCATAAAAACGTCCGACATCATCCACTTCTTCACTGTTTGTAAGAAAGCTGCGAGAAGTGAAGCACATTTGGATTGCATTCACACTCAGGACAGTCTTATCAGATTAATAACACCTTATCCTGACAACCCAAACTGTGATTTCTTCTCACTTTGTGTGCTGAAAGATTTGAAAACTAACAAGCTGCTTAAGCCTCCCGACTTCAAAGCAGCTGTTGGGCTGTGAGATAAATCCAATGGAAATCACTGATGGTTTGATGTAACTTGGTTGATTTGGGACTGTGCTGCTGTTTCTTGTCTCCTTCTCCAGCTCTTTTTTTTTCCAGTGAAGTGATCTCATACTTTGTCACGATGTTTGCATTTAGTCGTCTATTTTTACATGGATCTATTGGTCTAACTGTCTCTCCATCATCCATCCATCTGTCTGTCCCTTCATCTGTCTATCTCTAGCTCTCAATTTCTATTTCTTTATGTCTCCATAAATCTTTTCAGACATAGATAAATATTACAGCAATACTTTAAAATGCTATATCTATCCTTGACAACACATCTATCCAATCACGTGGACTGTCAAATTTAATAAATTGAGAGTGAGAGGAGTATGCCAGCGGAGTAAGTCCAAGGTCAGCGCCACTGGATCTAAGTGCAGAAACTGGTAAATGTTCCCCTGGGGAGGTCACTGGCCTGAGTCATGCTGCATTTGTCTGGCAGAAGGCCTATTGACATTTTCTGGATGTAAAATAACAGTTTGTCTATTGCCGCAAGCACAATTGTGGCTGACAACTTGTCCACTTGTGACAGGACCATTGTTTGTAAAGGAACGGGCAGGTAGCTTTTGGGATTTGTGGCGATTGGGTTTCAGGGGCCCTAGCAGCAAACAGTACGGCGGCGTTGGGTTTCCTTGCAGTGGGGAAACGCCGAACGCCAAATTCACTGGCATGAATGTATGAGAGCGGCCTCCGACCATGTGGCGAGATATTGTTCCCTGTCAGGTGTTGTCTTACACCTCTGAGTGATGGGGTCTTTTCTTGGAAGACAGCAGCAGACACTGACGGAGGCAACAGAAGCTGTGAAGCCGAGACGCTGCTGTGGCAGCTCTCTCGCTTGTTTTCTTCTGTCTGTCTCTATGTAAAGTTTATAATTACACTAAGAATATTATGCTTTTTTGCTCGGCCCCGAATACACTGAAACCAGTTGAATCAACATGGTTCAATTCTTCTCACTGAAACTTTTGAAGCATTTTAACCATGTGCAATTTTGAGGGTGAGCTCACTGAGTGAGGATAAGAGTAAGAGCAGTCAGTAACCTTTGGATTCATGGCTAACACGCTTGAATCTGAGACAGCGTATGCATAATAATACATATGCGCATATAACTGCATATATAGTTGGCCAATGTACCAATTTTGAACACAACATTTACGGTCTGCATTTGCTCTATCAATTCTATACAATAGTGTGTGTGTGTGTGTGTGTGTGTTGTGTGTGTGTGCGTGTGTGTGTGTGTGTGTCACAATAATACCAGTAACAATGCGAGAACACACATAAAATAAGAATTATCTTCATGCGTCTGGTGCTTGCTGGGAGGTTCATTTTCATGCCTACTACGTCAATATAAACTCACGCAAGCCAAACTTAATTAAATCCAGTTCAGAAATACTATTGTTGTCAAACACTACCATTTCCAATACAAGAACACATATATTTAGACTATAGGAATTACAAAATATGCATTTATAACAGAACAAGATTAAAAACTAATGACAAATCGAAAAGGAACAAATGTTGTGCAACTTTCTCAGCCTGGTTTGTTTGTTCACATCCATAGTTTATGCAAGTACAACCACCAGAGCAAAACAGCCAATGGCACGTTCTGCATCGCTGCTTTTTCAGGTTCGCTCACGATGACAAAGCAGTCATCTGAATGAGTTGGTCTGGGTGTTTAGTGCTTGTTAGTGTTTGTAGTTGCACGTGATTCTGTGATTGTGTATGATGGACCTTGGTTACCTTGTCTTGTTTGGTGGAGACTGTTTTAAAGGGTGAGCTACTATGTACTGTATATATCTTCAACGCTGGTCTAATTTTCTTCACCGTGACCGGATCCCAGAGTCGTACATCTCCCTTTCAGGGTCGCTGTCTTTAGTATCTCAAAGGTTTGTGGAGCATATTTTTGCCTTTACGATTTGTTGCTTTTCCCTGCTTCGTGAAGGTTTTCTTTTTTTTTTTAAAGGTGAACAGGCTGCGTCGTCGCAGGACTTTGTGTGTTTTGCAGCGATGAGGCAAAGCACGACCCGACTGCTGTGTGTCCATCACCAGCCTGATGGATGAACTGGTGTTTGTCCAAGAGTCAAGTGATCGCACCACAACGGGCCTATTTAAAATATTTAAACGGTGTCGAACATGAACGGCTCGGGCGTCGAGTTTCAAAAGCAGCCACTGTAAAAGGCTGCAAACGTTCCGTCACCGTGATACTCGGCCCGTGCTGACGGAGCTGATTCTGACACAAGCGATAGGGGACACATAAACATGTCCCAACAGTTCAGCAAACGGCAAACAAAACGGTAAACCACAAGCACATCGTGACAAATAAGCATACATTACACTGAGAAGTGAGGCGCTATTGTAGTAATGGCCTTCAAACCGTCATCAGCAGTCATCAGCGGTTCACCTCTGACAAAAAGAAAGCACATCTTAAAAACACTTCTGTTTTCTGAATTTTTATTGAATATATTATATTTTTCTTTAATCAACATTGCACATATTCCATTTTCAATCACATCTCATATTGCTGTCTACAAAATGTTATGAATGTAGAAAATCCAGAAGTTGGAAGGTTTACCAAAAAATAAAACAAAGAAGAAAACAAAAAAAGGTCAGAAGTGACGAGCTCCAAAGATACAGAGAGAGAGAGAGAGAGAGAGACAGAGAGAGAGAGACAGACAGAGAGAGACAGACAGAGAGAGAGACAGAGAGAGACAGAGAGAGAGGGTGAGAGTGTGAAAGAGAAGGAGACGAGCACCCTCAGGAAAAGAATACAAACATACCTTTTAGGGTTAGGATGCATTTTTCTCAAAACAAAGCATCATGCAGAATAAAAGCAAGGCTGGCCAAAAACTCACATGGATATTTCTCAACACCTGAACTGTAGAAATATTTTACATGTTCATTAATAGTTACTGTCAGTTTTCCCTCCTTTTGTTATGAGTGACGAGGCAGTGGTAAATGAGCAGTTTGAACACAAAGCATACACAAACGTGAAGAAGTGCTTCTTCAAGCCACCCCCATCGTCCCCAAAAAACAATTATGTAGTCGCCATTATTGACGACTACCCACACTGCATCTGTACAGCACAGCAGCAGTGTAGCAACATCTCTGCTGGCTGCATGTAGATAGTTTGTCTCTCCACAGGTGAGATGAGGGTGAGAATCATAATGACTAATGTAGATACACTGGGTATAACCATCGTATGAGTGCGACCGTGGCCTTGGCTGACCAAACTGCACCAGCTTGCATAGACACTTGACTATTATGGGTTTGAATCCCGTCCTTGTCCTGTCGAATTCGCGTCTGAAAATATTCTTCATTTGTATTGTTTTTGTCTTTGTTTGTGCACGTCACCGTCGTATTAAACGCGCAGTGGCCCTCCTTCATCGAGCTCTCGTGGAGCAGAAACTACAGCAAAATGATCAAAGGACAGATTCATGAATCGGAGACATCTAGTGTAAAAAACAAATAAAAGGCCATTCACATATTGTATGACAGTTATACATGCTAATGATCCTTGGCCTTTACATTTGGAGGAAAGGTGCCTTGCCCCACGCGACAAAAGATCTGCTGCGGTTACCAGGTGTCGTAGTCATACGTCTGTACAGGCTGAAGTACTGTGCTTTCCAAAAAGGGCATGTGCGCTTTAAGACTGTCAGCAGGCTGATAAATATACTTTTGATGCAACAATTACGGCGACCCTGAGAGCTCAACATGGTGCAATTAAAGAAGACGCATGAAAATAGACAAAACAAATGAAGGAAACATCTTCACCAAAGTGCAACACAATTGGACGTGCAGCAAATACAAAACAAAAAAAAACACTAGAAAGCAGGTTCGGTATTTTGTTGTGTTTGAGTGTCAGTCAATTTTGTTTTATTTATTTTGCAGCCGTTTCCCTTAATGCTGTATTGACGAATAGGTGAAGATGTTTTCTTCATTTGATTGTGTTTTGTTTGTTCGCATTCGTTTTCCTTTGCTGCAGTGCGTTGAGCACCCAGGGCGTTTAACCAAAAAAGTGATATGAAACATTACATTGCCATATCACAGAACACAGCACATTTATCACAGAGCATGAGGAGATTACATAATATTCTCAAATTCCTGTTGCTTTCCATTAGGGCTGCAACTAACCGTTGTTTGTATAATTGATTAGTCTGCCAATTATTGACATAATTAATAATTTTGTCATCAGTATATAACTTCCTTGTTATAATAAGCAAAAAAAGGGGGAAGCGTGTAACACGGCCCAATGAGATGTATTCAGATTGATTGTTTAATTCGATTAACAGTCTGAAACGGGGAGATATTCAACATCATATATGGCAAATTAAAAGCATAAAATCTTCCCATTTGAGAGGCTGGAACAGGAGAATGTTTGACTGAAACGATTATCAAAATAGTTGGCAATTAATTTTCTGTCAATTGAAGTGTTCCATCTACAAACAAAGAGACGTGTCTTTGATTGCACTTGCTGTAAAGCAATTTGATTGTCCAATAGCTTTCTATACGAGGGCTGCTGTAATTAGGATTCACGTTTCACTTTGAGACCCCCTGAGAGGAGGCAGCAGCCAGGAGAAGCAGCCCTGACGCAGGCAGACGTTGCTTTGATCGAGGAAACTCTGGCAGCACTGAAATCACCGGCTGTTGAGACCCTCCAGGTACGAGGACGGGTTCTCTGACCACAAGAAGTTAACTCTGTCTTTAGTATTCAAACCACACCCTACACTACACTGTGTCAACTCTGCAGTCGTCATTCAAAAAAAAAAAGGTGGAAATGCTAATTCCCTCCTAACGATTTAACACTTCAGCGAATAATTCCCTTTTATGGTTCAGCATAACATATTCTGTCTCCTCGCTGCTCTTTTACACTTTGAGCCGGAAAATGAAAGGTGTTCCAAAAAAAAAAATGTTTAAGCTAATAAAGGATATTATCATTTAATCAATATCATAATCTTTGAAAGAATGTGCCATCTTCTAATTATTACCAAAAGCTAGGAGTGCCCCCTGTTAGCCAATAAGATTGGACGTTTTGGTCTCTTTAGTTGATTAGTCTTTTCTTTTAATGATTTTTTCATACTGAAATACTTATTTCCAAGAAACCTGTGAGCCCATCTCTGGTAAGCATAAGATTTAAAGTGGTGCTTTTGCATGATTCTTTGCGGAGAAACTCAGTTTTTCCAGATCCGTCGATTAAATAAACTAATCGATTAGTCGACTAAGAGTTTCTCTAGGTCGATGACAGCCCTAATAACACAGGTGACGTGTGGTAACACTGTTATTAAGCCAGTATCTTAAACTGACATTAGCTGTATAGGCCAAAGCCTTTCAACACACAGGAACAAATTCTTATTTCTCTCCTATCTGAGCCTAAGTACTGAATACAGATGTGACCAGGCAAACACTGTAATCACTGTATTTGCGCTAAAGAGCATTAATGCAGTTCTGCAGGAGGCAGATGGTGCAAAAACAACCCCGGAATCCAGTCAGTCACATAATATCCTGCGAGAGTACTAAACAAATACAAATTGCGTCACTGTTCAACAGTTTTGCAGTGCTCCTCATAAGCCACCTTGTTTATAAGGCGATTAAGACATAAAACGGGTTCCTGGTGTTATCTAACACCATGGATGTTACAGTAAACACTCTAGTTTGTATCCCTTCAGAATAATGCATTACTTTTCTTTATGTACGTGTCCGTGGCGCGTAATGTTAAACTGAGCCGTTGTGAAGCGTCTACCGGGCTGCCTGCGTGCTGTGTGAAGATATCGGGCTTAGTCAGGTTGTCTCTCAGCTCTTGCAGCCAAAAAAATTTTTTAAAAACTTTTAAAAGTGAGATTTTCTTAAACTAAATTCAATACACAAACCATTGAACTCAGATGTGTTAATAGTGTTTTTGTATCAACATATCAGTCTTGATGTCAGTGATGCCAGATTGGGTTTGGCAACTTATTGTTTGATTGAGCACATAACAATTTATTTATTTTTTGCCAATGTGTGATGATTTGGGATACTTTTTGTACCATTTGGGCGGTTTTCTCTGTCCATTTTCCAGTGAATCTGTAGTAGTATCCTCTGAGAAGTGTGATTGATTGAGATTTAGGTGCACTGAGTTCAGGAGGCTCGGCTCAAGACGGCCCGACCAATAACGGATGAAATAAAAACAAACGACACTTGAGTTTATCACAACTACACTGAAACATTTATTCCTATTCAAGTTATTATTATTATACGGTTCTGCTCTGTGACAAATGACCCGCAATAGCTTACAACTCTTCCTACAAGTTAATATTTTAACATTTAATCGCTACTTTTTCTTTATAGTGACCTTGTTTTGGGTGGTTTGTTGTTTGCCGAACGTCCCGAGGCTCTGTCACGACACCTGCTTTATACAAGGAAATTAAAAACGTGGCCACATTTATGAAGATTGAGCCGGCTTGAAAATCCAGTTAGGCTATTTTGTGTCAAGTCTGGCAACACTGAAAAAAAGAATAAAATTGAGTACATCACTAAATCCCACTGGGCTGTTGTTTTGCATGGCTTCAGATCTGTGGTCAATTGGTTGTTGTTTTTTTTTTTAAACAAGAAATTCTTTGTTATTGATTCAGGGAGGCATTCATCTTAAAGTTAATCTTGCCTAGTCGCCTGTGTGGAAAGCACCGAGGATTTGAGTCTCAGAGTCATTTAGGCCTCAGATATATATATATATATATATATATATATGTGAGCTTCAACAAAAAGGTGAACACGGAGATAGCCCTCCTTAACGTGAAATCAATCCCCCATAAGAATCTGCTTTTGAATGAGTTCAGTTATTGTGATGTATTTATTTATTTATTTTTACATCATAACTGAAAATACGTTCTAGTCTGTTTTTACTATATCTCCTCTGGCCAGTAGCTATGACTTTTGTTTGTGTTCGGAAGAATTTTAAATGTAGCTCCGGTGAGTTTTCCAGCTCATAATTAAAATGTTTTCCTCTCTCCCCACACAACTGTTAACCTCACTGGCTGCGCTGGATCACAGCAGCGTCACAGAAGTTAATACTGCAGGTACGTCTAGCTGCTCTGGAGTCGATGAAAAAAATTGAATTGTTTTTTAGTCTTATGTTAAATGTTTTCCCGCTAATCCTTTCCCACTCATGAAATGACCTGGATGACCTCTTGATAAATATCCGTGTGGATAACTGTGGGACAGGACCTTTTTATTCAGTGCTCGGGTCTCATTCAGCTCACACACAAAGATAAATGATTTTTCTTCCTGTAATATTCAATCTGCTTCAAAATCTGCCTATCGACCTTTATTATCTTCTCGCTTCATACATTATAGCTCTGTGGGTCACTACTGATCTCCCGATGAAAGCCGATTTAAGTGAACTCGAACTTGACATAATTGCAGCCTCTAACCAAATAATTTATTTTAATTCGCAGACTGAGGAAATGGGTTAGTGGCCGTCCAGTTAAACAGATTTCCTTCAGTCTCCTTCGGTGCTTGTTTGTTCTGCTTGATTGGATGTGTTGGCCTCGAGGATCAATCAGGCTGATCCCGTTCTCCCTCTCTCTAGTAACCTGTGGGCGTATAGTACTCTTTGGCTTAGCGCCTTTTGTGCTGCTTTGTAATAATACCCAGCTGTAGCTGAACATATCGCTGGATAGATAACGTTTTCTCTCACAGATTTATCAGTATTGTTGCAGTGCAGATTCTGGCTACTATTGGCTGTTGGTTTGACAGTTGTGCATGTGGGCTAGCTACATCTCAGATCTTTATTTGAGCCCACATTCAGGCCGGCCCTCCTGACTGTTCCCGGGTCAAAACTCCAGATCAGAGCCCCTCTGGTACAGGAACAGCTTGTGCTTGAGGCTCATAATCTGACAAGATTAGTGGAATAAAATCACTTCTGAAAATATATCTCTACACACATGTTATATTTTCATTCAATTTACCTCTTTAAAGGAATAGCTCTACATTTTGGGAAAATAATTTGTTTTCCGTCTTGTGGATAAAGTGCTAAGAAGATCCATAACTATCTCACGCCTGTACAGTAAATATGTAGCTACAGCCAGCAGCTTCTTATCTTAACTACTGGAAAAAGGGAAAACACGTCTAGCCTGGCTCTGTCCAAAGGTAAGAACATTTGCCTACAAGCACCTTGAAAGCACAGATTAACACTTTATATTGGCTGTGGAAGTATGAAAAAACAAGTTGTCATGTGCCAGGATCCTCCGCTACCAGATGTCCTGACACAGAACTATGTGATGAGCACAAGATATTGACATGATAAGCATAGATACATAGATAGTCTTTATGCTAAGCTAGGCTGTAGCTTCATATTTATTTACCACATCGGAGTGCTACCTTCTCATCTAACTAAAGTCAATAAATGTATTTCCCAACACTTCGTTTAACCTTAAAAGTTAAATGCACGTGTGCTGTTTTGTAGCTGTTTTATCTATTACTTAAATCCTGACATTATCAAGTTGTTTCTAATGCAGTTGATTGTTCAAATGTCATTGATGGAGCAGTGCTATGTTTACATTTAATGTCATCGCTGTGATTCGATTCATCTGCCGAAATTTGTTCGTTTTGCTTTTCCTTTATGAACGTTCTATTCTTGGACTAATTCTTCAACTTAACACCATCTTGATTTTTAACGATGTGTTCTCCAAACAAACATTTACGAGACAACTACATTACAACCTGATATTATAATCCACTATCATTCAAGTTGGATTCATTTTTTCATCTTTTCTTTCATCTTTTTATTGTTATGTAATGTTTTAAAGAAGCAACAATTTGCCGATTTTGATGGACCATTCTGGTATTTCTGGTAAAACCTTAGATATGCAGAAACGCCTTCCCATTAAAAACCTCCTCCCCCTGAGGATTTCCCAAGTAAACTTTCGACATCTATTTTAAAACTATTGTGGCTATTTTGTGGTCTAACACTAAGGAAACATCTGGAACATTCAGTAAACAGCTTTTCTGAGGGATGCTATTATTGAGGTAATTGCAGATACGAATTTTCGGAAAAAGAGCAAAAATGTGAACTTTGGATTTTCTTAAGGAGTAGAGGAAAGTGACAGGGAAATATAGGAAAACAAAATACTGACTTCATTGAAATATATGATATAACTACTACTTCCAAAAAGTAACATAAAACTGGCAACTTCTAATCATTTCATTCACGGGCAACATCGCAGGTCCAAGGGAGGTAACAAAATCCAACGCTTCGCTGACAAAGCTGCACAAACAACATCAACAACCTCATGTTTTAAAAATGCCAAATTAATGAGTAGGTGGATTTTTAATTTTATGTTAAAAAAAAATTTTTTGGAAAAACGAAGAAACAGCCAAAAACAATGAAGAATGTTGGAGCAGCATTCGCAAACAATATGAGGAACGTGATTGTATCGGCGAGGACAAACCAAACACAGAGGATTATGGTTGATGGTCATAACAGTCAAAGAAAGTAAAAAGTCTCAAATTACTCTATCTGCAACACATCTTAGGACACACAAGTATAAATGTCTGCTATTTACATTTTTTTCCTATTCAGTGTGCATCTATATCACAACATTTTCCAGAAGTCCACAACATACAATAAATTCAGGGTTTCACCTTTGGTTATGTAATTATCAAGGCTAGGTTTAAAAAAATATATAACACACGTCCATGTTACTTTTGCATACAGTTAAAGTGAAAACATATCAACAAAGCAGCTGGTCAGCTCTAAATTTGCATCTGAGAAAAAAACCTAAGGTATTTCATCTTTACGGTGAGAGCCCGGCGAGTTTCACCCGCTGTTTTTCTGTCATAGAAAGTGAGTGTGGCAGATATTTATGATGGTGTTTATGTGCCTGACATCTTTGCTTTAGTGTAAGTGGATCTTAATGTAAGAGGATATTCTTCTGATGTATTTCAGTGTGTTGCATTGAGCCAGTCAATATATGTCTCTATATTTCTCTCCCAATATCTCCCTATACACTTTCTGAATGAGGATTTTCATGTGTTATGACACGATGTGAATTAAGAGTTTGTCGCCAGCGTTTGAGTGAGCAACTCAGGCCAGCCTTGTTTGGTTGACAATATGAAACAAGATAAAAAATAGATTAAGTCGTACTGCTGACTGCACATAAGCAGAGAGCAAACTCACTATTTAGTAACCAATGACACCTACGAAGCCGACCCAACTAAAACATTATGTCGACATTACAACCAAACATTATCTCTATCATATTAAAATATTCACATCTGTTCTTTACAAGACACGTAGAGAAAACATCTTTGAACTTTGAACTATAAGTCTCTTAGTTTCATCACTTCATACATCTGTATATGTGTAGTAATTAAGGCAATCATTTTGGGCCACGACTTACTCATTTGCCAACTCCAGTCTTAACCCTCGAGGGTTTGCTCACTGATGTCACACAGCAGCTCTCACCCCCGCTTGTTGAAGTGCCGAGTCCCGTCCAGTTGTTGTTGCTTTTCAGTCTCCGCTCGTGCTCGAGATGACCAGTCACAATGTTTTGCTTGTTCTCTGCAATTACCAGAGATGTGGGGGATACTCCCTCTCCCTGTAACTGGCAGCGCTGCAACAAAAAGAGAAACAGGAAACGGATGCAAATCTGTCATCATTCTTGAGAAAATGGCACCCTGAAGATGGAGCAATTTGCCCCAAACGCCAGGCATATTTTCCTTTCCCACCCAGAGGTTGGGCAAGATGCATCACATTTAAGATAATCATCAGGGCCATAAAGCCGCCAGCAACTCCCTCCCAAGCACTCGGAGAGGGGAAAGGTCTGGGCTTTGTTATACACAGTAGAGCACTATCATACAGGTAAATGAGAATATTTATCACGGTGGTGGTCTAGCGGTTAGGCTTACAAATACAACACGGTTGGGAAGGTTGTGAGTTCAGTACCAGGGGCTGCCACCATTGAGCCCCTGAGCAAGGCGCTTAACCCCGAGTTGCTCCAAGGAGACTGTCCCTGTCGTTAGTTCACTGTAAGTCTGCTAAATGACAAATGTAATATGCTGAGTCAAATATTCAAGCCAAAGGCTCCATGTGTTTTCATGGCTGCTAATAAGCTGCTACTAAGAGACCAATCCTTCAAATGTAAATATTCCAAATGTCGAAGCAATTGGACAGGGCTACTATGTAATGGATGTAGTGTGAAAAGAAAATAAAAAGTAATGTCTTGTGCCTCATTTCATGAACATATTTGGTGTCTATAAAAACGTTGGGATCACCACTATAATGCAAAGACACTCTGTTGGTTTTCACAGAGTTTGTTTGTACTGCATGAGTTTGTAATGACGAGTCTACTGGCGGGAAACTGGTGCTAATGGTAATCTCAATCCACTTCAACACAACTTTATTTATCCCTGCAACGGCAATCGTTGCCCCCCCCCCCCAGCCCTGTTAGAAATAATAAATACATTAATGCATAAATATCTGAACAAAATATCTTAGTATTGCCAAAAAACAATGAAGCCATACAAAAGCACAGAAAATGACCAGTGAATAACTGAGATGACGGAAGACATGAAAGACAATTGTGGTCACTAAAGCGTGACCACAATTGTTTCCATAACCTTAATTTTAAGTGTTTATAATTGTAACCATGACAACTAAGGTCCCCTAACCTTAACAAAGTAGTCATTTTTAACCTAAACCACAATGTTTCCCAAAACTAAGCAAGTTGTTCTTGTGCCTAAACCTAACTAAACCTTTAACCATGTACTGTCACAACATAAGACGGATTTATTTTATAACTGTGATTTGTAACGTTTGTGGAAGGCGCAGACAAATGATGATTTGGGCGTCAGATCAGAAGAGATCCTGTGTTTACGTTTACAAAACAAAACTGCATCAAAAATCTGCATGAAATGTTCAAACCGTAGACCACAAAACTCACTATGCCGGTTGCATTATATGCTGATAAATACAAACTAGCAGCATGTGTCGGCTGTAAGAGCAGAGCTCTAAGCATGCAGGCCAAACCATCTGTGCCCAACCCAAAAAGTGAAAACAATTATTTCATTTGTAAATAGTTATATCCCCGGGACTCATGGTAATCTATGCGAAACACAGGCAAACTGCAGGTGTACTGGTCCAAAAGAAAACAGAAAGGCAAACTGCAGTGACAAAGAGGAGAAGTTTGCAACAGACGACAGACCAAACAGACTGCTACAAAGAGGCTTTCAGCCTCACACTACCCTCCTCTGTGGCCACTAGCTGCGTTTGTAATGCGGATTTAGCTCAAATTTTAATTCCTTCTTCACATCACGTTTCTGTTATTCTGGCTACCCCCCATAGTGCAAAACATGTCACAGAATAACTGTTCTGTGTCACTGCTATTTGTGCTTATTAAGATGCAGACTATTAGAGACAAGCGTCCTCTCTAAACAGAGCAGCTGTTGTATAATTCTCCACCTCGATAATTTGAGGATTTCCACAAAGTCTCACAGGAGTTGGAGACATTCTGTGTGCAATCATAGCTGCAGCAGGCACAAGGCAATTACAATAAACATACTGAGTGTTTTTTTTTTTTTTTTTTATCTAATTCCCTATTAAGAGCTAAACCTGTGGTTGTTTACATTGTAATACCCTGTAGAATACCCTGTACCTGTAATGATAAAAGGCCAAATATAGAATTTAATATTCATGTTAGTATAAACACTGAATATATAAAGTGTTAGAGGGATTTAAATAGCTGAAATGCAGCCATGAGGCGAATTCATGTGAGATCAGAGGATATCCTTACAGTGATTCAGTGTGTGTGACCTCGCAACTCTGAGTTAAAATGTCGGAATGTGAAGACGGTTGTTTACAGAACAGCACTGTGGTCCTTCTTCTTCTTCAGGTGTTTGTTTTGACATAAAAGCAGCTCCTGTGTGTGTGTGTGGGTGTGTGTGTGTGTGTGTGTGTGTGTGTGGGTGTACATTAAAGTGGGCCATTTACAGCTGGAGGAAAACAGGGCCATACCGGAGCGACATACTGCAACATACCACAAAAATAAAATACACACTGAATGAAATGTTTCTTGATACGTTTTTGCACATGATTTCACATGAGGACAGGTAACACATGCTGAGGTTGAAGGTTGTATAACGACATAAAAACACACCATGTGATTTTCCGAGTGGATATCAAGGCAACAAATTAAGCTTGATATCTTTCTAATGAGAGGCTGCAATATTAGAGTGAGTCATTTGTTGTGTGAGGAACTTTGTTGCAATAAGTTTACTGAAGATGAATAATGGAAAAACAGCCCCACACGTTTTAGAAATCGGTAGGATTTACATCCATATTGAACAATCGCACATCATGAAGCCGTGACATCGAGTCCAAAGTCCAATGCCACTGCAGGAAGTAGTGTGCGTGTCATCTTTCTCCATAGCTACCTGGATATATATGTGAGAAATAGTCGCAGAACTGCTACAAACATGGATCAACGCGGCTGTACAAGTTGTAAATCTTATAAAGAAATAAGTCTTTAATCGACATATTTCCTAGAAGTTAACTGCTCCCAGCAACAGCTGCTTCAGCTTCTGTGTTCATATTATATTGGTGGGACTCATTGGCGAGGGCAAAACAAAATAACACCCCTTCTTAACAAGAAATTGACTGAATGAATGAAGTGAACATCCAACGGTTAAGAACGAGGATAAGAGCACAAGCATGACTGCACAGATCCATAGAGACATTACAAGAGTGTCTGTAAGTACAAAGTCAGTGTCTGTCAGCTGACCATTCTGACATTTAATGGTGATGATTAAGGTCCCGCTGCTGACAGTGGTACATGTATGATAAATTAATGGCAATATAGCTGCTATAAATAGCCACAGCTGAGCATAATGTCAGGGAATAAGGACAGCAGCTCAGTGTTCTTGGAGGACCTCTGTGATGCAGAAAAAAGATGAAATTGTGCTACAGCAGCCAGGTCTAAAGACTGCAGACGGAGCACTGTATGTCTACAGTATTTATAGTGGAAATCGGGTCAATGCTTCACCTGATTTCACAATGATTGACATTTATTCAACGGAAACACACAGCTTTAGCTTAGGTCGTGAACCTGCACATTTTTATTCATCCGGCCCCTGCAGAGACTTTTCTACACGGGCAGAGCAGTAATGTCCAGACCTCCTCAAGAGGGTCGAACAGGTGAGGACATTGGCTGTAAATACCATTACAGCTGGACTAAGTTGGGGAAATGAGACATAACAGCTTCTCATTAGTCGTTACCGCACATCAACCCTGCAGCCTCCTGCAACCTCTGAGGTGGCAAATCTTTTCTACAAGGCAGTTAAAGGACAAATCTGTTTTTATACATCACAGGTCTCCAGCTAATCTAACGTCCCCAAGCAGTGTGTGTGGTGTTTAATGTGTTATTTCCATTCTTGATAGAATTATTCTGCAAAGATTAGATTTTTTTATATTATATAGAATAGAATAGAATAGAATATTGGCTTTTTTTTTATTTATATAATGTGTTTTCTTTTTTTTTTCTTTTTTATCTTATGTAACAGTGTGTGGAACGTGCCGCATCAGCCACTATTCATATCAGTTATAACATTTTAATCAGCCACTTGTATGCTGGATCTGGCCTAAACTATGAAAATTGTTCTAAGGTTGGAAATTATTTTTTAAAAACGTTTTCTTCGAGACGTACTAGTGCAATGGTGTTTGTCAATGGCCTCTGACTATAAGCGCTTGACTTTTTTTTTATTTGTGCTCTGCTTTCAATGTCACTTTCACAGAGTTATTCACCTTGGCACAAAACAACTCCAAACTTAGCTGCTACAGGTAGAAAAACTGTCAAGTCACCCTTCACCCTCTTTAGCTAAAACGGCATGATTGTGACAGTTTGCACTTAAGCTCTCCCTCTCTTCTACCCTCTCTGACACTGAAGTGTTTTCGTTAATTCTCTCATCTAAATTTTCTTCTGATCTGTGTGTCACAAACGCTTTAAACTATCACCATCAAAGCACCAGCGAGAGCCTCACAGGCAAATCACCTGTTAGGTTTTGTTTTTCACGACAAGCCTCAATGCTGTCTAAGAAACGCTACGTGTCTTAAATGGTATCATCACAGACACGACCTTGACTGTCCTTTTGCTAAGGATTTCAGACGTCCTTTGTCATCATGACCAAGTGTTTATGGTGCTTGTTGGAGAGGTCAGATGATGAACAATCATGACCCACAAACGAGCCACAGTGAGACACAAATGTTTACAGGGCCCTCAGGAAGTTTTAAAATCCCCAGATGTAGATTGTGTGGGATGTGCAATGTTTGAACTTTGACAAATGTGTCATATACACCACATATGGACTGCGCTGCAATTTCCACAAATCACTGTAATTCCACAGCACATACCAGTCGGATCAAATGACCAACAAATACTTTTCCGTTGATCATCGCTGATTTTTAAAAGAATGAATAAAATTTTCAGGCAATATCAGAGAAGTTGCCACTAAATTAGAGGGGTTCTGTTTCAATCCTGGACAGAAAAATGAAATAAAATAAATAAACTAATCCTCCAGGGACTGACATTAGGAGAGTGCACATGAAGCACGGTGCCTGGCTTCCTGCTTGCTGACACTAATCCAAAGGCAGCGGGGATTTTCTGCCTCTTGCTGCTTCTTGCCTCACACCCCTGCAGGGCTCTCAGATCCACATTGGCGTTCCCAGTCACACACACGCACACAAACATACACAGATGAACACACGATAGACTATAAATATTCAGGCCAGGATTCGGCAGTACGTGCAGCATAATGTACGCCGGGGACACAACACACACTGTGCTCATTTCAACCCTGCCACCCTGCTCTCTGTCAGCACTTTTCTGTGGGGAAAAACTCGCACATCTGCTCATCTGATGCCGTTCATTTAGCCAGACTTGTCCGTGAACGCGCTCTACGGAGCCCAAACTTGAGCGGCTCCCGTCGCTGTTTTTTTGACGGCTTGCACAGTACTCATTAGACGTGTTAGCTGCTGCATGACAAGCCAAGCTTCAGGTGTTGTGTGTTTGTTTATGTTTGTGTCTGAGGGTGAGAGGTGCTGTTTGGAAAGCACATGTGCAACACAGTGAGTCACATTACTCCATGACAGACTGTCATGGTGAATTAAAGGCAGGACACAAATGGAGGCAGTGGTCAGAAAGTATCATTAATGCCGCAATAAGTGAGACGAGATGTAGAAGACAGAACTGCTACTATGAGAGGTATAATGAACACAACAAAACAACATTTCACCTTCCTAGTTATGGTTGTTTCCCTCCCTCAACGAGAAGTTATCCACTGTCACAATGTACTGTTCGAGTTACATAATCAATGTACAGTTTAATATATATAAGAAACACAGAAGCAGCTTAAAAGCTAGCGGCAATTACTTCCATGCCAGCAGCCAAATCATTTATAAATGTAGATGTTTTTCTTTTCTGTGACACTGATAAAAAGAGACAGCAGATCTAATCTTATAACTCACAATTTACTGACAGGAGCGAGGGATTTAGAGTCCAAAATGTCAAAGTTAAGACTGTTTGCAGTCTTTGAAACACCTCTTGATTGCTGAGATTAATAGCCGGGAAATTGAGGAAATGAAAAACTCAAATGCAACTGAAATACAGTGTTGTTGCCGATTTTGTATATCTCGATCCCAATCAATATTGCACTGTATGTGCATCTTAACTGCGAGTATTCTCTGTGACGTTAGAGTAGTGTATTTTTAGCCGTGCGCCGTGTCTCTAGGGAAAGGCAATGTCGGTCGGTCCATCTCTTTGGTCCAGACCGAAATATCTCAACAACAATTAGATGGATTGCCATGGAATGGTGTACAGACACTCATGGTCCCCAAATGATCAATTATAATCCCTTTGTTGATCCATAAATATTTTAATAGCACCATCATCAGGTCAACATATACTTTGGTTTATGACCTCAACCTTAGCTCTGCTTTCTGCTTAGTGCTAATTAGCAAATGTTAGCATGCTAACAGGCCAAACTAAGATGGTGAACAGTAAATCATGGATGTAAAAAAGAGAACTGGATACAGCGTTGGAGGCGGGCCCCCGTTCAGTGGCGCATGAAGCCTGAAACTTCAGACGTACTTCCTGCCGTGTACAAGTTCAAGGGAATCACTGCTTTCTGGAAATTGTGTTTCTTGACGCTTCCATGACACAGATGCTTCATTTTAATCTATCAACCCTTGTTATTTATTTCATGTACAGATTTTAACTGTGCTCGTGGTACATTAAGCACAATTTCATAATTTGTGTGAACAAAAGCACAGAGCCGTTTTCCCAAAAATGAAAACTGTCATTATCTGCTCATCCCCGTCAGTCACATCGTACCACCTCCAAACCAGCCTCCTCTATCTCGTGCCCCCGCAGGCATTTCTCACATGTGCACTTCAGCAGTGACTTAATGAAACGCCTACAATCACTTACCAACAGCAGCTGTAGATGGCTGCCGGTTGTGCTGCCAAGCATAAAAATTACCATGTTGTTTCCCTTGATAATGGTAGCTTGGAATATATCCTAGAACTCATTTTGTACAACTGACCCGCTGTAATTGTGTTTTGGATATTTGTTTATACACGCAAGCCTCAAAAAATAGTGGGGCATGATATGGGTGCGAATCTCCTGCAACAACTTTCAAACTACTGTAGAGCATGGAGTCAAAACTTGAAATGTTTTTTAACCATCATCTCTTTTTTTAAGATCACTTGTTACGGGGCAAGTCATGTGATGCCCAGTGCCATGTGTGAGGTGTCGAGGAAAAAATATGCCGTCTTTACATTTGAAAAGTCGGTTTGAAATGTCATAGTTATGTGGAAAAGCTCTTCATATGTAAAATTTCAAATATAGGCACGTGATTTTTGAAAGTGAAATGTGAGACATCACATGTAATATCACATATTAAACACATTTCACATAAATTCACACACAGGCACATGATTTTCTAAAATTCACATAAAAAAAAGACATGATACAAAATATTTCACAGGTGAAAACACAAATTCCACACGTGCGTGTTTTTTTTGTAATTTCCCACTATATATTGTTTTACATAACTTACCCTTGTAGTGCACTAAGAACGACAAACATAATCAAATAGACACAAAAAGGTTTGAAGAGGGTTGGACAGGAAAACTACCAATAGTTAACCAAAAAGCAAAGATTACATAAAAATAAAATAAGAATACCCCAAAAAAAAACAACCTTTTTTTGTGTATCAGAAATGTGCTCTTCCCACTTTGGGAACTACTCTATTATATGAGGAGCTGCAGGTGAGCTTTTTCTTTTCTTCAGATTAGTAGTTGGATTAGTTAGACCCGTGACTTTTTCCAATTTCACAAGTCAATTCTTCGTGTTTAATTCCAGGTCAACACTTGCTACCCAATTTGCTAAATTAAACTAGGCTGGATTAAAATGGATAAAAACTTTGAACCAAGACTTGTATTTTGTCAGAGTTTTGGCCAACACACCGGTGACAAGTAATTAGTTTGAAAAGTGCTGCAGAACAGCGTGATTATCAACAGACTGTCTGCTCACTCTGATTTATCAAGCATGGCTGACAGCCTGAAACCCACAGCAGGGGAGACACAAATCTGTCTTATTACTATAGTGTGACTTTGTTTTCTGGAAAAATGGACGACTGAAACATCAAGACGAATTCTTTTTGAATATTTATTTTCATATTAAAACAGTTAAATATGGTGATGCTGTATATGCAAAGCCACATTAAACAGTGAGATTTTTTTATGTGATTTTAGTGTGATGGTACAGGGCAGAGTTCAATGGAGCGGTCATGTACAAAATAACTCTTCAACTAAAGATGTGTTTTTAATACAGCACTTCTCAACCCCAAACTCCTGCCATTTTCCTCCCAATTTTAGTTCATGTTATATTCATAATTTATTGTCACAGCCAACCCATCTTTTAGCCTGATGAGGACAGACCATGTGCCTCCTCCCATACAAATCGGAGCTGCTAGCCGCCTGCCTGCATGAATTGCCAAAGAAGCGACGCCGACACAATCCCCAACCATCATCCCACCTGCGGACGCTGCCAAATGTGTTTGTTGTAATGCTGGAGGAGTGATTAAAGTAGTGTATACTGTGGGAGTGGAAATCATGTTCGCCCACGTCTGAACACTTTCACAGTGATTGAGAAAAAATTGTCCCTATGCACAGCTTCATAAGTCTGAAGCAAAGTATGCATGTATACTGTCTTTGTGCTTAGTTTTATTTGTGAACTTGCCCATTTCTGCAGTGGCGGACACATGTTTAATACATGAGCTGAGTGTCACAAAAAGTCATACTTTGAGCACCAGTGCTGAGTTTTGCATAAACATGATTTGATGGTTTTGCCCTCGCTTTGTAAGCAACCTCCCAGTCGTCTTGGCATGAGCAGAGGTGTGGCTTTATGAGACCAGACATCACATTACTGCCCACTCAACATCCGCTCTTGCAGAGACATTTTGAGAGGCATGCAGCAGCTCAACTAAACAAACAAACAAACTGGTGGAGAAGGACACTTCAGCCAAAAGAAAAGGCAAGGGGGCTTGAGCCACTATAAACACTCAACTCTGGACATTGCATTGCACCTCACATTTAACTGACTTCCAGATAATTACCAGCCTTGAGCAAAAACAAACGTTGATTTAAAAGCTGCTTTTCTGCAGACTTAAACTGCTGCGCTGCTCCATCAGCAGTGGTTCACAAAGTGCATTTTCTCCACATATTTAGTTGTCCAATATGTTCAAAAGCAGCAGGTAATTGTGTTGGGTTGAAATGCACCAAAGTATGAGCCAAAGTAAACTCTGAAGCTACATTATGACAGAAGTTTGGATATTGATGGCAACCAACTTTCACATGGTAACCTTGGCATTGTAGCCCGTCAGTGTCTGCCGAGTCTTGGTGGCTGGAACACAATACAGTGTCTTGTCAAACCGCCGAATTGATTTGTCCGTCACATCTCCCACAGCGCCTCCTGTCTGCTCTAAATCATGCCTTCCTCAGAAATCTTTATTTTCTGTCTTTCATAAGAAAATCTTAATGAGCAATGTCACCCTGAAGTCTTAACTTAATAATAGTAAGTAAAACAAGTTTCTCTTGCTGCTTCTTTATTTGCTGGAAAAGGAAAATGTGAACATTTTTGCAACCTGGAAATATAATTTAGGGACGTGGTCTGAGGTCTTGAGAGGAAACATGGCAACCTCACTTTTTCTCCAGCAAAAAAATGAAATCCCTCACACAAGTCTTTCCCACAACTGCTGGCTCTTCCCCAGATGGCCGGCTTCTTAATGTCTCCTCTCCAACTGGCTACTTTTGTGCTTATTTTTTTTCTAAATGGTCACGCATCAGACAGCTCTATCCACCCCTAGCACTGGGTTGGCCCAGAAAAAAGGGGATATTTCCTGTTTCCTAACCCTCCCAGTTTGAAAACATATGCACAAACCCTAACCTCCATGTATAACAGTATGTGCAAAGCCCTAACTTGACATATTTCAGTTATTACAAATCTGTAAATCTGCCCAACATGAACTTGAGTGCAGTGACTCACACATTGGCCCTGTTCACCTGTTTGGGTTGACTCAGCTCAACTCAACACCGCACTTGGCAATTTGTGGGGATAAATAATGAAGTAATAATCCACAGCAGGCCACAGTGCAGTGATATTAAATCTGTGGTAGAGTAACATGCACACAGTGAATTGTTTAGTTTTTGAATATTGTGTTACAGCTGCCTTTTCGAAGTTAACATTAGCATTAGTCATCAGCAACCTGGGGGTGGAGGATTTTATTCATCTGTAATTGATAATAGCAGTTCATTCTAACCTTTTAGGCTTATTAAATGAAGCAATATCCACTTTTGACCCCTGTAGAAACAGAATGTATTGCCCGGAGTCAAAATCCTTGTATGTGTGCATATACTTGGCCAATGAGGCTGATTCTGAAGTAGCTTTTCTTGTAGAAGGAATATGCCTTGATGTTTTTTGTTCATAACGATGAACATCGTAAATCCTAAATGTAAAATAGAAAGATTTACAATTGAAAATATGTCAAATATATCTGTTTTTAGAATGAAAAGAGCTGTACAGTATTTGAAACGAATAGGAGAGCGTCAGCAAAATATTGATTGAGGAATGTGCAAAAGTTGGCAGTATAAAGTATAAAGAATATGTGCAATGTGAAGAGATAATAACCCGAAACACATTGTAGCCTCAGCCATCAGCTGTGGAGCAGTTCAACCACATGTTGTCTCCTTTAAAGATTTTTCTCAAAACGTAAAAGTATCCAGTATTTTTATCTTATCTATTTATGAAATTATTCAGAAAAAAAACAACATATTTTAGTGTTATGCTCTCTTCTAAATCGTTTGTGTGTTGTGTGGATTAAACATGTAAACGAGATAGTGTGTCTGTCACTATTAGGTCGATGCAGTGTAATAATGTAGTTTTATTAAGATTAAAAAAGAATGCTGTAGTTACATCCACACTAACAGTTATAAGAGCAGTTTACAGACTTTTTATTAAAGGGAATAAGGGTACAATGGGCTGATACCCTGCAGATAGTATTCTGACCCGCTGTGAGCCCCCAGTTTGTCTACCTCCCACTGACTTATTTACTGCCTTTCTACAATGGAGCACACATGATAATAATAATGATGATGTGCTTGTATTTTCACTCATGCTTTTGCTAACGGTAGTATTCTGTTTCTTCTCTAAGCAGGAGAAGCGCCTATCTCCGTAACTACTACGTACATTGGAGAATGAGACATGCCACTTTTGAAAGAAAACGTAAAAAGTTTCAAGCTGCTTTGGCTGAAAACTTTTTTAAATTTTTTTTTTATTGTGTTGTATGATTAAAGTGACAAGCTGACATTATAATCTTTTTTTTATTTTTTTTGTTGCTAAAAAGTTAAGGACAGATAATGATAGTCCATTGTGTCAGATGGGAACAGGTCCTTCGTTGTGTCAGTAGAGGACGGTCAATTATCCTGCAGTTTTTCCATCACACTCTTTCAATGTCAAACCTGTGTCTCTGTCTAGTTGCGCCTGCGTCACATAATCCTTTCATGGTTTAGAATAAAGTATTTTTCTGACTTTTCGTACACAGAGCACATACTGTATGTTTGCTCTTAAGGCATTGTGCTTCTTTCATGAAAGTGAGGAAGATACAGCTCCTCACAAACACCTCAGTCTCTTTGAACTGTTCCCTTGTAGATCTCCTTCTGCTCTCATTTCAAAAAGCCTTTTTGATTTGAATTTGCAGGTTTATTTTCTCCACAAACTCCTCCTACTTCTTTTTTATTACTTCCACCTCTTTCTCTACTGCGCACACTATAATTGCTACCACTGCTTCAAGGGACTCTGACTGCAGAGACAAAACCTGCATCAACATAAAACAAGGACTACTATAATGCAATTGTATGGATCCTATCAGTTTCGCAATAATAAACAATGCTCAGCAGCTCAGCAACTTTATTTATGCTGGCAAACTCAAATTTAAGGAAAAACCTTTTTCTTTGTTTTGGGTTCATTTGGTACTCCAGGCTCCTTTTTTAAGTTGTAATCATTTAGCCATTCAATGTATTTACATTCTGTAATTACTTGTGTATATATATGTTTTCATTGTTAGCAGTGGGGTCCACCATTCCTGGGTGCATTAGGCAATCCCAAGTAACAACGCATGCATGTAATTGAGCATTAGTATTTTAAAAATGTTATCTAATTTATATCAGCCTTTTCGGAGCCATAATAAGTTACTGCTAATTCAAACCCAATATTTCCTCCCACAAGCTACTTCACAAGTGTTCAAATGGTGAAACACCTTGGTTGGCTTTTATTGTGAAGCTGTCACAGGAAATGCAATGTATTCATGACATTCAAGGCATTGGTCATTTTTGTTATTTTTTTCCAGTACATTTTCTTTCTTTTTTTTGTAAAAAAAATCTGTAAATAATCAGAAAATTTGTGTTAAATATTGTTGAGCTGGTAGATGAGGAGCGGCAGGCAACTGGCTGCACACCTAAAACAGCAAGTAACATCTTTACTGTGTCCTGCTCATGCCATGATGGAAAAAAGCCAATTTTTGACTGACTCTTTTATTAAAACAACGCGAGTTGGTTTGGTTGCACTGCAAAGACACACACGCTCTTCTGTTGAATTTCTGACAAATGAACAGCTCAACGAGTGTTTGCTGCCTGAGAATTATGGGACCTGTAGTATGTAACACTTGCTGTTACCACTATAATATATATGCATTCCTCTGTTCAAACTATACTATAATACATAGTTGATGGATTTATACAACAATAATGTGAGCATTTTCTTTTGCCTTGAAATCAGAAGGCAAAGAATTGCTTGGTCATTCAGCTGATTCTAGCATTTGGACTTATTAAGAAAAGAGAAGAGGTGAAAGAGATGGGAGGAAAAGAAGAGCTCGGCAAACAGCTGATAAAAAAAAGTCATTTTTCTCTCTGTGCTCGAATATTGCTTGATTGGACTCTTGAAGTTAATTGCAGTGGTATAAAGGTAAGCGTGATTACTTGACTGATTATGGGCCAGCCGTCATCAAGCCTCATGCTGGACTCAAAAGTGAATCCTTGAGTGGAGAGTGTCTATTAAAGAGTTATCTCTCTACCGCAGTGTTTTCAAAGTTTACATCAGGGATATGAAGTTACATTTATTGAAGCATCATTAAATGCGGTTACATATTGCAGAACAAAGTGGAAGATGGTGCAATTAATATCTAACAATTTGCTATTTTGCCCCTGGACATGATCAGTGATGGTCTATACAATGTCTGGTATACACAGGCAGCTTTACAGAAGCCTGTGTTAGGGAGTGTAAATGTGCAGAAGCACTCTAAAATGTATGCACATGTAATATAGGTATGTATATATATATATATATATATACATATGGCCAGAAGTGTTAGGCGCAAACATACTGAGTGTGTCACTCACATAGTATGGAGTTCCCCTTTTATGTCCAACATACATTTTTCTTACTGTGTTACTTATATTATTTACTTATGTTTTTAACCAGTTACTCAACTTGTTAAACTCTTTTAAGAGTTTGCTTGCTGAAGTGCTGATATACAGTTGTACTTGTTTAAACCCAATCAGAGTACATAGTTTTGGTACTCATAGTCGCATTTTAAGCATTACTTTAATTTCTTGATTGAACAGTGTAAGAGGTGATTGAATGCATTTGTGGTACAGAGGTGGCATTTTCATGATCAACATAACTGAATAAAAACTAAAAATGTTAGATGCACCAATGAGCCTTCATTAAAAAGGGACATCTGAAAAAAAACAAAAAAGCTGTTAGGTTAGCCCTTTAATTCTTCCTATTTTATTACTTTTTGATTCTTTGTATGTAGACATTACATTATACGTAACTGATACAGAGTTAAAAAAAAAATTTCGATTGTGAAATTTTTATTGATCGAGATATCTGTGAAAGTAAAACAGTTTGTAGATTTTCAAGATTCAGGATTGGTGATCCACTGACATGTTCCAGGGTTATTCAAGACGGAGGATTACCAGGGGCAGGTTAAAAGTAGGTGCGGAAAGGCCGTGCGAGGTTCCTCCTATGGGCGCCGAAACCCCAAGAAAGGGGTGGTACACTTGTCCGAGGCGATCGCCTAGTTTCCGCGGTCAGGCCAGTGATCTGAATCATATTAGGGGGCCCTCCTCTGCCCCTCTCCCCTTCCCGTAGCCACTACTGAAAGACTTTTCCGGGGTTCATGCATGCCTCCAGGTCAGGGACAAGGCCAGTGAAGCAGGGTCTATTAAGTATTAAATACCAGGTTACGTAGAGGCCCACGGCGGCAATCAGACACCGGACAGAGAACCTAGCCGAGCATGACTCCCTGAGTGCTCCGGGCTCGCTAGCATAGTCCACCTTTGCTCCGTGAGTACCGCAGGCGGCAGATTAATAAACGTGCCGGCGGCAAAGTGTCCGCTTTTTGCAAATAGATCGCTGTTGTTTTTTTCCACCTGTCAATATATAAGCAATCATTCTTTTCCTTTTTTTTTTTATCCGATTGTTGGGCCCATTGTTTTCTACGTTTGCTTTCTCACCTCGCACCAGTCGGGTTACACCACCGTCCTATCTTTCAATGTCAATGCATGTCAGCTTTCCAGAAAAGCAAAACATTTGTTTATCACATTAACGCCTGAATAGGCACTATCTGGCCACTGTACAATGACAACTCCTTCTGTCGGTGTTGGTAACTCGATAACTTTTGTCTAATTTGGCACTGACGCTGAGCTCTTGTTATCTGACGTCTGTGTACATGTAATCAAACCTCACTTTGTGGAATTGAAGTAGATAGTAGGCATACGTTACAAATGATCTCAAGCTGTTTTCAACTCCACACTTTGTAACTACCGTAACCTAAACTGACATTATAACACATTTATATCCTAACCTGGAGTATAAACGTAAAGACTCCCTATAGAAGCACACATACAAATCTGCATATAATCCTGAAGTAGCTGGTATTTTTCCTCTTCATGTGGCATCCACAGCTGAGTCGCTGCAGACCGAGAAGACAGGGCAAGACTGCATTTAAATAGACATGGTGTAATATTCACAGTATAATGCATAATTCAGCCCCGCACTGTGGATTAAACCCTGCTCCCCAGCTGTTACAGAGAGCCACTTAAAAACAGCATGTAGCACGACAGCCAGGACCCTGAACTGTTACTGATATCATGAGGTTCCTTGTTGCTGTTTAGCACTTGAATTTCTCTCCAATGTTTTTTTAACACTAACACCTACCAAAGTCAAACACATCGGCACGCAAGGAAACACACACACGCACACACACACACACACACACACACACACACACGCTTCAGAATAGTGTGTTTTCCATAGTCAAATAGCCTCTACCAGAGATTCCAGTCCTTGTTGCCATGACAATGATTAGATTTACCCCAAACACAGGTTTCTTTCTTATGACTTATGGTGCCCTCCACCCCCTCCTTAGGGAGAGTTTTCAACATAATGCAACACTGGAGCAGCGTCACATGGAGCCAATTGATCAAGCCTGACACACGGGGAGAGCCTGGTGTGCACAGGGGGAGCGGTTTGACAACAATACACATCAAAACAAGGAACAAAAAAAGCACAAAACCTCTGCCAAAACTAAACAAACTGGCTCTCTCATACGTGTCATTTACATGTGAAGATTTGCTGAACCTGCATGTATTATGTTTAGTTTGATCAGTTATAATTGAACACCTCTAAAACCGAATGAGTTGCTTTTCAGCAAAAGAAAAGGAAAGCCCCTCAGCCCACTAAATTTAAAGGAAATGAGTTCAGTTTTTTGAAATGCTGCTGATAGTTAAATAAACTGACTGAGGCAACAGAGATGCTGTATATCTGATGCTGAAGCAGTAATTGATAGTTTTTGTTAAAGAGTTATCTGTCTTCCGCAGTATTTTCAGAGTTTGCATGAGATGGAGACCTACAGTATAGGGACTCAATGTGTCTTGCATGTTTTAATACCTTTCTGTCTCGTGTTTTTCTGTCTGTTTTAGCGATTTACTGTAGTTGTGATTATAAAATGTCAGGAAAATCAGGTTTTTCCCTCCAAATGGAGGAATATGACATTAAATTAATTAAAGCATCATTAAGTGCAGTTACACATAAGCAATGTTTCCTTTCAATTTACTTTTTTTACCTGATGGTTGGACCCTTGGCACAAGTCAGGTGACGCCAGCGTCCTATTTTCCATGTCAATGCATCTGTCTGTAACAAGGCTTTCACACCAAAAGTGCAAGTTTGACCGCAGCAGCAATAATTTCCAATGAACAGAGCGGCTGTGCTCTCACTCATAGCACGATGCTGATTTTCCACAGTTTATTTGCAGCCAAAGTTAAACTAAATTAAACTTTGACCCCAAATCTCCACAACCCGTGTCCAGTGGGATTCTGACATTGATGAGAGACAGACGTTATGGTCGCGGCAATTTTACTGTTAAAGCGAATGATGCAAAAGGTCATGCTGTTCGAATCTGAATTCCAACCCTATTGGGACTTATAGAGGACTGGTCTGCTAAGAAAATTTGTATTTTGATTCTGTCCACTCTGATTAGTTATAGTAGCATCTTATTCAGCTCCCTAGCGGCTCTCCCTTCTGTCCTATACCTTGTGGAAACTATTCGCTCATAATGCGCATTTGGTCGGAAATTGCTTCAAGTGTGTGATATGGGCCTCAAGTGACATGATTCAAATTAAGTGACACAATCTTTGTGTGTGTGTTACAATTTTATTTCGGTCCGGGGCTTTAGGGAAGGCTCACAATTTAGATAGATGATTCTGTATTTTTCTCTTTCATTACCATTTTACATCATTTTGTTTCTGCCTGGCTTCATACATGCTGCTGATAGTCAAACAAACTGACTGAGGCAACAGACGGACAAGGACATGTATATAAAGGAAATGCAAACCCAGCAGAGCATTAAGATGTCTATTCATTCCTGGGATATTTTTCTTGCAAATTGATGCATTTTGCAACAAAACTTGCCACAATATCTTTAGCACAAACTATTAACGTGTCACAGTCAATGTGAGAGAGTTGTAGAGGGGTTTCTTTGAATCTGACACTGTTAAACTTGTACTGGGTTTACTGTTGATTTTGATGTGCAAAATGCATCCTCTCCAGTGTGCCACACTTTCACTGACAGATCTCTGATTGGCTGAAAACAACGTCACTGTCAGATAGCTCAAAATATAATAATTTAGAACGTTTTGGTTTTTTTTACCTTGTACTTCCTAAAAGCAGTGAAGAATTCGGTTGATACGTAGTTCTGTGGAGGTTAAAGTTATTGAGGAACATCTGACATGAGCTTTTATCGTCAAATTTCAATTGACCCTGGGAGGAAAAGCAAAGGAAACCGAAATCAAACAGTCTTCAGTGGAAAATCTTATATCAGTGGATCACATCCGCTCAGTCGGACTGTTCCCTGACTGTATTTAGAATAGACTTCTACATTTCTCAACAGTAGAGTGCCCCAGCCACATTAAATGTGCCAATGTACATGTACTTCACACAGATGCCAATATTAATCGTTTGAATTTACAAAGATACACTCATAAACTTTAAACCAATATGTATTTGGTTATAGTTGCTATCTGGTAAAATGTGACTATTGATACCATGTGGCAGGTGCATAAAGTGGTTTATTATTCATAGTCATTTTGTTACAGAAAGTTTAGGTACTGGAATGAAAATGACTCTTCAGTCACATATTTTTGTTTTGTTGTGTTATTTTGCAATACCTCCTTTTTTTAAAATATATATATATATATATATATATATACAGTATATAAAAATACAGTGCATAATGTATTTTTTTGCATCTGATGATCCACACATGATTGATTGCACCGATTTTAGATGCAGCAGCCACCACTAGAATTAACAAGCAGAACCAAGTTGGGGTCTTTTTGAAACAAATTCCATTGCTGGCACAGCAGGAAACGCTGTACCTATTTTTAACCACAAACATGCAGTTTTTTTCAGCCGGGTGACACATGGGTGGGCGCCAATTAGTTCACAGGAAACCCACAGAGGCAAACACTGAGATAACTCATAGTATGTCTTCTCCACAGGGTGACATTGCACCAGAAGCAGAAGAAGCAACTCAACAGGTCTAGAAAGATCGTAGTTTGGAGGAAGAGTTTGATTCTGATTATTAGATGAAAATCGACATTTCATATATCTTTGCGTATAACAGCAGAGTACAATTTTATACAGTACACTATGTGTGATTTCAGCATTCATTTGTACTGTATACTGGCCTTTAATAAGCAACAATTTGGCAAGAAATTAAAGCTTTTTGTTGCGCTTTTTTGTTGCAGCGGATATGAATTTATTTATTTGGAATATCTTTCAATAAACTGCCACTGCTACTACACAAAGCACCTGATCGATAATACATCAAGTATCTCACTCACATTTTCTTTCATTCATTGTTTGACAATATATATCATATTCACTGACTGACCCGCTGATTCATTCACTTATTCCTTCATTTTCACTTATTCCGCATTGCT
>CALSBV010010478.1:2020334-2070488 GCA_943590825.1 Bovichtus diacanthus
CAATAAAGGCCTTTTAATTGTTTAAAAAGAGACGGCCTTGGAGTTTTCTTGTGATTGTTGTGTCTACACGTATCCTTATCCAAAGAACTCCTCACACATGGTTCCCACGGGTCCAAGTTCATGAATTTGAGGAAGAAATATAATCAAAGGCCTTGAAAGATTTTGAAAATAGGAATACATAGACATGGCTCATTCAAGTGCTTGAATTTATATATTTTTTGCAAGAATCAAAATTTAAGTTATTTAGATTTTAGGTAAGAGAGCACATAGTCTGCCATCACTGTAACAGCACAATGAGAAGTGTTCACACATTCAAGCCTCTTTCTCTTCTTGTTGTCTGTGGGCTTCTGTAAAGCCTGACAGTTCTCATTATAAAAAGTCTCAGTGTCGTAACAGTACTTAGCTTTGATCCGTGTCTCAAACTATGCTGTGTTGTGGCCTTGAATTTGATGTTTAAGAAGGTTTGGGAAGCCTGACCCGGAAGTGCTCATACCCAAATATTTCTTTACAATTAAATCAATTATTTACTGGTTGATTATTGACTGACTGACTAATTCATTCACTTAATTCACTCATTCATTATTACCTTCTTCCATCCATACTCTGACTTTAACACTTTATTCATTCCTAAATGTATTTCAGTTAATTATTCACACAATGAGAGAATGATTTACAAAATGATTTCACTATCACTCACTCACTCACTCACTCACTCTCTCACTCTCTCACTCTCTCACTCACTCACTCTCTCACTCTCTCACTCACTCACTCACTCACTCACTCTCTCACTCTCTCACTCTCTCACTCTCTCACTCACTCACTCTCTCATTCTCTCACTCACTCACTCTCTCACTCTCTCACTCACTCTCTCACTCTCTCACTCTCTCACTCTCTCACTCACTCACTCTCTCACTCTCTCACTCTCTCACTCTCTCACTCACTCTCTCACTCACTCTCTCACTCACTCTCTCACTCACTCACTCACTCACTCACTCACTCACTCACTCACTCACTCACTCACTCAGCTTTCAGTGACTGCAGCTGACACACTGGACCAGATTCATTCTGTTCTTCAGTCTTTCTTTAAATCTGCTGAATTGTGCATGGAGTTTGGTGTGTGTGACTCTGTGTACCCTGATAATCCAAACAGAGTTTACTCACAGCGGTTAAAGTCAAATATTCCATTTCTGGGCTCACTGAATGTGTTTGAATGCACAAAGGCTACATCTGTGAATACATAACCGGTGCCGTACGAGCTACTAGTTAGCTAAAATGATTTTAGATCAATAAATCAATAGCCTCAATATTGGAATTTACTTTGTGACCTCAAAAAAATGAATGTCACTATCATAAATACAGCTAAGATTATTAATTAACAAAATGGTCTTAAAGAAGCGATTAAAGTGAAGGCATGATATTATCCGCACTGATGACACATTTACTTAATTGTCTGTCACAGTTAAAGAGGCTGTAAGAAGGCGGTTCACACCTTTTGCAGAAAAAGGCTATAAAATTTGGCGTAATCTGAAGTATAGATGCTGTCCTGAGATGTAATGAAACATGAGCTTGTAGAGACATTTTAATGACATTAAAGTGACAGGAATTATATCAAATCTTTAATCGCTTTTAACTCGTTCTCTGTGCTTATGTGTCTGTTATCTAACATTTAAGCAAAACAACACACTTTGCAGTCTATTTTCATTCAGTCTCATGCTTAATTTTCAGACATTTTCTGTGAACCAGAAATCGTGTGCAGAAGATTTCTTGCCCACACAAAGAGACACTGTGGCTGCAGGAAAGAAATCTACAAATCAACCATTTGTTAACAGTAAAAATTAAATGGAATTTTCCATCAGTGCTGTGGTAGCAATTTCAATCTGCCAACTGCAGTCTAATGAAGAGGCAGAAAACCATGACTGTATAAAACCAGGAGTTGGCTGAAGGGAAAAAAGGATTTACTGTTAGTGGCCTGCGAAGTAAAACAAAAATCCTAAAAGAGGACGTTGTGGTTTCTCTGCATAATCCAACAGACGTCAGGGAAAGGCTTCCAAAATAGCTGCGTGGACCTGGCCCAAGGAAAATGAAACTGCAAAGTCCCTTGAACATAAAGACGTTTTTTACCCAGGGACGTGTGAGCGAAGCCAAAACTGGTAACAGTTGTCCGCAGGGAGAATTATTTCCACATCCTGTTTCGAATAACGTCATAGCATTTATAACATCAACTACCAAATATATGATAACATAACTCTTCATAAAAAACATTCCTAGCAGTTTTGTATTGGCATCCTGCCTGATCATTATGTAACTGATGTCAGATCCATGAGAGAACAGCCAACTAAACAAAATTAAACTTCAGCTAGTTTAGGATTCAAGCCACTGGAAATAGCTGTTTCCCCAATTCCACAGTCGCATCAGACAGTGTGTATCCTGCTACTCTCATTCCTTCATCATAACGTTTAAAGGGTCAACGTGCAAAGAGAACAACTATTCACCTAAAACGTGCAGGGATTTCATGGCAAAGGTAGTCACTGGGCCCACACTCATGCACACTAATGCAGCAGTGCCAACTAAATCTAATTTAGAGGTTATTCATTTACATATGTGAGCACAGAAAATAAAAATTAACCGCAGCTCTCACCTCAAAAGGAGCCATCAAGAACGCACTAATTGGAGAGGATCAGCCGAGAGAGACGAGGAGCAGAAAGGCACGATGACAAATTAACTGCATAAGAGGTGAAGGAGCATAAATACATTTAAACCGACCTGCTGCAGTGAATGAAATCAAAAGGAAAACAGAAACTGTGGAAGACAGTGGGAGGGTGTGTGTTGTGTGTAAGAGCGTGTGTTGTGTGTGAGAGTGTGTGTGTGATCAGGGAGGGAGGGGGAGGCTGCGAATGTGCCACTGTGGGAAACAGTCGAGCAGTTTGGTTAATCACACAGGTCTCGAGTTTACATTCAACAGATATTTGAAGTTGACAGGAGCAGTAGTTATTTGAACAAACGGTGCAGTGAAAGTGACATTTAAACCGGCACCACGGACGTGCGCAGACATTTTGCGGACCAGTGACTCAATTCAACCACCACCTCACCACTGTACTGTCCCGATGCTTCATCTTAACATTGGTACGGTGTAAAGTTTCGGATCAAGCAGCATGTCCTAAGTAGCATGACCACTCTAGAAACACGCTTGTTTTTCGACACATCCCCGTCTCCCACATGTCACATTTATACACATCTTATTCGCAGTAGGGCTGCAACTAATTATTATTTTTATTATGGGCTAACCTGACGATTTTTTTCTTGATTAACTGACTAATCTCTTAGTTAAAAAGAGTGAAAAATGGCCATCACAGTATCCTAGAGCACACAGCGGCTGTCTGACCAACAGTCCAAAACCAAAAGATATTCAATTCAGTATAACGTAAGACCAATATGCAGCCAATTTACAACCTAGAACTTTAACATTTTTGGTGTATATGCTCAATTTTATTTTGATCAACTGATCGATTAATCGACAAAACACAATTATTTAACATATATGCGCTAGCCTGGCTCTGTCCAAAGGTAACACATACGCCTACTAGCACCTCTAATAAATATCACTAGCTATCATGTCTTATTTGTTTTATTCCAAACAAAAACCTTTGCGTAAAAACGACAATTTGTGGTTTTACTCGGCGATATGCGAGTTAACTTGTGGCTTAGCAACAATCTTCTCATGTGACTCTCAGCAAGAAAGCGAACATTTCCTAAAAAAATGTTTGCGGTTACGTTTAGGCTCTTGGTTGAGGTTAGGGAGAGATTTTGACCTTGGATTAATGCAGAAAAAGTCAACAGTGACTTAAAGCATAAAACAAATTGTGTTTACTTTAACATTTAACCAAAACCACAATCTTGCTAACCTTAACAAAGTGCTGCACTTTACACTCCCAACATGCACCCCGACATCCTCTCTACAATTTCTCTTTTGGAATATTTAGTTAATACATTTCCTGTCATTATCGGGGACACAAATTAGTAGTTTACAAACATAATGTCTTATTGACAGAATTGCAAAAATAGATATGGAGAAAAAACACGAAATAAAGTGTGTAAGAATTGGTTGGTAGATATTTCAGTAGCAATGATTCACCCGTTGGCCAGCTGCTGCTTTGAATTAATTTCTGTAAAATGCTCTTTCTTCCCCTCGGCTCTCTATTTCTGTTTACAGTGACAATGCCCTGAAGAGAGAAGCGACAAGGACGATGTACAACACCCACAATGATGTTCCTTTTATAAAGCTACTTTAACCTTGACTAACCAGTAAACAATTGCCTTATTAAGATGTTGGGCAAATATGAGGTTCAGGTTATCTAATGCAACATGACGAAATCAGTGAGAAACGGCATGAATACTGAAAATGTCCCCACGTACACATGACAAAGATCGAACAGCTTAAATACGCATGAGCACAAAACCAACACGAATATAGTCACAATGCCGTGCACTCCATATTAAAATGCAAGTTTAATGCAAACCCATAACTGAGTAAATGACCTACACAAGCCATCCATCCTTTTATTATCTAAACCCAAACCAAGGACCTTCTTGCTGTCGAGATGATGGTGCTCGACACCGAGCCACTGTGCCGTCCCGCCTACATAATGATAACTACGTCGTGTGCATTCACACACAAAGAAGGAGCTGTGCCGTAGACATAAAAAAAAAAGTTCCTCCAGTCACAAACAGAAATGAGTTGTGACACTGAAGGTGAGCTGAACAGGTGCTTGGCTGGCTTTCTTAGAATAATGATTAAAAGAATAACAGGAGCAGGAGCAGTGGCAATAAAACCAATAATCTTTGTAATACTTCAGCCAAGCCACTACCAACATTTCACTTACTACTAATACTACTCCTTGTGGATTGTTTTTATCCAGCCCGCAGAAAACAGAAAAATATGAAGTTACATTTTTGATTTATTGAGGACTGCACAAGTGTTTACTTAAAGTATGAGGGATAAGGAAGTTCCAGAGACAAGAGAAAGACTAATCATGGACGTATAAATGTGATGAAGGAATGGCGATACCGTCACCTCATCCGCTGTGTAACTGACTACAAGCGGCCACATTCCTACCACTATTTATCCCCTTTTTTCACAAACAACATAATTTCCCGACTCTTCCCGTCTAAAACCGGCACGCGGTGAATGTTATTGTTTGTGGCAATCTGCGCTCATCAGTCTCCCCTCCAGCCAACCCCCTCTCACTGTAACTCTCATCTCCATGTAAGTGTCCTTACATGCGTATGAATTAGCACTACGGCATTATGGTACACAGTAGCCCTTGTGTGCACAATTACAAATCAAACCGTTTGCATGGATCGAGATGAAGTGTGTGTGGGGGGGATCGCGGCCTTTGCAGACCCTGAGACTGACTCATCGTCATGTAAGCGAGTCAAGCCCCGGCATGCCGATTGGTTGCGTACAGCGTTCGCATGTACTGCACACACACAAACGCACATACCCGCACACATGCATTGCACACACAGTCAGATACACCCAAGGCTCTTTAGAGCGAGCATTAGTCACTCCACATAAAAGCATCTAGTCACTCCAAAGCATGGAGAGCAGAGAGAACGAGTGGGAGACGAGGTCTGTAGAGGTCTGGTCGTGGCAGCCATTTTCCAGCACGTACAATCGCTGCTCGGGCAGGACAAAAGCCGAGAAAGCTTTAATGTTGGAGAGCCGGGCTCAAGTTTACATAACAGTGATCGATACAGGAGGAGAAGCCCCCCTGATCCAGGCTCATCTAGGATTTGTGTTTTCCATGTTCACGCCGGCCTAGACTGACCATGGGGTGAAACTTGAGGTCGTCTGACTGTAATAGATGTTGACTGCTCACGTGGCACTTACATAACTGGATATTACCTATCAGCATTTAACATTAACTGTTGTCAGGCTGTCCAGAACTGGTGGGAAAAATACTCTGATAAGCGGCGTGTATTCAGTTCGTACGTAGCAATGAATAATGCTCTGATTTGATCTGAAACTTGAATTGTGGTTCGTTTAATAGCGCCACAAGTGAGTAATATACCGTGCGTCTGTAATGTCTGCTAGATAATGTTGATACACTACTCACTGACAGTGCTATCAAACTGTGTAAGATGCAATCATTGAAACATTTTGTCAAGCTGCTGCTATCTGACAAACCAAGAAGAAATGCAATGAAAGCAAACAGGTTTTGGTGAAAAGATAGAAGCAGAAGAGGGACTCTTACTAATGTGCTGGACTGTGCTGCATAATATAGTGAGTGATGACGAAGCAACGTACTGTTCAGTGCATTGAGATTTCCAACTAATTGCAGTGTCAACTGTATCAGCTATTTTTTTCTTAGTCCTGTGTCAAATGGCCTTGTCATATTTAGTCAACCTCATCCTGTGACTTTAGTCAAGTTGCAGTTGCCTCAAAGTCTGGACATTTTAGTCTTATCTTAGTCAAAGAAAACTCCTTGGCTGACATAGAATACCTTTTAGGAGAACCGACTTAGAGCCTTATTAATGTTTTTCCTTAGCGATAAAGGGCTCCGAAACAAGTTGAAAGATATACAACCCTGAAAGTTGTTATAGCAAATGTGTTTGCGAGCAGTTTCCTATTTACACATCCAGGAGACCCGGAGCAACATTATCTTCCCATTGGAGTCATGTATCTGTCACGTATGAATTTAAGTCCAGTTTTTACTATCCTTGTTTTAGTCTCCACTAACTCCAGGGAAACATCTAATCTGGGTCTTTAACTTTCTTCACCAACTTTGTCTGTCTGCTGTTTGTTGCGGGGCAGGTGCACAACCTGTGGGCCCGAGCGTGTTTGCTGTAAATGGGATTAACGAGAGCAGATGGAACCACGGAGTCAATTTGCAGTCTGTGCATCCAAAACAATCAGCTGAAAGAGGCTACAAGCCTCCATAGAGATGCAGAGTTAGTTATAATTCTACGCCATTTGAACAATAATGACCATTCATTTATGGACCTTTCATTTTGGTTAATAATACTCCTTATCATTGAATTAAACACACTGTTCTAAAAAGATTTTTAAAAAAATTTAAAAACTCCACACTGCTGCTTGAACACTTCCCATTCTAGTGTTTATAAGAAATGAAAACATACCATGAAATAAGTTGTAATGTAAAGTAGGATGTTATGTAGTAAAGGTTAAGACTCTAAGAGATGTACGTATGCTATGCTGTAGCCTAATATAGCAGGCCTACATTAATAATGTAATTTGACTCTTCATCAGTCAGGGCCTCTCTAAAGCCTACTCATGTTATTTGTGCTACATTATTCAACAGTGTATGTCCAAAGAGCAGATGTGTTGATTAAAAAAAGCTCCAGGGTTGTTATAAACCTTCAAGTTCAGTTTGTGTGTAATAACTGTGGACTGCAATTTAAATTTAAATGTGCTTTGCAAAATAAATTAGTAACTGCACAAGTGTCACATCACATCTAGACATTATAATGTAGACAATGACAGCACATTAATGTGACCCCACAATCCCCATGTCATGAGGTTTGCTTTGTCCTACACGAGTCCTTGGTGCAGAGGAAAAGGAGAATTTCTGTTTTATTCATGAGGTATTTTTAGACAAACTGTTTGAACAGCACATGGTCGCCATTTAACTGCAGGTCTGATTGCCACTGATCCTACGAGAGATTATGAAAACGAAGAGTGAAATCAAATGAATCAATAATGGATCAAATCCTTTTGACATGCAAAGACTTTTTTGTTGACGGTTAAGGTTTGAGGGAAAAGCAACCAACGTTTTCTTTTCAAATATTTACACATCCAACCGCCAAAATAAGAAAGTCTTAAACAATCATAAGCCATATGTTGTTACTGCTATTTTACAAAGAGATTTCAGCTGATTAGACTCTAATGGGCCGCATCTTACATGACAAAAGCAAAAGCAGGATATGGCCACATCGTTCCAAAGTAAAGTGAGAGATTGTGTATGTAAAACTTCATGCTTAAACCCAGTATTACCAGAGTTATATATAAACAAACCTGATGAGCGGCACGGTATGACCTTGTAAAGCATTTGCTATGTTTGGTGTGTAAGTCATGCTGCTAAATTTGGTGGACAATTTTGCGCAGCATTTGTGCAGAGACGCAGAAGGACACAGAGATTTCAGTTTGTGAGACATTCAAAAGGCCTTAAACAAAATGAAACTTTATCCGTCTGTTCTATACTCACAAAGCCAGTCCTGTTGATGCACTATATATGCTCAAGATTTCCACCTATGGCACGGGTTAAAAAAACAACAACATCTTACGACTCTTTGGACGACTGATGTTTTACCGTTTGTCGAACTTTCTTTATAATGCTGACACTTCATTTTAACTAAATGTTATCCATTAAGATTATCTGCGTTTATCCAATTTTTTCAAGACTGGATTGAATGATAAAATTCTTGCTTCTTGACACTAATAGTTTACCTGGCATACATCCAAACCACTTATCCAGGTAACTCTGGTTAATAGGGAATGGGCCATCCTATATAAATATTTACAGACCTACATGTTTACAGGTGACTCCTAAAGTATAGGCATAGCTATCGCGTTCACTCGCCAATGATTTTGTAGACACATACCGATGTGTGTGTGTGTGTGTGTGTGTGTGTGTGTGTGTGTTTCTTGATTCCCACAGTGCGATCAGCATCTGCGGCCACTCCAAAAGTTTACAGGACCAGCAGGGCGTCGACCCTCCGCTCACCAGCTCATCTTCACAGGGAGCGGAAGAAAAAACTTTTTTTACGGTTGAGCAGCTGCTCCATTTAATCAAATCTGAAGCTTGTTCATAAAAAGCTGCGGCGCGGTGGGGTTTTAGGTAGCACTCTGGAAAATGAGGGGGGGAAAAGCCTAAACTTGATATGACAAATCTTTGAAATGCTTACCTTTCCCAATGCCATAACAAATCTGTAATCCTCTGTTGCCCCAGATTGTCTGTGTGTGACAGCAAACTTAATCAACATTTTGACCACACATACCTCTGTGTATACTGCAGGTAAACTGACAGAGAAGTTTACCTCACCATATCGTAGATATTGATCTATATATATATTTTTTTTTAATTTGACATAATTTTGGAACCTATTAAACCAAATCAGCATTTCTCTTTTAAACATGCAACAACTGCTGTTTTCTTTAATAACTGTAAGGCAATAGCGTGAGCTTACAAAAGCAGTCGAGTTTTCTGTGGTTAGAGAAACCCAACACGGGGGCATATGTGTAATTAGCAATACAATCTACACGCCTAGAATGAAGTAACATAATAAATCCTGCGATGCTGCCGGAGAGAGGGATACAGAGGAGGGTGCAAAGAATCAGGTTGCTATTCTTCAATAGAGTGACATTATGTCACCTGCACGAGCTGGTTTAAATTTACACTGGGCCTGTAATCCCAAATGTGCCTTATTAACTACTCTCGTCAGAATGGGAGGTGACAAACAGTCTTTGTCAATGAAAGGGCAGGTTGTCCAACTCTTTGCTACACAGCACGTATGCAGTTTACAATGACAAAGGTGGCCATTTTTGAAACAATAGCCCCTGATCTCAGACAGAGGTCAACAAGAGCAGGCTTCCTATTTCTAGTCATTGACGGTGGATTTTTTTGTTATTTATTTCTAACGTAAACCTTTTGGGGGCTACTTTTCAAACAGAATGTTTTCACTTTGAACGTTACCAGAGCAAAGGCTTTTAGGATGACAACTGAACGGTGTGAGCGAATGTAATGCTGTCCCACGAGTAACGTTGCTGGATTGTGAACTTCCGCAAATTCAATTAAGAGCAAGGCAGTCGCTAATGTTAGCCTTAACTTGTAGTTAGTTAATAAAACACTCATTGGCTTCGAAGTCAGTAGGTTAGCTGTGGGATACAACTTGAGCCCTGTTTAGTTTTTTGTTTGTGTACTAATTGGCACCATTAAAGTATGCAGAATTATCTGTCTGTAGTTACTGTTTACAGTGTACTTATGGTCAACTATAGCTGGATTATTTTGATAGTGAAGAAAACTTAAAAACCCTGATGATTCCAGGCAAGTGAGGATACTACTGCGGGTAGTAGGCTAGTTAGCTGGACATGCTAACAATTGCAGGCTAATTTAGAACATAGAAACACACTTTGTAATCCATTCCTAACTATTTTTCTGTGTTTTTTGTTTTTGGAAAGAGGGTCATGCTGGTCATGCTTTCTCACCTGCTTGATTATCTTAATCTCACTACTCGCTGCCTTTGGCTCACTCTTTTTTGGCTCACTCTTTCTCTCAGCTTTCTCTGACCAATGGGTTTGGAAAGCAGCCCAGCAAAAAGCCGAGTCAAACTGCATTCTTAAAGTTAAAATTGATGAAGGAATCCTGTCCTCTTTGAACCATTTGTTCATGATTTTACAAGAAGGTAACCTGAGCCGGCTCATTTTTAAAAGGGACAACAATTACCGTAAATACTCACACGATGACAACTGCTGGGATCGTGTGTTGTGTGTGTTGGCAGCGAAGGCTAGCTGACAGCCCTTTATCAAGCCTGATTAATGCATTGGCAAGACAGACGAATGGAGAGACGTTCCAGACTCATCAAATGCCACTTTATTTTTCTTCTTTCTTTTTTCTTTTTCTTTTCTTGCTTTGGTTACTTCCAAGGAAAAGATTTTATCAGTGTGGCATGACGGCTCATCTATGAATAGATTATTTACAATGATGACTTGATACAGTACATGTCAGACTCTTTATGCAAACAACCAGGCATTATTATTTTGTTCCAGTTTGTGTGATTTCGGTTAATTAATGATTTTTCCACTGAATCATTACATTTATGAAAAATTGACCAGCTGGATCAGTGGAAAAACTGTGGGAGCAAGAAAAACTTTCCTGCTCAAATTCTTAACAGTTAGTCTTTTATTTTTAGTAGGCAATAATGTGCTGATACAATGTTTAAAGGGGACATATCATAAAAACCTCGTTTAAAGAGACAGGAGTGTTTCAGACAGGTTGATTAACGGTAAATGGACTGCATTTATATAGTGCTTTTCTAGCCTTCGCGACCGCTCAAAGTGCTTTACAACACAAGTCAGCATGCATGATTTCACTTATTTAGGCTGATTAGGTCTGTTAGACTGTGTATGTTGAAAGAAATGTAGCAATGTAGCAGGGATGAAGGGGACTGCAAGCTGTGCCTTTAAGAATTCAAATTGAGAAGTTAAATCAAACACTAAATCTGCCCATGATGCATTACAGAAACATCCTGCCACTTAATGTCACCGTTAATTCTCCCCTCTGGAAATAGGATACGTTTTATCTCTTCTGATCCCACATTTGTGATTACATGTGTTTCATGTTCTTCTACTGTAGCAAACATTAAAAAGCAGAACGTGGACACATTATAAAAACGTATAAGAGGGGTTTGAATGGCTGTGCTTTCTAGCAAGTCAGCATTGACTTGTGTTAAAAAATAAAATAAAAACGTGATCCCCTTTCATTTTATGGCAGGAAGAGAACAGTGAAATAAAACTATTTATCTCATTGCACATGACGCATTCAGTTGCCAGTTAATTAAGTATACCCAGCTAGAACTAATGCAGCGATATCCAATACAACACCCAGGCAAAAAAGCCTAAATCGTAAAGATATGTGATTTTTAACTACATAAATAAATTGAGCTTGACTTGACCGTTATGAAGTTTATAATGTTATTTGTTGAAGCTGTTTTGGAGAAGTGTTGATTCAACATGTAGGTCATTTTGGAGGCTGTCATTCTTTACAGATATTAGCTAAATATTAGCTAAATTGGTATAAACCTTAATAAACTCTCCGAATAGCACAACACATTTCAACAGGGCCACATTTAACTCCAGCCTTTAAAATGCATGAGACTGAATTAGTTTTCGCTTGTTGGATGTCATAGCCATAATTGTATAGTATCCTCTTAACTCCTCTGCACTGTATGGATGTTCTCTTTGTTTATGTGTGTGTTATCTTTGGGTACCTCAGATTCCCCCTGAAGTCCAAAGACATGCAGGTCAGGTATACTCGAAACTCTAAACTTCCTTCAGGAGTGAAAATGAGTGTAAATGTGTTTGTCTGTCTTTATTTTAGCTCTGTGAATAACTTACAACGCGTCCCTGCCTCTCACCCAGTGCATGCTGGGATGGGCCTCAGCCTCTTGTGACCCTGAGCAGGTACAAGCAGATGTAGAAGATGGATGGATGTCTTGGCTGTAGGTAGGAATCATTTTCTGAATGGCTAAATGAGCCATTTGTCAGCAGGGTCAGCTGTGACTTTGACCTCTGGCTGTCAGCACAGTTTGGCTTCTGTTATGCAGAGCGAGTTGTTTCAACACAGTAGAATCTACTGTCACATAAAATGTGGACTGTGGGGTGTGAGGTGCCTAATTCAATAAAATATTTGTAAATGTAGATGCCAGCGTGATAACCACAGTGGAATCCCTGAATACTGGTCTGTTGTATTTAATCTACACAGTTTGAAAATATCTGATTAACTCAGAGACATTTTAGTTGTTCTGCATTTTAGAAGTTTTTACCAGTTTATGACCATTATACACTGTTTGAAATAGCATCATTTTTTTCAACAATACTGGTCACACACACACACACACACACACACACACACACACACACACCAATGCATTTTCCCCCAGGTTTGCTGTATGTTAGTTAGTTGTTGATATTAACTGAAATATTAAAGTTATACTTTAGGAATATTAATATATCATCTCATGTACACACCCTACACTGGCATTTTGACCTGGACTCTGCCATGAATGAGGTAGTATATTTCATAAGACATCCTAGTTAAATCGTTTTTAAAAAAGAATGCATTGAATCCTTAAAATGTGGTCTCTAAGACAGTTTGTAATTGTTCTTTAGAGTCAAACATTGCCAAACAAATGTGTTATTTATTCAAGTACAACAAAGTGATTGCCACACAGAAACCCTGGGGTCTTTGGGGCCCCTGAAAGTCTTGGTCCCTTGGGCAATTGCCCACGTTGCCCTGCTGATAATCCAGCTTTGGTTCAATGTGACTCTGACCATTAGAGTTCATCCTACAAGAAAGCATGAATCACTGTGGTTCACTTTTGTTTGTACTGTGTACTAGAATGGAGAAGTGTAAACAACATGTATCAATGAGCAGTCCATCCACAAGAGTGTAACACTGTAACTATGTCAACTATGTGACTTATTATTACTTTCATTATCAGTAATCTGTCATTTCATATCAAATAATTAATCAATGAATCATTTAGTCCATATAAGACATACATATTGACTAAAGCACATAGCTCCAATCACCTAAAATGATATCTTCCAACTGTTTATTTTGTTAAGGAAGTCTTCATGTTATAATGGTATAAAATGGGGGGCAAGCAGCAAACAATCACACCGGAGAAGCTACAACCAGCAAATGTTTCAACTGTTGATCTCGACTCACTTGTACTATTATTACATAACCTAGTCTGACATTATGTACCGCACACTCACTTTCTTCCCACCTCCCCTCTGTGTCCTTTGACAGGCATGGAATACCTTTTGAGAAATAACCATAAATAACTCTCATTTTGTCACATGGCCCGGCCATATGGTCTAAATCTGCACTACAAAGACTCGCCGTGCATGTGACAAGGAGACGCTATGAAGAGTCAAACCCATTCAGCTCTGTTCTGCGGCTCAGGATGATACAGGCTGTTTTCACAGTCGGCTCAGCAGCTACAGGCCTAAGAATATGCCTGACCCACACACTTTGCTTGAAAAATGTTTCGGATTGCGCCTCTTGCCATAAGCCACATTATGTAAGTGCTAAGTGTGAGGTATCAAGAGGAGTTGGCACCATGCCAGGCTGCGTGTGTGTGTGCGTGTGCGTGTGTGTGGGGTTGTGGGTGCAGGTGTTGAAAATATCTTGTATGAATAGTTCCTCTGAGGATATAAACACAGTGCAATAAATTATATTATGCGGATGCAGTGATAATGTGCTGAGGAATGCAGAGGAGCGCTGATGGAGCGAGTGACTTGCAGTACTTTATTTATTTGATATCTTTTGTGTCTTTTGGGATCCTATCAGCTTCCTATATAAACCAGGTGACCCCCCATGGGGGACAAACTTACACTACTTAAAGACCCCTCCACACATGTTTTGTATAAAAACATAAACATACTCTGCTTTGTATATTAATTTGTGTCTGATAGGTCCCCCCCCCCAAAAAAAAAAAGAAAAAGAAAAAAAGAATGAAATCATCTTAAAATGAAATCTACTCCTTCCTCATTGTTAAACATCGAGAATCGATGAAAATGCAATTATTTGACAATTCAACTGCTGGGCACAAGAGTTCTCTTACTTGACTTTAAGGTCTAAGTCTCAGTGTTGCACTAAAGGCCTCCAGTATCCACATCACACTTGTGTTTTTCAACAGACACATTTTCAACAGATTTCTGAATAAATATCTTGAGAATGTGAAGATTTAGGCAGCAAAAAAGTTAAACTTTTCACATTTGAAAATATAAAAGTCACAAAAAGTGGTTAAGGCTGATAAATGTAATGAAACAAAAATATCCTGGCCTCATGTGTGACAACGTTATCATGCTACAGCTACAGATACTGTGGAAGGCGAGAATACCTTTCAATAAGACAACTACACAGAGATAAAACAAGGTCGTTTGTTGTGAGTGCAATCAAGACTGTCCAACAAAGCAGGAAGTAAACCCCGTAGCACTTTAGCATTACTTTCTGAGTTATAAAAAACACTACAGCATCATTTCAGACACTATTAATGAGCCACAAAATCAATTGTGGTAAGTCTTCTAAAAACCTTTGGCATAAGTTCTCAGGAGGCTGCCCTGATGTCACTTTAGATGAGATAATTACAGCTATTATTATGAATGAAAAGGTGTTTGTAATTTTGTTGGATATCAGACCTGAGTGTAGCATTAACGTTGTGCAGGAGAAACACAATGAGCCATATTCGGCCAGCGTCCATCTACAGTATTTTACGCACAAGTAATCATGCGTCATTTCTTTGGTCTAGGGGACAGCCAAGTGTTGGAAATAAATGTCAGGGTGAGATATTATTAGATATGCTGTATATCTAAAGATGGCACGTAGTGAGTGTTGCATTTATTGTATTTATCCAATATTTGTCCGCATTTTCAGGAGCATTATTGGCTCTCTCTCATGGAGTTCATCATCACTGTCACACAAAAACTGCAGGCTACATACCTTGGAAGACATCCACATCCCGGTGATCCTCTGAGCTAGGAGATAATCATAGTCCTCTTGAGAAAAAATTATATTTTGTGCACAAAGTCCAGCGGACAGGAGAGGAAGTTGCTCACAAACTCCCCTCCGAGGAGTTTCCACATCAGAGTCGTTTTTGCTATAGCTTTCCATCTGCGTCCGTGTAAAGGGATATTGTCATTTTGAGGTGGTTTAAATGAAACTGGGGAAACTGTTGTCGCCAAGGCGCCAAGCCTGTCCGTACAAAACCTGGCAGGGCAAGTCATTTCTCCAGCCATTATTTTTTTTTTAACTCTGATGTTTCCTGTGCTTAGCTCTCATAGTGGGTCAACAACACAACGCTTTTTGTGTAAAAGCATATTTGTGTAGATGTCATAGAAATAATTCTAGCCCTGGGTTATTTGATGGTAAATGCTATGTCCTAATGAGCGTTTTGTTACATACTAAGTGTTGGAACAGTAACAAAAGTATTTTATCTGTCTCAGGCTTTTCCTTTATTGGAGTCCAATTTTTATTGGCAGAGTTTGAAAGAGGTTATTAATAGCCTTTCGTTTTCTCTCTTTGAGGAAGTTACTCAAACATTCTTCAGCTAAGTGGTCAAAGGCTGACTAAATTATTGCCATTTGCATGGCCTACAGTTTCTGTCTCTGAAATAAAAATCAGCCAAACCCAGCGCAAATTCTACATTAGTGCAAACTAATTTTTAGCTTTATTGCATAACAGCAAAACGATCGTCCCTACCCTTTCTGTTATTGACAGATGAAACATAAAGTGCGAATGCATAGCCTGTCTTGTCTAGACTTTTAATTGTATGTCAGATTTGGAAGCCTGCACAGGTTAGACGAATTAATGAATCAACCCATCAGGCAAATATTCATCAGAATTGTTCGGTTGTAGAGAGGATTTAGGAAAAACCATTGTTGTGAGATGGAGAGAATGAAACATTTTAACCTGCCAATTGGTGACCTGTGTGTGTGTGTGTGTGTGTGTGTGTGTGTGTGTGTGTAAAACTTGTGTTGGGGGACCACCTGCTCTTTTGGACAAACAGTATCATTGTAGGGCGTATTCTTCTTTAGAAAAAATGGGGAAAAACGAAACTCTACTTGTAATCACACGTCAGTCTGGATGGATTTTGAGTTAGTACTGTTTTTCTTGCCTATGTCTGTGCCGTTTCCTTTACTGGGGCTCTTGTCCAGCCCGCAAAGCGACTCCGTCACCCCCTCTTCCATCTCCATATACTCCGCTTTGTCACCCAGCGAGGAACCAGAGGGCGAGCCTTTGAATTTCCTTAAAAGGTCCGGGAAATACGGGCAGCCCGGGGGCATGCTCTCCACCGCCGGCGTCTGGTCTTCGTTATCGGTCTCCCTGTGGTAAAAGTAGTTGAAGTTGGACACTATGACCGGCACCGGGAGCGCGATGGTTAACACGCCGGCGATCGCGCAGAGGGAGCCCACTATCTTCCCACCGACCGTGATGGGCTTCATGTCACCGTAGCCCACCGTGGTCATGGTCACCACGGCCCACCAGAAAGCGTCGGGGATGCTCGTGAAATGAGAGGTGGGCTCGTCCGCCTCGGCGAAGTACACCGCGCTGGAGAACAGGATGACACCTATGACCAGGAAGAAAATGAGGAGGGCCAGCTCCCTCATGCTGGCGCGCAGAGTATGACCCAGGATCTGCAGCCCCTTGGAGTGCCTGGACAGTTTGAAGATGCGAAACACCCTGACGAGGCGGATTATTCTCAGGATGGCGAAGCTCATCGCTTGCTGCCCGTTTTCTTGGTGCTCCGCCAGGTCCGTGCCGAGAGTTATGAAATAAGGCAAAATGGATACAATGTCTATTGTGTTCATAATGTTTTTAAAGAAAACCGGTTTGCTCGGACACGCAAAGAAGCGCACTATAATCTCAAAGGAGAACCAGATGATGCAAACAGTTTCCACGATGAAAAACGGGTCGTTGAAGGGAGTAAATCCATGGTCAGGTTGACTGGAGTTGAGTCGTGGCTGCAGATACTCCTTTTCATCCCTGAACTCCGGCAGCGTCTCCAGGCAGAAAATGACAATAGAAATGACTATAACCAGGACGGACACGACCGCTATCCCCCTGGCAGGGCTCGAGCTCTCCGGATACTCAAAAAGCAGCCAAATTTGGCGCTTGAACTCGTCCTCCGGCAGAGGTTTTTCCTCCTCTTTGACAAAACCCTCATCCTCCCGAAACTTGAGTATCGCCTCTTCCCCGAGTTCATAAAACTTCACCTCCTCGGAGAAGATGTCAAACGGGACGTTCACGGGTCTTTTCAACCGCCCCCCCGACTGGTAATAGTAAAGAATGGCGTCAAAACTCGGTCGGTTCCGGTCGAAGAAGTATTCGTTCCTTAGCGGGTCGAAGTACCTGATTCGCTTGTCCGGGTCTCCCAGGAGCGTGTCCGGGAACTGAGTGAGAGTCTTGAGCTGAGTTTCAAACTTCAGACCCGACACGTTGATAACAACTCTCTCGCAGCAGCCGCACTCGTTGTAAACATTTTCGTATCCGGACTGAGGGCGCCTGTCAGTGAGCGACACGGTCTCCTCCTCATCATCCATGTTACACAGAAAACTCGACCTCTTGCTTCCCCGGTCCCCCTCTTCCTCCTCCTCCTCCTCCTCCTCCTCCTCCGCTTCCTCGGCTCCCTCGGCCTCTTCCTCCTCTATCATGATGTCCTCCTCGGATCCGAGCAGCGCCAGCTCCGAGTGGCGCAGGTCCCCGCCGAGAGTCGTCCGGTTGCGTCTCCACCGTCCTACGCCTCGCTGCTTTTTCCGCTCTCTGAGAACTCTCCGCTGCTGCTCGGGCTCCTGCTGGTGCTGTGGCGGCTGCAAGGAGGAGGTGGTGGAGGAGGAGGGGCGCGAGGCGGTACCGCCGCTGCTGATGTTGGCGCTCGTGGAGGAGGCGGCGCGAGACTGATGCTGGCGGTTGTTAAGGAGATGAGCGCTCGAGGAGGAGGTGGACCCCCCCACGCCGCCGCAGCCAACACCTCCACCTACACCTCCACCACCACCTCCGGTGCCGCCTGCTCCCTCCGCGCTGGACCCACCTTCGGCAGCGGCCGATGCAGCCGCCACTCTCGACTGGGCAGCCTGGCGCTCCCTCTCGCGCTCCCTCTCCCGCTCCCGTGCGCGAGCCTGGGCATATCCGTAAGGCAGGTGACTATTGCACCCGCCGTCCGCACCCACCATGGCAAACTCCATTTTAAGTCAATGAGCGGTTCGGTCCGTGAGCGCTACAGTAAACGCCTCAGGGCGGTGTGGATGGAGGCCAGAGGATAAAAGTTGCAGTTCGGCGCGCGCAGAGAGAGAAAATGAAACATCAACCGGTTCGACCAATCAGTTGTGAATATGAGAATGTCAGAATAACAAACACACCTCAAATAGGTCCATGTTGAGAGTAGTCCATGTGGCTACTTGCATGATAGGAGACATTGATCAGCCTGTTTTCCCGTTTAGGCACAGGCCCCTAATATTTTATGACATCATTACCATAACCAAAAAAATGTGAGGGCCGGTGGCATAGCCTGTTACGCAGGCGCTCTGTGTCAAACTTGCGGCGCCCTTTATTTGTTCGGCATTATAAATCACCAAGTCAACACGCTACAACCAAAACAGTCTGTCCTCGGTTTCCCCGGTGCCCATCAGGTGGTTAATTTCTCCACGGCCGCGGCTTGCGCCCAAATGCGTCTTTTGATACTCCGTGGTCACTCCTGGTTGCCATTTTATGTGATGAGATTAAGAAAAAAAAAAAAAAAAAAAAAAAAAAAAACTGGATCTTTGCTCTTATATTATGGAGCTCCGGTGAATCTGAATGACTTTATCCCGCTGACGCTCTCCGGAGCTGCGAGGAAAAGAGAAGAGAAAACAGCAGTTGGTTTGGGGAAAAAAAGAAGGATGTATTCATATTGATGTCCGTTGTTTTGGCGACCGCATAGTCCATGATACTACGCATGTTTTGCAATATAAGGGTGGTAAAACTTCCCTGGCATATTATTATTATTATAATTATTATTGTTGTTGTTGTTGTTATTACTCAGCTGGGTTTTATAATCCTTGAGTAAACATGGAGGTAGGCTTTCGGAGATGAATGCATGGAAGACATTCATGTTAAGAACAGACATTACGCATGACATTTTTCTGCCCATTAAAATACCCTCCCTTCATTCTGACATTCATACTTACATGTGAAAAGGGGCCAAACGAAATCGCCTCAGCCCCCCTACAAACAAATCTGGAGGAGGAGGAGGAGGGGGAGGAGGAGGGGGGGGAGGTAGGCTAGGTGAGGATGCAGTTCTTCGCTTCTGCCCAAATTCCCGTCTTGAATTAGGGGGGTGATATCACAAATCCCTCGTCGTATCCAACCAGCGACCATATCATCCACTATATACATCCGTGCTCTGACGCACTCCGAGGAGGACACTTTTTGGCTGCGTCTCGACGTCTTGTCTCAATTCAACAGGATCTGTTGCCACTTTAGTCCCGGTTTCTGCTGCATCGCTCCCGGTGTACTGGCAGCAATTATCATTGAGAAATAAAAAAAAAAAAATCAAATGAACAGAAGCAGGTGTGTAAGCAGCGACTTGGCATCAATGACAGCTCCACACGGTCACGGCGAAAAGATGCGATGGTGGGTAAAAGTTTACGTTCACACAGGCGAGGGGAAATGGCCCCATGGTGTGAGCATCACACATCTGTCTGTCTGCCGCTGTAGCCCTACCTATACTCCGGTATCCATCCCATTGTGTGTGTATGTGTGTGTCTGTGTGTGTGTGTGTGTGTGTGTGTCTGTGTGTGTGTGTGTGTCTGTGTGTGTGTGATGATGATGGAGAGCCTCGGCGAGAAAGTCGTTCATGTACCGCAGCGCATGCAGGCGGTGCTCGGTCCTCCCCCAGTGGATGCAGCCGGTCACTGCGCACCGTGCTGCAGTCTCACACCCGAGCCTCCTCTGCCCTTCATCTTCACTGCTGGGTGGCAACCGGTGTCCTTACCCCCAAAAGGTAACGCTTTACTGTCCATTCGTTCCTAAAGTAACGTCGATACGTGTAACTCGCTGGGAGTCGAGCGCAATACGCAGTGGCTCTTGCAGTTTTAGTTGAATCCATCAAAAACATTTGTGTTTTTTTTTCTCCTTTTTTGCCTTTGGAAATTACTCTGGAAGAAGATGCCTGCACGTTCAGAGTTGCCTCCCAAATCAGAGTTTATATTCAGAATGTGTGAACTATATATATATCTATATATATATATATAGATATATATATAAATATATAGAGATATAGATATATCTATATAGATATATATATATATATAGATATATCTATATCTATATCTATATATATAGATATAGATATATATATATTATATATATAGATATATCTGTATACATATAGATATATCTATAGATATATAGATATATAGATATAGATATAGATATATCTATATATATATTATATATATAGATATATAGATATAGATATATCTATATATCTATCTATATATATATATATCTATATATATATATTTGATACCCTTCAAAAAAAGTGTTTAGTTCTATGTTTCAAACACATAAAATAAATCTTAATACATCTGCAATTTCCCCTGTGAGTAAACAGGACACCTAAACATCATTCATGTCCAGTGTTTCTGCCACCCCTTTCATATTTCAATCAGATCACATAAAAGTGAAGGCAACCATTTTAGAAGTGAATTTCATGTATTCCTTCATTGTTATTTTACTACGTTCCAGTTTAGTCAGTACAAATCCAAAAGAAAATTGAGAACAGCATTTAAAATGCCCCTCAGTGTTGTTGCAGAGGAACAATAATTAACCAATATTAATTACCATTGGTCTGATGTTTCTTTCTTAAAGCCACAATCCCTGATCCCGAGAGTCGCCCACCACCACCAAACCTTAAAAACAAAAAGAGCATCATCTCTTAATACAGAGTTTAGCACCAGACAATCAATCATTTTAAGTTAATCATGATTTCTAATTTTGTAAAGGTTTGTTTACATCATTAATCTTAAAGCTGGAGTGCAGAACTTTTGTCTCCCCCCTCTGGCAGTGGCAGTAATCACCATATGCGACGGAGCAGAGTACGGCGGAAGCTAAGTTTCTGGAGTAGATGCTCAGGATGGATTAAAGTAAAAAAAAAAAAAATTGCATGGGAAGACTTGAAGTAGAGCTCACCTGCCGGCATACGTTCGCCAGAGCTAGAAAGTCGCCACAGACACCAAACCTCCGATGTACTGCGACATACAGAGAGCTTTCCCTGGCGGCGAGAGGCCTCATCAGCGTTGTGTGAACTCGTTTGGCAAGCTTCAATGTAACGCATGTTCATTTATATATAAAAGTCCCGCACTCTGTGCTTTTGATGCACAGCCATAAAAGTGGTTTATATTTTGAGTTGAGAGACACAAAATGCAGATTATTAAACATTAAAACAAACTCTTAAGTGACTTGCATGTACGTACATGTTTACTCAAATTCATGTTTCTGTGGAAAACAAACCAGGATGGGCTCAAAGAAATGTAGTTTTTACTGGTTGACTGCAACATTTCCATTGATATTGAAACAGTAATTATCAGTCTATTTTTTTACAACAGGAAGTGACTGGTATTCAACTAGACCCTGATTCCACCATTGATCCTGGCAACAGCAAATGTAGTTTCTAGGATACAGAGCTGTGAGACAAACCTCTATCTACAGGTCAAACACATTGATTCACATTAATCCTGTTTGTTATATTTTGAGGACGTTTCAAAGGGTTTATAGATTAGATAGATCTACAACAGTTTCTGACACTTGTCCATCTAATTTGAATAATATCATTTTAAGCTACAGTTTACAAATTCATATACTGTATAATAAGAGGTCACTTTTTCACCTTTAACCATCTTGTAATAGAAACTGCAGAAAACTTAACTCACTTAATCGTTCACATGAGAGACTTGACTTATTTGAGAGTTTGAAAAATTGCAACAGTTTAACAAATTAATCTGCTCAGGTATTAATTAGGCAAACAATGCATTTCTAGAATGCATTACTGCTTCTTTACGTAATGAGTATTGAAAACCACAGACAAGCCACTATAATGACTATCATGGTGACTTGTCATTAATTTAGCTCTTATTTATATACAGTTTAGTGGAAATAATGCTACTTAACAAAAGGAAGATTGTTTTACTGTAAACAATAAGCAATATGATGATTAGTGACCAAGGAATTAAACAACAATGTGCTGAAGTATAGTCACATGACCATAAAGAAAAGTAAAGCAAAAGATGTTGTAAGTTAGAAACGTAAAACAATAATAATAATAATACATTTTACTTGTATAGTGCTTTTCTAGAAACTCGAAGACGCTTGACAGAGTAAATAAAGATAATACAATTTATTATTCTGTAATACTATAACCCCTTTGCTTTATAATTGTTTTGCTTGAAAAGCAGATGTATTGGTGCTTCCCTGGGAAGTCAAAATGCACGTAGCCTTTTAAAACGCTTTAAAAGCGCTTTAAAAACTTCAAAACGAGACATTTCAGCACTTGGCGAGGTAACTGTTATTGATTAACCACCCTATTGCTACCACATTTATTTGGATCATTTTGTGCTATGGGACAGTAAAGGTCTTATTCATTGCACCTTTGAAACCTCCCAGGTTTAATTTGATTGTGCAGATAATAGTTTTTTCTGCAGGTACACCACCACAGGCCTGGTACTGGGATACACCGCAATCAGTAGCTGAGGCCATTCAATCCAGTTTATTTGATTCAAACTACCCGTTTGACTCAGAAACTCTAATTAGGACAAGAACAGCCTGTTATTGCAGAGCAGAAAACTGATGCAATATTCCTCTAAGGAATCCTAATCATTCCCTCAGGTGTTTTTTGAAATCTCTAGTTGTAATATTCCTGTAGGGATATTTTTGGTTGCCTGTGCAGTCTCTCTCTGAAATGCATCACCCAGTCACTGTGCTTCTTTTTCTTAAGAGGAATGTAAAATCCAATGCGGAGGCTTTTGCTTGTGAAATAATCAGTACTGCTGACAGTGCAAATATCACTCGTTGATTTTTTTTTTTTTTTTTTTTAAAGAGCTCGTCTTCACAGTGGCCTCTCTCTGTATTTTGTACTTACCGAAGACATAAGAGGAGCTCTTCTAGTCGGCACAACATCCACCCACCACACGAACACGCATCATGCACACTCACCTCTTGCACTTCATTGAGCATCCACCTCAGTCAGCACCAGGGGGAGTTGTGAGGTCAGTAATGATAAGAGGTGATAGAGTGGGGATAGAGGGCGCCTTATTACACACACGTTTAGATGCACTTTGAACTGATGCCAGAGCTGCAACACAGCTGCGTCTGTTGACAACACCCTTCAGTATCTTACTGAAACTGAACAAGTGAACGAACCAGCAGATTAAAGAAGTGGCATGTCATTCTGATGCTCATCCTGTAAGCCAGAACATGCATTTATTTACAATTTAGCCTTTTGTTTATAATTAAAGTAAGGACTTTAAACCCAGAAGAATCATTGTGAATATTGTAAATATTGCATTTGTTTCCTCTGTGTTATCTTTACAAGAACGTCTTTCAAATCTGACTGATGAGGTCAGAAAAGTTTGGAGACTTTTGACAGTTAAGTGTGAGAGTTGACGATAACCTTTTAAAAGGGACAATTGGCCCCAAAATCAAAAATAAATGTTTTCCCTGTTACCTGTAGTGCTATTTATCAATCTAGATTGTTTTGGTGTGAGTTGCCGGATTACGGAGATTCCTCACAATGAATTGCAGAGTGTGATAATGCAAAAGTAATTCAGAAATGTATTGGAAATCAATATCATGGTATCATAATGAACTTTTTTCCCGTATTGATATATATGTGTCCAAATACAAAATACCACAATATAAGGAGTAATTTACCCCCACTAAAATGTCTTTGCTGACCTCTAGTGGTTTAACCTTTCACCTTGCTGCACTGATTTACAGGTGTACTCACCGTGACATCGCTATCGGGTGTGGCTGCAGGTGAAACAGACTTGAAATGTTCAACATCAGGCGGAAACGCTTTTCAGCCTGATGTTGAATGGGAACATCAAAGCTCTACTGCATATGTGAAAAAAAAGTTGTATAAACCTTTTTTGTTTCTCCATGAGCCAATTTGTCAGACAGACAAATTGTCTTAAAGTAGGTCTTATAATTCAAACTTAAGTCAGTGTTGGTTGGATCTGAGGACTACACATGTACATTACATCAAAATGATTTTACATCCTACTACTACCCACATGTTACTGCACATGTTGGGTTTTTCAGGCTGATTTTAAGATATTTAGACGAACAAATATTATATAATAATATAATGAATATATATAATAAATATAAATAATATATAAACAATAAAAACAATAATTTGTTAGTCTAAATATCTTAAAATCAGCCTGTTTTTAAGGCAAAAGTTCAAATTAAAGGTTTAGATACTGTACAGTGTGAAGCAAAATTGAGACCCTCATGTAGGGAGATAATAATAGTTCATTTAATTAATAAAATGTTAGATTTTCAGATTTTTTTATGAATAAAAAATGTTTTGTGACTTTTACGGTTGTATTGGGGGAATTAGTATATACACGTGGATTTCTTTAATCCTGGCTATAGCACAGTTTAAAAGACCACAGCAACTATGTTAAGCATGTTCTGAGTGATGTGGCCGTAAGATATTGAACCAACAAAGAAACACAGATATGCAAATAAAATAAATAAAACAATGAGTATGGAATGAGATATAAACAGAGGAAGACAGACAGGGAAAAAAATCATCAGCCGTCGATACACATAAACACACCTACCACACTTCATCCACGCAGAAACATCCAGCACTGTCACCAAACAAAAGTCTTGTCCTTGGCAGCGCTGTGGAGGCGTTTGTTTAGACCTCATGGAAGGAAGGTGAAAACGTGAGGAGGGGGGGGGGGCGTGTTCAGGGCCTTGTGAGGGTCTTTTGCATGTTAGACAATGGGCCTCATGCAGCAATATTCTCTTAAATGTTCTCTTAATTTTCATTAAGAGAGAAAAAAAAAAAAGGGAAGTCAACTCCAGATGCACCAAACATTCTTAACTATCTGCTCTTCCTCAGGTGCACTCCATGACGCGTCACACGTGATCATAAATTGTTTATTATTAGCATAGGTAACGCCCCCTAAACACTACATAAGGGCAGGTGTTGTGTCGTGTGCAAATCCTCTGGCACATGCCCAAGAATTTTAGAGATGCCACCAAAAAGATGCCGTAAGAAGAAGAAAAACTTGAGCAGTATTGAAATTGCAGCAGGTAAGACATTCAGAAGTTAACAGTACGCAACGTCATCAAACGGTTTTTTAACGTCTTAATTGGGCTCAATGGACCAATAGTATTTATTTAGCCCACAAATGTAATAATCCAATAATTATAATTTCTCTAAAATATAATAATAATTAAATTTAAATATGTGATAATATGCATTTTTTTTGTGTTGCTAAAATTTAAACCATATGTTTCCTTGCATTGGACTGGAGATGTTTTTTTTTTGCTCTCGACCACTCGTAAAATTGACTCTTACCGAAGAGAAGAGCAAACACAAGAAAACGAGTGAATCTCAGAAATCAATGGGTGCTAACAAAATAAGAACAAATCGTACATAAGAAGAAAAATAAGAGGGGAATGTCTGCCTATTTGGCTTCCTGCATGAGGCACAAGGATTCTTTCAGGAGTGTGTTTCTGTCAGAGACTGTGATCACGGACTCGCAGCAGCTGGGGGAGGCGAGGCTCTGCAGCACGGTGTGACTGAGTGGGTTTGTGGATGTTGTCGGTCCTGTTATGGCAGTGTTTACGGTGTGTTGATAAAAAAAGCGAGAGGAGTCTGTTCCAGAGCTCAAAACCAATGACCCAGGACTCAAATCTGTGATGTCCGCAAGATGTACGGCTCTGAGCTGTTTTATGTGCGGCTTCATATAAAGCTTGTTTGAGCTGTTGCACCCAAATGAGCTTTTTCATTTTTTTTATAGTAGTGCTTAGAGTTATGAGCCAGAAAATCATCTTGGGCACTGAAATCTTTACCTCGTCCATCACTTCTAAATTGACTCCCAGTGGACATTAATGTGACAGCACAGGGCAGGCCTTATCGTCCTACTTCTGTGGGAAAGAGACATAAGATGGTCACTGGGATATCGATTTTAATGCGTCTGTAGTGTTGTTTTCTTTAAACTTGCTGCAACACAAAGTCGCTATTTTTAGATCCATAATCTCGACGTTAACTTAAAAGTCCTTCCTTTCCTTCCCCTCCCAGTTTCCCGGTTCACTGTGAATAAGGTGTTATTTATGTAATTAGCATATCAATGGTTTCACCTCCATACTTAATAAATCAATTGTCAGTGCACATGTGCTCATTTAAGAGGAATTACCCGCTGTTTTACAAACTCGTCAGAAAATGACTAATGATCCGCTCTACTCTGAATACAAGATTAATCAATTATGACTGGTGTTCATTAAAGGACAAAATGCAGGCTAAGAAGTATGTATTTCAGCTAAAGGAAGTAGCGCGCGGGAGGATGAGGGCGACACTCTATAAAAGTCCTTGCAGTCTTGTTAGGTCGGTATGGTAGTTGGGCAGGATGCTGGGGAGCCAGAGTCCCTGGTGGCTGCAAGGGCAGACGGAGCAGCAGTCGGATGAACCGTGGCAGCTGCCCAAGTGCTTATATTCTACTGTCACTGCAGACTGTACAGCTCGTGGTGCAGTGCTAACTTTTCACTGAGTGCAGCAGACTACAGAATTTCTCAAAAACAGAATCAGAAAACCTTTTATTCGTCCCACAGCGGGGAAATTTACAAGATACCGACAGTAGTAGTTTGAAACAAGGGAAACTAAGTATATGCATTTACTCCAGGACTGCACTTAAGTACAATTTTGAGGAGTAGTTCACTTCTAAACCACCAGTTGCGTACCCTTACAGTATGTCACTTTTGCAGATTCAGAGTTCACAGACGAATCATTCGGTCATCTTGTCAAAAATATTATGGATTAAACTAACCAACAGTTTAGAACATTAGCTGCACTTTAACCAGCTAAACGTTAAAATGCACAAGTGTAATAATCTAATACTCAGAAAGGTGCAGTACTTTTACTTTTGACTTGAGTTCATTTTGCTGATTACTTTTACTTTAATGCAGAACTTCTTTCATTGCAGGAATGCTAAACGATTTGAATACTCCTTCCACCACTGGATCCAAGTGTAAACTACATTGCACGTCATTAATAACAATGTTTTGCGGTACCTTTGGAGTTGCAGATTAATGATTCATACGGATTGAGAGTGCCGACAAGGTTCCCTGCTGTTGTAGATGTTGATGTATCAGTTTTTGGATCATGCACAAGTCACTGTGGGATACTTTTTTTTTTTTTTTTCTTTTGCATCCCATAGTGGAGAGATCGAAACAGACTCTTTGAAAGTGTTTTTTCAATATCAGTGTCTTGATGTGAATGATGAATGGGCTGAAAGCAACAACTGGGATGGTCTCATTTTTCAAAATACAAAAAGCAATAACTGAGTGATTTGAAAGATACCATAATTACATAGAAAATTGTGGATTTAGGTGGTTTTAGAAATAAAACACTGACTGGTCAATCCTTCTCTCTCTCTCTCTCTCTCTCTCTCTCTCTCTCTTTCTATATCTCTCTTTATATCTATATATATTTACAGTGCTTATGTATATATATATATAGATATATATATATAATCTGACATTTATACCCTGGAAAAATGACAGACACAAAGCAGGGAAGATGGAGCATGGCAAATTAATTACTGATGCCCGTGTCAGTGTTTTCCATCTCACTGTGGGGGCAGATTTATTTTCAAATGTCTGTGGTCCATCTAATCCTTTCGCTCGTGTAATCTAAACAAGATTATCTGCACATATCGACTCGCTCCTCCTCATCTGTGGAAGAAACGGCCTTGAACAGCGAGCCATCCCCGAACTGTTGAGGGAAAAATTTGCTTTTCAGGCTAAACAGGTGGGAAAAATAGCACCGAGCCCAAGGTTGAATAGATTAAAAGGATTTATGAGTAGCACTATTTAAGTAAGAGAGAGGACAGCCACAGGTTGACAGCTGTTACAGATGTTAAGAGAGTAACAGAAGAAACAAGACTCGCAGCTGAGATTCAACGCAACAACACAGCTCTACAGGTGCGTCTTCTGTTTAAGATTCATGTAGACTACGTGCAAACCCATATTTCTGTCCTAAAGTTTTAATATCATTTTGTTGTGCAACTCATTTGAACTTTTAAATGACTTGCTTTTCTGTGAGAAAAAAAATTACAAAATGACATTTATCTCAAATGTATTGGGGTGTAAATCTCTGAGCCAGGTGAACCAAGCCTTTTACATTCTGACAGAAAGTCTGCGGGATGAATAAATATCATTTTTCTATTTTGGTTTTCATTCTAAAAATACATTTGGCACAGTTTTCTAATCAACATTTTGTTCCTCTCTTCTCTCTCTCTATCTCTCTCTCTCTCTCTATATATATATATATATAAATATATATATATATATATACTGTATATATATATATATATATACTGTATATATACATATATATATATACTGTATATATAGTGTATATATATAAAATCTATTACAGATTATATTCTACTTTACAGCACATACATACTACTACTACTAGCACTGTAAAAGTAGATTTACAAACTGACTTAAACAATGATTTCTAAAGCTTTGCTGGGTGGTTTTGGACATTAACCAGAGATAATTTAATAATAACTGCAGAAGTATATTCCAAGAAGATGCAAATTCAAGGAGAGACCAAACATAAATATCTCCGCCTTTAACCCACCAGCTCCTTAATGATTTAATCAGCTCGATGTTGGGAAAAGTCCCAAAGCGATGATCACACAGCGCCTCACTTTAACCCTCATAAACTTGGATTTTCTGACGTAGTTTAAAATATCTGACGAGAGACCGGATCCCCTCTCGTGGCAGGCATCTGTGCTGCATCGGCAGAGGATGCAGCTGGTTGTCATGGCAGCAGTGCTGGCACTGGCGGGGGCGGGGCAGGGCTGCAGCTCCAGATGTAATCTGACCACCATTCCCATCCTTGTGGAGAGCTGTGGCCGCACCAAGTACATCCACACCACCATATGTGCAGGACAGTGTGAGAACAAGGTAACGCATGAATCAAAGCCTCTCAGTCAAACAGCACATGAGCCATTCTGTGCATTTATTCTGCTGATGTGCATGAATATGTATGAAATATATCAACTCTGCTCCAGCGTATAAAGCGGTCACTATATTAATACAATTATGTTGTTTGGAAACATTATTGATAACTTTTCTAGGTTTGATAAACATGTGTTTTTTTTTTATTTAATTGATTTCAGCTTAATAATACTTTTATAAAATTGTTTCACACTATAAATAAAACAAGAAAAGACCATTATGATGAATCACACAATAGAAAGAAAGAGAGGTCAACACAAGTTACAAGGTTAAAGGTTAAATCAGTCATTTTATGACATTATAAAAAAAGCTATATTAACATACTGTGTGTGAGTAACGATTTTAAATGATGGGCCTTTTATAAAATGCATTTAGCATGCTTCTCTCAACTGAATAAGATGACAACTATAGGCCTGTGGCCTTTTTCAAGAAAAAAACCTGTATCTGTATAACTTTATTGAGTGAAACCCAAAACCTTCTCAGATCTGTAACATGCACTAATGTAAAACATGCGTGCATGAAATAGTAAAACGGCCTGTTGCATGTTTTACTCTATAGAGCTGCTTCTTGAAATAGCCTCTAGTGTTACTGCTTACGGACATTAGTGACGTAAACAAACCCTTAGCAGCTCCAGAAATCTGAATGGCCTATTATATTTAAACGTGGTCAAGTGTTTGTTCTATAATTAAAAGACCTGTCAATCAACGTGTGTTTAATCATCATTTTCTGTCGTCTGCTGGTGTCGCTGACAGGATGAAATCTTCATCGACTCTGTTGAGTTGCCTCCACAGAAAATCTGTAACGGGGACTGGTCCTATGAGGTGACACACATTAAAGGATGTTCAGTGGGTGTCCTCTACCCCGTGGCCAGAAACTGCAACTGTACGGAATGTAACGGAAAAAACACACACTGCGGGCGCTTCCGTGGAGACATATCCAACTGTCTGTCCTTTTAAAGACACTCACCGTCCATCCAGCGTATACCTATTATCCTCGTGTCGCATGACATGTTACTAAAATAAACAGGTACCACTTAAGTTTTTATGTTTTGTCTTTTTTCCCTCAAGTTACATTTTAAACGTTGTCCTTTTATACCTCTTTAATCAAAATCATCAGTCACACATTTTGACCTGCTCTGTCCTGTCGTCGTTAACAACAATCTGTCAACACAGATGAAATGTCACACGTCAGTGCAGAAGAAACTTTAAAGTCATAAAGGCCAACTGAGAGATTAAACGTCCCACCGGCATTTTCCCTTTTTTTGTCCTGACCAAGATGACTGACCCCTGAAATTCAATAACCCTGCGATCAATGTTTTCATGCTGAGAATGGGAGGTCATCCTATAAGAAAAAGAGCAGACCTCACCTCCTTCTTGACATTTGGAAATGAAAGTATAGAGTTTGCCGTATATCTAAATGTTCACTAAAGTGCCTGCTGATCGGTGGCTCTCTTCAGGGGGCGACACTAAATGTAGAAATAGCCCAGCAGGCAAACTCTTGCATATTTGTTTCTGCCCTTGAGCTATTATTGCAATAGGCCCTTATGTGAGATTATGCTTATTTTCTGCACTGTTGTTAAAGGAAAAGTTTGACATTTTTATGAGATATGCTTTGCAGCGGAATGTTAGGTGACAACATCTATACTGCTCATGTGTCTATTAAACAACAGGACCTGCTCGCAGCCTTTTTTGTCTGTTTTGGCTTTGAGAAGACTTATTATTAGCCCAACAAGAATATGAAATATTCAAACCAAAAGTCAAACCACAGCAGTCAAATCAGTGCATGCTTTTGTTCTGTAGAACAGCATTGTTTTTACTTTTTTGCCTTAAAATTCAGGAGACTAGAATCCAGAAAGGCAGAACTGATTAACATCTTTGCAGAAAAATGAGGAGAATATTATATCAGCTCTCCACCCTGAAGTCCTCTGCAGTTTGTCATTGATTCTACGATTCAGTTCGGAAAAGGCTTGTTTTTAGCAGGTGCAGCTTCTGAGTCTGCAGATTGTTAGCATAACATCTTATTAATGCAGAGACATGGACAAACCTCAGGGCCCTGCTAATGACAGACAACTCACTCATTAAGATGACAATATGTTAATTACCTACAGTGTTGTGACTTGGCAACCTACCAGTTTTATTCTAACGTGTTCTGCTTTAGTGTGGACAGCATCTAATTCATTACGTGTTGTCTGCATTAGTGCGGTGAAGGAATTTCATTGAGAAAATAATCATGTTATGATTTATTTTACTATTTAATGTTTGCTGTGAGACTCAACAGTGATGATACTGGAAGGAGGCAGCAGGACACAAAGTTTCCCAGTAACGTTTTTGTTTTTTTCTAAAGTGAAGGAAAGAAAGAGCAGCTCTAAATGATGAAATGTATATTTTATTGTGTGTAAAATGTAACATTAAAGCTAAAATACAGTGAAGAAATGGAGAGAATAGTGACACCACACATGCCAATTTGGGCTTGTTGTGACAGTTTAGTACCTTTTTTAAGGACTGCAAAATGATTGTACCACTGTGTGTCTTTACCTATTTTGAATAAATGGGTAGTTAAGTATTGCGCTTCCAGAAGGTTGAAGGACTAGATTGAACAAAGAATGGTCATAAGCAAAGATGCTTGGACTGAGATATTCTGACTTTTAGTCCCTATTAGTTGTCAAGCTCCAAACGCAGTAGATCCTACATTTCCAATAATTCATCCTTCATTAGACATCTGGATTCTTTTCCACACACTTCGAAAAGCTCCCTCCTGAGCCAAATAACATATGTTCCTATGTTTCCACAAGCTGAGTAGTACTCCTCATAACTAGTAAACTGAACTTAAAATCAGTCGAGTTCGAAATCAGTGTTTAATATTTTTTCTGTAAAGTCTAATCTGTAGTGATTTCACACGTGTGCAACTAGAAAACACGTGTATTTAAAGGGTATCAACATTCAAGGCGGCCAGTAGTGCAATGGTCAAAGCCAAAGTGCCCTAACGAGCGACACAATCGATGAAGGATTAATGACAGAAAAAAGTAGATGATGTGAGTAGATTACAGAGAGTATTTCTTCTACTTTAAGACAGCTACATACTGAAGCAAGTTGAAGTTCAGCAACCAAATATATGAGATAGGGAGTGAGAGTATTTCTAAGACAAACAGGTTTTTAGATTGTTGTTTGGAGGGAAAGGAGTTTGGATTGAAGGAGCGATGACCGACCCCGCGGGCGGAGCTGACCTAAGCTGCTTGACAAGCGGTCATGTGGAGATGGACTGTGGCCTGAGGGTTAACGTTTTTTATTTGAATACAAACACCCTGTGGTGCACAACCAGCAGAGTGCAGGATAGATGTGACCTGAAGGAATCTCAGGAAGATGCAGATAAAGCAACATAGTTCCTCTCTAGAAAAACTGGCAAGTAAAAGGCATTGGAAGAGCACATACCTCCACCAGTGCTGAATAATTCCCCCAAAAGAGACATCATTTCTACCACTTACAGTTATGGTGAAATTGAATTGATTGCTTTATTATAATTTTTTTGGCTGGGGAATTGTTCCTTCTAAAGTTTCCTAAAGAAATACAGCTGTTTTCAAGCTTTCTTTCCGCCTGGATGGAGATGAGAGATGACCATGTCATTGTTCTCTGTGATGCTGATTCCCAGGAACTTAAAACTCTTCACTTGCTCTACCTCAGGGCAGGTTGATGAAGACAGGTGTGTGTGTGTCTTCTTCTTTTTTTTAATCAAGAAATCAACTATGAGATCCTTGTTTTTTGCGGACGTTGAGCAGAAGGTTGTTCTCTGAGCACCACTCAGATTGTTGATCACCTCTCTCTAAGTCTCATAGTTGTTTGAAATCCGACCAATGATTAGCAAGCAACACACTAAACTAAGATGGTGAACATGAATATTATGCACGTTAGAATTGTCTGTATGAGCATGGTGACATGGTAAAGTAAGCATTTAGCACACGTGTATGTGCAAATACAGTCTTACAGAGCTGCTAGCATAGCATTCATGTTTGTCAGGTGGCTAAGACTATTAATGGTTATCAAAAATGTTGTCAATTCATTTTCTGTTGATCAGGTCGATTATTGTTTCAGCACTATTTCTTTCATTAAAACAAGCTTGCAGTTCTCAAGATCCAGTACAGTATGTATAGTATATTTAACGGTACGCACATATAGGAGGGGAAGATGGGACAGCCCCATCACTTCAGCTTCTCTGTCAACATCCAGACGGACCTTGGACCTACTAACCCTCATGTTCATAGATTTTGTTTCAGCCTTTAAACTCCACACAGACACTTCTGTCACATTTCCAGTTCAGTGTGAACACTGCAGGCTGCATATCTGCTGACAGATTTCAGTCCATTCAGGTCATTGGTGTCCTTTAATAGCGGCTTGTTTTCATCCAGCTCCCCGGAGATTCGTGCTCTCTCGTCACAAATGGCTGCCGCAGCCAGTATTTAGATAGACATTTAATCAAGTTTATAGACGAGTCTGTCGCTCTGCTGGAGGGAGGAAATGGACGCGGTCATGTAGTGGATGGCTTTGTGTCAGGCTCTGATGAATTATTCCTTGAGTTGGATTTTATAAAAACTAAGGACAACATATCGCTTTAGAAGGCCAACACAGCACTGTCCAGAGCACGCTATTATCACTACTGTGTGCTATTAACCGCTGTAAAATGCACACAGGGCTCTGAATGGGCACATGAATATACAGTACGTACTCTCCTGCATGTGTGTGGACACCAAACTGCAATGTTTAAGGAGCAGAGCTGCAGCTCTACTATGAAACAACCAGTAATGTATTCATTGCAATGTTAGCAATGCCAAAATGTAGCTTATTAACAAGACTATGAATCTACAGCCATGCTAGTGGCTCTGTGAGGCTGTACTGAGGCACTGCGGTGCTTAAACAGCCTCACAATGATAATGAATGTCATTGTGAGTTGCATCGCTTTTGTTGGTTTGTTCATCAGCAGGATTACGGAGAAACAACTGGCCTGATTTTCATGAAAATTGGTGTAAGGGCGTAGCGTGGAAGAACCCATTGAAGCGGATCCGAATCCCGAAACATTATTTTGTGCTTTTGAAAACTGCATTGGCTAGTTTTGTATGTATTGTGTTCTTAGTAGTGGACAAATTGAGATCTGGACCGGACGATGGCGCTCCATAGAAAGTTACGAGATTGTCAAAGTTACTACACTCCATCGTGATGGGAACATGTCTGTCTGTAAAGGTCAACCTTTAAGCTGCCGCCACATGACCGGAGATGTTCTCTGCGCTCACCGCGTGAAGGCAGCTAGTTAGTTTTGTTTCTATGGTTACCTCCCCTGCTTGCCTGTGATGGAATCCATCCTTTAGTTGTTGAGATATGTCGCTAATGTGGCTAAAAACATGACATAAAGGATTCAATTCCAAAACATCATATAATCATCGTTGAGAACTTTTGTCGCCTGAAAATCAGGTAAAATTTTTAACCCACAAATGGTTCAAACCATACGAGGAAATGAGCTACTTTACTTGTTACTCCTAACATCCGTACACCAATGTGCTTAATATTCCTACCAGCAGTCTGTATGAGAGAGTGGGCGTCATTTAAAGGCTGATACGTAGTTTTGGAGTGTCTTCTGCACTTGGAGTTGAACTGAGAAATATTTGAACTTAAACTTAAATTGGAGTTTGGAGCAAAACTTCAGCCACTTTGATGAATGACTTGTTTGCATCGACTCGCTCTCTGCTCTCATCGACTAGGTTTTATAAATATTAATAAGCTTCATTTATATATAGCTATGAAATGCATTATAAAGACAGCGGCAATGAAAACAGAACAGCACACATACATTTATTAAAACAACGTGGTTTTTGTGAGCTGAATGCACACAACATTTCCCCGACAAGACAAAGAGAAATAACATTTCATCTGCAAGCTTTTTAAAAAAACTGAAATATCCACCATTGTAATCCCTCAAAGTTCAAATTTGGCAGGACCACGATTTTCAGCCCTTGCTGCAAATGTTCCCTGGAAATAAGCGAGAGAATATGGAGACAAAGCAAGTCGGATCTGCATGACACTTGACCTAGCTGTGCTCAAGGACAGCAGGATGAGTATAAATGAGACATTACTGTCTGAGCAGCAGATCTGCAACTCTTTCTTTAGCCAGCGTGATGAACTGCTGTGTCATGCTGCTATACTGCCTTTGTTCGGTGTGTTGGGGGGGCGGCGTAAAAAAGATGAGTCCTCTTTTGCGTCCAGTCTGTGATAAACGGGCAAAAAAAATGACCTAATCAAAAAAGTATTACATTCTAAAAGGAGGACTCCACAGACACATTAATTAGTGTCTTTACTTGTTAAAGGGCCTCCATATAACATCTCACTTACACCCCCTCCCACGCCCTGCGGTTGGCACTGCCAGCCAACCTCAGCACAGTGGGTGCCAGGGCATTTTCTTTTACGCAGCACCCTAACTTTGGGACTCACATCCACGTACTGGAACCCATCTTTTAACCGCCGCAACTGCATCTCATTTCACACAAATTTAAACTCATTGCTGAGCTATGCTTTGTTAATTATTGCATGTTTTATTTTTGATTTCATCTATGTCTTATTGCTGGTGCTTTGTGGCTTATTGTATGTTTGTTTACTGATCTTATGTGATATAAGGTGACCTTGAGTGCCATGAAATAAAAAGTATGACTATTTATTATTGTCCCACTGTATAATGGTTGAAGAGACCACCACTGCCTATGACTGAACATTGGACAGATGTGCAGCGGGACTAAAGGTTTAGCCCTGACATTTGAGTTACTTCCTTTTTAGGCTTTTTTATCCACTCAAAAGAGAATCTTTTGATTTATTCTGTTAATTGAACCCAGTGACAGACAGTAGCTCTTGAAGTAGAACTGGTTATGCATAGCCTTAAAAAAAGAGTCCAGTTTAATACATATCATGAATGTTTCCGGAGATCTTTTGCTTAACTTTTCTTCTTTTTGTTAACCAACAACAATCCTGGGCACAGTTTTGTCTTTCACGTCGTTATGAAACAATGGTTGTATGATTTACACTTTTTGGAGCACCGATATTCCTTAAACCTGCCTCATCTAGTCATACATTAAGTACTGATTCCATACATATGGAATAATGAGTTATGACAACACAATTTTACAGACTCGTTTTTTCTTTCTTGAAAGACAATAAAAGCAGTCTATACATTTGTACTCGCCATGTCATTTAAACCTCCGCCCTACTACGCCCCCTATGGCCAGCTGTGGTACTGGAAAAACAAGCGAGGACGTCAGAGGAGTAAAAGTAGAAACAACAACCTAAGATAAGAAATAATACTGCCTGGGCCTGCCAACACTGTGGGGAAAGTTACTTGGAAAACTTCTATGTTTGTGCTGCTGTGGGTAAGAAAAGTCACACATTGAGCTTGAACACTACACACCAACATGTTTTCTCCTCTACTATAAAACATTGTCAGGGATTTGATAAATCTTTGTTTTATTCAATATGCAAAAATCCATATTTATTACTGACAAGTTTTACAGTTTTTATTCAACAAAACTGTACAACATGTACATAAACCTCTTTCATAAATGTCACATGATTAAACCGACTGGACTACAGATTATAGTTATGTGAAACCCTTTTTACATTTCTGCATCCTAATGTCAGTTACATTTTTCAGATGTATTTTGAGTTATTTTTCTCCCTTTTTCTTCTGTTTTCTGTAAATAATTCAAATAGAAAATTAATTAATTATTGTATTACACAAAATTCAGCAACTCAGTGGGACAAAATGGAATTTGTGATTTCACTTGAGACAGCTAGACATGAAGAAATCCTGTTAGAAGGTAAAATTCACACAACCAGTTTTCCTCTCACCTGCAGAGCGATTAATCAGTTTAGAGTTTTTTTTTCGAATAGAAGCTGTAACGTGATGTTTTGTGTTGGCGCTATGAGCACCACAAGCCCAATGCCACCTAGTTCTGGCATCTCTACGGCCGATATCTCAAACACTCGTCAACTCTCAACAGAACCATCCAGCTTGATAAATAGCACGACCCTTTAAGTTCTTCCCACCTCTGCAGATGTTACACTGCAGACTATAAACATTAAAAGAGCTTCTTAACACAGAATGGCAGAAAAGAGCCTCTTTTTTTTTTTTTTTTTTTTTTTTTACTGGAGCACACAACAGGAAAATAAACTCCAGTAATAAAAGGAAACATTCAACCGTCAGCAGAATGCTTACATTGTTCGGCAGAGTTTGTTTAATCGGTTAACACTGTGGAAGATTCTTTTGAAAAAGCACCACAGTTTTGGATGGTCCATTAGCCTGACTGACAGCTGAATTCAGGGAGGCAGCAATTCCCCAATTCACTGGCAGCTAAATAGCAAACTTGTTCCGGATGATCTCTCCACCCTCCACCTCCACCTGCTCGTAAAGCCACTTCCTGTCGCAGCGGCACTCCACTCCGCACTTGCGCGAGCCGCACTCGGCGCAGGGATAGAAGCAGCCCATACAGTCCACATCCAGACAGTCGCACATGTCCTTGCTGTTGGAGAGCAGTCGGCCTTTGTTGTCGTACACTCGGCTCTTGGCTCCAATAGTCTGTCTGCAGGCACAAGATGAAAGACTGACATTAACGTCTCAGCGTTCTTCAAGCATTTTTCCCCTCAGAGGTTTTCTTTAATTACCGTTTTAGTTTTATTCATATCTGACACTATAAAATGATCATAGAGGAATATAAATGCACAACTTCATGATTCAACACAGTCGGCGTCCACTAGTCTGACAGTGACGATTAATATTGTGGAACATTCACTGAGGGGTGAAAAACTGTTTTGTCTTTCACACCGTTATGAAACAATCGTCAACTCTATGTTCATATTTAAGTAATCTTATTAACCAGCACAGGGGCTAAAGAAACTACCCTACCCTCTGAAAACTCCGACAGGATTGATGCAATCAGATTGGGATGTTATGGTTATTCCAGATGTGTTGCAGTTTTTTTTGAGCACCTACATTCTCATGTAGTCCTGCATTAATACTGATTTTTATTTTATTTTAAAATTTTTTTTTTTTACATATGGCATAATGAGGTACAACAACTCACACAGTAACTTTTTTCCCCCTGTCATCTATAGAAGCAATCTATTCAATTTTACTCGCCATGTCATTTAAACTTATTCCCTACTGCGCCCTCTATGGCCAGCTGTGGTACTGGACAATCAAACAAGGAGGTCAGAGGAGTAAAAGTAGAAACAACATCATACAATAAGAAATAACACTGCCTGTGCCTGTCACCATTGTTAGGAAACTAAGTTATTTGACAGATTCTTTAGTAGAAAACAGCAAACTGCACAAGCTGCAAATTGAAGCTGTGTATTTAGGTATATTTTGACAAAAGAAAATATGACCGTTTGGAAGATGTCTAGGTTATGGATGGACAGAGAAGTGAATTATGTTGCTGTGTTTTAAAAAAGGTTTCCATTTTATGTTTTTGCGACATTTTTTCGTCGCCATTTGAATCCACCTCTGTGAATCAAAGCTAAGTGCAGCAGCCCTCTACTCATAATGCAACACGTGGCTGCATTTTATTCTGTTCCAAGAAGCTATGTTGGGAGTGTCTGCCTCTTCAACAATAACATTTAAAATGCTAATGTTCTAGACACTAACATTCGCTCTTTGATATTAGATACCGACATCAAAACTTTCAGTGGCGTTCAGGTCAGACAATTTTTTGCTGCCATCAGAATCTATTGTACCTGTGCTGAAAACATCTCCCCCATGTGTATACTGCCTGCGTTTGGTCAGGTATTGGTATCAGAAAAGAGAAATAAATTACAGGCTTATCTAGGACGGGCTACACGCTGAAAAGAGCTTAGTGTTTCCAAGGACACTCATTCACTTCTGAATAGCAGAGATAAAGAGGTGAACACTGTAAAGAAATACTTCTATCATACAATGCAGAAGTAGTGAGAATAAAGATACACCCACACGCTGACTCACCTGTCGGTTGTCGGTTGTTTTGCTCCTCGGCCTCCTCGTCCACCCTGGGACAAAATAAATAAGTACATGTTATGCGAACGTCAATTATGCCAACAATAGTTTATGCATTTGGCTAAGTTAACTATGAGGAAAAAAAGAGAGATTTGAGAAAAGGCCAATTGTTGTTGTTGTTTAAAGCTCTGAAGACAGCTTTGTTTCAAATGATCCAATTTAACCAGCAGATGCTGTTCAGTGTTTTATTGTAGCTCTGATTGACTCCAGTGATGCCTCTGACAATCGTAAACAAAATAATATGTTACATTTACATAAAAATAAATGAGGCTCCACCAGATGCAACTTGTATTAATCAAGGTAGTGTGACCATTAATACATTTACTCTGATATATAAAATATACCCAAATTTGTTTTTTTGTAATTCCATGATGAATATTGCGACTCTCTGCATCCTTGCATAAACTCCCATTATATCAATGATGAAAGTTTACTGACACATTCAAATTGAGTAACAGCTGCTGCTGAATGTACAGGAATCTTTTTTTTGTTGCCAATTTTACTTTCTTAAACTTTAAGGTCAGGTTGTGCTTGTAACTGCTCTCATGATGCTGCAGTGGGGCCATCTGCTGGGACTCCAATGTGAACTGTACGTAGTTAGTGAGTCTGCAGTCTCACTTTATTTGGATGGTGTACTTTCTGAACAGACCAGTGTACTTTTTGTTACAATAATAACATTTTCTGAAGCTCTTAACAGAGTGTAAGGCTTGATATTAATTGGTTGGTTGTTTTATCTTGGCGAATGTTTGCATATGTGCTCTTATTTAATGTGTTTCATTGAGATGTTTGGTCTTTATGCAACACATGTTTTCCCCATGGGGGACAATAAAGTAACCTTATCATCATCACCATCATCATCACCATCATCACTATAACCCTCATCACCGTTGTTGTAAGTAGTAGCAGCAGCAACAGCAGCAGTTTGCAATTTTGCCTCAGTTTGTTGTGTTTTTGTAACAATCATTTTTAGCCCATTTATTAAAATTTAAGATAAAGATAAGATAGAACTTTATTTATCCCGAGAGAAATTGTTGTGCAACAATTGCAATACACAGTAAGAGACAGTATAAGATGCAAAAAAATTACAAAAATGTACAAATAGTGCAAAATGTTTTATACAATATATACTGTGTGTGTGTGTGTGTGTGTGTATATATGTATATATATATATATATATTGAGCAGAGTAAGCTACCTATGAACCTAAATATAAAGAACATAAAGAATGAAGATGATGAAGATGATGAAGATGACGATTAAGGCATCTTTCAAAAAAATTATTGTATGTAATGTAAAGCAAAAACAACTGGTACGATACTTTAAAAAGGGAACACAACATCTCTACCCACAGTGCGGGCAGCAGTAAGAGAAAACTCACCCTCATTCCTCCTCTTCTGTCTCTGCGTAGACTGACGGCCTCTCTCGCTCTGTCTCTGTCTGCTTGTGTTCCTAATTGATTCGTAACATTTGTCTCCTTTGGTACCACCCCTCTTTTACGAAGTTCAATCTGTGGAATATTCACAGTCATCTAGTCACTTCATATAAGATAAAACAGGATGACTTTCTCAGAATGAAAACAAACGGTGACAGAAGAATCGTATATATAACACCTTTGATGAATCCTGCCCCTGACTGAATATGGTGGGCACTGCATCCTCCCTCAGAAACTGTTTGCCATTGTAGTCCCTGAAGCAGTCGGCCCTGAAATGCTCCGAGCAGAGGCAGGTGTTGGCAGTTGGGATGAAGTTTTTCATCCCCAGGCTGTGCACCCATTTGCTGGCAAGTTGAGGTTTGCTGAGTGGGAACCTGATACGCAGGAGAGAGAGGAGATGGTTTCTAACCCGGCTGCATGATTTCAACCATCACAACTCTTAAGATAATGAGGTACAGCCTGATGGTAAACGGTCTATCAAAGTAGATGTCAAATCTTAAAACAATGTTCATTTTCTTGCAACCACACTTGCTTTATCAGATACATAAAACATATTTAAATTGGTAGACTTAACACCTGGCCAAAATACTGTCCACGTCTGTTAATGACGTAGTTTTCTCTGTATGTTGTTAGGGGGGTGTCACTATACTGTATACCAGTATTGACGATAACTGTGATGCTTGAAAATTAGATAGAATGTTAATAATAGACATGATAATATCATGTAAATATCCAGCACCTCTTAAAACTCACAGTAAAAAAAAAAGAAAAGTATAATAAAAAAGTATTATTTTGTTTTGTTTTTTTTACAGTTTAGTTAGAGACTCTCCATCTCCCTACACTCATATTTTCGGTGTAATTCATTTGTCAAAAAAGAGACAAAAGGCACAAAATACAAAGTTAAAGATGAATTTGACTGATAGCGTTATTATTTCAATTGTCTATAGATATCACGACGATATCGTTATCGTGAATTATTTTGGCCGTAGTGAAAATCTGATATTGGGACGGCCCAGTTGGAAACATGAACAGATGCGATGGAAATTTGATAAAGCAACATTTTATCAAGACATAATAAATCATCAGCAACCTACTGAGTTATTGTTGAGTCTGTTGTGGCTGGTGTCTTCAGTCATCTTGTGCTGTGTCTTGTATTATTACTCTTTTATGTTCAGTGTTGATCATTATTGCCTACCATCATGTTCTTTCAGTCTCTCCTACACTGCCATCAGTCACACATCTGTTTGATGTCGTTGTTTTTGTCTGAGAAAGCTCTGCAAAGCCATGTAAATGAAACAAACCTGACTGAGAGAGAGCTGCGACAGGCAATCTGCAGTAAGCATTAATGTAGTTTACTTCAACTTTCTATTTTGTTAAATAAATCAAAGGTGTGTATTGCTAGTAAGACTGTGTGCTGCTATGTATTTGCATACTAGGCTGTGCATTTAGGCACAACTAAGCCAAAACATAAACTGCATTTTGTATTGCTAACGGAGCGAACATTGCTAATGGCAGAAAAGACGCCGAGGTTAATGTTACGATGTCGTGTTTGATCCGCTACGAGGACTTGCATCAACCTTAACTTTAATGCAGCATGCTAGGTTGAGTTATTTCATCGAAACGCACGCGTTGTGAACGTAAAGTGATGCACACGCAAAGGTATTCATGTCGGTTTCTAAGTTGTGTCTTTTCAAATGACGGTTTAAAGATAAGTTGTACCGAAAGCTTCGCGCAGAGGCGAAAACTCACCTGTAAAATCTGATTTCCGACCCTTTGACAAACTTATTGTTGCACCCTATCGCCGCACAGATGACGGGCATGGTGTCCTTTTTGTCAAAACTGTGTGTAGATGCAGAAAACGTGCAGGGAAAAGAACAGACACTGGAGGTTTGTGATTGTTTTCGTTCGGCTTCTTCTTCGGCAAAGATAAAAATGTATATCCGCTTCCACTTCCTGTTTTGCCTGGAAAGACTCTGCCCTCCAGCGGATGATCACTGTCCCACAGTTCCTCTGCAAGCTTTACAGCTGTATGTCAGAGCAACAATATTATATAGTTTCAACACTGATCGAGATGAAACTGCTGGAGCGGGCAAAATTACAAATGTGTACTTTTTTTCTGTGCACATGTACAATTTAGAGGCACTTGTAGTATGAGCATTTAGAGGGAAATGTGCTTTTTACTCTACATACAAAACATTAGATCAATTGATATGACTGATACATAGATGAAACTACCCAACCTATGACAATAATAATATAGTTATATAATATATGTGAATACTGACCGGGGCAATTCTCTGTCTTTCATACTTTCACTTTTTTTTTAACGTTTTGAATATTTGTAATTGAATGTTTCCACTTTGAGATATTGCTACAATTACTTCAGTAATGGATCTGAACATTTTCAGGGCTTGTGCACATACATTTGGGTAAATTTACCAATCCACAAACTGTAAAATAACACAACCCAGTCCGTTTTTGTGGGTTGCCTCATTCAGAAAATATGGGATTCAACCATTCATGGTGCGTTCCAACACCCATACTACCATACTATTTAGTATGCCAGAAAAAGATTAAGCATGTCCCAATACATAGTATGTCAAATGCAGTAAGTCAAAAATAACAGGATTTTCTACTACATCCGGTCCCATTTTGCAGTATGCAACCCAGCATGCTTTTCTGGCTGTTCTTGACCCACAATCCTTTGTGCAGCATATATATATATGTATATATGGTCAAAAGGATCAAAGTTCATGGTGCAATGTTATGACACAATAATATGTCACAATTGTATGCATACTGTATGCAACAGTACATACTTTGTAAGAGCAGCTGCAATACATAATAAAAGTAAAAAGAAAAAGTATGTGATTTCAGACATAGGGTAAATACAGGTTGAGCAGACAGACAGTGTGAGAAAAATTTTTTTTTTGTTAACATTAAGGCATGTTAACATGTTCTAGTAGAAACCCAAAATAAAAGTATGAACCTAAACATGAACATAGCATGTCCCTTTTAAAGTACACAAAGTAAAAGAGCTCATTATGTAGAATGGCCCACTTCAGAATTAGATTTTAATTTTTTTTTAAATCAGATTATAATTATTATTATGTGTACATCTTGTTAATATGTGTACATCTCGTTTTTATGGATATATTATTATAGGTTAACCCATAATAATATATCATAATCTAAATCAAATACATGTAGTGGAGTACAATATTTACTTTCACAATTTAGATGAAGTAGCATAAAATGGAAATATGGAAAAAGTAAAGTACAAGTACCTCAACATTGTACAGTACTTGAGTAAATACTGAGCTACACTCCACCACTGCCTGTAAGCCTGCACACTGGGCAGACAACCACTCAGCCTGATGAATTCTGTTTCCTGCTGCGCCAGCCGCAGCCCGCAGTGTGAGCGAGCCGGGCCGCTGAATCACATGATATAACTACGCTAGCTAGCGAGCTAACATGTTAGCCCCGGTTGTCAGAGCCGCTGTCAACAGCCACACACGGACGGAGTATCATACTAAGAAGTAGTTGCAGACCCGTGAAGTCTCTGGCAAGTCATCCAATGGTGCCCTTTTGTCATGTTTGTGGTAGCCGTGATGTGAGGTTAGCTAAACTAGCTGAGTAGAACTTGTTAAAAGGGAGTTGCTTTCGAGTGCGGGGGTGTTAGCCTAACGTTAACGATATTGGCCTTGTTTGGATTGACTATGTAGCTAATCCCACCTGAACATCCAGTGGTACATTTTGATTTTAGTAGCAATGTTTGAAGACTAGCGAGTAAACGATTGATACATGCACATTTTGTTGACGTTAGCTCATGTGTACACGCCGAACTTGTAGTTAGCTACATTTGTTTGTCTGCCAGTTATATGACAATAAGACTGCTTCTCTCACTAAGGTTAACCTGGCTAATGTTAGCAGTAAATCTAGTCAAACTACAAGTATCGGCAGTGTCAACGCGAAACGTGTGTTTCAAGTTCCGACATGCTTTGTTTACATAACAGGATTGCGAAATTAACGGCTAGCGTTAACTGCACATTAGCTACTTTAGCTTGGCAAAGGTTGCCAGGTTGTAACGGCTGTGTTTTGCTTCTTTTTTTGTTGTTGCTAGATATGTATGGTTGCATTGTGCATGTGTCTGAACAAGGTTTGAACTGAAAGCCCCTAAATATCCTTTCACTTATTGTGTCTGATGAGTCTTCTGTGTGGGCGTGTAATTTACAGATTTGACATCTGTTGAGCTTTCAGAGCAGTGTGACTTGAATCTTCATCATTTGTTTTAGTTTGGTGACCTTCCTTAATTCCCAGCTGAGCTCCACCCAGTGTTGACCTGAGCAGAGGTCTTACAGAAGAAGCGAAAACATCTGGGTGGGTCTGCAAGGCCTTGAATCACTGAATGTACTTCTTCTTCCATCAGTGTGTTTTTTTGGGAACTTTGCTTTATGTTGGAGCCTGTGACTCCTGAAAGCACTGACTCTTTGCTTTCACACCAAGTTGTTGCTGAGTCAGGTGGTCCATTTTTGCTTCACTGGAGAGGGTAACATCCGTTGGCACTCCTGAGACTTTTAGAAAGGGACATTTCCCACTGAGGCATGCTGACTGTGTTTGTACACTGATGTTTGTTTTACTGACTAGTCGGCATTTACAGTCTGAGCACATCTTTCTCACAATCAGTCTGTAACCTACCAAAGTTGCTGATTGATAAATTGAGTAATTGTTTTATCCAGCACTACTTGGTAAATGATCTCAAGTGAGTCGTTATATTTTAATTTCCTTGTGTAATAAGCAGTCTAATGTGGGGTGTCCGCAAGGTCTTGTCTTGGCATTATAAATCGAGTTGAATTGTAAAATTGGTTATCAACATGGAGCAGTCTGAGGTTTGAGTTCCTGACGTGTGTGGGATGAGAACTCGTCCTGTCTTTTTAAGTTAGAGATACTAAGGTATAATGTTGACCTGTGAGTTATAATCAACTATAGATGATTATTTTTGAATAAAACGGGTCCATTATGAGTGTTGTGGCCTTTTGTAACCTACTGTGCAAGTACATTATATACAGAACATGTCAGTGATGATGGAATAATATAAGGTTGAAAAAAATGTTTCATTTTTTTTAAAAAAAAATATTTTTTTAAAGCATTTGTTTTTTTTTCCGGTGCTTTATTGATTTTGTTTGTGCGTTCATTTAATTTCCCAGCACTCATGAAAACATGCTCATGGACAAAGGTGACTGGCTGATAAGATGCAGGGGACATTGGACCTGTACAGAGAGATCAGCATTTGGATGGCATGAGGCCACAGGCCGAAGTGTTTTACGACCAAAGAATGTGAATTCACCAAATAAAACTTGATGCCTTTGATTACCATACCTATTATTGAATCTAGATTTTCGACCTAGATCACAGAAATCAAACAATTTTAGGCTGAAATGACATTTGACGTATTGATTTGTGGTTTCTCAATATGTGAATATTAGACTTCATCTAAATCTAATATGTTTTTGTGAGAGAAGCTTTGAGTGGATACAGCCTTTACAAATTGTGATCTGAGGAAGTGAACCACAATGCTGGTTATTTTTTGAAAGAGAGTCTGTGTGGTGTGAGGCTCTTTTAGTAAAATGGGCTGCTTATATACTCAAAGAGGAAAAAGGATGGAATGCCACAGCCCTGTGGGGATTTAAGAGCAATTCAAATGACCAATAGTAACCTCTTGTGTTCCCTCTTTCACCCTCCCTCCCTCTCCCTCTCCCTCTCTGTTTTCCCTCCTGTCTCCCATTGGGCATTGTAGAAAGGGACTCGTCTTCTTTCCTCCACACTGTCTTCAAGATATCGTGTCATCAAACTTCCACCCAATAAGTCACAAGGGTTTTGGCATCCTCACGGCTCATCAGGCAAGCAAGTTCTCCATCAGCGCAGGCAAATCGACAGACTGATGTTGTGGACTCACATGGGCAAGATGGATACATACGATAAATAAGACGTCAACTTCAGAGGTAAGGTCAGTGCAACACTATGCCTGTCACAGAGTCACTGTTGCAAATTGATCTGTGCTAAATGCTTTGGAATGGTCGGGTTGTTTTTAGTAGAAAAATATAGGCAAAAAAAATCCCAGTAGAAAAAAAACAAGATGCTAGAAGCCACCAGGGCATCTTTACTCCAATAAATGTCTGCTTCATTATTCCCTCCTGTGTGAAGGCTTTTATCTTGGACTGCCGCAACAATAACCACTTTACTGGTTATATACCATGGTATTTCGAAGCTTATCAGTATGGCTTTGAAAATAACTATTGTCACCGCTATCATGGCTTGTGTTCTGTTTTTATTATGGTTCGACAGTCATATTTAATCACAGTTTTTCTTTTTATCTGTCTAGTGTTGAGTTTGACCCACCTTCTTGATTTTAGTTGTGACTGTCCTGAGTTGTCTCATTTGTGACTTTTTGTTCTAATACTTTAGTTTGAATTATTTTTATTATATCGCAGGGCCTGATGGTAAGTTTTAGAAATCGCTAGAGTAAGTTGTTAATAATTGTAGTGATATTGGGGTAATTATATCCCACATTTTAGTGACGAAAAGGTGACATCACAAACGGTTGCACAATACAAACTTTCTTTTTGGTTCCCTCTCTGGCTCTCTGTCTTAACGATACACACGCGCACGGGTACATGTAAAATGAATGAGACTACTAGGAAGCAGTTCATTAGGTTAAATGTTATAGTGTTAGACTAACATTAGCAAACTAAATTCAGATTGTGCATTTGTAACATTCAGGAGGGTAAATTGTAATAGACGGATAAATTACACTTGAGGATACATCTGCATCCCTGAACCGATTTGTAGTCTGTCGGCTGTCAGATTACAGCCATTCTTTTCCGTAGATGCAGAAAACAAGGTATGTCTGGCGAAAGCTCTTCGTTTTTGAGAATTTTAATAGATAGTCTGAAAAGTTTTTGTAAAAGGGTCGTATCATTGCCTTTCTGTCTGTTCATTTTCCAAAATAATGTTTTTAAAACTTGAAAACAGTAGCTGATCAAATCAAATCAAATCAAGTTTATTTATATAGCCCAATATCACAAATTATACATTTGTCTCAGTGGGCTTTACAGCCTGTACAAAGTACGACACCCTCTGTCCTTAGACCCTCACATCGCACAAGGAAAAACTCCCTAAAAGATACCCCACAATTAGTGGGGGAAATATGTTCAATAAGCATACAGTACAAACGTGACTTCCAGCAGAACCTCTGTGACACGGTCTCAATATGATAATGTGCAATACTGCTTCATGGCAAAATTGCAGGATTTTTGCCTCAATGTCATAAAGTACCTTCATTTGTCAGGTATTTAATTTACTGTATTTTACAGTAACATACATTCCCATCTGCTAATTTTATCCACCCCATTTATGTCAAACAGGGTAGACGCAGTATCAGAAACACCCAGAAGTATAACAATACTGTTCAACAGCACAACCAACTACAGCCTCTGAAATTACCATAAAGTTGAATCCGTTCTGCTCTCAAATGGTTTTCAACAAAAACGTAACATTATCACCTTCATGAAAGTAGGTGATTTATTGCAGGAGTCATGAATTTGTAGTAAAATAGGTACAGTGTTGTACTATATCACACAATCATGAACTTAGATATTTTTTACGGGTTATCATTTTTATTTGTCACAACAAATTGCGGAAAGCCTGTATTTTTAAACCTCGCAGGCAGTTTAAAAATAGCCCAAAAATAAAGCGTGTGTGTCTGCTGAATCAGTTTCCTGAAATGCATCCATAAGTGTCACATGACAAACTTTCATTTCTGCTTTTACAGCCAGTTGGCTTTCCTGTACACGCATTTTCATAGACAGGAGCTCAGTTGTCATAGACATATTTTAGATCTTTTTTAAGATCAACCTATATACTTGCGTTAGCGTCAGCAGGTTAAAAATGTTCTAATTTTCACACTTTAATGCACATGTCTATTTTTTGTTATTTGTATTGCACAGGTACACGTTGATTTCGTAATGACAAGCTGCTGTGCAGAAGATGTCCACGCTGTCTGTGACTGATATTCCAGATGTTGGTCATGGTGAGAGGAACCACTTCTGTATTAGTCCAACGTGTAAGATCAACCTGGACAGGATTGAATTCTCTCTGTAAAGCTTTGATGTACTATGCCACAAAGTCTTCTTGTTGTATGCTCTAGGTAGGAGTGGCTATCCAGCCTGTTGTTTTTATTCAGTCACCCTTTATGTTGTGTGTGTGTGTGTGTGTGTGTGTGCTGTGTTGTGTTGTGTACCAGCTTTTAGACGCTGGACGTCGACGTTTATTTTTCGTCACCTGTCACAATTAAAGTTTAGCCGAAACAAGGTTTTGAGGGTGGTTGTTTCGAATGTGAACGTGTTTGTGTCTCCCCCGTCAGATGAGAGTAAGGTGTTTGGCGGGGCCTCTGAGCTGCAGCTGGACTGCATGGTTGAGGAAGGCAGTGGAAGCACCGCAATGAAGCATGACGGCCTGCTAGCGCTGGCTGACCTCTCCCAGCCAGATGACTTCCCCGTCCCCCCACAAAATGGCTCTTCACTGACTGACATGAGCAGCCCTCTTCCGGTGGAGCTAAGTGACATTAAGCTGGATCCATCAGCAGGTGACACATCTGCCGGCATAGGTGAGAGAACAGCTGCAGTTCACAGCTGAAAGGTTTTGACATTCAAATAAAAAAAAATAAAAAAAAGAGAACACGATTAAATACAGCATACAGTATATTGAGTAAATTGAAATGCATAGCCCACATCCTTTTTTAAGAGTCTAGTTGCATATCTGGAAAAACAATGTCCAGTTTCTGTAAGTGTTGCTGCTTCAGTCACTACCATTAGTCATCGCTGAGGGAAAACCGGACATCACTGAATGCATCCCCATTATGAAAATAAAAATGTCCATGATTTCATTTTTTACTTTATTTTGGTCAAGCTGAGGTGAACTTGTGATCTTAGCATTTAATGGAAATATATTTTCAAGCACATTTGCACTCAGCCCCTGATATCCCAGTCTTACATCTACACTCTAATAGAGATTCTCGTGTGTGTGTGTGTGTGTGTGTGTGTGTGTGTGTGTGTGT
>CALSBV010010478.1:2070588-2108925 GCA_943590825.1 Bovichtus diacanthus
GTGTGTGTGTGTGTGTGTGTGTGTGTGTGTGTGTGTGTGTAACTGCACTAGTGTGACAACTTCCACAGACTAAACTGACCAGTATTTCATGTTTTGCCCATAGTATGACCCTTTCTATATTCCACAGTTGTGGGTGTACTTATTTTAGATTTAAATAAACTATATGGATTTCAGAATAGGCTTATCCTATTCATTTACATATGGAAGTATATCATCTGCTTGGATGTTTTGCCTACAGGGCTGTCTGTAACCTAACTCTGTTTGGGTAGGATGCCTGGAAGTACTCATCTTTTCTTCCTTCAAATATGGCAGACCAGCAGACATTGCCTAGCGTCCATCACACATCGAATAACCCTCAGTACACAAGTTGCTGCATGACAACATCGTGACTGAAATTGTTGAATGTTAGTCACTTCTTCTTTTTTCTTTTTAAATGTGTGTATAGATGGTCAGCCAGTGAAGAGAAAGAAGGGGCCTGCGCCAAAGATGCTGGGCAATGAGGTGTGCAGTGTATGTGGAGACAAGGCCTCTGGTTTCCATTACAACGTGTTGAGCTGCGAGGGCTGCAAGGGCTTCTTTCGACGCAGCGTCATTAAAAGTGCCCAATACAACTGCAAGAACAACGGCCGCTGTGAAATGGACATGTACATGCGGCGCAAGTGCCAGCAGTGCCGCCTACGCAAGTGTCGGGAGGCGGGCATGCTGGAGCAGTGTGAGTGTCTGGAGGCCAAACGAATCAGATATAGAGGAAATTGAGATTCCATTTGTGGGTCTGCAGCCAGAGTGAAAATCAGGAGAGTCAAATGAACATCCTATTGTCTCAACGATGCTGAGTGTGTCCTCTTTGACCTGTAGGTGTGCTCTCTGAGGAACAAATCAGACTGAAGAAGATGAAAAAGCAGCATGAGGAGGAAACGGCCCGCACGTCCACAGTGGTCACCCCCACCCCTCCACTGGAAACGACCACACTGGATCCCCAGCAGCAGGAGATGATCGAGAAGCTGGTGGCCATGCAGAAGCAATGCAACAAGAGGTCTTTCCTTGACCGACCGAAAGTGACAGTAAGTGAACGTCTCGGAGGATAGATCTGGGTTGTTTTTGACCAGTTAATTGTCTCTCATTTAATATTAACCATTTAGAATACAGTGGTTTTATTAAACTCATTTATTGCCGAATTCAGTAGGTCTACTGAAAGATATGGCCAAAGAAAACAAACATGAATACCCTCAACTGTTTTTGTGGTGTGCGGTAGTAACAATAAATTGGGACAATTGCCATTAACTTCACTTAAAGGTTCAGTTAGTATGTTTTACAAGGTGCAAAATGAGAGTTTTTGTTTGAGAGCTCAGTTTTGGCTCGACTGTTTTCAACATGGCGGCCTAAATTTTACAGCTAAACGGTACACTGAAATATGTTTCTGAAAACATCTGAGGAGACATACAGATAATGCATTCATATTAGAGCCGCACCGCCTAGATTGACAGTTTGATCGGCGTCCACGAGCAGAGATTGACACTGCGTTAGACATTTCTCGGCTCTGATTGGTTGTTTTTCTTCGGTCGCGGTGGAATCTTGGAGAAGGCAGAGGAAACGGATTTCTTTCATAGGTTGTCTCACGCAGTACTGTCAGGATATAGTGACCGTTTCAGAAAATATGATAAAAATATTTATAAAATGTTATAAAGGTTACCAACAGAACCTTTAAAGAATAAGTAACGGGCTGCATGTAGGGTAGGTGTTCTGTGTGGGAGGCCAGTATCCTGCCAGGACATTGCAGCTTCAGCAGAACATATAGCTGCTATTGAGACAAAATGCTGTTACTGTGTGACCTGGTGTGTGTGTGGGTAGATTGAGATTCACGGTAAAAGTGTACTTGATTATAGCATCTCTGCTGCCCAGGTTTAACCTAAAATATGTTGTGTCTGTTGCATTTCTGTTTTTGAAAACTTGTCGGGGGAAACGTTAACTCCATACTAACCAATTCATGATTTTTTGTTTGTGTGTGTGCACCCAACAGCCGTGGCCACAGAGTCAGGACTTGCAGAACCGAGAAGTGCGTCAGCAGCGGTTCGCCCACTTCACTGAGCTCGCTATCATGTCGGTCCAGGAAATTGTGGATTTTGCTAAGCAGCTTCCTGGTTTCCTGGAGCTCACGAGGGAGGACCAGATTGCTCTATTAAAGACGTCAACCATTGAGGTTTGTCGTTATGTACCGTGCAACGTGTTTCTTGTACCTGGAGCTCCAAGTTTGAAATGCTTTGTTTTGCTCTGAATGCAAGGCATTGTAACAGCAAGTGAATTATTGCAACAAAGGAGTAATTTCCAAATTTAATTTAATCTTACTTTGCAACATGCAAAATAATTTAATAATACATTCAGAAAACACAGAGAGACATTCTGCTCCTCAGCAATGATGTTTTGAAAACTTATTTGCCTTCCTGCATCATTTGGACGACTTCTTTGAATATCTCAAATCTTAGTTTGGCTGTATATTAATATTCCACTCACCAAGATGTGTTTGTCTTCCTCAGATTATGCTGCTCGAGACTTCTCGGCGATACAACCCTGCTATCGATAGCATCACGTTTCTGAAGGATTTTAGTTATAATAAGGAGGATTTCGCCAAAGCAGGTGCGTTTCAGAAGTTTATGGAATATATGAGTATTAGGTATCACTTAAACAGATGACGTATATTGCATCTGTCTTGCATGATGTTCAATAAAGGAAAGTATGAGGGGACTTGTATTTAATGAGTTTTTTTTGCAAATAGTCTTTTTTTTGCCTACCCAAGCAAGCCTAAACTATTGCAATGACTAGACAGCCACCCTCAGATATTCGATACAACATATGAAACTCATAAATGTTCAGAATCAGAATCAGAAAACCTTTATTCGTCCCACAGCGGGGAAATTTACAGCGCTACAGCAGCAAAGGGACAGTGCAGATAAAGGTTAAGTACGAATGTATAAGTACGAGATATAAGTACAAAAAAAAAACACAATAACAAGTAAGTGGTAAGTAATACAGTAAATGAACAGTGAGCGTAAAACTCTAGCAGCCAGTGGTAACAATAATACACAATATTGCACATTCGTATAGCACGAGATTGTATTGCACAGTAAGGTAAGTAAGTAGGCACAGTAAGAATAGTAATAAATAGTAACGGGTTGGGTATAGTTATGTCATTTTTTTATATATATATATTTTTTTACATTTCCTTCTTTAAAATGACTGTTTCCTTGTGTCTCTCTCAACTTTCACCTCCTCAGGGCTTCAGTTTGAATTCATTAACCCCATCTTTGAGTTCTCAAAAGGAATGAACGACCTGCAACTGGACGAGGCGGAGTACGCCCTGCTCATTGCCATCAACATCTTTTCTGCAGGTCAGAATTAATAAACTACACAACCTGCAGTGAATCCTTTTTTAAAGTGAAAATGTATAATAGCTAGTGGTGTCAATTCTTTAAGGGACAGATTGGCTATTAACAGTTGTATTTTTCAGAAAGCATGAGTCACATTTTACCTAGAAAACAATCAGATCATCTGTAATAAAAGAGATTAACAAGTTTCTATTTGTTTTGTTTCGTATACTCTGTTCAGATCGGCCGAATGTGCAGGATCATGATCTGGTGGAGAGGCTGCAGCAGCCCTATGTGGACGCACTGCGCTCTTACATCATGATTAAGAGACCAAATGTAAGTGCCTGCCGTTTACATAATCTCTTCTTTTGTGACCGACAGTATATCGGCATAACCTGGTTGTCGTCCTCACAACAGGCACATTGGGTCAGGGCTGAGGTTACATTTTTTTGGATCAGACTGGAGGAGGGGATTGAAGGGTTACAAAAGCAGGTGTTTGCTAGAGGAGAATTCTTTAGATTTCTTTTTTTTTTTTTTTTTTTTATATATGCAGCTACTTAATGTAGGTGACTTAAATCCTGAAAACTGAGCTACAGTAATATTATAAGTCATTCCTGAAGTGATTGTAGGGCAGGAAGTCTCCTCTACTCTCCTAGTAGTATTTCTTTTTAAAAATGTGTGTTTCAATGCATTCCTCAGGATCATTTGATGTTTCCCCGCATGCTGATGAAGTTGGTGAGCCTTCGTACACTAAGCAGCGTCCACTCGGAGCAGGTTTTTGCCCTTCGTCTCCAGGACAAGAAGCTTCCACCGCTGCTCTCTGAGATTTGGGACGTCAATGAGTGACTGCAAACCTGATGCAACCCTCTTTTTGAAGCCGGAGACAGACATTGCATCCAGCGGGAACACTGGCTCCTTTCTGCCGCCATCTGGTCAGGGATTGGTTACAGCATTGAGGTTTTTTTTTTTTTTTTGTCTTGTGGGAGGAGAGCATCATTGCCCTTTGCTCGCAAACGGACTGATAAACGGTTTTGTGTTCATAAGGAGAAACATGAACACCTAGTTGTCTTTGAGCCTTTTGTTGTTATTACATTTGTGTAGATGCTGACACGATTGTGGCGATTTATAAAATACCAGCATCAGGCTCTTTAGCCAGATTTCTCTGATTTTAATATTTGTTTAAAGTTATGTCAATTTCTAGCGCAGTTCTATACTCATCCTCTAACAATTATAATCTGAGCAGGTCTTGGCTGCCTCAAACATCAGGATTAAAGCTGCACATTCAGTTGAAAAAGTGATTTTTCTTTTGCAGTCGTGCAATAGGTGGCGATGGATACAGAGTTGAGCATGAGCAGACACACCTGTGCTGTTGACGTTATCGATGTTAGGGTGAAATGGTAGGCCATCTGGTTGGTATTGTGATATGGCAACAAATAGTTTGTGTTCCTTTTTTGGAGTAAGTGCAGAAATCAAACGGTTGGTGTAGTCGCTCAGGTAAAGTAATGTAAAGTAGACCTCTGGGAATTGGAGGCTTCTTTAATTTCCATTATATTACTTTAGTTTTCTTTAAAGTTCATAAGGGACCCTTTCGGTCATTTATAGATGCCCAATAACTTTCATGTAAATTGTATATTTATTTTCACAAGAAAAATGTATAGAGTGCACACATAGATTGTACAATCACATACTAATGCACAAGTCGGTGCCCGTCTGCAGACTGTGCCCTCGTGAACAGGAAACGGAGATGTTAAGTGAATCTCTTTTCACACAGAGCACTGGTACCGTACCACTGGTGGTGCTAATTTGTCTTCAAATTTCATGTGAAGATTAAATGTCGGTTAAAAAAAAAAAAAAGAAAGTCAAGCTACCATCTCTGTAACCGTACTTCCAAATAAATAAGAATTAATCCTGACAAAGTTGTATTCACAAATCAAAATGGAAAGAAATGCCCCAATTATCATCTTACGTGAGGTGTACTTTAATTTCATTACAAAGCAGTTCCGTTCTTTTCATATTTTGATTTGTTGTTTTATCACTAGCATTTAAAGGTGTTGGACATGTATAAGCAACCTGCATATAGTTTGAAAAGGACATAGAGAATTTGACAGCCTTTTATTTTTGATAATATACTGTATGAAATACACTGAGTAAAAAATGTGTAGCTGAAATAATATCAGGTGGAAAACTACCTTGATCTAAAGGTCTACCATACTCTGAGTATCTTCCTTGAACAGGTACTCCACACCAACAGCTTTAACTGGTCAGATTCTGGAACGCCTCGCTGAGAAACAAATAAACCAAAATCTCTTAACAGGGAGCAGAGAACGACAGGAAATGAGTAGAAACATTAACATTTTAAGTTATAATAAACTTTATAACTACAGAGATTTAGATGTTGATACTCATGCTGTGTTTTCCGTGCATTCTCCTGTGCAGTGTAAACTTGAAGTGCATAACGGATGATAAAGAAATGTCAATTCAAATTCAGAATTGTGAAGTTTATTTTCTCTTCATGCTTATGTTGCGTCAATAGGGCTGAAAACTGGACAACATAATGCCACTGCAGCTCGTATTTCAAGTGACAAAAACCTCATTAGCTGCCTGTGTAGCCATCTCCAGGTATCACAATTATACTTGCATAACCATAGACGGAAATGTCTGTTTTCTGTCCTAACGCAATCATTTTAAACTGTTTCAGCTTTTACAAGGTGCCAGTTAAAATCCGGCATTATACTGAATTGTATTGCCTTTTCAAATCTTTTTCAGTTTTTAATTCAGAAAATTGCATTTAACAGCTATCCTGTTGCAGCCGGAATGGAACATTGATTGAAATACACGTACGCACGACTCCCAGTACCACAGACACAAGTGACCTCCTTTTTCAATAAATAATCAATATTAAATAACGGGCAGGCCGAGTTTGGATTTAATCCGAATTAGATAATCTTGGTGATGGCTCGTATGTGTTTTTAATTATTTTATTACTTCAATGTTAGACTTCAGTTGTCTTTTTTTCTCTCTTTACTTCATCCAACAACATGTCTCCATTGCATGTTTTGTTTATATTAACGGGCTGTTGTGTTGTTGTTTTTTTTTTTTTTTTAATGGGCCTTTTCCTCAGCAGACATTTTGACTTGTGTGTTTTGAAAGATCTTAACAAATGAAGGAAATACTACAGTACTTGCTAATGCAACTCTAAGAATGGTAAAAGCATGTATTTGTCTGCCTAGGTTGTGCTATTCAATTAATCTATGATCTATAAAAAAAAGATTTTTGATCTAATGGCTAATAGGAGCAGCAGGATCATAGTTCCCTGCCTCTGCCTGGTGCATCTCTGACCCAGTTGGCTGAACACTGGTTGACTTTAAAAGTAAACGTGCAAAATGCAGTGAGCTCCACCTATTGGTGGGTTGTCGAATGAATTAAAACAAGTGTGTGTTTTCATTCCACATTTTATATTTTACTAACAGTGGTATGTTCTTGAACCTACAGAAACGATAGTAGCCCGAGTGTTTTGCTTCCTCTCCCTCAACAGTTGCTTGGAAAAACACCTGACAAAAGTTTACTGTTGCGCAATTTTTTTTTTTTTCTTCTGCTATTGGATGCAAGTGCGGCCCAGTTATGCAACTTTAAAGAGCTTAGGTTTCCTTCCTATCTTTAGCTGTATTGTATTGCTAATTTGAAGGTTACGTGAATTAAATGTCATGCTTGATATGGGTAAACTTAATTACGCTCTAAGTATGAAAGAAGAATTTTCTGTGGCGCACGCGTTTCCATTCAGCAGGAACACAAAGACAGAAGTCAATGGTGTCCTTGCTTTTTCTGACCACGTATTGTATCAAGCCGTTTGCCTTCCCCCTCAAAATTTGATTTACTTTTTATTGATGCTCTAAAAGTTTTTTTTTAATGGATTTTCTTACATCCTTCTAACCCTTTAGTATTAATGGCTTTCTTTTTGACTGGTCGATAAATATTAAATTAAGAAGATTAATGTGAGAGTGTGCAGCATTTTGAACCCATACCAGTGATTCTTTTCCCTTTTGCGAGGGAATTTGAGGTTTGCTTTTGGTTTTGCTGCTTGCAGGGTACCTCTAGCCAAACTAACCATTCTGTTTAAAAGTAGTCTCTGTAATATTGGGATGAATTTACCACCATGCCCCAGTTAAATCCCAGGTCTACTGACGAATGATGAAACTGAAATTATTTTGTGATGGTATGCTGTAGTCTGATCAAACAAGCAAAAAGGCATCAGTTTGGCTCTTAAATCTTTGTTTTTTAGTGTACATGTTATGTTAATGCTGTAGGTATCAAGGTTAATTGTACTGTATATGCTGTAATTGTCTTCTCTGATCTCATTTAATTCCTGTCTTCAAAGGGTGACACTGTAAACATTTTTGATGTATAGAAATGCAAACCTATTTTAATACTTGTAACTCCTGAAGACCTTCTGTTTTGTATGTACAGTATACATTAAAGCTATGCTGTAGTGCTGATGTGTTTGGAATCGCAATCACTTGTTCGCTGGTCAGATTTCAGATGTGTTATGGTTAATTTACTAAAGAGTAAAACATTTATATTACTGACTCATATCAGTGACTTCCAATGATAGATAATGGAAGTGCAGAGGCTTCTGAATTACTTCAGAGAGAGAGCTTGCTGTAAGATCTGTGCTATAACCCGAGTGCTTATTTAGGCTGTCAATGTTGCACAACATGTTTTTATAGGCCACATATATTTAAAATATTTTGACATAGAAGCGTTTCCCTTGAAGAGTTCACAGACCACACTACACTACCGTGTACAAAACGTATAGCATTGAATTAGAATGAAATGGTCATAATCTAAATAGATAACTTACATCATGGTCACATTAAAAGTAAAGGCTTATAATTGGTACATTTTACAATATGTATACCAGAAATAGTATTTGGTTCTATCTTAATTGTGTGAGTGCTGGGTTAGGGCACTCACATTTGTATTATATGCCTACATTATCCACAATGCAAATCAACTGCTGCCTTTCGGAGATGCAGGTAAATTATGCTAGTAGTAACCTAGAGTTGCTTTTTTAACATACGCAGTACAAATCCCCAAGACACTTGATGTGTAAAGTTGGTTGAGTTTCCCTCAAAGGTTTCTCTATTACTGTATTTTTATTTTCTTTAATATTTAAGCATTTAAATAAATTCCTGCATGGTTGGAAGGGGAAAAGGTGGTTATCAAATCATGCTCAGGGCCCAAAAAAGTCTTTGTAAACTATTCAGACTGCATATTGACTGATTATTAGTTATAACTACAACACTAGTCCCTGTAAAGACAGCATTAAGTGTGTTTTTGTCAGGTTTTTTCCCCCTACAATACCAAAATGTTCCCTGTTTTAGGATTTTGCGATGCTATACAGTAGTTGGCAATTCTACATTGACAACTTGACAACTAGATTTAAATATGCTCTGTTCCTTCTACTGAATTAAGAGAGAGCATTCATTACCTGACCTTTAAACATAAACCAGAGATGTCTTTAAGCAAACCAAACCTGCAATCATGAATACCCATACTACCTCATCTCTGGCACTGCTGTACTATCATTGTTTTTATATGCTATTTTTGTAATATATTTATTTTATTGTATTGTATCTTATTGTGTTGATGTGTAGGGCTTGCTGAAGCATTGCATTGATACCAATAGGACACTATTTGTAATTACATGGCCAGGGACTACAGATGAAAATGAGTTCATTTGCCAACTCTGGCATATTTACATTGAGGTGGAAACTGCAATGTTCATTAATGTGCACTGTGCCTGGTAAATACATAAATAATATAAATAAAGCTCGTACTGATATTTCATCCGGACAGAGCTTGTTTCCCTTTCAGTGATATTAATTGTCATAAACTATAGTTAATAATGGGGGGGGGGCCCTCATCAGATCACATGTACAGGGCCCTAAAAAGGCTTCAGCCGGCCCTGTCAGGCGTTAAAACCACAGTAAAATACTACAAACTGTCAGACTGATTAGTGAGTGAACCACCACCACCACCACCGCCACACTAACGTCAGTCCCTGTGGGGAACATTAAGTGTTTTTCGTCGGGCTTGTTTGTCGCTTCCGTTAGGTCTCAGTATGCGGAACTCCCTGCAGACTGATGATGATGAAGAGGATGTTGTGAAGGCAGGTTGTAACTGACTGATCCGCCCGTTCATCGAGCTGAGAGGCGGGCACACGTTTCACATCATTTATTCATGCTGCGGACCAGCCGGAGGGAGTAGCTACCCCTTTTCAGCCGTCGTTTCCCAATGATACACCGTGATACAACAGAAAGAAGCGTGAATTCAGACGAACACCGCTGCCTCTCTGTGACCGCGGAGGACACCCACCACCCAGGCCGTCATCAGCAGCTGGTTTCACAGCGGACGTTAGCGGCTAACCAGCTAACGTGAGCAGGTGAGGATGGTCTCACTCTCCGTTTCTGCTCTTTAAACACGTCCCCCGCATCTGCGGCTGTATGTCCCGAGGCGTTGTCTGACGTCGCCGCCGTTGTTTTACATTTGACAGTTGTTTTATTTGTGAGATAAACCGCTCAAGCTACTGTTAGCAGCTAGGCGGCTAGCTAGCTAATCCATCCGTGACGTAGAAACCGTAAAGCTAGAGGATGCATCTTTAGGGGTGAACGTGTAGGACAAGGCCTGGCAGCTTGTCATAATAAATATATATAAAAGAAGAAGGGGATCTCCTGGAGATTGCGTCGGCATCGCCTTATCACGTTTGCTACTTTGGATCATTGCAATATTGTGTAAAACTGAAGATATCTTGAACCAGAACTCACTACAGTTACTGTATTATTCTCTCATATAACGCTATATTACTGTGTGGAGGTATGGGGAAACTCATAACGTTACAAAACCAGCTCTAATCCAATGTCCCTGCTACAGAAGAGAGCTATACACATTGTAAATTGATCGTATTATTGCGAACTAACCATTCATTGACTTGCATGCTTTACATTTTTTAAACCAGTTAAATTTAAACTGCACAGATAATGTACAAAGCTCAAACTAAATTGTTTCCTGACTGCATTCAGATGTTGCTTGACATTAGAGAGAGCCAGTATGAATTTAGGGCAGTAGTTATGTTTAAAAATACAAGGGTATGGTGAAATATATAAAGAATATACATGTATCTGTCTAAGGGGTTAACTTGTGGGGTGGTCGTGACAAGGAATTAGCTATGTATAGTTCACATTGCAAACAAATCGAATAAAAAAAAAAATAAGGTGGTAGACAAATATAAAACTGAGGTATGATTAACATTGTGTATGAAAGGATTGGAACTTAACTAACTTATCCTAGTAGTGATAAGGTGGCTTCTTGGAGTATGTTGTGTTAAAAGGGTAGGTATAATAAAGATTCAGCCTACACCTTTTTGGTCAATATTCTTTTGTTTTCACTTTAATATAACGCCTTATTGTTATTTATTTACTTGTATGTGCATTATTTTTTGAAAATTGTTACCAAGGACCAAGATAAGTGACTCGTACTTTTACTGAATGTTATCCTCCTCTCAGCGTGTGTCTCTACTCTAATCCCCACAGTAGGTCGTAAAAATACCTCTTAACTAACGTTCGCTGTTACTGACATCCATTCAGTTGAAATCGTGTGTCATTTTAAACGTATCACGGTTACAGCATCGTTCTGCAGTTGTATTATTTTACACAATGTCAAACCAGTTTCCGACACAAACACGACGGATGAGATAAGGCAGTTGGTTTAATCGAAAATGTATTGAATGACCATTGCTTTCGAGTTACATTCAGAGGTAGTTATTGATATCAGTTAAGTGAAGAGCCGAGTATAATTTCAGTACCAAATACTCGGATAGACATAGCTTAGGCAGCCATAGATGTTACGTACTAGCTTCATATTAATGACTTAAGACAAGATAATATCAACTTCATTCATCCTGAAGTTTGAGTTGGATGACAATATATGTAAAATCAGCCTAATAAGATAAGATGAAACTTTATTTATCGTGAGGGAAATGATTGTGCAGCAGTCGCAGTACAAAGTGGGAAAGAGTGCAAATATATAGAGTGCAAATAAAACAAAAATATAAACAAAAACAAAATTATCAGGAAGTTGCAAAAACTATGTTCCTAATGCTAGAGTGTAAACAGGTTGTAGAGCGATGAACTGGTGTCATAAATATAACTGGTTAACAGTGAGGTGCAATTCAAAATATAAATGTGCCAAAAAAAGTTAACCTTTAACTGTGAGGGTCATAGAAAATAAACAAGATGATGATAAAACTGACAAATTCATCAACTACCGTACACTGGAGTTTCTTAGTCGTGAGATAGGGTTGGGATGTCGTGGGGAGACAAAGGTATTGGTGTATGAACTATTCTTAAATAGAAACAAGGTATGCATGTCATTCTTATTCAGTACACGCCTCCCTGTTACTCAATAAAAAGTAAATGCTTGCCTGACTCGATTTTAATGTGACCACTTGCATGATGGCACATGACCCAATTACCACTGTAATGACACAAGTGAAAGGTGAACCTATTGGATTGAATGCAAATTGTAACACTTACAGTAAATTATTTATAGACAAACAGACAACAGAACACTGTAACTGCTTTGGTTTTGTGAATCTTGGGACCAAACATGGGCGTCAGAAGCTGGACAAGGTCTAGAAAACTTGTGTCTTTTAGGCATTTTGAGAAATTAATATATAAATGGAGAATAGGCCTGGAGAGACTCATTTTGTGTAACAAGTTTTATTGACACAGGACCAAAATAGTTCTTATATCTGTTCAGCTATGATATAAAGTACAATTGGTTCAATAAGAAGGGATTGTAATCTAAAAGTGAGAACGCAAGGATCAATACTTTCTGCACTTCATCTCTCTCTCTCTCTCTCTCTCTCTCTCTTTCATTTGTGTGTCCTCGCCAAACTAAATTCAACGCTCAAATTCTGCTGTTCACAGTGACTGGCAAGAAATGCTGTCCATGGTGGTGGAGGCCTGTGAATCATGAATCATAACCATCTCCTCTCTGTGCTTACATAAGCAGAGAGTTCTGCCTGCAGACCACTCTGACCAGATTCATCTGGTGTGTTAACCACATCATTACCTTGCCTTTGAAGATTACACCGTGCTGTAGTGGTGCTTTTATCTCTTTCTTTTTTTATTAGACGGAGAAAAAACAAAGGTTCAATACCAAGCTCGTTCATTAAACGCAATCAGTGAAGTGGCGTAGTCCTTCTACCCTCATCTAAAAATAATGCTGTGGTCCTGTCTCTTTGGGCCGGATGAGTCTGCCTCCTGCTCTGCTTCCAGCTCTGCTGCTTCATAAAAAAAGCCATTTTGGCTTTGCACCAGGAAGCATTCATGTTGCCAGACCTGCATGTTGATTCATTGTCCTGATGATTTGGCAAGATAAAGAGGGACAGATCTGTATTTTGCATAGCCCGAGCCCTCACTGTTGATATACTGTATTATGTGGTTATTTCCTCTCTGTTTTTAGCCTTTGCTCTGAGGAAAGTTCCAGTTGTTACCACTCTCCAACATGCTAAGAGTTGTGCCATGCTCGTTAGAAATAGCTAGAATAGTGTGGAGAACATGGAGTGTTTCAACACGAGGGTATGTCTTCTTACCAGTCTCTCAGAGCAGCAGACCTACTTATTCAAGTTCAGTGACAGTTTATTTTGGTCTTTTTGTTCATCGGCATGCAAGGGCAAGAAACATTAGTGTCAGCCTCGCAAGTGTATTTGAATAATTTTACAAAATGTGATAAGTGCTGACATTAAGCTGACTCATCAAGACATGTTTCAGCAGACTGTAGTGCTGTTTGAACCGTGTCTCCTTATGGCACCGCACGGATCAAATACTGTTGCATTGGACAGTGTTAGTCAGCATACTCATTGCTTATGTTAACCCTGTCAAGTATCTGTTTTAAAAAAAATTTTTTGTCCCAAACATGAAAAAGTATTCCGTAACTAAAGTGGCTAAACTACGTTTTTATACTAATGTGTCAGTCACAGTGGCATAAGCTTTTTCTATATTGGATCTATTTGGTAATTGAGTAAATAAAGAGATCCAAATAAAGAATGCTAATGCTTCAGCTGTTATAACTAACACATTAGTATAAAAACGTTATACGTAGTTTATCCATAGATGGCCATAGGCTCAATCGCCATACATCATTTGGCAATAGAGAGTGACTTAACGGACATTTATTTAAATGAATATCTTCAAGACTATTACCTTAAGAAAAATGTTGACCGTTTTATCAGCATGCTCCATTAAGAGTCTAGTTAAATTTTATCTTATGTCCCTCTGTGAATGGCTCCTCTACTCACAAGTGGAGCTATTAGACACAATTAGACCCATAATGCATCTGAAGCCCTCTGTGATAAAGTCACCGCCTGGAATCAGCTGCGTCTCCTGCTGGCTCTGCCTCTGCTGATGGGGTTAATGACACCCTGTGATGCAACGACACAACCCTGTCTGATAGACCCTCATTCAAAGACAGCTCTTATAACAGCACTGAAATGGGAGAATTTGTGCAAAATGTGCACAAATTCCAATGTTAATATTCATTTATTACACTCTTTTTTTTTTTTTTTTATCATTTTATGTCATAATTATGAACCTATAAATCTTTCTTTTTAATAGGCGTATTGAATTAACTCACAAATAAGTAAATATAATTGAGCTTGAAATGCAGACTTTTGTTTGCTTATGTAAATAATTAAGAGTTGATATTCTTTTCTTTTTTCTCAGCCCGCAGTGCTCGTCTGCTCATTGTAAACTTGTAGTCTACGGTCTAGTCCTTTTCCCCCCAGGTTACTCTTTCAAAAGGAATGCATTAATGGAACCACTGGCTAAATTATAAATCCATTAGTTTATCAGTGCAGGGATAACAGCCTTTAAGAGACGGTGAAATGCTGCTCTGGGTATAGTGTTTGTGTTTCAGGGTGGAGTTTCTGAATGTAGTGTTTGCTGATGTTAGATTAAAGGCTGTTTACCGTGGCATGACACTGGTAAAAAAAAAAAAAAGTAGATCCCCCTCACTGTAGATTTTGTTTTACAGTTGCTGATGTCACATATGTTTCAACACCTGTTTTCATTGTCCCTGCTTCACTGGGAATAATAGTATAATGTATGTAGTATAATATAATAATGTCTATGCGTTTTGGTTTTGAGCAGTCTAACGCGTCAGGACTTAGCGGTCAGGTTTTGGTGCTCTTCTTTCAGAATGAAAGAGCAAGGGCTTCTTTGTACAGCCGCCATTTTATAACCACGTTTAATAATCATGCTGGGAGAAATCTGTTGTGTGAGAGACGGAGATACCACGTTCTCAACTCTGACCGTGTCTCAATAAGCTTCACTGCAGTCACAAGTTGTTCTTTGTAATGAAAATACAAATTGTTATACTCCTGTTTTCCCCTGTTTACATCGCTGCAGATGTAAAACACAATGGTGATAACTAACAGACGTAGATGTAAAGGAAGCGGGTTGAGTTTGATCCTGACCTCTGACCTCCTTGTGTGGCAAGTTCCTTATGCATATCAGTAACACGTCACATTACCGCAGCTAAACATGACTTGAATTATCTGTGCGAATGTGAAAATAAATAGTTTAATTCAGAAAGGTGACAAAGGTGAGCCTAGCATAATTGCTACCGTCTCTCGGGTTGTTTTTTAAAAATGTATTTACGTTGAGTGGCTTATGCATTCTCCTCACATGAACAGTACATACAGAACACTGCTCCCTTGAGATGGTTAAGCACCAGTATAGTTGGTGTAATTAGAAGATTACATTATCCCGACTGTGAGATGATGCTATGCTGGAGCTGTAAGTGGCTCCATGGTGGGGAATAGCCATCTGTAGAGGTGCTGCAGGTCAGTCACAGGGTCATAGTACAAGCTATGTAGTGGGCTTATTCCACCAAGGCCCCTAAGCTGCTTACCATACCAGCGAGTCTCTACTGAAAAGTCCTTTATCCTCCGTCAAAAACAAGCAGCTTACATAACGGTCATAATAGATTTTCTTTTATATTATCGATCAATCTGCTGATTTTTATTACAAACCCCAAAGATATTTACTTTAACATGATAGAAAACAGAGAAAAGCAGAAAATCTCCATATTTAAGAGGCTGGATATGTTTTCTGAAATTTTTTGCATGAACAATTAGGTAATTGTTTATCAAAATAGATGATAGACTTGCAACACTATCAAAGTTTCATAGGAATAAACCATGCATTTTTCTTTAATCCTCTCTGTTTTAGAGCGATGCTTTCATTATTTGGGTGTCATGTCTGACATCTTTTGTGCTCCGCCAGTGTATCATTGTATACCATGTAGCCTGTCTGGTAGAGATGATCACACTGTAAAAACGTCAACATGGCATCATTGTTAATGTCTTTAATTTCTTGCAAAGTAAAATGTAGACGTGACATTGCAGTGACATTTCCAGCAGAGGTAGAATGCTGTTAAGATGGCAAGAAAACATCTTGCAATATTAACTATCTCTGCTATCTTCAAGGGCTTTTATGATGAACCGTCAAACAAAAAGGAGATGAGTTTTAGTTTACTTTCAATAAACCAGAATGCGATTGTTGTCTGCCATTGGTAACTTGTGAAATAAAACGCCTTCCCTTATGGTTTGTTTGGGGACAACACAACATTGTTCTCTGTCTGCTCTCATGTTTACTCAACTAATAAAACACCTATATCGTAAATCTATGAAAGCTTAAAAGATCATATGCCTCTCAACATCCTTGTATGTAAACAAACCACCTTCTGTCATGTGGGGTTGAAAGGCTTCTTGTAATACGTTGTTAGTACTGACCGAAGTAGTAGTTGAGACAGATATAGGGAAAGTAGAGACTGCTGCAAACTTCAGTAAAATAACCGTGAACACAATCTCTTTATAGACCTTGACATTTATATAAAAATAAAAAAAAAGTCAGACTATAAATGACGATGCCATATTTAAACTCTGAAAAAAATCATGTGGCTGGCTGGCGTTATGCAGTGCTGGTGGACCAGCTTTCTTCATAATGCATCCACATTTTTTCTCATCGGTTTACATTCCAGTGCTAATTTAACTATGGCCAGAGAAACACATGACCTAAAATAGAATTTGAACCCTTTTCTTGTGTTACAGGCTTGACTGTCATTTTTTGAACCATCACAATGATAATCAAGGAGCTGTGTTTGGACTTTACACCTGAACGTTCCCAGTTGTGATGGAAAGGCACCACTGACTCAAGAGGGAACATAAATCCTGGATGCCGTGACATACGGGACGTTGTCAATCCAAGATGGAGAAAAAGAAACCGTGCCCTCGCCTTCTCGACTACTTGGTGGTGGTCGGAGCAAGGTAATGACTTAATCTGATTTAAATTAATATTTTTTCTTTAAAGGAATGTCCGAGTCAACTTGGCCATAAGAGAGGCTGTAAACAGTGTTTGAAAACCAGCATTTAGTGATGATAATTGGAAAAAACTACCCGTAGTCGGGTATTGGACTGATTTTAACGTCAATTAATTTTGTCCTTTTACTTCTAACATAGTTATAGTGTGTTACAGACACTGATCTCGTCACGATGGCCCCGTTAGACCCACTATTGTACTGTGCCAAAAATTGCAAGAACCCCACTTGCATTGTTTTGTGGCTCTGTTTTTGTTGTTTTGTTTCAATTGTTAACTTCATTAACACTTCAAAGTTTTTCGGCAGTTTTTGCCGCAGTTACTCCCATAAGATGTTGCATGCATAATGAAGGATGGTAGCACGTTGTTTCAAGCACAGTGGCCACAAGGGAAAAGGATGATTCACATGAACTCAGTGAAATTAGAGAGTTGTCAATTCACTGCCTCTGAGTATCTCTACTGGATCGTTTAGGGATGAAGTGTTATGCTCAAGGGGGATTTGTTTGTTGTGGTTGTTACTCGTTTACTTCCCCTGACAAACTTTTCCAAACCAGTTCTTGCATTTTAAAAGCTAAATATAGTTGCAAATTTGCTTTTGTAACCACCCGCCTACTGTCAGAACTTTGTTAGCCATTGCGTTGTCAAGTGATCAAAGGCTCCTCATCAATTAATGACCATTTCAAATTAAATTCAAAACTGTGTTTGAGGGGATATTGGATTTGCAGAAACAGCAGATATGAGTTGTAAAATACACAGAACACAGAGTTATTAATCCACATAGATCTCATGATGTGCGCAGCTCTACAACTGCTTTGAATACAAAACAAATGTTTGTCCATCTCCCCTCCAGGCAACCAAGTAGTGACAGTGTGGCCCAGACACCTCAGCTCCTCCGCCGCTACCCGCTGGAGGACCACCACGACTTCCTGCTCCCACCAGATGTGGTGTTTTTCTGCCAACCAGAGGGCTGCCTGAGTATTCGCCAGCGCAGGGTCAGCCTTCGCGACGACTCCTCATTTGTTTTCACGCTGACAGACAAGGACTCGGGAATCACCCGCTACGGAATCTGCGTCAACTTCTACCGCTCTTTTCAACGAGGGCATCATCGTACTCGCAGTGACAAGAGCGGCCACACGGAGACCGCAGCACAGGCGGCGGAGACCGCTAGTGATGGGTCTGATGGCAGCGGTGGAGGCCCACCTTCCTCTCTGCTATCGCCACCTAACAATGCTGAGTCAGCACCTCCGCCTGCCTCCGGAGAAGAGAGCGGACAGCCAGGTGCTGAGCTAAATGCCGGCAAGTCCCCGCAGCACAGGAGGAGCGCTGCTAAGATGGCAGCCAGGAACCGCAACAGCACGCTGACCTCGCTGTGCATACTCAGCCACTACCCCTTCTTCTCCACCTTTAGGGAATGCTTATATATTCTCAAGAGGCTGGTGGACTGCTGCAGTCAGAGGCTAACTCAACGAGCCGGGCTCCCTCGCACCACCCAGAGGTGAGGCTCACGTCTTCAGTTATACAAGCAGCTCCTCTTGTTGCTTACGTATGCTTCAATGTGAATTTTTGATTGTTTTTCCCCGTCCACCATTCAGCCTGGTCTACTTTAAAACATGCATGCACTATGTAAGATGCCCCTGCTGATGGCTATTTTGGTTTAAAGGTGGTTCTTGGGACACTATCAAAACAAACTTTGTCCCCTAGGAATACCAAAATACCGATCACACTCATGCTTGCCAGATGACAAACTTGCTTTTGACACTCCGTGACCTTTTTTATTGTGCCACCCTCCGGCCAATTGTCAACTTTGATCACAAGACCTCGTTATCAGGCAGATCACCCTGAGTACATTCATATTACCAAGGGCATAAAAGAAACTTTGATTTTAATGAAACCCTGGCATTTACTTCTACACCATCAATTTCTAGTCCATGACATGGTCAGTGTGGCGTGTCCATTATGTATTGTTGACTGTGAACTTTTCAGCCTTAGTAACCTGAGGAAGGGAAGTCAAGCTGAAAGAAATCGCCTCCTAATACACCTGTACATGCACAGCTAAAATAAAAAAAAAAGCATGAATAGCACAGCTTAAAAATGTAAGAAAATTAGATTTTTTAAAAACCCAATGCGTGATAATCTGTCTTCCTCATCAGTAAACTGTTGAATAACATGATTACATTCATACTGACATGGCATTGCATGCAAATGATCAACCACACAAACACAGCATTTATACGGTTGCTTAAAACCCTTTTTTGCCTCAGTTAAAAACTTTCAAGGCTGGAAAAGTGTACAAAAAATAGCAAAGGTTTGTTGCTTTTACAGTGTTCCTGCTGATGTTTTTGGCAATGCCTACTGCTTTTACCCCCCACCCCCCACCCCCATCTGCTTCTCTCATTGTCCATGTGTTATGTGTATGTTTTTGTTTTGCAGAATTAATACAAGAGCCTTTGTATTTGGCTCCATGCAGTTTAGCAGGCCATCTGCAGCTTGTGTCATGTTTTCACAGTACGCTTTATGCTATCACACTCCACCTCGATGATAAATAATGGCAACAAAAATATCCACAGTGCATTTAAAGGGCTTTGTATTGCAGCAAATATTATTTCATCAAGTGCATGCTATAGGTTCAGCTGAGGTACAAAGAATGTTTTTAACAATAATTGTTATATAATTGTGTGGTGTTTTTTTTTTTTTTTTTGTTTAGTTGGATAAGCCACATTTCTGTTGATACATGAGCTGCTTTTTAGTTGGCCAAGTTAAAACTCTAAACCAGAAAACGTTTGTAAGAGCTTCATGGTATACCCACTCATAGACAACACTAAGAAGAAATGGCATTTAGCAAAGTATTTTGCTTGTTAGACTTGAAGCAAAGTGTTGATCATATTGTATTTTGATTAACCACCAAGGTAGATTGATTCACATTGTATTGAAGCTGCCGAAACGACCCACAGCTGTACTTTGTATTTTTGTTGTGGCATTGTGTTGGGATGTGGCAGTATTTGCATTGCGCTTTAGGTTATTCTGTTGCTATGGGTGACACAGAATGGATTGTAATTCTGGATTGGCAAAGTGTTAATTAGTCTGTCACTTCACACCAGTGTGATTGTTTGTCACCCGAGGTGCATATTTTTTTCTAGGGCTGCAACTAACGATTATTTTCATTATTGCTCGATCTGCAGATCATTTTTTTTGATTAATCGTTTGGTCTATAAAATGTCAGAAAATAGTGGAAAATGTCCATTCCAGTTTGAAGTTCAAGGTGATGTCTTTTAAATGTCATTTAAATATCTAAAAGATATTCAGTTTCATATGAAACGAAACAGAGAAAAACAGCGTATTTTTCCATGAAAAGTTATGATTAATCAATTATCAAAATAGTTAGTAATAATTTTTCAATCGACTAATCGCTGCAGCTTTAGTGTTTTCTCCAGAGCCATCTATTTATAGCTGTATAACCAGTGCATCTTTTCCCCTCATCACTACAAGGGATTGTGGGAATTTCTAATGCACAGTTAATCTCATACCTTGACATTTCTTTCTCTGGTAAAATGCTGCAGCGAATCCACACATCATCCAAATAGATATGTGGTTTCTCTGACAGCCTCGAAAAGGCCATTCAAAGGCTAAGCCAAAGGCCGAACAGACCTGAGAATCATTTTTCCCTGACATGTTTGGTTGAAAAGTGGCGTGGCAATGACGGAGAAGGAGGAGAGCCATTGCATAATGGCTGCGAGCGCTTTGTGCTGCGGCTGCTCTGACAGATTGAGGTCTCTGGCTGCCTTTGGGTAGCAGCTGCAGTTGGTGGGAGGGCTCCAAAGGACTAATGATTATCTCCCTCCTTGACACACACACACACACACTCACACACACACTCACACACTCACACACTGAGTATACACTCCAGAGAGGGTTTAATGACACCATGTGTGTGTAGAGTGGAGGGTTTGCACATCAATATTTCGGCAATTTCTTAAGAGCCTCTCCTGTGTTTTCAATCTCATTTGCTGGTTATATTAGTGATTTCACTGTGTGTTAGCGGAGGCAGTGTAAATATCGGGGCGAGAGAAAAGTCCAAAAGGTGGAATCGAAGGTTATGTATGGCATGCACTGTAACTTCTCGGCTACCAAGGCTCTCTCAGTTTAAACATTTTTGATGGCAGTGTTAATAAGAGTCACTGTATGTATGTTGATGAGTAATCAAGCTGTTACACAATGTGCAGTGGGGTTTTCTTCCTATAGTTTATCATAACAGTTCAAAATGACAGTCGTTTTCAGCTTGACTATAGAGAATCAATCAGTTTCTGTAGGTGTTGCATTTTAAGAGTGGCTTTTGCATTGATATGGCAGTATGATAAGAACAAATGATGTTATTTATCCTGTTTTTGGCACGTTTCAAGCCCCTTCAGCGAGGGCTGAAACGATTAGTTTATAGTCTATCAAACCAAAATGCCAGATATTGACTGATTCCAGCTTCCCAGCTATGATGATCTATTCCAGCTCTCTGTTTTATATTATTAGAAATGTAATATCCTATTTTTTTAGGACTGGTGGTCGGACAAAACCAGACAAACTGAATGACAATCAAACTATTTCAAGACCTCATGCGACCATTCGATGCATTCAAATTGCTTTATTGTCATTGTATTGGACTCTTGGTTAGAAAAAAAACAAGCAATTTAAAGACATCACATTGGGGTTAAGAAATGTGATGGAGACATTTTTCACAATTTTATTTTATTATTTTTATTTTTTTTTTATAGATCAAGAGAATTATTAAAAAATAACATAATGAAACTAATAAAGGAATGTAAAGGAATCACTCTGAATATACTCTGTTTATTTCCTTCCCAGGGACACCATGTGGCGGGTGTTCACTGGGGCGCTGTCGGTGGAAGAGAAAGGCAGCCAGCTGCTGGCCGACCTGCGGGAGATTGAATCCTGGGTGTACCGGTTGCTTCGTTCACCGGTACCAGTGGCGGGTCAGAGGCGTGTGGATGTGGAAGTCCTTCCCCATGAACTCAAACGGGCGCTCACCTTTGCCCTGCCTGACAACTCTCGCTTCTCCATGGTCGACTTCCCCCTGCACCTGCCCTTAGAGCTGCTGGGTGTGGACGCCTGTCTGCAGGTCCTCAGCTGTGTCCTGCTAGAGCACAAGGTAAGGACGGCCACAGCCGTGAGTTCAGGATGCAATCTGTCCCTCATCAATCATTGCTTGGGCCCGTCTCTTTTGTTTCCCTTTGTGTATACGTGTATATAAGACCAGGAGGAGATGTGTTTTGTTTTCACCAGTGGGATTTTTATTAAAGACTGAACTGAATATTTCAAGGAGAAAGAACAAGCCAAGCTGTATTTAGTACGTTGTGATTTGTCAGTGTGCAGCTGCATGTCCCCGCCTGAAATGTTTTCAAACGCCTCCTGAGAAATGCTCGAGCGACCTTCATCAGACATTTTCTGTTAGACGTAGGCTCACTGAAGCCATTTCAGTGCAGACTTGACAAATCATGATGGGTAAAAAGAAGACTGCGTACGCTGTATGACTGAATAAAAGACTCTTTGTCTGTGTCTCCTGTCTTTAACACGAGAAGCATTAGTAGGGATGTAATATAAATCCTTGTTTGGCTGCCACTGGTGTAGTGTTCTGTTGCTATTGGCTTACAGTGACATTGATACACAGGCTCATTTGCAACTATCCCAAATCAAACCTAAGCTTCACAGCTTTAGTCATACTGCTGAAAGATCATACTGCTAGACAAATGCTCGGCTTTGCTTTCTCACTGTTCTCAAATACAGAATTTGAAATGGTTAAAAAGGGTGTGTTTTAAATAGCTATGGCTTCAGCCTACGCCTTCTCCAGTCACTACTACTATTGTTATTTTATTTATTATATGTGTGTTTGAGTTGTTTAAGTTGAAAATGACCGACATAAACAAAATGAAACCAGAATGTATCTGGGGCACCTACTTAAATAGATATTCCCCATCCAAAAAGGTTTTTTTATCTTCCCACTCGTCCGTGTGGAAAGTCATCTTAAAATACGGATTGATTGAAAAGTCTCCCTGAATGGGGTCGACCTCCGCAAATATATTCTGTACCTGTATGAAACGCGCCCGTCTTGTATTCATCCATTTAGTTTTTTTGAAGATGAATTCAATACATCATTAAATTCAGGAAGCTTTCAGAGTGACTTCCCTTCAAGCCCTTTGTGCTGCCAAATAAATTTTTAAAAAAAAAATTTTTTTTTATAAAAGCTCAAGTTGTTAATATTGCTTTTAGGAATCCAAGGCAAAATCGGCAAAATCTGAGACATATATTTGTGTGACAGAGCAGCAGAGGAAGAAGTCAACTAGGTGATATGACCATATAAACATCCACACACACAGAGTGATTTCTTGTCTTTTTTTTTCCTTCTCCCTCAGGTCATTCTTCAATCCAGAGATTACAATGCTTTGTCTATGAGCGTCATGGCCTTTGTTGCCATGATCTACCCTCTGGAGTACATGTTCCCCGTAATCCCTTTACTGCCAACATGCATGGCCTCTGCTGAGCAGGTACAACTTATCATTCCTTTTATAAATGCACTTCAAGTAAGTGGGTCATTTTAAACATGCAGTTTGTTTATTGAAAATGTGGTCCATTGTGGTAACATCAAGTTGTGACTGACTGCTATGTTTTCTCCTCCCCACAGCTCCTTCTTGCCCCCACTCCCTACATTATAGGTGTGCCTGCCAGCTTCTTCCTCTACAAATCTGATTTCAAAATGCCAGACGATGTTTGGCTTGTGGACCTTGACAGCAGCAAGGTCAGTGCATCAACTCGGTGTTCTGCTCCTCCTTCGGCTCTTGTTTCGTCTGTTTTCATGATGTCTGGATTAAGCTGACAGAGAGATCTATTAGTTTAACAACCTTTATGCCACCGGATTGTCCGTCCGTCTGCACGTCTGTCCCATTCTCGTGAACGCGATATCTCGGGACTGCTTTGAGGGAATTTCTTCAAATTTGGCACAAACGTCGACTTGGACTCGAGGATGAACTCATTCAAATTTGCTGGTCAAAAGTCGAGATCACTGTGACCTCATGACTCGCAAAATAAGTTTTTTGGCCATCAGAATTCATATGCTAACTATGAAAATTTCACACAAATGGCTAATTGGATAAAATAATGAAGTGATGACATCTCGGATGTAAACTGCAACTTGACTGGTTGTCGGAGGCATACAACCACAAGGCGGTAATTTTGCTTTTCATTTTTATCTGAATTTAGATTTATTTTAAAATGTTTTGTCTACAGGTTATAGCACCCACCAATGCAGAGATCCTACCACCTCTTCCAGAGCCTGAAGCAGGCGAGCTTAAGAAACATCTGAAACAGGTACTGCATGTGATTTGTGTGATTCCTCTCAAATTGTTATCAGTACAATATGTTTGGATTCTGCTGCGCTGTGGCAGCCGAGACCAGTGCATCTACTGGCACATGTGGAGCCATTATGAAGGTGCTGCTCTGGAGCCGACCTTTCACGTTTGCCCCTGTGAATGTTAGCTGATTGCACTTCTTATATAAATGTAAAACTTCTCTTTCAGCAGTGTGAAGAGTAGGGGCTTCCTTCTTCAACACAGTTGTATGTATTGTAGATGAGTGTGCGAGCATTTGAAATTGGTTTTGTAGTGCACTAACATGATCATTGTTTTTTTCTTTCTTTTTTTTTCCTGTTTTCTTTGCATGCTCTAGCTGTTGGAGGTAAAATCAAATCCTAGGACCCTACTATTCAAGCAAAACCTTTAGTAATGCTGGTAGTAACTAACTTGCCCCTCTAACCCAATTATCTAACATAACACCAGAACCTGGTTCTGATTCATGTGACACCTCACTTTTTCTTACTTCCACGCTTTGAGCAACACCAATCACACAAAGCCCCTTCCCAGCAAATGTAGAAACTACTCATGTGATAAGTCTGTTTGCTTATTGGCCAAGAAAAGCTTTTAGCCATCATTGGCTGTTTACCAGATTGCCATGCATCTTTTTTTTTTTTTTTTCTTTTTTTGCCACAGTTACTCTGAAACTTCTGTAAAATGGGTAATAAGTTAATTGCAGTAATTTTAAGTTCACCAGTTATCTTAAGCTCTTATCTGAACAGCTACAAGAACACATGTTTGTTATCCACAGTAAGGCTCACAAATAGTAACAATGAATGGAATCTTTGTAATGATTTTTCACATTTTATAAAAGGAGACCAATGTACTAAAATGGTCTAACATTCACTTCTAACAATATATTTACATAAATGACACAGGGACATCACCTTAAATAATAATAACTTAGTTGTTTTTCAGGCAGTCTAACTTTTGTATTTTATAGTTTCAGTGAATACAACCAACATAGAACATTCCTCATATGTTCTGTTCAAACTGTTTTGTGGTTAAAATTTTTGCATGCACAAAAATGTAGTTTTTTAGTTTGATATATTCCTTGAATCAGAGCCGGTTCGTTAGCAGTGTGTGCGACTAGCAGCTCTCTCCCATGTGTGCGGATGTGTGACTGAGAGGCTGGTGTGTAGGAGTGTGCAAAGCCTCAGTTTAGCAGTTGTATATTTGGAAACAAGCACTCAACAGTGATATCTGTGAATGGAGAAAATGTCACTGAAGACGGTTTAACTGATTATCTGAAGACTGTGATGCCAAAGCAGAATGCTGCTAATGTGAGAGTCACTGAAAATACTTGCACTTAACACTGGTTTAGAAAAATAAATTGGTCCTTTCAAGAGACTGATTTATTTACTTTTACAAAAATGGTGGTTGTATTATTTCAGCTCACCCGATTTTTTTTCTTTTTTCTTTTCTGGGCACTTAAACGTTACTATTAAGGCTTTTATTTTGCTAAAGGTGCTTTATTGTGCAAGTATTTTATCTATGTTTTTGAAAAGATCTGCTGTTTTTGTATCTGTCATCACCACTCCATTGTAGCCACTGGTTTGTCCCAGTTGGTCACCATGGATGGCCTTCATGTGTCTTTCAGTGGCTGTGTTCTGTAGGTGAAGTCTGGTTTTTGGTCACATTTTTTGCTTGTCTGTGTCTATCACTGTCTTTCATGTTGAGCATAAAAAAAACACATCTCTTCTTTCCTCATATTCCTCGTTCTCTCTTCTCAAAATGTCTCTCACTCTTTACCGGCCTTCCATCACTTTCTCAAAACAACCCAAATGTATCTTTTCTCATCTCCTTTCTTCAGTAAATTGTACAATTGGAAAATTATAAAACAGCAAGACATCTCTTTTTATTGCACAAACAAATCAAAAATAACTTCAGCTTTTCTTTCATGAAGTTAGATCTATTTGGGTGGCACCAAAATATACTTCTTTGCTGTCAGCAAAAAGCACACAAATGGGGAAGTACTGTTGAAAGGAGACAAAGGAAAGAAAGGGAAAGGGCCATCATGAGTGTTGTGAACCTCCCGTCACGTGCCGTTCCAGTGTCAGCCACAAAGTTATCATCCCAGGCCTTCATGTGATTCTCCTCGCATCTCTCTTATCCCCTTCCCAGTGTCTGGTTAGGTTGACCGTGATCACCCAAAAGCAGATCTTCTCCTCTGAAAATAAGGTTACTTATTTCTCCTCCTGTGGAATGTGTAATGCCCCTGCACGGATATCTTCTCTCTCACATTATTTTGCTTGTCACTACTACTCGTCTTACTTACTCTTCCAAGACTTGACTAAAATGCATAACAACAGTGTCACAGAATGTTGCGGACCGGTTTTTTGATACACTGCTTAGCTCTGGCTTGAGCATGACTGAATGTGCGTGCATCTATCTTGGCATCAGTGAGTGTTCTCGTAACCAAAACAAGATATGATGAAGCTAATCACAATGTTAACATTCATCCAGACGCAGCAACTAAATGTTCCATTATGCTAAGCTAAACATTGACACTCGAGTCTGCAGCAGTTCCCTCAAAGCAAACCATGCATAGTGACTTACTTCCCTTGTTCCCTTCCTCTCCAAAGTGACGCACCCACCACAGGCATCAACATGCACAAAGCTGTTCCCTCACTTGCTGTATATAATAAGAGTAAAGCCAAATTGAGAAAACACTTAAAAATTGGGGAAAACCTGGGTTAGTTTAACACCCGTACCTCACTTTAAGACACTACTGGTTGGTAGTAAGAGGGATTACTTTTGAGATTAATCATTTCATTTGATTCCTCCTGTAAACTAGATTTTTCATGTTTAAGTCCCCATTCTAGTTCTAGTCACTTTGGCCCTAATTGTTTTCCCTCAATGGGAAGGGCAAATATTTATATAATGTCCCATTTTAAAGGAATATTTCACCCACAAAATGATCATTTGTTTATGAATTACTCACCCGGCGTTCCCTTGAGTTCTTGAAGAAAACTTCTCACATGACGCTATTGTGAACAAAGAATCCTAAAAACTGACTGAACTTTTGATGAATTGAAGTAAATGGGGGCAGCGTTTGACAACAGCAGAACTATATCAAAACATGCGTTTATAAACTCTCGCACAACTTGTGCAGTATAATCCAAGCCTCATTTATCCAGTCGAACATATGCTCACTGCCTCTGTTGTTTTAAATGATAAGGTTTTAGTGAAAATGCATGTGTTTGGGAAGAGGTGAGCACATGGCTGGATACCTGGGACTCTGATTATACTGCACGAGTTGTGTGAGTTTGTAAACCGATGTTTTTAGCAGTTGTTAAGCGCGGCCCCCATTTACGGCAATTCGTCAACTATCATCCGTGTTTTGTCATTCTTCGTTCCCCGTGGAAGCGTGCAAGGAAAATCTTAAGTTTTCTTCAAGAATTCAAGGTAGCACTGGGTGAGTAATTGATATACAGTATTCTTATATATTAGTAACTAAATGTTGATGCCAATTGTGGGAGTGGTCCATCACAGCGCTCTGTTTTTGTCTTCAGATCCACTGCTATGTTTAACTTGTGTCACTGTCACCTGTTCTAGGCCTTAGCCAGTATGAGTTTGAACACCCAACCCATCCTGAACCTGGAGAAGTTCCAGGAAGTTCATGAGATGCCCCTGCTCCCACCTGGACGAGATAAAGCCTCGCCGTCCTCCACAGAGTTCAACCCCCTCATTTACGGCAATGACGTTGACTCGGTGGATGTAGCCACCAGGCAAGACATGAATGTCCATTTCCCTTGTCCATTTGTTAGCCCATACTAATATGATAACCAGTAGTATTAATCTTACAAATTAAAATGTAAACAGAATAATGAATATATATTTTTAAGATTGGCAGGTTAATTTCCCTGAAACACAAATATTTAGAGACCATCCCTAGAATACATTAATTTATTGTAAACTTGTTTGTAATAACCATAGTTTATTTGTTTCATATGTAGACCTCGTCTCTTTATTGTCAAGCATGTTTACGCTACAAAAACCATTAGAATAACTTTACATATTCTCGAACTAATTAATGCGCATGACCTTGGACAGCACTCTTTAGAAAATCCGTAAATCTTTTACAGTAAGCTGGCTAACTATCCATCCTCAGAGACACAATGATGAGGCAGGTAGAGATGAGAAGCTGGTCGGTCTCAGCCTAAACGGCTACAAGAACAACTCCTTTTAAGATGCAGAGCTAATTAGGCTCAACTGTTGCATACAATTAGCATTCGTGTTTAGTATTAGCATAACAAGTTCTATATTGAGGTGTAAAACATACCGGTGTTGAACTTGAAATGATGGTCCCATTTAGAGTACAACAGACGGTAAAGTGGCGTATGCTTAAGGGCGGGGCTACCTTGTGATTGACGGGTCACTACCGTGTTTTTGTCTTGTGTGTGTCTCAGATCTGCCCCCATTCTGACTAATATGCACTGACACAGAGTGCAGAGCGCAGGAGAGGGAGGCAAAAATCTCCTTTCAAAACACAATTTTAATTCTGCAGCCATGCGCCGCATTATCAGACGTACTTATCAGCTGAAATTTTTATTATCTACACAACAACAATAATAATATTATTTTCTTACTTATCTGTTAATATATTTGCGACAGATATATTGAGCAATCCCTTTGTATTGTACATATTTTAACAATCAAAAGAAATACTAAGCTGAACGTTCTTTTTTTTATTTTGCAGGGTCGCCATGGTACGGTTCTTCAACTCCCCAAACGTTCTCCAGGGGTTCCAGATGCACACCCGCACCTTGCGCCTCTTCCCCCGGCCTGTGGTGGCTTTTCAGTCTACTTCTTTTCTGGCATCTCGGCCACGACGCTCATGCTTTGCAGATAAACTTTCTCACACCCAGGCCGTTGAGTTCTATGGAGAATGGGCTCTCAATCCCACCAACCTCGCCTTTCAGAGGATACATAACAGTAAGGCTCATTTAAGATGGCGGTAGCCTGCATCTCGTTCAATATGCGTTACACAAAATGCATTAAAGTAAGTGTTTTTAACGTCATACTCTGCACACTCTCTGTTCCAGATGTGTTTGACCCGTCCTTAATCGGAGACAAGCCCAAGTGGTATGCTCACCAGCTGCAGCCAGTACTCTACCGAGTGTACGATGGAAGCTCCCAGCTGGTTGAAGCTATGGCCGGTCCCCTGGAGGATGAGGGCAACGAGTCAGACCCCACAGACAGGTGGAAAAAAAGAGCAAGATTTTCAGCATAACAATTCAATCTGCTTAGTTGAGTTTATTTTATATTTTGCTGTAGGTAGGTTCAGTTGGGCATACATGGTAATACGTTTTACTTGTTGCAGTGGCAGTGACAGTGAGGCTTACGATGACTCCAGCTCGTCCTATTCCTCACTTGGAGACCTTGTGAGTGAGATGATCCAAGGTGACATCCAGGGAGACACGCCAAGTAAGTAGTTGTTTCATTACAAGTCGGGCATTATGCATATTCATACCGTTTACTTACCTTGTAATATTTGACCCTGTTGTCTTAGACTTGGATCCACCTACACATGCCGCACTGGGAGACGCTAGTGAGGTCGAGTTTCAAGACTTCCATGACTTCAGGGAAGGTCAGGGCTCGGATGGTCCACCGAGTGGGGACGGACCTGCCGACCCCTCTGATGGACAACCTCTTCGCTCAAGCTCCAGCACAACTGCAAGCTCAAGTCCCAGCACGGTCATCCAGGGAGTCAACCAAGTGTGTGGTCAATTAGTGTAAAGCTTGCATTCACTTGTAGAAACTGTATGTTTCTTGTTATCTATTTATTGTTTTTTTGTAAATACAGCTGTTAACACGAGCTGTGTGAAGGCTGTCACGATATCAGATTTTCACTACACGATTATCGTGGCCCAAATAATGCGCGATAACAATATTATTGCAAATATCTATAGAAAAAAAAATTAACAATGCTGTCAGTCAAATTCAGGTCTTGCTTAGTTTATTGTACGTTTTTTCTTAAAAAAATTTTTTTAATTTTTTTTTTTAAACAAATTAATTACACTAATTTGTGTGTGGGGCGAGTGGAATGAAATGGAAATGATTTAAGAGGCGCTGGATTATTTACACAATATTATCATATGTGTATTATTAACATGATATCAATACCTGTATATTGCGACATTCCTAAACTGTACATTTTTCAAGAATAAATATAGGCAACCTAGAGTAATGCAGAATTGATTTTGTCTGTATTAAAATGAAAGATATGAGAACAGTATTTAATTGTCCATAATTCCCATTAATCGGTGTGCTCATTTTTCTAGGAGCAGGGGGAAGCACCTTCCATTGAGGTACCAGCAGGTGCCACTTTACAGAACCCTGTCTCCGGATTGGTCAGTCAGCCATTCCTCAGACCTCCAGCTGACGCTGGCCTGGCGGACCCAACCAACAAAAAACAGGAGTATGACAACCCGTACTTTGAGCCTCAGTATGGCTTCCCCTCAGAGGATGACCCTGATGCAGAAGAGCAAGTGGAGTCATACACCCCTCGATTCAACCAGAACCTCAATGGCAACAAGTGTGTTATACTTGTTCATCACTTGAATGAAAGCATCATCATCATTCAAATGGGCTCTCTGACCGACCATGCAATGTTCTCAATCAAAACCCAGCATGTCAAATTATTCTCTCCATTCATGGTGGTCTTGAATCTGTGGTGGTGTGATGTTGTGGTGTGAATGCGTGAGAGTTTCCCATATTGTATGTATATGTTCCCGTGTCTATGGTGCATGGTAACATCTTTTGTGACCTTTCTTCGTTTAGGGTACAGCGTCCTTTACGTCCCTGTAGCCTGAGGCTCCCAGGAGAGTCTGATGGGGAGGGAGACTCCCGCAACAGCTCGCCAAACTCCACCATTTCCAACAGCAGCAATGATGGATTTGGAGGACTCATGTCCTTTGCCAGTAAGAATATTTTGGTTTCTATTCAGCTAATTCTAGCTTGTAAAACATGGGGAGTGGGCTGATTTCTGTGGGTGAGGATGAATTGGAGCACCAAAAGCACTTGTCAGACCCAGTTCATCCATTCTTGAAGACTAAAACATTCACTTAAGCTTGAGCACGCCCCCTCACAAATTCAAAAATGCATTCAAATGTGTACAATGGGGGAAGTTGCCTACATGAGAGTGAACATGATGTTGTCTTGTCATACAATTTTTTCAGATTTTCTCTTTTATCTCGAGGACAGAATTATTACATTTTAGAGGCAAAGAGCTGCAATTGCAATGAACACTATATACTGGGACTTGAATCAATGGATATCTTTATAAATGAACCCCCCCCCCCCCCAAAAAAAACTATTTATTAAATAGTTATGTGTAATGTGAAAGGGTTCACCTAACTTTGTAGTTCCACTAAGCTCTGAGGAGGGTTTTAGTGTCTTTTAGCTCATTGTTTTAGTTGTGCGGTCTGCAGCTTTACTGTTTTGGCTGACAGACAAAGTTAGCATCTAGCTGGTGTTCAGGCCGATTTAGCAGCTGATAAAGTGCCAGCTTTTTCCCTCAGAAGTTGGTGAAGATCCAAAACAGCTAAAAGGAGAGTAAATGTTGCCCTTGTGTTCATCACGTGGACCAGAAACACAACTCCAGAGGAATGCTAATGTTGCTCTGGATGTGTTAAAAGGCAACTGTATGCTAACAAGTTCTTATTCTTAATGTTTAGTTCAGAGCTCGTTTCCACTGCCACAAATGGCCAAAAATGTTATTATGATTACTGAGTTTATTGAAGAAATGGTAATTTACATTTTTACTAGTGGCTAATTCAACAGTTTATGTTTCTGACTCAGCTGCCTCTTGTAAACGAAGGCTGATTAATCACTGTTTTGAGTCAACATCTGCTTCTCCAAAATGAATGTGAAGCGTGAACAATGTCAATTATAATACCTTTTGATTTTGCATGATCATTTGAATTGTATTCCTGCTTTCTGATAATGTTATTATCACTCTGGCTACAGGCAATCTTTACAAGAACCACGGCACCAGTTTCAGTCTGTCCAATCTTGCTCTTCCCAACAAGGCAGCGAGGGAGAAAACGCCTTTCCCCAGTTTGAAAGGTAGGACAACACGGCTAACCTGACCACTTTTACATCTGTCAAGTTCACCATGACATTTTTTTGTCATGACATGTTTGCAGTCATTTCCCTGTTTATTTAGCATTTATCTTTTAATGCTATTTTATCATACTTATCTAGATTACACTCTAATACTATAATTTGAAATCCTCTTATGTATTATACATCTATACAATTTTAATAATGAATAAGTCCTAACTGGTCACTTTTTCTTTCTTACTAATTAATGTATGGTATGTCCCTCTCTGCCTTTTTTATTTTCAAATGTATTTTTGGGTAAAAGAATATTTCAATTTTGATATTGAGGAGGAAATGGACCAAGCAGGTTTGTAGATCTGTTTTTATAGTCTGACTTTCTTCCCTCTGGATTGCCAAACGGATATGGCACTATTTTATAGGAGAATATTGAGGATGTATCAAACAAAGTTTTTCTCTCTTAACAGGAAAATCCACTCAAAAACTGATTTGTTGTTGCCATGTTTTTGCACAGTTTGTTTGCAGAGTTGAGTAACTCTTTCTCGTGAGCAGTTTGTCTCATAAATTTGCCTTTTTTTTCTTTCTTACCATATAAACATATTGTATAGATTGTGTTCAGGCTAAACAAGTTGGAGTAGAAACATACGAACATTGGTAGAAATGTACGCGCAGGTATCATTTGGAAGCAGATAAATGTGGCAGCCTTTTTCCAAGCAAGCAGAGAAAGAGTAAGCAATCCCTCTGTAGGATGTATGGTTTTGATTAGGATTCAGATGTTGATATCAGATAAACTGCAGTTATGCATAACAAAATCACTCCAACTGCAGTCGCAGCTGATGCTCAAATTCAGCTATTAATTATAGAGAGAAGGTAAAATATGCAGACAAATCTGTCTTTCTCTGCTAAAGTTACAATGAAAATTGTAATAAAGTATTTAAACTGGGAAATATTAATGAGATTTTTCAAAGCTTAAGAGGCTAATATGAATTATGTTTAGGCTGGATTTTCACTTTAACTGAGAGAAAAAACAGGTGAAGCATGGTAAAACTCAATAGCTCCACTCCATGTGTAATAGCTGCCATAGAAAACGTTCTGTTCCTTTTGATTATGATCTGTTTTGTCTTTGTCGTTCAGATGACCCTGACAGCCCGGGTATGTTATGTCTGGTGTGATAGTTTGTTTTAGCCTCCTGACTAGGCATTTCTTTATCCTTGAAGTGACCTATGCCCACCTTGCACCCTGTTTCTCAGCATAGGACTAAGATAGAAGATAAACCTTTAATGTCATTTGTGTATATCCACGCCTTCCCCTCTGTTCCTTTGTCTTTCTGCTCTGTGTGACTGGTGGGAGTCTTTTTGATGCGCTGTGATGCTCACATTTGAAATCAAAAGATTTCTGCAAACTGATAGTGGTGTGGCATCTGCACACACAGGATTTTTTTTTCTACCTGCATTTACCCAATTAATGTTTCAATGTAGTTACATTTGTGTCTTTGAATGACGTTCACAGACACCTGCCTCCCGACTCTCATGTGTTTGTCCCTACTTGCTTGTGCGGTGGCTCATTGTTGTTTTCTTCCCTTTTTTTGAGGGCGCTCACTATTTTTACAGAAACAGTGATTAACATGTGACGATCTCAGGTTATCGAATGAAGTATTTTACTGTGTGCCATGATTCTCTTTTCTGTTTTTGTCCTCACAACAAGATCCCTCCCTCACACCATGCACATATTCTAAAGAAACGAATCCATCCATTGCTTTAGATTCACATTTTCATTGTTGAACTGGACTATTCAGCATTATTGCTTCAACCCATTGATGTGTGTATATACAACAAAGTATGAGCTACACACAGCTCCTACTTGGTCCTGTAAATGTTGTATGTGTTGGTAAACAGCACATGGCATTAGTCATCTTATCGAAGGCTTTCAGAGTTATTACCATCATCAGTACATATTGTCTTTTCTCTTCTCTGTCTGCCCTTTTCTCTTTTACGTTTTCGTTTTCTTTGTTTTGACGCCATGTTGATTGTGCATGTCTGTTGTGTTATGGGTTGATGTTCAGACCATATGTGTCTGGGCCGGTGTTCCTCCCTCTGTCCACCTTTTCCGCGGCACTAATTCTGGGTTTTGTGTGCAGTATTTGGGCTAAATTCTCTAATGGAGATAATTACAGAGGCCGGCCCGGGGAGCGGAGAAGGTGGGTTCTGCCCTTTTTATCGAGTGAGCTGCATGCTTCTCCAAGCCAGTCAACTACATCTCCCAGCATCCCCCTCTGTCTATCCTCATTTCAGTCACCATGTGTGTCATCAAAGGTCCAGTGGAGTCTGTTGTCTTGCTACGCCGCCATTCATAGTGTATGTTCCCCTTCCTCAGACTAACTGTTATTTCACTCCACAGTAACTTTATTTATTCTTCTAGCCTCATCCAAACACAGTGTCAAAGTACTTATGAGGGGAATAAAAGAAGTAGTTTGAACATCAGTAATCACAGGAAAAAGTGAAACAACACATTATGCAACAAATAACCACAGGGGAGCAAATGAAGCACAAGACGGAGAGCAGGATGTTGGAGATACCGAATAAGAATAGAATAGGCTAATCTACCAGCATCCATTGTTTCGCATTGTTTTTCTTGTCCTTTTATGTTCTCGCAGAGTACAAACGGGGTTGGGCCCAATCAGGCTGTAATTGTGCTGTACACAATGAGCAGTGACTAGAGTAAAATTATGCACATTTTTTTTAACGTGCCAGATAAAGCTTCTGCAGTTATCAACATTACAGTTATTTCGATTACACACTCCAAACTTCATGGATGAGGCACGATGTTGCAGAATATTTTGTGCGTTTCCCAGGAGTTGTCAGGTGGACCTGGGGGGAACTGACGCTGTGACTAATTGTCAGCTATCTTAAGAGCCTTTGGGTAGTTGTTGCTATAATTACAACCATACTGAAACATAATTAGTCTGACGCAAAGGACAGTATAATACGTATTTCAAAAATAGACTGAACAGTGTTTCTAAGTAAAGTAAGTTAAGTATTTTCAACAACAACAATAGTCACACCAACACAGTCTCTTAGAGGACATTGTTTGAGCTCAGGAGCCCTTCTAGCCATTTAATTTAAAAACATGATATTATTACTATCGATGAATAAAAAGTGGTCCACAAGCGAACACAGGACCAGTAATACAGGCAATACATATGAAACTAGAATGGCACTTTGAGAGAATAATGGTGTGTTTACGTGCTCCTCGGAAGCTCCCATTTCCCTGGGAATTAATTTTTCCAATTATTCCGACACCACGTGAATGGAGCACAAATGCCCTATCTTGCAATGTTAACAAAAGTGAAATATAATGTGGGCATTCGCCCCATGATTTTTATCCGCTCCTAAATGTAACGGGTTCTTCCTTGGCCCATGCTTCCACCAAGTTTCCTGAAAATCGGGCCAGTAGTGTTTCTGTAATCCTGCTGACAAACCAAATAACAGACATTCAAACTGAGCTGAAAACATAACCTCTTTGGCGAAGGTAATAAAACCTTTCAAAAGTGTCAGAGTCGTGAGCTAAATTGTCCAATGGAGCATCCTAACTAGTCCCTGTGTAGCGATGCATATCAAAAACCCATCTGCACGTGCAGGTTTCCAATTAGGTTTGTGTTTCAGTGTAAATGTTTTTCTATCCTTTTTGAAGTTGACCAAACACTACAGTTGTGTCTGCTCCACAGGCTGTGTCCAGAGCTGATAATACGCAATAACAGAAATGTGTAGGTTTTAGTTCCAGTATTTTACTGTCACAGGCAATATTAGATGAAGGTGGAGAAATGACATACAAGGCACGTGTACAGTTAAGTTCAACTCCCGCTTGATAGTTGATGATCAGTGATATTTGTTAAGCATTTTGATAATGTGACTGTCTAATTTGAGTCAGATGGATTTTTCATTATAATTCTCAATCGAGCCGATGTTGATACTTGAGTAACTCATTGTATGCTCGTGATCTGACTTTGTTTGCCAGCTGACCTCTTTGTGCGGTTGCTTTTATGCTTTTGCTGGCCCAGACTTGGGATACAGATTGGCTTCACTATGATCTCTCCCTTGTTACTCAGGTCGGCAACTCATTCGACCCCTAAGGTCAAGAAGCTGCAGCCTCCAAAAAATATTGATGCAAACCTTCAGAGACTCCAGTGGAGCTACTACTGTTTGTTACCAACAAACTTTTTCTGGCCACATTTGTGTTGGATAAAATCCATAACCCTCTTCCTGCAGTGATTTTAGTTTATCATACTCATAAAGAGCCTTTGGGTTTCAAGTGATGCTGCTAGTGCAATCACTTTTATGATTTATTCTCAAACCGCTATGCTTTATTGTTTTCTCAAACAAAAACTTGCTGAAGAATTTCGCTTGTGCAATCAAAGTATTGGTATTGGGAATAAAACCTAATTTCTTGTCACCATCGCACTCCAGCAACAATAATAAGCAATAGATCCCCGCTGTCACATAAAACTGACAATAAACCAGCTTGTAATAACAGATGTCAGATCAAACAAGCTTTGTGTCCTCTGCGTGTAGGAGGGGCCTCCTCCCTCATCCTTTCATGTCTTCGCAATCGACAAGTAGCCAAAGGGAGAAAGTGTGAGCTCATCTTACCCTAAGAGTTGTCTTTTTAAAGTGTCGTCTTTGTGTAGCTCCGGACATACTCAGTAAATGCTCAGTGTGGGGCGGGAGACTCGTGGATGACTGTACTTGGATAACCTGGATTTTTTTTTTACAGACGAAGTTCAGTACTTGAAGTGGTGTCTAGGTTTTATTGTTTAGCTGAAGCCTCGTACTCTTAAACTACATTTACATACAACCTTTGGTTACAAAAAGAATATTGTGGTACGTCTCCCTTTATGTATTCTTTAACACGTTGCCTTGAACTCAACCTAAACCCGATCAGGTCTGACCGTATGAGTTCCAGCCGGGTCAGACTCTTAATTTCTCAGAGTTTGATCAGGTTGGGTTTTTATTTCATCAGCATTTGAGCTAATGCACCGTGTCAACAAGTGCAAAGGTAATTGGGCAGACACTGTACGGATGCATTTCTGCCAGGTTGTTTGACGTGCAGTCTGAGGGGGCTCACGAAGCCCGATGAATTGCTTTAACAGTCAACAATCTGGCTGTCGGACGATTGGTTGGATTTCTGGCATGTCAAGAGATTTTGGTCGGCTGTCTTTCAGTTGGAGTTGTTTCACGGTCAAGATTTTCCGACACAATGAGCTTATTATTATATCACTGGTGTAGTATTTCACATGATGTGTGATATATCTGTGATATGAACCTGAACTTTACTGCAGAACAGTCACCTGACGTGTGCATCTTCCAGCTATCTGTGGCTTCATATTTGTGTTTTTGTTTTTTTTCCTTCTCACTCCCGCTCATAGTAGACAAGTAATGCTGCCTATCTCTCTTTTTTGTCAACATTGATTAGTTTAGGTTCTGGCCTTGCAGAAAGGCAGATTCAAACGTGGATTGTGAGATAGCACGACGTACACGATTAATAAAAATGCGCAGCAAGCCCAGCTTTAAATGGAATGAAAACATTGACATTGGGGGAATATTTTTTTTCCTTTTTTACTTTTTTTGAGATTATTAATAGGAACATGAAAAATCTTCGGTGTCTCTAAGGTATAAAAGCAAACGCATCTGCAACAAGTTGTGACGCTCATTAAGGAGCCGCTTCATTAAATGCTGCAGTGGTTCTGACTCAAGTCTGGGCCAAGTCTCATGTGTTCGTTTGAGTCAATAAGTGAGAAAGTAAATAAGCCTCCCGTTTTTTTTCTTTTTTTTTTTTTTGCCTCGTTTAATTATTATTATATTATAACGCTAAAGTGATTGACCCAACCCAGACAAGTAGACTCACAGATGGCGAGCATCCCACAGCGTAGCTCATTTTACCTTGCCCTCCATCATCTCTTTATTTTCTTTCATGCATGATTTCACTGATGTAGTTGCTGTACATACACTCCTCCGTCTGACCTCACATTGTGTGTGTGTGTGTGTGTGTGTGTGTGTGTGTGTGTGT
>CALSBV010010478.1:2109025-2272868 GCA_943590825.1 Bovichtus diacanthus
TGTGTGTGTGTGTGTGTGTGTGTGTGTGTGTGTGTGTGTGTGTGTGTGTGTGTGTGTGTGTGTGTGTGTGTGTCCCCTTCACCCCTCTTTGTGTAATAATAGTCTCTAGCAGCTCCAGTAATGCGTGTGATCAGCAGTAGATAACCTTCAGTAGATTCCAGTAGTGACTGTCCTCTTTACGCAGTGTTGTGAAGTGCTTTTCTTTTCGTATTTGATGTGGTAGCTTTTAAAAAAAAAAATAAAATAAATAGGAAAAATACTAGTTTGAAAGTTGTTTTCTGTCCTGGTTTACAGTTCCTGGTGAGAAAAGTCCTTTTGTGTGTGTGTGTCCAGTTCTTTTCTGCTGAGTGCTCTAATGTCTAGTGACCCAGTAGTTTGCAGTTTTTTTTTTTTTGTTGTTTTGGTTATCTTGCTTTGTGGCGTTCAGAAACCTCATTGTTTTGGTTCTTGTTCCAGGCGCACGTGCACCTCGAGCACTTGTGGACCAGAAGTCTTCGGTAATCAAGCACAGTCCAACAGTGAAGAGGGAATCGCCCTCTCCTCAGGGCAGAGTCAACAACACGAGGTGATGACTTCTTTCAAATGCCCAACTTCTGTCTGGTGACATGGAAGATTAGAGCATATTGTCGTAACACTTTTTAATTGTATTACGCTGTACCTGCTGAATGTGACTGAAACCGTGTTTATTTTTGATTCAGTGAGAACCAGCAGTTCTTGAAGGAAGTGGTGCAGAGCGTTCTGGACGGGCAGGGAGTCGGCTGGCTCAACATGAAGAAAGTGCGGCGTCTGTTGGAGAACGAGCAGCTTCGTGTGTTTGTGCTGAGTAAGCTGAACCGAGCCGTCCAGTCGGAGGAAGACGCCAGACAGGAGATCATACGTGATGTGGTGAGACTCTTGTTTTTGTCCTGATCACTGTGAACTGATGTGCCAGGAAATACACGATATAATCAACAAAGCCAGACGAATAAATGCACAAATAAAACATTAGGACCACTCAAGTCTGCCTAAATCATTTTATGCATTTTTATTTTCGTTATTGGAGGTAACATCCTCATTTACCGATTTGTTTAAAAACATTTCTTACATCACTAATTCTTTTTTTCAGCAAATTTGAATTAATTGGTTAATTCCAAAAATGTATCTAATTATTAATTGTCTATAAAATGTCAGAAAATAGTGAAAAATGCCAGTTATTATACTATAGAGCTCAAGATGTTTGTTTTATTCAGTAATAGCCAGTTTAACAGTCCAAAATCCAAAGATATTCAGTTTACTATCATATATAACAAAGAAAAGCATCAAATCCTTAAATTTGAGATGTTGGACTCGCTGATTGTTTTGCTTTTTCTGCTTGAAATAACAATGAATGAATTACAAAAATAGTTGCCTGTAGTTTAGATGGATGTGCATAAAGCTTTGCAGCTGTACGTGACTTGATAATTAACATTAACAACACTCAGTTGGTCACATTGAAGTGAACTCACTGCAATAACTTGCCCGACGACCTTGACCTAAAACCTAATTCAAGAAAATGTCATGTCAACTTTCTTTTTAAATGGCCTCACATCGCAAATGTTCATGTTGTCTTGTTGAAATCATTATAAACCTTGTTGCTGTGTTTTGTTTGCAGGAGGTGAGCAGAAAGGTGTACAAAGGCATGCTGGACATCTTGAAGTGCACAGTTTCCAGTCTGGAGCACTCTTACACCAACGCGGGCCTCGGGGGAATGGCCAGCGTCTTCAGCTTATTGGAAATAGCACGCACACATTATCAAACCAAAGGTACCAAAATGTAATGCTTTGTGATTTACACAAAGTACATTTCCTAAAGATCTTTTTTTAAAGACTTTTTTTCTGCTGAGAAGCATAACAGCAGCGGGCCTGTGCTACTAACACTTGTGTTTTTTAAATTAAGCTTTTTGCATGCTCGATGTTGATTGACTAAAACATTAACTGTAATTGTAAAGTATAGATCTCTTTACTGCTTTTCCTCCTTTGACTAATACTGTTAATCCTGTTCCAGTTTAAACCTCCACATATTTTTCTCTTTCTGTAACGTTCATGAACTCTGTCTTTGGCCCCTTCATTTTGGTAACTTGGTAGACCCAGAAAAACGCAAGCGAAGCCCCACAGACAGTGCTGGCAGCCCGGGCAGTAAAGAGAGTCCTACTGGTCGTATGGAGACTGCTAGACCTCAGGGCCTTCTGAATGTGCCCCACCTGCAGCTGCCGCACCACGCAACGGGCAGAGGAGCCCGCCATTTTGATACCCGGAGTCTGAACGAGGAGAACTTTATTGCCTCGATTGGTGTGTACACCACTCCAGCCCCGGTTGCATGTGCACTGTGAGATCCCCTACCCCCCCCCGTCCCCCCTACAAGCTCATCAACCTTAATACCAGCCCCCCCCACCCCCCGCTCAAAGAAAGATCCCGTCCCTTGTCCCCGACAGATTCCTACAGGTGTTCTAATATTCCACACACTTTGACCTGAAATACTGGTGTAATTAATGGTGAATAAGGTTTAATGAGCAAATGTACTCTTATCTTATCTTATAAGGTATCTTATACCTTGTGTCTGGTAATGATTTTCAAAAAAAAAAAAAAAAAGATTTAAAATGAAAAATCTAAATTCAGAATTTGGCCCTTGTTAAAAAATGTATGGCGGAGGCTTGAAAAAGTGTCTGGAATATTTCCCTGTGTGCCAGCCTGGACTGCGTGTGTTTGTGTCCCCTCCCTTAAACATCTGTGCCCCTGTTTGCGTCCTCTCTGGACTTCTGTTTTCAGCCTCTTAGCACCTTGAATGCATGTCTCTGTTTTGGTCTTCCAATACTTAAATCTGCAGTAGTGGACGAGGGAAACCAGAGGTATGTGCATCGATAAGTCAAAATCGGTGCTCGTCTGTGCCTTTACTGCAGGTTTCTGCGAGGCGTGCTGCAGAAAATGGCAGCTCCCTTTGCTCTCAGCATGGAGGGTGGAAGCAACACTCCCCAGTAGACAGTCCCAGTAAAGAGACAAATTTTCTATTGGTCGCCAAAGAACCAACCGACATAGAAAATCTTAAATAATCTCTTTACCGCTTTAATTTTCTGAGAATGATTCTGGGTCTGTATACGGGGGACACTTTCAGTCAACCACCCTGACGCCTCTCCTACCCGCACCCCTTCTCTTCCTGTTAGAAGTTGCACCTTCAATTCTACAGTTTGCTGTGAGACTTGCATCCCGGCTTCTGCAACTGCTCCATTTCACCTGCTGGCTAGTCGGCCTCTCAACCCCATCCCATGCTCTTTTTCCGAATCAAACCTCTCTCACTCGCTCTATCCTTTTGCTCTGGAGAGCCAGACAAATGCAGTCGATGAAATCTGTGGCCTGTGGTCAGAGCCAAAGCTCATTCTGACGTCACTGTGTGGCTCTCCAGGACTTTGGGCCGGGAGCTCCGGGTGTGTTGTAATGTTACCTTAGTAGCTGTTTCGCACGGCTGTGGATCAAACTTGACAACAAAATACTTCTTTTTAAAATTGTGTCCAGATTAAAGCACAGCTACATGCAAACATTACAAAACGCCTCCATTCAACAATGACAGATTCTCAATGCTTATTTAGTTTCTTTGTTTTGATTTTAATGCTCATCCACCATACATGCCTTTTCAACCAGCTCTCTGACTCTCTCTCTGTCTTTCTCTCCTTGCTTGCAATGCATCTTGGGTAGAATTGTGGAGCAAGCACCAGGATAAGCAAAAAGCTATGGAAAAGCCACAGAGTAAGAGACTTTTCACACACGAAAGAACGAAAAAAAAAAGATTGGGGTGTTCAGCTGTTGACCTTTTTCCACCCCCTTCTCTCCTTTTCAAACTCACCAGTGTCTTTATACATGAATAAATAAAAAGGGGTGCTTCTTTTATAAGAATGTCAGGATGGATAACGGAAAGAAATGTAGACTTGATGTGAGATTATAAGATCATGATTGGATTTATTGTGTACCACACATCAGATATGGATTGGGGGTCATTTCATCTGCGAAGCAGAATTATAAAAAATAAATGTAAGTGGAGATTGAGACTGACTATATACAGTTTTATATCTACTGCACATGACACTGGATTTCTTACATTCATTATAGTTGGTATCCTGTAGTGGTATTAAATTAGCTGTAAATGGCAACAAGGGTCACAGAATTCCTCACAGATATGGCGCTGTGAGGAATGACACCCTTGCTTTAGTGCCAAAAAGATATTTCATCTTGTGTTTGATCAAGACTTTAGACAGCAGCCAGTCTTGGTACGTTTTCTTTCTTGCGCCTAACCGTTGTTCCAGAAGGAATAACTACAATATGTGCCAGGTCATTACATACTGTAACTCCCAAGGTGGGATGCAGAACATAGTATAGAAGCCAACACGTGTGGGGAAGTAGTACTGTATAAAAGTGTTTTTCCTCTATGACTACAGCTAAGGCAGGTACAATAATTAATTACATACATCAATGTTTACTGATGTGGATATCTGTCTTAGGGTCCTTGATATTAAAGAAAATATGGGAATGTTATGTTATAGTCACTGGCTTAAGCTTAAGCAATATGTCATTTTGTTTTCTGGAGTGTTTTTTCCCTTGACACCATGCTTCAAGTGTAGCAGAAATGAATACCTGCTGCCCTGTCCTGCACTTTTTAACTGTATTTTTTTCCAGTTTCAAGTGACTTGCTGTACATTGTGTATTTGCAGCTGATATTCCACAGTTGTTGTCACATTTGAAGGCTTTATTAAATGGTTTGCAAAAGCTAAGTGTCACAAAAAAAACCCTGAAAAACAAGGAGGTGTAAGGATCTACTTGTCACCATGTCTGCATCGACGAGGTGATAAATAACAAAATATAAACCACACTTGAAACAGAAAATGTCTCCTTTACCGTCCACCAGTTTGTCTGCATGCCTAACTGCTTGTGTCTGTTTGCCTTTTTTTGTTGTAACTTGGGCCACCTTTTCAGCATTGACTTGAAAATTAATGTCACGCTTTTTCAGTTTTTGTTTTCGTTTGTAACTTTTTATGGCACTCTCTGCTTGCTTCGTTGTAACTTCTGTCTGATCTTAAAAAAACATCACCTGTTACTACCACTATTGTATACAGAAATCTGTGAAGACATTTTAAATTAGATGTATTCTAGTCTAGTGTGTTTTTAGCTAGAGGCAGCGTAAGGTTTTGAGTCCTTGCTAGCAGAATCATTTCCCCAACATGACTAAGGTAGTGTTACACTGTTTGCTTTGCAGTATTTAAATAGAGGCTTTGGCACTTTTTAGATGGACGTAGCATCAGTGTTGCTGTGCTGTGGTGGCTTTGAGTGAGGCGACTCTCAGGAAGGCAAAAAGCTGTAGTCCTATTCCTGAAAACATGCTGATAATCATGGTCTGTCCTCCAGGGTCTGATGGAGCAAAGCAACAGCGCCCCCAGGTGACTGATGCCGAGGAGAAGAAATCCCAGATCAGTGCTGATAGTGGCCTCAGTGTATCTGGATCTCAGGTCTGTTCATGGAGTAGTGTCGTCTTCTTTTTTTTTTTTTTTGTGATGCTCATCAAACAAAAATAATACCACTCTCTTAGGGCTGCTGGCTGCACACACAACAGACAGGTTTGACATCGATCTTCAGAGTTCGTGTGCGGTTTATATGGCTACAATTGAAACTTTCCGCCTTCACCCGGGTGTATTGTGCGGTCTTAAACTGCTCGTTTTGTGCCGCACATGTTTTTACTGTTTACCTCTGAATTATCTCTCTTTTTTTTCTTTTTTTTCTTTTCTGCTTTGGGTTTACAGAAGAGTGACACAGAGTCTGTAACAGGCTCTGAGCCACCAATTCTGACAAGAAGCACCAGCCAGGACTCGGAGGCCAGCACAGTGGTAGGGCACGGCCAACTTGGTTGTTATGCACCTTGTTCCAATCTACTCCAGCTACACACTTCCTCACAACATTAACTGTAGATTCCAGGATGATGGTCCAAACTGTTTTACATCTTTTTTTTTTTTTTTTCCTTTTTAAAAACTGAATCAGTTCATTGATAATAATTTGTGGATTATTATGTACATGTATTATAAATGTTATTTTAAATTCTAATGCAGACCCTTACAATTTAAAAAATATGCCAAATTTGGGATTTGAGAAAACAAATAATCCCGCGCACAGTTTATCACTTTACTGATGACATTTCAGTTCTCAGACCTTCATCAGGTAAAGTTAATTTAGACAAACAGAATTGTGTAATAAAATGTTGCCTAAGACATGATGCAATAGTGCAGCCTTTAAAAACTTTGCCAAAATGGGCTTTTATACCGAACATTCTGCACCTGAAACATCTCTTTTGTATTGTTCTCACACCTGGCTTTTTATTTTTTAGATAAGCAACAGCTCTGGAGAGACTCTCGGAGCCGACAGTGACCTGAGCAGCACAGCGGGAGACGGCCTCGGAGGGAGAATTGCTGCTCATTTAACTCAGTCCAGAGGGACTCTTTCCGACAGTGAGATCGAAACCAATCCAGCCACCAGCACAGTGTTTGTAAGTATAAACCTCACTATAGATTAGATAATAGAGCATTTAATTATGAACATACTCCATTTGAACTTAAAAAGCTCTGCAGAAGGTGCCTGGAGTTGATTTCAGAGTTCCTATGCATAGTAGAAAAAAACTGTAAGATTGCAGCGTAGTTTTCCATTACTTTAAAAACGCCTGAAAACAGAGGGGAAGAGTTTCTGTCCTGGAAAATAGTTTGTTTATTTTTCTTTTGCCAAGAATGAAGTATTCTTGCAACTGTGAGCAATTTAAAGTCTTTGTTGTGTTGAATCTTAAATGGTGTTTAATGGTTGAGAGTACTTTGAATGAACAACATTTGTTAACAATTCAAAACTAAGTGCACTTTGGGGTTTGACGTGGACTTCATGTGGAAAATCCCATCCCTCTCCAAATTGCCTCTACCTGACCTGAGACCATCAAGTTGGGCCAGAAGACGTCTTAATTGCTTCCCAGACACTTTAAGATGACAGTATGCAACCTGAATAATCTGCAGTACACATGATGCTATTATGAAAAGAATATTTTCATGTCTAAGTGTCCTTGGGCAAGATACTGAATCCCAAATTGCTCCCGTCGTGTGTGTGTGTGTGTGTGTGTGTGTGTGTGTGTGTGTGTGTGTGTGTGTGTGTGTGTGTCTGTGTCTGTGTCTGTGTCTGTGTCTGTGTCTGTGTGTAAATGCTGACTTGTGTTGTAAAAGCACTTTGAGTTGTCGCAAAGATTTTAAAAGCGCTATATAAAAAATCCATTTCCAAAAAAGAATTAAAGAAAAATAAAATGTGAAAATGACTTCAAACTGCAAAAAAACCCTACTTTTCAGAAATACTGGAACACTCTCATAATGATATAAAAAACTCATGGAATTGTTCCATCTCCATTATCCGATGGTGTAAGACATTTCAATAATCCTACTAATGCAACAAATGCTTTCAATGAGTTCTTTTGTTAATATTGTTCTCCTTGGCTAAAAATATAAGAAACGCAGATAAATCATTTTTTTGTGAATACCAAAGAACAGTATCTTTGCATGTTTGACCTTCCTACCTCTAAAGAAGGGGATGACATGATACTGTAAACAAAAGGCTCTCTGCAGGGCATGATGAAATATGATGTTGTAAAGAGAGAAGTTTTCTCCATCGTTGAGCCCTTCACACATGTTTTAACTTTATCCCTCGGAACAGATGTTGTACCAAAAGTCATACCGCTGTTCAAATCAGGTGAATCCCACACAGTTACTATCGACCTATATCTGTTTTAAACTAGTTCATTCAAGAATAAAAGAAACTAACGGATGAGAGCAACATACTGTACAGCCATCAATAGCGTTTTCGGAAAAAATGTCCACAGAAATGGCTTTTCTTTCTTTTTGCAGCTTGTTCACAAAATCTTTACAGCCTTGGACAACTAAAAAAAATCTCTGCATATCTTTAGACTTGTCAGAAGCCTTTGACACTGTCTAACAACACTCAATACTCAAGATTGTATTTTCGGCCATTGTACCAGCTGTTGGTTCACAAACCTGACCGTGTCCTGTTTCCACAGGGAAAGCCCCACACTCTGAAACCAAGTGCAAAAGATCACGCGCTCGCTATGGCGAAGGGGCCGCCTGCGCAGCCCATGGAGGACATCAGTATGAGGATCTACCTTTGTGAAGGCCTGCTGGGTATGTTCTGCTCTCGAGCTTAAAAAGCATCAAAAGTCAACCAGCAGACATTTATTCAGATGTTTCAAGAAAGCAGTTTCCTTCCCGTGTTCTTAAAAGCACTGCATTGCTTCACTAACATTGTCTTTGTTGTTTGTCAAAGAAAAAATATTTTGAACCAAACAAGCTCAAATATTTAAAGTTACTTCCACTAATGTAAAGAAAGTGTTGCTAAATGTTTTAATGTGCGTTACCTTTCGCTAACTGCAACTTGTACAGTTCTTTCATTGGTTTGCGTTAATGTAACCACAGTGAACTTTCACTGACCGGGGAAAGAGAAAAAAAGCAGAAGTCAGACATGTGATGAAATAGAGGTGATGTAATGTAAATGTTCATTACTGAACATCTATAAAGGTTTGTGTTCCATAATGTGTCCCAAGTTTACATAGTCATGAGTTAACCCTACTGAAGGAAGAGGGAATTGTATTCACTGCCAAACTAAAACAAATAGAAAAAGCATTATGGTTAGCCATGACCGCATCTGCTGCAAATTAATTAATTGTATGTTCAACAAGACAACATTTGAATTAATTAGACTCAAGTTAAACTTTAAATATGTAAAAGCGGTAATGACTTCACGTTAATAGTATATTAAAACAGATCATAAACGCACCGCCTCATCACCACAGATCACAATAAGAAGATTATTGCTCATCTGCTTCACATCCTGCGTATAAGTGCGAGCTATAATCTGTAAATTAGTGAGCAAAAGAGCGTGTAATGTCTTTGTTTGTGCTTGTTTCTGTTCCTTGGATGTGGTTCTCGGCTCGCTCTGCTCTTGTTTTTGCCATTAAACCTACTCACCTCTTCGCCTAACTCCCTCCTGCTCTCGCTGCTTCTCTTCCCTCCTGCTGCTGCTCCTGGGAAATTCTTCCAGGCCGCGATAAGAGCTCCGTTTGGGATCAACTAGAGGATGCTGCCATGGAAACCTTTTCTCTAAGTAGGGCTAATCTCTTGCCTTTGCCCTTTTTCCTATATATACCGGTATATATATGTGTGTGTGTGTGTGTGTGGGGGGGGTGTGTATCCATTGTTCACATGGCTGTGTTTAATCTCTGATGTGACGTGATGTGGGGTTTTCCTGTCTGTTGGCGAACAGAACATCTGTGTTTCGTAGCACGAGGTAGAAATGGAAACTATAAGCAGTCCTGCAGAATTTAGTCGCACGTTTCCCTCCCAGAGAAATCAGACGTTCACTTTTGCTTTATCTTTTAATCGTTATTTTAATTTCTGCTCACCTACGTTTTAACCCAGTTTCCGGACTAACTTTCATGTTGACTTAAAAGTTTAGCATTTCGTGGGTCTGCCTGGTTGCGTATTCAGTGCATGTTGCCTTCAAGTGCTGTCAGAAATGTAATTATGAGTTGAGCGCACTCAAACGAGCCACCAGCTGGTGAATAAGATTGGGAAATGTCAACATTTCCAATGAGTTACCACAATGTGATATGGGTGGGAAAAATGAATCTGGCTTGGCGACAGATATTATGAGTGAAATAGTTTTTTTCTCTGTCCTTTGCATCCTGTGAAAATAATTAGTGTTCTTTACTTTATCCTTGATGTTGCCGTCATTTTCTTTTCAGTAATTTTGTGGCTAGTTGCGACTTTATTCCTAAATTAAACCCGAAGACTGCAAAATTCCTCAGTGCATATTAACTTGTGATACCAGGAAGGTTACAAAGAGCAGCACTTAAAGACATCGGACACATATTGTACACGCAGAACAAGTAAAGGTTTTATTGGTCCTGTACGTCTCTGCTGTTCAGTCTTATGCTACAACAAGCGTTGTTATATGTAATTGTAATTTTGGTCTAATTGACTTTTACTGTTGTTTTCCTGCGTGGCTGAGATCTATGAACTGCTTCTTCATTTTTTGAAAGCAGATTTGGTTGAAATTGAGAACTCGAGGAAAATTAATGAAAAATGATAAGACATCTTTTTTTGTTTTTTTGTTTTTTTTTAACCAATTTTGGTCATAATGTGTGTCAGAAAGCAGGGCCTTGATCTCAGTATTTATTCATTTTTAAATAGAGATGTATTTAACCAGTTTGTGCCCAAAGACTGTATTTTGGTATGATTGGGGAAAATTTAACATTTGTTCTGAAATTTTTAGATCACATGAAAAATGACATTTTCATCAATAGTCAAAGTCACGATTTTTGAGTAATTAGGAAAAATGTGAACCTGTGAATGTGTCCTTGTAGTTTCTGAGAGCCATTTCCTCTTTCCACTTCCATACTATGTTTCTTTGGGCACATGTGACTACAGTTAGATAAAACAGTAGTCCCACGTGCGCAAATACTAAATATAGTACGATAGATTTTTCAGCCAAACGGTTTGACCGATTTTTTTAAAACTTTGTTCAGATTTGTGGCACAAATGGTTAAAATTGGCTGTTATGAAAGAACGTGTGCTTGTGTCTGCATGTCGTATACAGCGTCGTTGAAATTGTTGTTGAGCTGTCCACATTTTGGAGCTACATGTGTGTTGTCCTCATGTGTTCAGGTAAGGAGCGCTCCACACTGTGGGACCAGCTGCAGTTCTGGGAGGACGCATACTTGGACGCTGTGATGTTGGAGCGTGAGGGCATGGGAATGGACCAGGGACCTCAGGAGATGATCGAAAGGTTCAACATCAACGTTTTATTCCATCTGTCTACATGTCCCCCCCCCCCCTCGCAGTCACTAGATAACTTTGTAATTGTTACGTATGGACCCCTGCACTATTAAGACTTGCTTTTCTAGTGTCTTGTTTGTCCACACAGATACTTGTCACTTGGAGATCACGACCGCAAGCGTCTGGAGGATGACGAAGACAGACTTCTGGCCACCCTGCTGCACAATATGATTGCATACATGCTAATGATTAAAGTACGGAAGCCTGTCTGTCATTTTAATCAAAGCACAGCATAGATGTGTGTTGATCTGTGCCAAGTTTGACTTTTCTTTTCCTCCAGATATCTCACCTTGATGTTTTTTTTTTTGTCTGTTTTAGTTGAACAAAAATGACATCAAGAAGAAAGTGAGACGTTTGATGGGGAAGTCCCACATTGGCCTCACGTACAGCCAAGAGATCAATGAGATACTGGACAAACTGGCCAACATGGTGAATATCTGGCCTTTTTTAATTAACTCAGTTAAACTTCTATTCGCCCTTTTTAATTATTCCTACTGAACTATATATATATTTTCTTTATATTATTATTATGTGTGTATATATATATATAAATAATTTTTTTTTTTAGAACGGCCGGGAGCTGTCCATCAGGCCCAGTGGAAGCCGTCACATCAAGAAGCAAACATTTGTTGTACACGCTGGCACTGACACCACGGGAGACATCTTTTTCATGGAGGTATGCAAAGTCTGTAGTTCCTTATGGCTCATGGACGTAGTATATATTTTTGGTGAAATACCAAGTCATCTCAAAAATATCTGTATTTGTGTTGTTAATGTTGCTTGTCGTACTAATATTAAACTTCTGCTGCTCATTGTTTCAGGTTTGTGATGACTGCATAGTCCTGCGCAGCAACATCGGCACAGTTTACGAGCGCTGGTGGTACGAGAAGCTCATCAACATGACTTACTGCCCCAAGACCAAGGTGCTCTGTCTCTGGAGACGCAACGGCCAAGAGACGCAGCTCAACAAGTTCTATACCAAAAAGGTCAGACACTGCATCTCTCTTAGCTTATCTTTTCTTCATTCAGTTTATTGGATAGAAACTCGAATAACTTTCCTCTTTGCTTTCTAGTGTCGTGAACTCTACTACTGTGTTAAAGACAGTATGGAAAGAGCTGCAGCGAGACAGCAAAGCATTAAACCAGGTATGAGGAACTTTGTCCTCTTTTGCACTTTCTTTTTCTTTCTCCCCTAAAAATAAAAACTAGTCTTTTCTCAGGCATAACGGGGCATAGTTTAACTGTGGTCACGGTTAAATATATTGTTTGTACAGCAGGTAAAAAGGCAGAAAATATAGTCAAAAGATAAGTAATTTACTTAAAAAAATAAAAACGGGAACATCAATAGGTCAGTAATGCAACATTGTTATGACAAAAGACTAACCCACATATTCTCAAATACAATGTCAAGTTGTGTGCCTTTGCTAAGCTGCAGTTTACATCCATGTACGGAGGCATAACAGCAAGACGGAGACTCAATGTGAGTGTAGTAACGCATAAATCATTTGTTGACAGGATGTTAGGAACCACAAAAAGTTGCATACCGACATAAACGTAGTGTAATGAGCAGTTTGGGAAGAATACAAGCTCTATCACACCTGTGTTGTTCCGTGGCTGCAGAAGTAGGATTTCCTATTAAAAATAGTTTAAGCTGTCATCCATTATGAGTCTGTTTAAGACTTAAAAATAAAAATCCACATCTGGGATCAGCTTAAACATTCCTGCTCCACATCCCAGCAGCTGTTGTTCTTTTTTTCAGTCATCCTGCTGAGATATAAGTGGAAGTTATTGTCCGTACTAGCTAACCCCTAAACTCCACTTTGTTGTTGTTTCCCTCAGGTCCGGAGCTGGGCGGAGAGTTTCCTGTGCAGGACATGAAAACTGGTGAAGGTGGACTGCTGCAGGTCACACTCGAAGGAATCAACCTTAAATTCATGCATAGCCAGGTAAGAGGCCCGTACCACAGCAGAGAAGCTGCTTCTCATCTCACACAAGGGCATGAAAATAAGAGAAATCTCTTGTGATGGTTAAGAGTTCATCCCGTCCTTCTGTCCTCCTTTCTGCTCTTCACTCCTGTTTGCCTCGTTTCCTTTTCATCTCGTGACGTCTTCCTCTATTGTCATTGAACAATAAATCATCGTTGAAAAGTTAGCGATGACTGACACGTTTAATTGGCATTTACTCGTACTTGATGGTTCCCCATAGAGGAAGAATTCCTGTTTGTGCTTTTTTTGGATTTGCTTTTTTCAGTTTGTTTGTCGGTGCATGTGTGCGTGTTCGTATGCATGCGTTTCCCAAAGCAATATTAACACATCCCTCCACACAAGTTCTCTTTTTCTTTTTTTTTTTACATCCGTGGTGCTCAAACCTCATTTGTACATTTACTGTGTGTGAGGAGATGAAGTGTTAATGTGTGTGTGTTGTGCATCAGTGGTAAGACGTTGACCTCGAGCAAAGACTTTTCATTAATAATTGGCTATTTAATAGCAACTTCCACATTTAAGTTTGGACCCTTGAACATCGCCATGTGTTGTCTTCACGCCTGCGCAGGTAGTCGTAGTCGGGGTTGGTATGTTTCCTCAGGTTTGTTAGAGTGTGTAGCTGTGATTGAACAATGAACTGGAGTCTGAAGAAGAGACGATGATGAAAGATCAGGGAGCCACTGCAGCTAACAGACACTTCACACATACTGAGCAGCTTTAAATACAAGACAAAAGAGGGACGTGTTACCGAAGAGTAACAAAGATCTTTAAACTGATTTCTCAACAACAAAGGTCATTGTGAGGGTCAGTTTGTCGAAATTACAAGAAATAAAGACACATATTCTTACTTCACCTGTAGTGGTATCTATTCATGCAGACAGTTTTGGTTGAATTTGAGTTTTGAGATATTTGTATCAGAGTTTTCTGCCTCATAAATAAATACTAAATACAATGGTGGCTAATGGAAACTTATTTGTTGTGCTCACAACTCTAAAAATGTAGTCAATATAATACTCAATAAGTATTCAGCGGCAATAATGTCCTGATTACTCTGGATAATCCACAGACTGCACTGCAGAGGTTTTTTTTTTTTATAGGAACTACTACTACTGTCCCAAACTGAAACTCCAACCTTTTTTTTTAAAACTGAAATGAAATCATTTTTTATTTAATTTAATTTCAACTCATTTTAATTTAAGTTGATTTTCCAACCATAGTTGGCGATTTAGCTGGTGAACGTAGTGGAGCGTTTAACTTCTGGAGGCGCACGTTTCCTTCGGGAGTTGTTGGAAAAGGGAGTGAATATTGGACCTACATTGGTCTGGTGGACACAAACGTGACTCCAAATGATGATAATGTTGAATGATTATGTCAATATTGGGTTTATAGCTTGATTCTGCTCTCTCCCCAAAACCAGTCTATGCAGGTTTAAGTGTTATTGCTGTGAGCATCACAAATAAAATTCCATTAATTTCCATTGTAAAACCAAAACGTTCTGCTTGGCCAGATGCAATGTGTTTCTATGATTTGGGTGAACGAAGCCTTTAGCTTGGTTGTTGCTACACTGAGTCACTGTTAGGATTAGTGCCCACTTTTTCTTTCTACCTCAGGCTCTTTGGGCTCGAGTTGAATTTTTGTGCCACGCTTGGACAAGATTTTTCATTATCGTACAGGCTCAACACAATTAACTGAAGGCATGAGTTTCTCAAACGGGCTCAAAGTAGGGCACCGCATTTCTGGAATAAATGAATTTCAATAGCAAACTTTGCCACAGTTGTGAGAATTGTGAGTCCTCAAACATGGTTTCATGTTTTTGAGTAATGCCAAACCCTCAACCAGGAGCTTTATTCAGCACCGGATGCCATGGAAGACTTTTTTCAGCTAAATTCAGCATTATAGTGAGTGAGCGATGGGTCTGGTCCCGGGGCAGCTCTGTCGGAGGGGACATCCTACAGCGTAGCGGGATTTGCTGTCCATCAGTGACTGCCCTCATTTATCTGTGCTGCTGTGTGAGCAAGTGGTGTTGGTGCCAGCCCTTGTTGCTGGAGGAGGAGGCATGGAGGGTTGTGGGGGACTGAGATGTTTAAAGTCCAGGAAAACAAAGGTCTCAATCCAGCTCTCAATACCCTAGTCAAACCTCTAGTCCTCTTATTTTTCTCTCTCCTATTTCTCAGTTTTTTGGGGGCTGATTGCTCTTGTCACGTAATTTATTTATTTATTTTTTTTTTTTTTTCCCTCTTTCATATTGGCTCTGGTAACTTCTTAGCTAGATTCTTAATCTGTACGAGGCTTCGCCCTGTCGGATTGTCGTCGAGTGTTTGTGCTCTTCTGTCCGATAATAATCCAAACCATTTCTCTCCCATGCTCTCTCCCCCTGCAAGGAGCGGAAGGTACACACCCTCTGCTGTGTTTGCTTATTAGCAGTTACATCTTATTGGGTTCCTTTTTGTTTTCCTCTATCTTTTTCTTTTTACTGTTGTTTAGCTGTATGGCAAATCTAATTTTGTGTCCTTTGCCTACATTTTTATATGGAACTTCCATGTATGCATCAAATGGGCCATATTGCATCTCTGAACATAAAAAGAAATGTGTTTTTTTTTTTTTTTTTTTGCTGTTTACATCCAAATATATAACTATAACAAATTCCCAGTTCTGGTACACTTCATTGATGAATTAAGTTATGTTGAATTAGTTTTGAGCTTTGAGCAGACTAAATGCATTTCTCCTCATTTAACCGTCGCCCATGTATGCGTTTGATCATGGAAACTTCTCATAGTGTGCTTTTCTTTTTCTTTGGTTAGCTGTTAAAAGCTTGCACTCCATGTGTAGTTGTTTTATTTTTGACCTTTCATACTGAATAAAACAAGTTTAACATGGTTAATTTTTTAAATATGAAATGTTTACTTTTCATCCAGTGTTGTTGAGTTAATAATGTTCTGTCTTGTTTTGTTTGTTTTTTGTTTGTTTTTAGGTTTTCATAGAGCTGAGTCACATTAAAAAGTGCAATACAGTGAAGGGAGTCTTTGTCCTGGAGGAATTTGGTAATTACACCATCTATTGATTCTAGGCCTGTACTCGGCACGGCAGTAACTCAGCTTCATGGCAAATGCATTGACGAGAGTTTATAAGGGTTTCACTAAATTGGATACTCGCTCACCTCGAGACGCTGATGTCTGTAGGTGATTAAGTGACTGATGAATTCTTCAGAGGACCTGGTTTTCTTTCAATCACATGGGCAGAGTTGGTGAGAGGACGGAAAGTTTAGCTGCCTTTTCCCCATATTTTTATATTTCTATAGACACCCGTAGAAAAAAAAAACCCAGTTCCATCATAAGAAGTGATGTCAGTTCTTGTGGTAGATGTATAAGTTAATGTTGCAGGAACTCCCATAAATGACATAGGTGAAATTGTGTAACAGGATTTGATCATCTATAGGTTTCCATTTTTAGAGCAAACAAAGAAATGATTATGCTTCTAATGTAGCCACATGTCATGATAGCTAAAAGACAAAGATCAACTTTAAAGGTAGCTGGTGTTCTCTCTTTTTCATAATGTCGACAAATCCCATGAAAATAACACATACTGTGGTTTGTTGACTTAATCCCTCATGCAGCGCCCTACTACTGTAACTGCGCCGCTGAAAATAGTCCGACAAGTGCACTATTTACTCCAATTTGAGTAATATTTGCTTAAAACTACAGTTCCCAGCTGTTATCGGAAATTCATTGGCCATTTTAAAATATGAAACTGTATTATTCGTGACCCGTTTTAAAACAAAATGTCCATCTTCAGTCGTGCTACAGACAGTAGGGGAAGTATTGAGGGACGGTTTCGGCCTTTTCTTGGAATTTGTTGACAGTAATAAAAATACAGAATACCACCAGCCTTGAGCACAGGATAATAAATAAATGTTTGTTTTGCCTGCCTAATCAGTAAGAAATTGGTAGCAAGTACCAGACACAACGGCAAAACTCTTTTTTTTATTTTCTTCTTCAATTTTGAAATATTGCACCTAGCTGCTCAACGATTTGCTATTAAGTTGCCTGGAAAATAAAACTGAACAAATTGAGCTTAAGCTAAGAACAAGTAGTAGTTTTAGCTCCACTTTGTTGCTGCGATTTAAAGAAATGATTCTTCCAAATACCAATGCTCTAGGTGTTACTGCATGCACAAAGAAGCCATTTCACAAAGGCAATGCAATAGACATGTTCAATAAGACCACCATTGAAATCCACACATTCATTTTATTTCATGGTTAGAATATTGTTAAGATATCTCCTTTTACGCCGAATGGAGAGAAGAGATGAATTGTGTCGTAGTTCAGGCTGCTTCTATGTGTTCGACTGTAGCGAGCAGGAGTTTAAAGGGTCAGTGCACCGTTTACAGTTGTAGGAACAAGTCAAAAAAGATGACTTACAGCACGACGGTAATATGATCGTCAGAGGTTGAAGTTGAGAGCCAGGCTGGGTTACTGTCGTGTCTCTGTGCTGCTTTTGTAATGTTGCCCTCATCTTTGCCACTATGAAAACCTTCATTCTCCAGCAGGTAAAGTGTTGTCACCTTTCTCCTTTCTTACTCAAACTAAACTCTGAATATTTCCTCACTCACACCCCTTTTCATTGATATTTAAATTTTTTCTGTATTATGAGTTTCCCTCTGCTACCTTCATCACTTGCTTTTCATTTCGGAGATCACCCCACACTCCATCTGTCATTCTCCGATAGTCTGCCTCTGAATCTCAGCAAGGGGAGATCTTTGGCGGGACTGTAGTTTTGGAGTGAACATTTCCCAGCCCCTCCATCTGTCCAGAATCTCAGCCTGCTCATGTCTGCTATGGGTTCACAGTTACTAATGAAAAGTCAACCGGTCCTGTGGGCAGTGACGTGGTCCTGGGTCAAAGGATGTTGGCCTCTTGTAGCTGCTTTTCTGCGATGTCTTTTAACTTTCAGCTCATTAATGGCGGAGAGAGTTGGGGGAAGGGGAGGTTGTCCTTCTTTTTAAAACTTTACAATCTTTGTAGTCTGTCGTCATAAGACATTTGAGTTTTTATTTGTCCATTTGCTGGGTCATGAACGTCCCACCAACAGTCCCAAGTTCAAATGTAACACTTTGCCTTCCCATATACAGGGTTTGTCCGGGTATAAAATGCGTCATAAATACGATTTTATAGGTTTAAAAATGAATCCTCTACTGTTTTTTTGACATACTATACTATCACTTTTTTGTAACTTTTTTTATAACATACTATACTATCACTTTTTTGTAACTTTTTTTTTTTTTATAACATGACACTGACATTTTTTTTTAGAACATACTATACTATGACTTTTTTTCGACATACTATGACTTTCTTTTATGGCACACTATACACAGTTTAATCATTACACTAGAGAAAGGCCTTTGTTGGATCGTAAAATCAGTTGAAAGATGAAATCTGACATAACCAGGATTTAACAACAGCACACGAGCCCTCGTCACCCTCTGACTAGAGTCGGATGTACTCCTGACTGTTGTGGTGGACTCTTCTTGGCCCACATCTCATTTTACTCCTTGTTGAAAGTCGACCTCTGTGCCCCCCCCCCCCCCCCCCCCCCCCCCCTCCCAAAAAAAAAAACCCCTCAAGCATGAACTCATTAAGGTTCCTGCTGCCTTTGAATTCCTTGTTTTGTCTCTTGCACCGGCATAGTTCCTGAAACTAAAGAAGTGGTGATCCACAAGTACAAGACCCCCATGGTGAGTCCTCACTTCTGTCAGAGTCGATACTTTTTTTTTTTTTTTTTTACCAGTGCATGTAGAGTACCACTCACAAGGTGTGCACAGCAGAAATGTGACAGTTGTATCTGTAAACATGAGTGCACTCTGATTCAGTCCCCCCTGGGAGCACTAACATGAATTTAAGTCTGTAAACTGAAGCTATAATCTCAGTGGAAGCACTTAACACTTACTTTATAATGTGTGAACTTAATCACTCAAAGTGCAGCAATTTGACTCCCTCTTAAAGGATTACAGTCCCTTAATCAGTGTAACGAGCGGGTGGCACCAAAGTTACGTCTCAACTTCATTTTACAGTATGCTGTGGCACGTTCAGACTGAAAGTAGCACTGATTTATAAAAAGAAAAAAAAAACGGGAAAAAAAACGCAGGTGTCTGACTTAATATATCTATGTAATAAGTTTATTAGAAGTATTTTAAAGTAATATATTCATGACTTTAAAGGCTTATCAGATGGCAAAATACTGCACAGTGGTTTATATTACTATGAGACAGGATTTTACAAAAGTTATCACGAGCTTTCATCCAAATGTGTTGCAAATTTCTACCACATTTTCAAGAAACTCATCAAAACAAAAATGATCATTTGTCATCATCCATGCAGTACTGTTATACAAATATTAGGAGTGGGTTCAAAGAGACGAGTTTAGGTGATGTGAATTCTCCAGTGCGATGCCATCAAACCATTACTGAAGAAGAGGGCGCAACCGCAAACGGTGGAGAAAGAATGTAGGAAACTCTTAAAAACATTGCTCCGTTGTGCTGTTAGTGGTCTCAAACTCCACAGGTTACCCTTTTAAATACTGGAGTGTGCATTCCTGCGCTCTTTATTTTTATCGTTGTTCCTTGTGTTATTTGTAACTTTACACAGATGTGACCTGACACCGGGGCCGTTATCCTCCTCACGGTTCTCTTCTCCCTCTGCAGGCTCATCAGATCTGTTACTCGGTCCTCTGCCTTTTCTCCTACGTGGCGGCGGTGAAGGGGAAGGAGGAAGGAAAACCCAAGATTCTGTCACCGAGACCCCTTCCTAGCTAGTCTACGCCCCGCGCCCTCTCCCCCTCTCCCCTCCCCCTCCCCTCTGAGTGCCTCTCTACCTGAAATGGCATCTCCGCTCTAAAACCAGACTTCTGACAATCCCTAACTTGATTCTAAGCACACAATCCCTGCTCCCTCCTCTTGTATATACAAGCCTCAGACCCTTTTTAGACCCTGTTGTGTAGACGTGTTTAGTCTGTGACGTTGTGTAAATACTTCCGAACCCCTCACCGCTGTCGTCCTGATGCTCATACCAACTAGCTAAATGTTTGCCTGTTCCTTAACTCGGGAGAAGTGACTCCCCTCAACGTGAAAGTCTTCTATTGTTCCTGCTGCCAAGACCCAACTGTTTTTACCGATAGGAGATGTGAGGGATCGCCCCGAGGCACAGAGTGCATGCAGGTCCCGTGCACAGCCTTGACATTCACTACAGCGCAGCCCCCCCATCCTCCTCCCTCCCTCCCCCCATCCTCCTCCTCCTCCCCTTCGACTGTGTGAGTTATTCTGTGATATGTAGTTTACTGTAAAGTTCCAGTCCGTCCAAGTTTAAACTGGTGAAACACACAGAGACCCTCATTCAGTGCAGGGCGTCCCATACTGAAAACGCTTCTGTATACTGCACCGGAGCACCGCATGTAAACGCTTCTTAAAAGTGTTTGAACCCTAAAATAATGTGAGTGTTCTCAGATGTGTTCTCTTGCCCTAGACCGGCCCACCAGGCTGAATTACTGTTCTAGTTCTACTGTAAAACTTCTCGTCTGTGGTCTGCTGTTATCAATTGCATGTTACTATGAGGATAAAAAATAAATATTATATATATATATATTTCTATATATAGTATTTATTTAATATAAACATTTATTGACTGTACATTTCTCTGGAAAAAAAAATGTTACAAATTGTTGATTTGCTAGATGTGCAATACTTAATAAGTAGTTAGCCATTGCCAGAGCCATGTTTCCTCGAGTTATCTGGCTTTCACAGGGTGACGAATGTATGAAAGAACTTTTTTTTTTTCTATAGTACATATTGATTGAAGTGAATATCATGACTTCAGTTTGACTGTTTAAAGTTTGTCGTGTAAAAAGGTAAATCAACTCCGAATCATCTCACGCGGCAAAAAACGGCTGCTGTGTTGCTCTCTATGGGCGCTAACTTTGGAGGGTTTTCCACTCAGGCCACACCCCCAACCAGTGATGTCACAGCAGGTCTCTACAAGCCACGTGATCTTTGATAATCTGAATTGTTTGCGGTGTTGTTGGTACGCGTTTGATTCAAGGCGCCATAAGAAGTATCTGAATTGAAATTAAGTGACGCCACAGTGTCATGTGACTGCAGGGGGCGCTGTTGTTATACTTTCTACAAGTGGTGGCTGTTATTGTTCTAATGGAGTCTTTAAAATGTTCAGCAATTTTTTGAAAACTTCCATGTAAAGGATCACATCTTATGTTGATCGTGAGCTGTCGTCAGCTTAATGCTTGTTGACCTGTACCTGGACATTTTTATAAAACATTTCTGCATCCAAATCAGGTACAGGATCAAATTTTCTGATGGCCTTTGTTAGCTCTTGCTGTGCCTCCTGGAAATTAAAATAATATTTCCATCTGTAATAAACCAGTTGTAAAGGATTGAATGACACAAAAATAATCTGTCCAAGTTCAAGTGACACAGGCCATCAGAAAATGTGACCCTACTGTGCCTGGAAATTCAAAAGTAAGATGAATAATATCAAAAGCAACCACTTGTCGAACGTGATAAAACCCAACAATCAACATTATAGATCAATCATTTGGTCAAAAGATTGTTAAAAATACCCAAAATGTATCTGAATCTAATCTGATATAATAAAAAAAAATAGTTTTGTCTGACAGATGGCGCTAAATCCCAAATTATTGAATGAACTATAATAGAAAATTCACATTTGAGAAGCTAAAAACAAAAGAGAGACTTAAATGTTTAGCTTTTGGTTACAGAGCAAGCTGCAACACTGGCACGGTTTTGGTCAGATTTTGGACTTTAACCCCTTAAGCAGCCAAAAAACACAGAGTGGGTTCTGCCAAAAAAAAAGTACAAAATCCTCCAAACTCACCAGCAGCAGTTTTTCCTGCGACTGATGTTTCCCACGTGTTGAAGCCTCACAGCTGTGGTCATCTGCTCCCAGAGGACATCGAGTCTTAATGTTGTTTCTGTTCCGTGATAGTAAAGAACAGTTGAATCTGGTCCTATCGCTGGCCCGTTAATTTTTAGTGTGTGTGTGTGTGTGTGTGTGCGTCCATGTGGTGAGCATTTTCTCCAGATCAGCAATATATCAGAACAGCTATATCACTGGAAGATGTTTTTTGATTCTGACATGCATTTATTTTTAGTGATTTAACTGTGCAAAAGAAAATAATTGATTGGATGTTCAGAAGATGCTGTCCCATTAATAAATATTATATATAGATATAAATAATATATAAATAACTCCATCTGAAGCTTCTCTGAAATTGGTTTGGGACAGGGACACAGCTCTTTATGCTTAAGTTTAAAAGGACATTTTTTAAAACTGGAGTATTACAACTCATCTCTGTCATTGTACTTGCTGGCTGCTGTAATGAGAGGGAATACATGAAATGAGATGCCAGGTGTAAGTATTCCAGTATTTATAGAATATGTACAGCTTTGGCAATATAATAAAGTGATCGCAAATAAAGCTCAGCGTTTTTTATGAAGAAAAAAAAAAAATGTTTTCCAAAAGTCGAAGCACAAAGCATTCAGACCGGAGGATGTTTTTATTAAATGCAAAGTCGATCAAAGCAACATTTTAAGCAGCCGCAGAGGCTGAACCATCAGTCGCTCATCACATGATTAACATTCATTCTTTTAGGTTACAGAAAGAATGCTAAAGTTTGTAGTAAAGAAAAATCTTTGGCAACAGGAGAAGATTTAAATCTTCAAAAGTCAAATCATTTCTTTCAGTAACAGCAGCGAGTGAGCAGGACTACAGAATAAATCGATCACAAACTGGCCGTATTAAAATATGAGCACATTGTGCTCTTTAATAATACCATAAAAACAGTTTATGGGTATTTGAAGGATCGGTTTACTTGTATTGCGTAAGAGTATTTCATCACTAAACCCTGGGAGCCATGCAGATAGTTTAGATCGTGGATGCTCAGGATACCTTTTTCTGAAACTACTAGGGGTGAAAAATGTAATGCTGCTCAAAACTTTGAAAAATGGCACCTAAGAACGTTGAAGAAATAGTTTGCGTTATTCTTGATAATCCACAGAAGTCATTCGGAACCATTTCTTTGGTAAAAAGCAGTTCCACAGTGAGATCTGTGGATTATCCAGGTAACCAAGGCATCATTTCTGGAGAGATAATTTGCCTGTTGAGTTTTTCCAGTGTGATTTTAAAAAAAAAAAAAAAAAAAAAAAATGTTCAATCCTTTGTGCACTTGCATTCGCCCGAGGTTTCAAAAGCCTATCCTCAACTTTTAATTAGCTAAGCTAAACAGGTTGGTTTTGGGCTTTATAATGATACGTTTTTCAAACTTTTTACTTGTTTTATTTATCTTAAAAAATAATTTAAAAAAAGTATCCTTCAGTTCGTCTAAAAAATATAAAATCTGGAAATGCATGGTTTTCACTGGACAACGGCGGTTCACTGCTTCTCAAGATAAAACAAAAAAATGTTCTGTTTTTCCAGGTGCCTCTACAGTTAAGTAGAAAGTGCACGTCTTTGTAAACTAGGTGAACTGACTTTTCTTCTTTTTTTTTAAACTGCAGATACTACACACGGCCACTTCTAGTAAGGCTACTGTACTGCAGCTTTAAGGCAATTTTTAATTCAGACCTCAACTCTACAGAATGAAGGAAAAGTCAAGGACACAACATCCTTTGTGTCGGCACGGGATTAAACGGGAGAGGTAGCAGCATGCGGTAAGAAGGAAAAAAACAGCAGAAATCACTCCCGCGTTCACTTCTTCCAACACAATATGAGACAGTTTATACTGTAGTGAGCAACAACTTGAAATGTCACGAATTATAGTACGTTAGATATTTAATAGTAGTGATTTTCAGGTTGTCTTCGTCCAAATATTTAACCATAGAACTGGGAATGATTAATTATTTTTTTCTTAATTTATTATAAATTACAAAATATAAATCATAGTGTTTTCGTATTTAGGAAAAATTTATAAAACCTCGTATGTAAAGCTTATAAAAATGTGCCACTAGTCACTATGACTGAATCAAGAAGCACCTTTTAAGTATAAATGCAAGGCCTTTCTCATAATCTTTGCATTGAAGCGTTGCACGTTTGAGAAGTTGCGGTCATAATTTAAGCTTCATTTATGATTTGATGCTTGACTACTTCAGAGTCAGAGATTTAGCTCTTGACCTGTTGTCAGATGCTTCAATATCTTTGCACTTTGAGTTTTAAAAGCGCCCGACATCTTTTAGATGTTCTGCAAAAGACTGTAAAGCTACCTTTTTTTTAATTTTTTTTTTTAAACTGCTTTTGGTGCTCAAATGTTCCCGTGGACAGAGTTGCGGAGTATCCGGAGGCGAGACATGACTACATCCCAGTCCAGGTAGGCGCCCTCAAGGTGTCGCAGCCTGTCTGGCCTGCTAATGTAGGTCCTCCGCCCGTGCAGCAGACGCCAGTTATCGAAGGTCATTATGTCGCCTGAAATACGATAACACCACAACATCAGCTAAATGGACTTGCATTTGCATAGATTTTAAGTCAAACGTCATAGTATGGTCTGTAAAAAAGTGAGGAAAAATGTCACAGATAAGTATGCCATTAAAAGTCATAGAATAGTCATGAAAAATGTATAGTATGGAATTAAAAAGTCATAAAAAAATGTCATAGTAAATATATGCCATTAAAAAAAATCATAATGTATCTCACAAAAGTAATCGTTAACTATGTCATAAAAACAACACAACAGCAAAGCTTTAATTTTAAGACTTATAAATAATATTTAAGGCACTTTTAGACCTTTTTAGGCCTACGATTCAGACAATTGAATTGAAGACTTTAAGGACTCATGGAAACCTCGTGGACAATATTGCAATTGCTTCACCGCGTCTCGCTGTATAACGGCAGGAGTCTGGCTGTTTAGAAACAAGTTTAACACAGTATGAAGCCTCCTGAACCCTTTCAGCAGCCGACATCGTTGTGACTTCGATGATGAAAAAGTGTCTTTTCAAGTCTTTTACGATTCAAAATTTTTCATCCACTGAATCTAAATTGTGGGTATAATACTGTAACTGGGATTAGGGGACTTTGCAGATACATTTTCTTAATGTATATACATATAGGTAGAGTTTTGAGAGGTGCACACTGACCTGGCATCATTTTGTAGGTGACCACGTTCTCCGGTCGGTCCATGATGTCCACAAAGGCCTTCAGCGCTCTGTAGAAGGGCTGAACCTGATGTACGGGCACGTCCAGCACCGAATCTCTGGTGGCGTTGTTGAAGTTTATCCTCTCAACTCGGCCCTCGGCAGTAACGCTGCTCGGAGGAGGAGGAAGGAGGAAGAGGGATAATGTCAAACTAACATGAAAATGAAACTATAAATCCAGTCATTTATTAGAGGCTCAACAAAAAATCAATTGCCAACAATTTTGACAATTGATTCATCATTTAAGTCAAATATCAAGCAAATCTCCTTAATTCACTGTTAGTGCTGCAACTAATGTTTTATTATTGATTAATCTGGTATAATCTGAATTTTGAAAAATGACCCTAAAGCTCGAGGTGACGTCTTTCTGTGTTCCGTTGTGTCTGACCTACAGTCCAAAATCAAAGACATTCAGTTTAATATCATAGAAGACTATGCCATCAAGCAAATGTTTACATTTCAGAAGCACACACAAGAGTCTCAAACTTTTTTATTTGAAGAATAATCTGCAACAAGGTTGATAATCGTCCAGCTGTCGATTGACTAATTGATTATTAACTAATTCTTTTTATCTCTATTCTCTGGTTCTAGCTTCTCCAATCTGAAGCTTTTGCTGCTGCTTTCTCAACTGCGCATGAAATATTTTTGGATATGTGACTGTTTGGACAAAACAAGCAATTTGAAGACGTAACTGTCGGCTCTGGGAAACTTGAGTCATTGAATCATTCTGAGCAGCAGATGGCAGTGTCCCATTTAAAATCACACAGACGAACCCAAACTCCACTGAATTTATTTTATTTTAAATTTTTTTAAATGCTTGTCATTTAAATGTTTTGCCAGGTCTGAATCTTCTCTTCATGCATATATAGTAAATGTGTGTTTATAGGTGGGAATAAAAACAAACAGGTGCTCTGACAGCCCATCTGCACTTACTCGATGATGCACTTCTTGGACTGCAGCATGAAGTCGCAGTAGTCCATCCCCGTGTCGGTGAAGTCCACGTGGAGCGAGCTGAGTGTCCTGAAGGCCTCGGGGTCTTCTCTCTGCAGCTGCTCGGCCATGTGGAAGCCGTCCACCACCTCGCTCTCCCCTCCTTTCTCGGCCTGGTTGATGCAGTGCAGAAACTGCACCTGCAACATCCCAAAACACACACGCCGCACAAATGCTCGTTTAACGACACAAAAGCAGAATGCCAGCAGTCGAAAACAAACTTATTAGAGCGGCACATAAATGCATAAGTGATGCATTATCTGCTCAGTGCAATTATTCCTCTAATGAGTCCGATTTTACTCACTCCAGGTGCAAAGTGTAAAGCTGGGTAGTCTGTATGGAGACTGAGCCTTCCTGAAGTGTAGGCTACATTGTTGGCCATGTGTTTGTCCTGGACCTGCCATGTGTGCCTGAAGACAAAGATAACATTCATTAATAAACGCCACGTTAATTATTTAACTTTGGCTTTTGAAGATAAGCAGGGACAATTAGGCTTCGTGTGAAGAAAAAGGATGAGATGACATGAACTTTGGAGGGCTCCCTGAGGGGAAAGTGGGCAGCTTCACAGGAATACTTCGACTATAGTCTCTGAAGTAGACACTTCATTGAGATGCAGCAGGAGTCGGGCACTAATGAGCTAAAGTTATCTTCCGTGTTCTGTTTGCAGGCCACGTTTGGGTGCCCGACTCGTAAAACGGTCTAGTTTCTCCGATGGCAGGCCTTCAGCTTTAGACTGCAGTGTCTTTACTTCCAGCAGTGTGAGCTCATCCGCTGGCAGTGGAAAAGCTTTGCGCTCCAAACCTCTGTTCTGACTGAGTGCACCAGGTAATTCCTCTGGCTTAAAAAGTCTGGAATGCTCTTAGGTTGTTTTCCCCCTCTCTGTCCTCAAGTAATCAGCACTGCAGTAAGTCAAAGTGATGAACTCTGGTGTGATGAAAGGGCAAACAGACAGCTCTCTGAGCTTCTCCATGGAACTAAACATTTATCAAAGCTACAGATGATACAGACACAATTTCCTAAACATTAATGTTGTAAAGTGAGAATCTGAGAACTTCTTTCATCAAGAATATCTAGCAGCTTTTCTTTTTTTCTTTTTTTTCATGGAAGAGGAAAAAGGGATGTAAATAAAAAGAGGTATTTTGTATTTCATTTTGACTAATAACACCCCCTGGGCTCTGCTCCAGCTCAAATATGATCAGTGGAAAATTCAGCAGTTCCAGATTCAGTGGGGAGTCAGATTATTAAACAGTGGCTTGGCTGAGGATGACTAGAGAAAAATGGATGGACGTCACGGAGTCTTACCCGTAGAATGTCAGCCTGAGATAGCCAATCCTCTCAGCAAGTCTGGCCACATGGCCTTGCTCTGCCGGAGCCCCCTTCAGGTAGACGATGCCAACGCGACGCAGGGCCAAGAGCCAGGCCAGCGCCGCCTTATCGTCATGGAGGACTTCCTGGTAGTCGGCCGTGGGAATGCGCAGTTTGGAGTCCCAACAGTAACGCTCTGAAATGGGACATAGGACATGGAAGAAATGTCACTTCATCTTAGTGGAGATTTACATAAATATATATAAATATATTTCTTCTCGGTTTTTGGTTGTCTGACAAGGAATAAGCCATGTGTCTCCAATGCACCAACATAAAGCTTTTCCATCCAACAGTTTGTCTTCTTCTTGTGCAGCGTTTGTTTGTTCAACAGAGCAGCTACAGGAACAACATAGCTGCTCTGTATCACAGCAACTTCATCAGAGGGCACGTTCATTTGTCCTTCTCCACACGCACCCGTGTTAGCTTCTCGTTGAGTGAGAAGCAGCCACTCCATGCATCATGAGTAAATCCTAACAACTGTTTCATTTCACAGAGGATATTGGCAGGTTTTTGCATGGGCATGAATTATAGCCACATTCAGAATACACAGATATAAGTTTGAATTGAGAAAGATACCTAATGTTTTCACTAAAGATACCTACGTCGACATTATCCCCAACTGAATTATAAGGACTAGAATCGTCCAGGTGTGCAGCAGGGATGAGCTATAGAGCATGCTCATTCTCTTATATTTTCCATCAACACACATCGCTACCTTTACAGATTTTATGTTTGTTTTCTCACAAAAAGGAAACAATTAATTAAAAACTTTATTTTTGGTCTCCTTCCATCTGAAAACGTTGCGGCTTGCCATTGCATGCTATAGTCTGCGCACCACAAGATGAATAGCTCGCTGAGAAAAATCATTCCGTCTCCATCAGACAGACAGAAGTGGAAAAAATCCTCCCACTGCTCTCCACCCAGCTGGCTCGACTCCTTTTTCCATGCAGCCTCTCTCCAGTGGCTTCCACAGAAACAGCTGCTAAGTGCATTTGCAGGAAGAGGAGGAAGAGGAGGAGGAGGAGGAGGGATTAGCTCAGGAGATTGTGTACCTGTCTGACGTTTGTGTGTCCTCCTCATGTCTCTTTGTGACACCCACCACCTTCAAAACAACTTTCCAATTGGCTGCGTCACAAACACATTACGGGGCTACAGCCGGCAGGAGACGGACACTCAAGGCGAGCTCGCGGAAAATTCACGCATAATTGATCATCCTCAAGTGTCTAAAACGTTAAAAAGACAACGTGACTGTTCGCTCTGACGGCCATACAGATTTACAGTTGCAACACATAGGCTGGTGCTGAGGAATTTCAGTGCCTTGTTATTCTTAAAAAGGCAGGGAGGCGCAAAGCACACTGAGATGCAACATCAGTGAGAAACACAGTGATCATCATGACTCGCAGACCTCCCTCCAGGCTGTTGTCACAAATGATCAGCTTCTGGCCGCACGGTTCAAAAGGGTCAGGAACCCCCCGCTTGTTAAAACTTGTCCAGAGGGCGGAGGGAAACAAAAGGCAGAGAAGCAGAAACTGGGGCAAAGGTCAAGTCTGAATGTTACAATTACTCCTGTGAAACTGGACCGCCGTGCCTGTACAAGACATCCACGTTCGGGCACGACGGTGTTTCGGCTCCACTGTTTAGGGTGTTACCCGTGACAAAGAGGCCACAGCGCCGCTGGTCGCAGTGTGCGTATACATCAGCGGTGCAGGCCTGACTGCACTTCAGCTTGAAATCTCATTTTGAACACGCTCGCTGCAGTCGAGTGAGTTCACACCGCGGCGGCCGGGTGAACAAAAGATGAGAGCTTTGCATGAATAGCTGCCGTCTAATCGTGCAATCAGCTCCTCACGTGTGCTTGTCTTTTAACTGAGAAGGCTAAATCTTAGACGTGAAGGATCACAAGGAGTTCTTTTTTTGGTCTCTTGTCAGCTCACAGTGACAGCAGATTAAAGAACAAATAAGGGCCTGTAGATACAAATCTGCTCAAATTTAGAGCTGATAAAACAGAGCTTCAATACATTTAAGTTTTGAAGTATTAAAGTATTTCTGACATCTACACTTTTTCAGCTGGAGCTAACAGCTGTTCTCTGCTACAATCTATATAAAAAAAACACTGTACACAACCTGCTCAGCAAGCGATTTAGGTATTTAGCAGCTAAATAGACTGACATTTCCCTCAGAAGCGAGTGGAGACCAAAAACAGAGCTAAAAGAGAGTGAATATTATTAGGTTATTAAATTATAGTGAAGTGAACAGTAAACACGACTCCAAATGAATGATAAAGTTGCTGCTTAACTACTGGATGTGTAAATAAGAAATTGTTTTCTCAGTTCAAAAAACTGTATGTCAATATTGTGTCGACAGTGTTCACTGTTTTGTTATTTTGCAAATTTAAGTTAATTTGTATAAAAAGGACAGCAGTTGTCACAGGACAGACTGTGCTGCTGTGCTTGTAGGGACACCTCCGACAGCCTGACAAGATAGTATATGTGCATAATCCCCTCTCCTGTTTCCCCCTCGGTCGTGGTCTGCTACAGTGGCTTTTCCAGATGAGGAAACCCGAAGCCGCGGCTCCTGTGGCTGTCAGGCAGCTCATGGCAGTTTGGCTCTCGCCTCACTGTGCTCTGTTTAAGCTCGGAGAGCCGCGTCGCTCTCCTCTGCAGCTGGGAGCGCCTTCAAAGCTCTGTTTCAATCACTGCAGTTATCCAGAGAGCTTTTTGTTTTGACTTGGTTAAGTTTTATCACAGAGCTCAGATCAGCTCACTTCAATGGGCCGTCTGTGGAATGTGTGCAGGGCTCAGAGCCAGATGGGCAGGAACAACCTTTTTCTTTTTCTTTTTTGGAAAGAATAAGCTTTATAAATTAGATTCAAGCTGTACTAAAAGCATATTTTAGAGATTGTACTGAAATAAAAATTGAATGAGATTACCTTAATTCAGCTGCAATTTGAGCCCCAGATATCCCCTTTTTGATACTTTTTATTAGATTTTAGTGCTCTTTAAATATCAATAAGGCATATAACCAGGTTTAGTGAAGTTCTTTACTTCAGTAGAGATTTGAATTATTCTTTTTTTAACTGACTGTTTCCATGTCAGGCTATTTTGTACTTCTACTCCACTACAATTCAGAGGGAAATATTGTACTTTTTACGCCTTTACATTTATTTGACAGCTGCAGTAACTTGTTACTTTACAAATTAAGATTTCATACACAAAATATATGATCATCTTATTAAATACAATGCATTTATGTAGATTAAACAACCCAACAGTAGCTATATAAGACATACATATCTAAATTAGCACCTCGACCAATGGTTCAATGCTACTTACACATTAATGCATCAGTAATAATAATAATAAAATATAATACACAATAGTAAAGTATAGTATAGTATGAGCCATTGTTCTGCATTATTAATACTTTTATTTTTGATACTTTAAAATACATTTTGCTCGTAATATTTATGTACTTTTTCAACGCCGGAATTTGACCTGAAACAGTGTTCATAAGTTCTGAATACTGCCCCCACCCCTGAATAAAGCTTCTTTTGACGGACTCATAAAATCATAAATCATTAACACCGTTTCATCTCTGTTAATACATGTGTAAGTGAATGCAGATGATTTAAAACAGGTTTTTCACCCCCAACTCAGCTTGTTAACAGCTGCAAGTACTAAATCTGCCTAATGATAAATGATTAGTGTTCTTGAGAAGACATAACACCCATTACATTAGCATACTGCCAACATGCTGTGCATTAATTAGTGTTAATTTGTTACACAACTTGCAAGACTAAATTAGCCTGACAAACTTATAGCAACTGAATTACTCATTTTAAAAGAGGTGGTAGCACCATATTAGGTAAGTTGTAAGTAAATTGAGAAGTATAAAATGTTGTTTTCTTCCCATAACAGTCTAAATAGGCGTTTGCCACAAAGACTTAATGAGACTTGTTTTTCTCCTGGGAGGCTTGACATCGTATTGAAGTAACTAAAGAAAGCACTTAACTTGTAATGTCGAAAATATTTTGTCATTGTGGGCCTTTATAAAGGCTTTAAATTGAGAGACGTTTGAACATAATCCTGCTTTTACCAGACCCATGAGTCCAGACATTTGAAAAGCAAAAAAAGAAACTGTTTCCTAGTTATATTCCACTCAACAATTAGCATGTGTGTTTTCACAGTGTACATAATGCGTGTGTGTGTATATTAATGGAGCTGCATGAAACGCACTCCCCCCTCCACTAATTCAACAAACACACCTTTATCTATGAAACATACCTGGCAGACAGAGCAGCCAGCCTCTGCTCTCCCAGTTTGGAGGAGACAAGAGTGAGCAGTGTTTCCGCACTGGAGAGCTGCAGGCCCTCCACACACACACACACACGCACACACACGCACTAATCCAAACACAACTCTTTCTCCATCAGCAAGTCTAGCTTCCCAAAATTCTACTGAGCCTTGCAGGACTTGGTCAAATGATGTCCCTTACGCCAACTTCTACTCAATGCTTTCAGTATTATTCAAAGTGCCAAGCAGGGAGTCTGGCTTGCCAGAGAAATGAAAAATCCAATCATTACAATCTCACCAAGCCTTCCATGCAGTCAGACGTAGAAGGTGTTGAAAATGTTTCAAAGAGATGACAAAGAGAAAGGATTTCACCCAAATAAACTTGATCCGTGAAGGAATTATAGGAATCCACTGTAAAAATAGTGAAATTTGTTGAAAAGAGGCCTAATTTCTCTCAAAAGAGACATCTGATCTGTGAAAGCTTTGGCTGCCCACCATTATTTTTGACAAATCTGAATCTTCAACAGACCATTCTCGCACACTTCATAATGATAAAAGCTAATTATGACAAATGGAAACACAGTTTGCGGTTGAGATTCCTCAAATTCTTTGCAGGTTAATAACACACCACATGTTCACGTGTAAGTAAGCACGTGTTTGGAAAGACGGTTCTGCTGAAGCTGTAAATGGTGTGTGAAGAGACTGTCAGGTTTAAGAAAAAACAGTTTTTCCATGCATGGACCTCCGCAGCTGTTTCCAGGAGTCTTTTCTGTCAACTGACGAGTGATGACATAGAAGGCTAAATTCAGACCAGATGGCAAAGGGGAACCACCAGCCAGACAGGGAAATGACAAATCAGCTGCTACTTGGCTGAGTTCTTGAATCGGTCAGTGGACTTAATAGAGAAAAGTCCAAACTCAACAGAGTCTGTTTAGAAGAGCCATCAGTCAGGAAGTTTACGATAACTGTCCAATCCAAATGGCACACTATAACAGACACTGTAGGTATTCAAAACAGGAAATGAGAGCAGTAAAAAGTCACATGGAAAACTAAAAAGAGAACGGGTCAAATAGCTAGAACTTTATCTTTACAGCACCTATATCTATATAGGTATGTACAGAAAAGGGTGATTTGCAAAGGAGGATGTAAGGAGGAAAATACGAGACTACTTTGAAGTAGAATGCAGAACTCAACATGTAAAAATAAAAGTAAAAAAAAAAAACATTCTCAGCTCCCCTCTGCATTTTCATCTGCACACGGACATGCAGAAAGAGTAAAGCAGAGATCCTTGTGAACATGGAACGTGGAAATTATAATTTGATATTAAGGGTTTGGAGCAGAAACTTTAAAAGCTTCTGCCAAATGCTTTTCATCATGCACTCCAAAAACAATTATAAGGCTTCTTCGAAAGTACTTTTCTATCGCCAACAAAACTATTCTGCTAAATTGGAAAAACAGATATCAACTCACCATGTCGCAGTGGCTGAATCTTTTAACAGAACAGGTAACACAGGAACAAAACTGAGCCCTACAAAAACAATGTCAACACTTTTCGTTATTATTTCTGCATAATTATTTATTGTTATTTCTTTCTCCCCTCATTCATTTCTCCTCACTCATTCATCCATTTATTTCTCTTCTTTCTATCAACAACCCTGTGTTTTGCTTCTCTTGTTACTGCTGCGACAAATGCCATTAATAACATTATCTTGCCCCAACGGACTCCACACAGCTGCCTCCCTACAACAATTATTCCCCACACATCTTCTCCAAGCACATCGAGTAAATCTCTCCATTTTAATATTCTATATGTTGTCAACCTGTATACACCCCAACCGTGCCATCTGTATGTCATTCCTGTGTCTTTGTTGTTGCAAAAAAATAAATGTATAAAAAGCACTACTCTGCATAGATTTTTTTTTGTGAAATCTGTCACTCACTCTTGAGTAAATGTTCCTAAATACATTTCCAGAAATCTGTCCAGCAGACTGCTTTTGAAGTTTCCTTAGCTTTTACATACTTTCATTACATTTTGAAAGTGTTGGGCTTAACTACAATATAAAAAAGGTACCAAATTCTGTCAAACTCCTGTGTTCCAAGGTCAAGAACGAACTTTACAGACTAAAAGAAAATCTATTATCATTAAATCTGTTATTATTGTACTGTTCACTCTACAGATACAACAGCAGCAGTATTGATCGATACAAGTGTTAAGGCACCAAACACAAGGAAACTAAATTAATAACAAACTCACAACATTAGCTTGGTGCAAGACGGGATGAGAAGGATAAAATGAACTGTATTAATCAGGAACATGGAGCTCAAATCCAGCTTGTGTTCTGCTACTGAAATATAAAATAAGCAATTAACTGGAAGAACATGAGGAACAAAAACTATTTGCAAATGATTATAGCAAACAGGGTGAAAACCTTTAAGCTCTTGTGTGTCTCAACTCCACACGGTGGAGACCACCATTACGTTACCATTTCACCATCTTGCTGTGTAAAACTACATCAAAGCTAGATCTGCAGAGCATAAAGAAATGTGAAAGAGAGGCTGGCCAAGTAGCCCAGGCAGTGGTACTTACTTCCATTAGTGCAACTTGATGCAGTCACTATGAGTGATCACAGCAAATGACTCAACCTGCCACAGACACGACATGCCCTAAAGGTCCTGTTGAGGGAGAGCAATTCAAACAGCTCTCTCAATAGGAGAAATGTTGTAAAGGCAAGAAGAAAGACCTCTTTAAAAACTACCAATGTGAGCTGGTGGGGAAAAGGCTGTGAGCTACGTGTTTGGGCATATTTTTACTTGTTGTAAAAATCTATTTAACCTGTTTCACATCCCTCCTTTAAATACCAGTGACATGAAATTAGTCAAGATTCCCACCCCGACTAAATAAACATGACAAGCGCAAAATGGGAGGCCTGAGCGGATGACATGGTTCAAATATTAAAAGCATCTGGCAGGCGTTTGAGTAAATCACTGACAGATTTATCTGTGAAAAGAAGACTCATTGCAGATAAGGTTGTGAGTGACACGGGCTCTTGGTGTCCCCGAGAGCAATTCAGCATCATCACTCTTCTCCAAGTGGCGGGAGAGGTTCAAAGATCACATGCCAGCAAGAAGATGGCATGTGTGAATTCCAAAGGTCCTGAACACATCTATGAATGAAGTGTGACACTTGTGTTGACAAGATGAAGGCGTTTGATAAAAACAAATAAATCTGACAGCCTGCTTGTCACACAGTAGTTGGATAATTACATATGTGACTGCCAACCGCTGAGTGGCCCATAAAGATGCGTTTCCAAGGAAATAGGAATAAATGAGTTTAGCAGTCTACATCCCATTGTAAAAGAACAAACTGTTGTATTAAACACGTTTTAATTCGGACCTGATGATGGCAGGTGCTCGCCAATATTCACTGAGACCATAGATGTCTGCATTAAATTGCATGATAATCAATCCATTAAGTGTCGTGACATTCATTTCACTCATTAAAATATAAACCGACAGACATTGTAAGTCCTGGAACCGCTACCGTGGCAAAAAAAAACTAAAAAACAATGCAATGGATTGGGGTTGTATCTTGTAGTTTATGTCTTTTGAAAAGAAATGTCAATCAAAATTCCCCGATGAAAGCAGGTCCTAAAACAAGTCAGCCTGAAAAAAAAAAACTAAATATGTAAAGAGACAGCAAAGCTACCAAACGTGTCACAAATCTGTGAAATAAAAGCAGTAAAATTCACAGAGCTGAGCATTAAAGACGATGAACAACTACAATATAGCGTTTAAACACTAACAACTGCAGGATATTAGAGTTTAAGTAAGAAAATGTCTGTAAGAACGCCCCAGTGTTGGACACCAGGCAGTTTGAGGTTAAATTCCTGGTTACACATACCTACAGGCTCAGGGATTTGTTCGTTCCCAAGGAAGGAAATACTGACAAGGGAAAGCTTGTGTTTGGTAAGAACATGCAGATCTTTTCTTGACCCTAACTCTAAATCAGTTTTCAATATGGCAGAGGCAGAAGGGGGTCTGAATGAGACTCGCATTTATACAGACGTCAGCCTTTCAGAAGGTGCTTTACACAGTTTTGTCTGGAGTAGATGTGCAAGGACAATAAACCAGAGATGCTGACAAATCACATGAGCATCCAATACGCTGCAGTAGACATTTGAAAATAAAGGCCTAGCTTAAGAACTGACTGAACAGTTATGATGGATGGAAAGTCATTTGAATGATGGAAAATCGGGATCTCACTCACTAATCAAATGGATCCTAAAGTTGACCTGAACATTTGCCAGAAAACTACTCTAAAATGTGTGAGAAGCACAAATTCAACTTTCTTTTTAGTTGATTTCCATATTTTGGACTGCAATATACAGATTCAAAAGTTTTCATTATAATGTATTAAGTGCCTTTCAAAAGTACTATTTCCATGTCTCCCTCCGATAATAGCTGCGGCTGAACTACATGCTGCGGTTTGAGTTACACAACTGACTCCATAGAAACGGCAAAAGCAGAAGAAAAAAACATTACTGAAGACATAAAAGCGGGAGGTATGGACAGGCTGAATAATATTCCCAGAGCTCCAATTTTCATATTGACCTCACAGTGTCCTGTGTGCGTTTAACTTCCACTGTTGCTAACACTTTAACAGGCATACTTGAGCCTGTAAAATCTAGGTGCACTGCATTAAAAAGAAAACAGAAATTCAAACCGTGGACTACACCTCACTGAGTTAGCGTCACGGTGAAGTAAGGAGTGAGAATAGCAGCCAAAATCCTCGGAGGTGAATGCCGTTCATCATTCATCTTTTGAGAGAGTAGACCTTTCCGGTAATTACAGGTGCAGGCTGGCACTCAGGCGGAAATAATCAAACCCAGAGATAGTGTGCATGTGCACGTCACCTTGTATTGTGTTTTAGTCTTTAAGCTCAGCGGTGTCTTCCAGGAGTGCTCCTGGCACGAGCTGAGAAAAAGAGTCTACTCTACAAAATGACTATCAGAATGCAAATTATTATGAGGAGGATCTGTTTACACGTCAATATGAATGGAGGAGTTCTGCGACACACTACCCAACTCAACCCAAACACACAACACACACAATCAGTCTGGAACAGAGCAGGAGCCGCTCAGCCCTGTGGGTCCTTCAGGACCACGTGTGTGTACACAAACCGACTGCAGTCCATCCCCCGCTCCACTGAAACGCTGCTACCTTGTTCCACAGCTAAACTTTCTCCTCTGCTGTCTGGCAGACAGTAAAACATACCGGGCCATTGCAAATGTACTGTAAAATGAGTTCTCTTTCCAGACTTTAGAGAAACCCCCTTCCCTAACAACCCAGTTATGTTACTGAGAGAGAGAAAAATGTGTGGAAAGAAGAGTTGGAATTAGAGGCAGCGTGTTTTCCCAGGAAAATTTAGCAGAGAACTCATTTTCATTATAACAGCTACCCGCACGCACACACACACACGCCCTTTTTTGGACGATACACACCTCATTTAGACAAAATGTGATGTTGTTCAGTACGAGGAAAGCCAGTCGTTAAGTCTGACCTCGCCAGTCTGAACACACTGGGCCCATCTTAACTCTTTATCTGTGCAGGGATTGTTGTGAGAACAGTCGGACCTGAGAGGGGCATTCTGCAGGTTGACATTTGACCTGGAGACGACTTGTGTGTGCGCTGCCATAAGAAGGACAGTCATCTCTCCAAATATGTGCAGAGACTGAGGTTTGACCATATTAATATAAGTGTACCCAAAACAGTTACAGGCCTTAGTCCCAAAACTACATTGGACAGAAAATATGAGCATTTGAATTTGTTTTTAGTTTGCAATAAATAAAAGTGAATGTGTAACTAAATTGTAGTTTAGATTTAAAAAAAAAGACACAATTGATGACACTTCATCCCTATCTTTCAGAATAAAGCATTAAATCTGTCAGATGATGGACGACGTAAATGATCTTTGATGATACTTGAGACTTTGGACTGACAAAAGGTGCGTATCCAATGTGAATATCACGAGCATAGTTGGCATGTGGTCACAGTATGAAAAGTGACGAGTTCCATCGGGCCTGCTCGTTTGCTATTTATGTACAAGCAAGTAACACTCGCCGCTTGCCAAGCAGACAAATTGCTGTTCTCAGATATCGCTTTAAAAGATGCAGTAATTTCTGACAGTGTTTGTTCATCCTGTTAATTCTAAAACAGCTGCGTTGTGATTTATGGCTTCCTATAAAAAAAACATCTCTTTGCTCAACAACAGGGTAATTAATTAGAGAGTAATCATTAGTTTCAGACCAGTGCAGCCCAATCAGTACAGGCTTTAGTGTCAGCAGTTTGAATGCATTTTGTGTTGTTGTTTTTTTTTCTTTTTATCTCATCAGTACAACAGCACCAACTTCCCAAGATACACACTCAACACACACTCAGTGACCACTTTATTAGGCAGTTGAAGTGTTAGTTATTTGGGCGCCCCTTATTGATATAAAGGAGGTGGACATAATAATAGAAACACCTGTCAATATAACACCAGACAATATAACAGCCCCACAAACTACAGCCTCCAAAATTACCATAAAGTTGAATCGACAACAACAAAAAGACAAACAACAAAACTGAACATTATAACCTTAATAAAAGGTAGGATTGTTTGCAGGACTGGTGTATTAGACTGCGTTAGTTTTAGCTAGATTTACCTAATAAAAGTGGCAACTGAGTGTATTTCGGTAGGACAAATACCTGTAAGGCACTTACAGCAGCTAAGCTATTCCTACATAGAATATGTGGTCATCAAAACCAATTTATTACGTATAACTCTAAAATACAGACTTTTACTATAACATTTAAAACCTAAAAGCTAGACTCACCATTGAGGAAAAGCTCTTCTTGCATTGCTTGTCTGGCAGCAGCAGAGAAGCAGCGTTTCTTCAGCCATTCTGCGTCAAACACACTGGTGTGCTGGTCGGGCCACACAATGGACACCTGTGGAGAGACAAAACGCTTATTGATCCCAACTGGACAACATTTTTGAGCTCTTTTCCCATGTTTCCACTCCTTAATATTTGTTTTTCAAAAGCCATTAACTGCAAGTGCACCGTCTCTCTTTCAAGTTCAGATTAAGGGACAACCTTTTTGTTGACTGGCAACAATGTGGTAATAGTATTTACTGGGTATCCTGTTGGTCTGCCTCTTGAAAGTTAAACTTGGAGTTTAAATGTGCTCTTTGGGTTCGTAAAACATAAAAAAAATATATATATATAATGTTTTTTTTTCCCTTTCAAATGAGGATTTCCTATGTTCACCATCTGCTTTCTTAATACTTGCGGGATGGTTTTGAACAATGCTGCCATCTAATTTTTTCTATAACCACAGGTAAACACATTTACTATAATATATTATCCATTATACCTTGGTACACTTACTGCATTCAATTTTTATCAATAGAAGCAAATGGCACACAGTAACTTGGCAGCACTATCACATCAAAGCAATCTGTTTATAGCTGTGTCCCACTTCAGCGGCCCTCTGAAGGACGCAAAGATGGTTGCTTTGGAGGACTTAAAGGTCAGACTGAACGTGTGCTTCTGCCAAATTAGAGTGCCTAACCTCCCAAAACTTCAGTTTATCACCAGGCAGTTGCCCTCGGACAGACAACAAAAGTGTAAATGCCAATTATTAACTAGTTTGATAATGGTGCACACAAGGATGAACAAAAACTGCCCAGAAATGTCAAAAAAAATTACAAAAAAAGAAAACTTTTAAATTCATTATTTGTTTATTCTGCTGATTATTTACTTGACTAATTGATTAATCTGTATAACATCAGGAAACTGAAAAAATGTCAACAGTAAATAATTAAAAAATATCCAATTTACTAATAAAGTAAGAAAAGGAAAAGCAGCAATTCTCCCATTTGAGAAGCTGGAAGAGTCAAATGTTGCTTGAAAAATGACAACTAATGTTTGTTTTTTTCAAAAAATAAAATCTTATTTGGTTTATTGGTTATGACAATATTTCTTAAAACAAAGTCAAATAAAACAAGAAGCAAAAGCATTTCATTGACCAAAAAGGTTTAAGGTTGGTTTTTTTTTTTTATCCCAAGATTAACTGTATTTTCTAACTTATCCACCTATTGTTAAGTATAAATAAAACTTAAAGCAAGCAAAATGTCCATTATTACCATCCAGTGGGATTGTACAATTGTGTGGAGGAACAATTACAGCACTTAGAGGAACTGTTGCGAATGTTGAACCAGGATAGAGGCTCTTGAAATGTATTGGACATTTACACCGCCAGTTTGGGTAATAATTCAAACTTCATCTTTGGCAGCAGCCTACCTTGTTATCATGGGTGATCTCCACAATGTCGACTCCAGTGTGGATGTCAAGATCGGACATCAACAGTTTCCTTGCCTGAGCAGACTCCAGGGTACACAGTGGACACTGGCAGTTGTCTCTCAGCCAGGTGAATGGGTACATACTGTGGCCTCCACCCTCCCACTCCACCTCCATCATCCGCTCCTCATCCAGAGCCCGGGCCTGCCTCACTGAGTGGCGAGCCACAGGGAGGGAGGCAGACCCAAGAGTCTGCTGCCCACGAAGCTGCATTGAAGTCAGACAAGAGGTAAGTGGACCTGCAGGCGGCCCTGGTCTACAACAAGCCCTCAGAGCCTGGCAGGACGCGGCAGAGGTGCTCCTCTGCAGGGCAGGCCGGGCGAGACGTGCAAATGTACTCATCCACATTTCTGAATGGCGCCCTCCGGGCAACTATGTCTCCAGGTGAGAAAGGACCACCAACTTTCTGTAGTTCATGAGAAAGAGAAAAATTGGTGTTATAATAAAACGAAAATGTATCAAGTTACCAACATTAGTATATCATGAGCCAATGTGAGAAAAGTAAAATAATGCACCCACGTATTAAAAAGCATCAACAACTATTTTTTGCGACTTAAATTGTATATCTCTACCATCCCATTGAAGAAGCTAAATCATGTTCCTAAACTTTTTTTTAAAAATGGCAAAATATTTGGATACAGTTCAAAATGGGAACTTTTTCAAAGTTTGGGAATTGGTAGGACTTGACCCTTTAGTCCAGTCCGTTCGAAGCGTGCCTTGGTCCACTTGAAAAGGTGGTCTCAAGTACGGTTCATGTGTACTGGGGCAAGGTTTGCATCAGGTGTGACTACTCTAGTTCGCGAGTAGTTACTTTCATACAAACATGCAACATACATACAACATACAATATGCAAGAGCAAAAATTACTATAAAATGATAAAGAACCAATCAATAAAAGTCAACAGAATAGAATAACCACCAAGTAAACAAAAGTAACAGTACTGCATATAAACTAATGATTAAAGCTATAACATTACTCCAGATTTGAATTGATTCAGCCAGTGTGACCATATGTGTGTATTTCTATAAGGACAAGGCTTTTGTGTAGCCTTTTAAATCCAATACATCCATCTTGCTCTTTGTGCAAGTGTGGGTACTTCCTTACTTGTTATTTCGGGTGTGACATTCCTACCAGCAGGTGATTAGATCAACACACACAGCAACACATCCATTAAAAAAAACAAACGCAAAGAGTGTGGGAACTAAAGCTAACGGCCGTGTAGTTCACTTACATTGAGGGCAACAACAGCTTAACTGATAAATACATGTCTAGGCGGAAGTGTGCCGCCAGAGGTCTAGTCTAGCCATAAACATATGATGAAGAAGAAGAAGAAGAAGCAGCCTTTCACTTTGAAGAAGAAGCTAACCTGGTTGTTAGCTAGCTGGTGAAAGTAAACGCACCCCCTGGCTCTTCCTGCATATACGTCCCACTTTAAGTTTTGGGCTTACCTTGTCTCAAAGCTGGGTTCTTTACCGCTTTTCTTTCAACTGTATGTATTAAAGTGCCATCAAAAAGAGTTGTATTTGTCAGTAACCAACCTGTAATACCTGTGATATGTTGACGACGGTTCCTCAGCACCACGAGCGCCGCCCCCGTCAACACAAATGCCGGCCCGCTGCTGTCAGCGGCAGAGAAAGTAGGTGAAAGGTTGACCGGAGGCTGTAGTAGCGCGTGACATAATCATCGCTGCTCGACTTTTCAGTCCCTCGTGATAATGGAGTCCTGAGCAAACACGGATGTGTTTTTAATCCGCCTCTAGAGATAAATAGTTTTACCCTACGCATTGCCAAAAGTACTGAGCATTACCAATATGACACGACATCGATTACATGCGGGTAGATTGATCAAACAGACTTTGAACGTTACTTAATTAGGTTACATATCTCGTATATCACATGCTGTTAAATATCACGCTCATCCAATAGATCAGTGGTTCTCAACCTGTGAGTTTGGCTCTGGAAATTTGTATTTGGAATTTGTCATTGTTTCTTGCCATTGATTAATTAATCAAGAAACTAATCGACTCATTGATAATTAATGAACGTTTATTTGTCTGTGTTCAGTCATACCTCTTTCGGGTAAATACTTTCTACGTCCTTGGCAGGCTGCGGGAAGATGACCAGCACCCAGTGGATGTGCAGAACTGTCTTCTATCCAAGTGAAACCTGCTAAGATCTCACAGGTTCACTCAATTTATAGCATGGCAGAGTTTCAAAGGGTAGGTGATGATTCAAACTAAATCACTTTTGCAACTGAGATTAGTGCACATGTGTTAATCAACAACATCAACAGTAACACAGTCGGATGATGGAATGGACTTTGTATTGATATCGGATCAACAATACAGTCCACTTCCGTGGAATGTGCTGTTATTCAGTACACCTTTACAGAACATTGATTAATATCGATGTTACTCATTTTTTTTTCCTTTAGATGATGACAATAATCTGTTTGTCTTCATAAAAAAATTAAAAAAACAGGGGCTTTCCCCTCTCAAGGAAACACACAATGTGGGCTAAAGGTTTTGGTTAAGTGTGTTTTACTTGTCCTTTGTGTTGCCTCATCGTGACCGTTATCAGTGGGCTCAAAGTATCTGTACTTTGAAATGTTACCAGTTGGTACTTATCAATATAGTATGGAGTTGTGGATACTCGTGACATTTTGACACAAAGCCTCAAAGTGTTTGCTCAACGTCATTCACAAGTTTAAATATCCAAAGTATTACACAAACAAGTTGGTCGTACGGCCCATCGCACCACTTAAAACAGCATCAACACAACTTCCTTACATCTCTGTTCCTCATAAATACCAACAAGCAGGTTCTTCCTTCCTTCAAAGCACTGATAGGAGGGTTGTGTGTATAATTTACAGCAGACCTTGTAAAGAAAACGTGGAGGGGAGCTTTGTAATTACGGTGCACATGGCAATACAGTATGCAGTCCCAGTGGTTATAGTGCTACTGCCACATTAAGGGGGTCTTAAATGGGGACCTCATTCCTCCATTCTTAGCAAAATGGGATGTCCATTCTTTGTCTCTATTTTACATTATGTTACTACCAGCTGGTTTACAAACGGTTAAAATTTAAGGCTCAAATAGTCTGATTAAGACGGCAGGGAAGATTATGGGGACATCCATACCCCGCATCCCCCCAGGACACTTTGGAGCAGTGTATTACTCAGCAGGCCAGCTGGATTTTATCTGACCCCTCTCATGTGTTGAACTCTAAGTTTGTGCTAATGAATTATAATAAAACATTTTATAACAATCATTATAAACACTTATTTGTCCCTCTGTCGGTTCAAATGATCAATGTGCAACTCACGGAGGCTTGTAAACATGTAAAGTGAGACGTGATCGGTTGTGTTTGTTTTATGTACTAAAGTGTCTTATGTTCTTGAGATGTATGCTTTGAATATCTGTAGCTCTTAATATGGTGAATGGAATGTGATCGGTTTGTTTATTTCTTTACATTTGATTTTGAAATTTTTTTTTAAAATCTCAGGCTTATGTCCGCATATGTGTTTTTATGTAATGTGTTGCAGCGATTTCCCCTTCTCCAAGACAAGTTTCTTCAATAAAAGTAACCTTAACCTTAAAATAAGGAATGGTTTGATCTCACTTTTACGTCATTAGCTAGAAGAGACCGATAATAGTGAAAAGGACCAATGCTTCGACCCAAAACCATCATCATGCTTTCTAAGGAATAGCTCAAACAAATGATAATTTCTCCTAAAAAAAACATGATCTTGCAACAACACTTAACTTCAAACACAAACTCTTTATTTAAAACAACACAACCTGCTCAGAATATTGTCACACAAATTAGTGTTTAACATTGAAGTCCACGAGTGCTGCCTGCAGTCTTATCTGTCAATGTATCGCACTACATATCTTAAAAAAGGTATAGCTATATGCAGCTCTATTTCACAACTTTATATAAACAATGAATACATGTTAAGGAGTTTTGTAATAAAGATAGCACTCACAGTATTTACTTACTTCTAATAATACACTGTACATTTTCCAGGATTATAGTGCCTGTGCAGAACAGCACGGTAAAGGCATTTTCAACCATGTCACAACCTTTAGCAGAGGAACAGTTAAAGAATTGTGCAAAGTCTGCTACCCTATAAAGCAAAACGTAGGTGTCCATATGTAAACATTCTTCGATATTCTGAGCGACATTCATCTGGAGTGTCAGAGAAGAGCAACAATAACGGCTGCTCATGTTAGAAGCATTCAACCAGGCTGCTACATGAGGGCCACCCCTGCTTTACTGCTATGTGAAGAGTTATCCAACGCGCATTTATCTTTAACTTTTGGGTCAAAAAAACAAAACAAAACGCATAATTTACTGGAGAATATGGACAATTACATAAGCTGTCCAAAATGTGACTTTTATCCTCAAATGAATCTCTCCAAAACTCACCCCTCACTGAAGGTCTGAAAGAGTCTCAGAAAACCCTTCGTCTGACTACAGTACTGTTATTTTGCTGTTATTAAGCTGATGGTTCCCATTCTCACTTTTTTTGATTGGCTGACTCATGTTCGAAGTCGTTGTTTTACACATACACATACACCCACATTTGCATACATACGCACAAACATGTGACTGTTTACAGGTAAATACAATGCATTTGCCATAAATGACTTTATACCAAGAAAAGAGGCGGACGGATAATGTTCAACTAACATTAAGGCCATGCATTATTTTTTGGAAAATATTACTGTAATTTGAATTCAGACATTTTTTGAATGGAACTACTATTGTGTATTGTGTTATTATGGTTTGTAATGAACATTGCAATGGTCTCTAGGAGTGGGCAATATGACAATTTACAGTCAGATGATATATCATTTTTGTCTAGAGATTTTGACTTACTGTTTATACCTCGGTAGCTCTTTAATATCTCTGGGTGCATTGCATTTGCATCAATATGATGAAGTACTATGATTTGTTAGGAATTTAGTTTGTTGGGTCAGTCAAAAACAGACATTCCTATCTGGTTATTTTATCCTTTAACAATTTCTCTATTTGCTCTTTCTAGAAAATGTATCAAAATATTTTTATATAAATGCCTTATAAGGTGAAAGAGGATATTGTCCACATTGCCCAATCCTCATTGCCTTTTTTATAAAAAAGTAAGATTGTCCTATAGACATTTTTTTTATGTTAAAACAACACATGTTCTTACTTAAGACTTGCGGTTCCTAGCAATGGAGATAGTTTTGGTTTCATATACCCAGTTTTTATTTTTTTTATACAAGCCTATCCCTCACAGAGATTCCTGCCATGAATGCATTGTAACACTGTTTGTTTCTCTCACACTGTTAAAAAATAATAATGTTTTTGAAGCACAACTTCATTTAGCAATATGCATCACAATATAAAGAGACATAATTAAGGTCTCATGGCGCCTCTACAAAACAGGGCCATGAGATCAGGTAATATATCCATCATAGTTGACAGTCTTCTTTAGTAGTGTAAATTTGCAACATAATTAGCATTTTTTGGGGTGGCCTTTGGGGTCTCTGGGTGTCTGGGATCTTAGGGCAGTTGCCTTCTTTGCTCGCTTGGTAATTTATGTATCACCTGGACAATTTCAACCAATACTATCTGTATTGTTACATAGCCTACGTACCTCTAGAGCAGTGGATCCCAAGCTATTTTGTTTCTGACCCTTTAAAGTGAGGCAGTATGTCTGAGACCCCTCATCACGGGTCGCCCTATGAGCAGTGAACAACTTCCCTTTCAAAACTGATCAGATTGTTTGATTTGAATACTTTTCAGCAACAAAAAAAGGATGAATATTTTAAAAGGAAGAAATAGCAAGGACGACAGCAAAGGTATTGTTTTTCTTCCTTCCTATCCCATTAGCCATCTTGTAGTATATATATAGTACATATAGTACTATATACTATATACTTGTATATGTATACTATAGTAGTATACATATAGTAGTCTATGTTTGGAACCACTGCTCTAGAGTTAAATGAGAAAATATGTTGTGTTTTTGTAATTCAGGTGAACTGGCCCTTTAAGCTTTGTCGTTATCCCTGATATGATTGCTCGTGCTTTCACCCCTGCGTCTGCTTCATGGTCACACTGTCACACACACTCCGCCATATGAAATAGTACTGCAATGAACTGTAGGAACTACTTTTTCTCAGAACTTCATGTATTCGTTCTTCAGTCTGCTCAGCCTCGTGCCGTGGCTGCGGATGATCAGAGACAGGAGCTCGTGCTTGTCCTTTAGTCCCAGAGAAATGTCCACCGTGTCCTTCAGGACGTCCCGTGTGTGCACTATCATGTTCAGAAAGTCGTCGTTGAGCCGGTGCTCCTCCTTCAGGTCACTCTCCTGGCTCTGCTTGAATTTCACCTCCAGCTCCAGCAGAGATTTCTCCGAGTTTGTGAACGCCTCGCTTATCTGAGCCGTCTCCCGCCTCAAGTACCTCCCGTAGTTGTCCTCTCCGTCCAGGTCGTACGAGATGCTTTTCCCGATCCCCTCCAGCACCCTGGCCGAGTCCTCAATCTGCCTCTTGATGATGGTGAAATCATCCCGTATGACGGAGTCCTGGTCCTCGCCGAGACTGCACTTTCGCTCGTCGGTCATTTTGAAAAGCATCTGACATTTCTCCGGGTCGTCGTTGTCCTCGTAGTCTCCGTCCGGCACGAAATAATGATGAAAAGTGCCGTTAGACATCTCCGGTTGTAACGGTCCGGTGAAAAAGGCTCCAGACAGCGGCGTTGAAAGCACGCTGACACACAGGAACAAGTGGAGAAAAAACATGATGCCCACTTGTCCCAAACACTCACAAATAGGAAATATAAAGAGTTTTAAACTTTATTTCTGCGACAGTGTCAGCCTGGTGGACTATTTAACTCCAACCCGGTGTAGAAACACACACATTTCAATCAGCTTTAAACGTCCAAAGTGCGCAGTTAAGTTGAGGCTTTGTTGTAGCTTTCACGTCCTCATCAATATCCTCTTTGTCCAAACTGATAATAAAAAAAAAAGTGGCGTGAAAATGTTTTATCAGGCTCACTTCTCTTCCTTTAAGCGAACCTGCCAGCTTCCATCACTGCTGGTGAACAGGAAAAGCAATGTATGGGAGTTTGTTTCAGCGTGGAAACAGTTGTAGTAGCCTGCTCCCGACTTTACTTGGTGCCTCAAACGCAACATCTGGATGTCTCAAGTACCGCGCTCGGGTTTTTGGCTAATAATACCTCGCTGCTACTCTCAAATTACAGGCTCTCCGTCACTTTAAAGGGCTGCATTCAGGCTGGAGCAGGGTAGCAGCAGCCGCCAAGCTGTTAAAGCCTTACTGAGACCAGTGTTAATTCACATTACTGTGACAAGTTGGCGTGGATGGTTAGAAAAGTTACTTAGAGAGTAGGCTATTTAGAAATACACAAGTGACCACATATGTAAAACTTGAAACCCAATCCAAAACAACAGTCCTCTAGTTATGATCCAGTACTTTTGTAAAAAGTTTACATTTTAAATACCTGACAACATGTGGCAGAAATGTGGATTTAACTGTATGTAGTATGCTAGTATTTCTTTTGTATTCGTATTGGACCAGATTATTATATTCTTTGATTGGCCTACAGCTTTTTAATAGTTGTGCTCCCCAACTATGAGGTGGACACAATATTAAAAACATTAAATGGCCTAACTTTTGTTTTGTTTTTGATGTATTGTATTTTTAATTAAACTTACAACACACTTACAAAGACAGAATGTATGCAAAAAGACAAAAAACACTTTAAACACAAATAAAATAGCAAACAAAGTATTGTAGTTGACCATGAACAGGTTACACCAAAAACTACTAAGCAAGGTGTTTTATTTTAGGTTGACAAAATATTAGAAAAAACTCAATATAATGTAGTCAATATATATAATAATGCACACACGCAACATTGTCATAATGATGAAAAGTTGAACATGATAAATGACTACAAATGCAGTATTTATTACATCATTTATGTATTGGATTACATTACAATACGCAGGGTTTTTCTCCTCCTGTCCCTGATTTATATATTTATACTTCACTATTTAAATTTCTGTTACATTATACCTTTACTCCACTATATTTTAGAGGCAATTATTGTAGGTTTTTACTCCTGTATATTTATCTGTCAGCCAGTTACATTACAGATTAAGACTTTACATACAGTACACAAGATTGAATGTGTTCATAATTCTCTTGTTTATTGACTGTTTTCACACTATGGTATTCGCCATTGTTACTTAAGTAATGGATCTGAATACTTCTCTCCACTGCCCTAAATGTAGCCTAATACAAAAGCTACATCAGCTTTTTACCGTTAGAAATATATAGTCTTCAGTCTCCACTTTATCCTTGTCAACGATGTAAACATATCTAAGAAAAAATGGCTTTAATAGCTTTTTTAAAAATCTGTAATTGATCCTTGTTTCATTTAACAATATAACGTGTAAGAGTAATTATCTAACACCAATCATAATGTTGTAAAGCATATGTTTGGCCTGTGTAGTTGGCAGCACATAGAGTACACGTTGAATTCAGGAGACATAAAACATGTTCACTGAGCTTCCTTTAAACATAGCGACCACCTGTTCTTTAGTCTCCTGCTTGCATCAAATTACAAGTCCAGTTTGGTTGAAAGGAAATAGAAATACATGTGATCTGTGGTCACCTGTTCATGGAAGTCGAAAAGCTTTGTTTCCGTTTAGTCCTGTACTTTGTCTAAAGTTTATAGGTATAAGTTTAAAGGTATAATAGAAATGTTTAGACTCTAAACATTTCTATTATACCTTTACTTTCTTGGGAAATAAAAGAAACACATAAATTGTGTTCCAGTATTGAAACCGTGTGACAGTAGTGTTAAAAGGTGGAAGGCACTCGTAAATATGTTGATCCAAGAAATACCATTCAAATGAAATGATAGTGCTTTTTCCAGTACCCTTAAGCCGCCTTAGAAAGAAAAGCCCCGAGGGAAGAATAAATATGACTTTATATCTCAAGAACTAACATGTTGAGAGCGATCTGATTTGCTAAACCCAGAATTCCACTCAATGTGTGCATAATCTTTCCAGTGGAAACAGCAGACGTCACACCATCACCTACCTCCGAGGCATCTTGCTCTCATTTTTCCACTGAAGGGCGATCATTCAGGGTTGAGACCTGCATAAATTAAAGCTTGGGCAGAGCAGAACAAGTTTTAAGTGGTAAACTCATCGTTAAATATAGCTTTATATCTCCAATGTATTAATAAATCACAGCAACAAAGTCCTTAAGTGGAAACCTACTTGGCAATTCGAGCGTTTCTGATTCTGATAAACTATCGCATTACAATAGAAAAAGAAAAAGTGAATGACTATGTTACATAAGTCTTCCATAAACCGGGGTCTGTAAAGTGCATCAGTCTGATTTATAGTATGATGTGGAGAAATCGCTCACTGCTCTGCATGCCTGTAGCTAACCTCAAAAATAACAATAATTGAAAGAACATAATTCAACGTCTGTTGCTAAGTCCTTGTCTCGATGTCACGGTTGCTCCCACGTTTCTGGAGATCTTACAGTTACATATACTCCAACAATAATATATAAGCATGTGTGCAACTTCACTTTTATTAAAAAACCTGCAGTGTAGACTCCACTTACAAAAAAAAGGGATAAACTGTCAGAGACCAGCGTGGCAGCCTGGTGAAGCATAACGGTGCCTGTCCTGTGATATTATTCTGCAGAAGGAATTTCAATGTGGTGTCAGACAAAAATAAAATGGAAAATGAAGTCATGTCATGGGTTTAGGGTGTGTCACTCTGTTTTGATGTGAAGTCTTTTGTGGCAATGTTTACATTAAATCTTTTTGAAGAGGAGAACTCCACCTACTTACATATGACAGTCTCATTAAAAAAAAAAAACATGGAGTTGTTGGTGACCTCCCCAAACACAATTTTTGTTCTCTCATAGTTCTCTGCTGTGTGAGCCGCTGAAGCGTCTGTTTTGATCCCCTCAGTCTGGATGTTGGATGAAATTTAAATTTAACAATATACCAACATTTAACAACCTAATTTGTGATAAAGTGCCTCCAACTTTGGGCTAAATTGACCAAAATGGGATTATATCCTAGTTTGGCAAATATCTGCTTCCCAAACTGAGTTTGACTCAAAGTGATTCAGCAATATGGCTCAAACTATGCTTCCTGTGAATGCAAAAAAAAAAAAAAAAAAAAGGGTTTATTTTACACGTTTGAGACAAACTGAGATCGACTTCTGAACTAAACTGCGTTACCTTATTGGAACCCTTGTTCATATATTTTTTTTAAAGAACACGATCATTAATGGATCCACTTATTGTTGTGTGTCAAAAAGCAGTTTGAGCAGGAAGAGAAGCTGAGGAAAAAAGGAGGGTTTACGGGTTTAGTCTATGTTCAGTCGGCTGTCAGGAAAGGCAACATGGTCCAAATGGGAGCACACAGTCAGATAAAACAGGCAAGAGATCAAAATCCCCCCCCAAAAAAGGAAGCAGGCAGAACAGGAGCAGGTGGCTGAACCACAATGGCATAATGCTACACTGAACAACCTGGCAAAGGGCTAGTGTTTGTGGGTAGGTATATATACTAAGGGCCTGATTACAGGGAATGAGGGACAGGTGGTCTGGCAGGTGATGATCAGATGACTGGGGAGTGCTGGGAAGTCAACCAACTGAGGATTATCACTGATCAGCTAAAATAACAGGTCTGAAATGACAGTGACGGTTATTATATGACGGAGCTGTGGCTGTGACACATCCAAGGAGTGAACACAAAAAAAAAAAATCCACATTTGTGCAGTGTAACCCTCTCTGATACAGCAGTCCTGTCCCGCAATAAATGCTAATGTGTGTTGATCTTATCAGAGAGGCCTTGACTCAACTGTTGGGGGATTTTTGAGGAATTTATTTGCCCTTTGGATGTACATCTCATGTGGAATTAATATAATAAATGTCCCTTTTTGGAAGGAGTGGGCTCCTTTTTTCTCTGCTTCGGCCATGCTACAGGGACCTTTCTTTTGTTCTTCTGTGGAATGGGTGTCTTGATGAGTCCAAGTGATGGTGCTGTGCTAACACACTTTTATTTTTTCATTTACCTTATAAACCCACGGACAATCTATTCCAATATCGAGACTAATAGATATTAGTTGACTGTTGTGATGCATCAATTATTCTTACTAATTATTGTGCATGGAATATAGAAATCAGTTTTAAGAAGCTGTTGGATTTGCAACTCAGACATAATTAATCCATCACAGTTAAACTGAACTCAAATATGTTAAGTAGTTTTGGGACTAAGGCCTGTAACTGTTTTGGGTACACTTATATTAATATGGTCAAACCTCAGTCTCTGCACATATTTGGAGAGATGACTGTCCTTCTTATGGCAGCGCACACACAAGTCGTCTCCAGGTCAAATGTCAACCTGCAGAATGCCCCTCTCAGGTCCGACTGTTCTCACAACAATCTATCCCTGCACAGATAAAGAGTTAAGATGGGCCCAGTGTGTTCAGACTGGCGAGGTGAGGCAGATGCTATGACTGTCGTATCTGCAATGTGTTGACTAGGATTTGAGGATCCATCTAGGGGATCCATCTTTAGGTAAACAATTGATGGAATGACTTGTTCAGGATAAATATGGAGGGAGAGCGGCAGGTCGGCAGAATGGATGGTGGCATACAGTGCGACTGCATCTCTGTGTTCACTCAGACTGTTCATGATCTGTTCTCCTTGATCAAGTTTCTAATAAACCTTCAGCGTAAGACGTCACTTCGGTCTCCATCAGCTTCTTTGGTTTCCAGTATTCTGATCATTAAAAATTTCCTTCACAAAAGGTGTTTGTTATTTTTGTATCTCGAGAGTCACTGTCGTAGCATTGGGGGCACATTTTCAAGAAACGGTGTGAGTGCAAAAGACGCATGTATCATAAAAATAATGACGATAATGATTAAATGTTTACCATACTATATGTAAACTTTTAACAAATGATACTGGTCATGCTTTAAATGATTTGCCATGACATGTCAAATGAATGTATTACAATTATGGGAATGAATAATGAAAGAATATACATAAATGTGCCATTGATTTCAAATGGTGGAGTTTACTATATGTCAAGACCCAGAGTAGTTGGTATATTGAGAAAAGTCTGCTGAAAATTCTGCCACACTCACTCAGTTTCACCCACTTAAACATAATTAAAAATATCCTGTGAAAATGTTTTTGGCTGCACTTCTTACTTTGCTCTCTTTGAGCCCTTACGTCACAGTTGGCTTCCAATTTTATCCACACTTTGTAACGCTCTCCCAAAACCCTCTTGCACTCTGCTCCAAAGCAACAAAAAAAAGTGACTACGGCATGGTGGCAGTGACATCATACATCATGTGGACTTTTAGGAGTCTGTTTGTGCTGCTGCACACTCAGACCGTCAAATGTAACACAAAGAGAAATTCCAAAATTCATTCTTATCCTTTTTCATTATCAGTTGTTTTGGCTAGTCAGCAAATGTATTGTATTCCCAGACAGATTGTGGGCCAGGCAGGATTTAGATTTAGAGACAGCCAGTGCTGAAGATGCATGGCCTTGTCTGGGAAACCTCAAACTACGTATCTGCAAAGTTGACTTTTTTTTTTGGCTATAAAAGGGTCTCTCTGCTCCGGTGAGGCTGAGCTAATGCAGCGAGGTTCTCTCTTTCTACCGCTGTAATAAATGTTGGCCATCCCGTTGGTTTAGTGTTAGTCTTTCATGGGATTTGTATACTGAATGTTTTTTCTTTTTATATAGTGTGATTTCTGGGATTCATAGGAAAGGCAGGTGTCAATTGTATCTTACTCTCCAGAGTGAGCTCTGTTGGAGTTTGCACTCACAGCATACATGATTTTTTCATCTATTTCCTGTTTTTGATTCTTGCAATTCCAATATCGTTTAAGATGGTAACTGCTGTTTGCATAATGTTTACTTCCGCCAAATGTATTCTATTAACATTCATTTTTTTCCTTCCTTTTCTTTTCCTTTCCTTTCCTTTTCTTTTCTTCTCCTGCTCCAGCAACCCAGGCTCACAGTACGTCGCAATACGCTAATGATGTTATTTCTTTTCAGCCTGAGATAATGGCCCAAGAACAAAATCCATTTGTCTGCACACTCAGTGTCCGTGTCATTACAAAAGACATCTCAGAGTGGCTGGTAATTCAGTTTTACTTGGGAAATCTGTGTAATATATGTAATTTGTTCTTCTTTTTTTTTGCTGTGGTTCTACCGTGTTTGAGCCTCATGTGAACCTCTGTCCTAATGTGCTAACATGGTGGATCCACTTTTGACTTTTGACGCCGTGAAGTTTGACTTTTGATGACTTTGATCTCTTCCTCTGTAAAGCCATTTCCACACTGCAGATTTTTAGCACGTCTTTAAAAAAAAACAAAAAACATTAATAACTGTCCCTTAGAGATGTGCAGGATTAAAATAAGATGTTTTTTGGTGTGTCATTTTGTTTTGGCGATCAATAATTTAAACGCAGCATCATCAGTCATCATTAGTCATCATTAGTCATCATTAGTCGATTTGTGATTGGGAATTGGATGTGCCTGATAACTGAGAAGAAAGTTGGCATTGGCAATTTTTTAAGCATCATTCAATTTCATTATATTTATCTTCGGATTTGCCACTGATGTTGATATATATAGTAGATGTTATTGAATCCTGGTGTGATACATTTTCAGATCAGCCTCTAAACCTATATATTCGACAACTGAGGACAAAGCGTTCACAGACATCCACGACCAAACACACAGTTTTACTGATTAGGATCAAAACCGCTGAAGAAAGATAGTGACGCTCATAATACTATGACATAAAGTTATTTGAACATTTTATTTCAAATCTGTCTCAGACCCTCCTGATCTTTTGAAGTCCCGATGTCTGGATCAACTGGAATGTTTAACCGTTCGCCAAAACCTTCCTCAATGTGTTTTATGAATCAAAAAATGAAAAGCGTGATTTATATTGCTATTCACTGACATTTTTCTTGATGTCAGATATCTGGATTTTTATTTGAAATCTTAAAATTGTCTATGAGTCTAGGAGTGGTATTTAGTGCCTGATAGTTTCCAAGTTCTTGTCTGTTTCAAATCATGGTCTTCTTCCCTTCAACCACTGGCGGGCTCCAGCTGTTCTTTTCAGGCTAGCTCATGTCCTTTGACTCACTGTGTGAGATAAAGACAGTTCTGACTAATAGCAAAGCACAGACTTGAACTGGCGCTGTGTCTGCGCACATGTGTGCCTTGATTGATCTTTGAGAAACAGGGAATACTTCCCCACAGTGAACCTCTTGTGAACTTGTCTTCACGCCAAGAAAGAACCGGTTTAGGACAGTGGGTGTTTCGTCATTACTTCTGTGGAGACCAATGAGAAACTGAATGCATTCCGATTTCAACATTTTCTGAGAGAATCAAGGTTTCTGTTTGTGGCACTTTCTTTCCAAGTGCCATATAACATTTATTGGCTAATCCTCAGAAGCCAAATATGATTCACTCCACATAAAACTATAATGACACAGCCACTGGACTTCATTTATACGGCTCTTCGCGAGCAACAACTTCAGTCTGAACGCACAGATGAACATTTTGTTCTTTATGACATCAATCTTTAAACAGACGCATACAGTAGCTAGCTTAGCATTAAAGCAATAGTTGGACACCTGCCATCAGAAAGCAAATAAGCATTTTCCCAAAAACATCAAACTATACCTTGAATATAAGCTTGCCATATAGGCCTCCGTGGGCAGGTTAGATATGACCCTACGTACACATTACAGCATCCTTCACTCTAAGGCAGTTTCATAATGTGATACTAGAAATGATCATATTTCCAAATGTTGTGGCAGGAATCGCTTTGACATGACTTTGACAAGCTTGCGATGAACGACGCAGTGCTTTAACAACCATGAAATCGCAATCATATTATCCTAAAAAGGCTTGATAATTGAGATATATTATACTTCATATAACGATATACCACTCATATTCCGAGTACAGAAACATGACCAATTTAAAGCCAATTACCAGGCATAACACATAACTTATACCTTATCTCCAGTTAAATTACGAATAATTATGACAAAATAATTAATTTAATTTGCATTTTCATTACATCCCAATCCACACTCCAGCAGAGCTGCAGTTTTATCTGCGCGTGACACTGGGTTGTTTTTCTCATGATGTGTGTAACAGGGAAAATATATCACACCAAAATTAACTCGGGAGCAAAGTGAAATGGAAACCGGATGCTTGTTGCTCAGCATACTGCACTATAAATTCAATAAGACAACTGCGTTTTACAAAGACAAATCTTCTCAATTAACAGAGCTATGGAAGAAATATCAGCCTTTTAAGAGCAAAACCCCCACAAACCTCTTTATTAAGATATTTTGAAACTTGGCTGCAGTGGAAGAACTCCTGGGTCACTCGTCTTCCTCTGAGGGAGCAGAGACATAATGCGCCTTGTACTCCGTCCAATGGTGACTTCAACAATTTAACTACACAATTATTGCTTGTAAAGACACAACAAGGACTGCAGGGACCTTCACTGAGACTTTTTATGAAGGGACGTTTGAAGTTAAATTGGTAGCAGCTTTGAGATGAATCCCTGGTAGCTAAAAGGATGTCTTAATTTAAAAAGAGGTTATTTCCAGCATTATATCATCTGTTTTGCCTAATAACTCTGGATATTGTAAAGGGAAGCCACTGAAAAATATGTGCACTCTAATTCTTATTACAAATATAAGTCGTATATTGAAACACAAATAGGCTTCCAAAAATAAACAAAAGGCAAGGCTGTGTGCAGAATGACTATATATTCTAAAGGGAGTAAAGTACACCATTAATGATACAGTCAACAACCTTTTAATAAAGCATAAAGGAGACCTGAGATGTGACCTTTTTGCATCTCAAACCCACAGCCTATAATATAAGTACAACAATAATCATTTAATGATAATGCTTCTCATATGCAGCCGGGGGTGACGTCATTCGGTACATGTCTCATTCAGCAGATAATGACTTCAGGGACTATGTGGTATTTGAACTCAGGAAGCATAAATAATGCACTACTTCATTCATAGTACAGGAAATTTGGAAAAAATAAACATACACAGCAGCCAGTTAACCAGTTGCACCACTCAATTTCATGATGCAGTTCTGATGAAAAGGGTTACCAGTGAGTCTCAAGAGCCAAATTTGCTGATTGCGGTTTTATGCATGCCAGCAGGACTGGAAAGAGTCTAACTTTGCAAAAGTCTCTTAGGGTTCTAGAGTTATTTTCAAGTCAATGTTGAAGTGTGCATGTCTGAATGAACACATGTTATAAGCTTTTGCAACCACCTAGTAGCGCTGTGTGATTAGTTTGCCTTTTTGTTAAGCCTGTCAATCTCCTGCAGATACTCGAGACATCCCACAAATCCATCAAGAGCATTTTCGAGGTTCAGCATTTACAAAGCCAGTTGAGATTTTAACATAGAACAGATAGGGAAAGTTCATGTCTCTACAATGACTTGAAGACGGATAATACAGGGATTGGTGCCATGTCTGATCTATGCTACTGCTGTTTGTGGTGTAGACCTACTCATTTTGAATATTATATATGTTTTGTTCGGCTGCATCCTCTGAGATCTCTCACCTGGCTTCTTCTGCCAGGTTTCCTTCGAAGGGAAAGAGGCAGTGCACTAAAAGCCCATTAGTAGATGTACTTTTATACAGTGACGCTCAAATTATTTGTGAAATTAGAGGCATATCTTCAAAGTGCTGGTGCATTAATGAGTACAACTGCACATCTTGACCACGCTGCTTTCATGCCGAGGACAAATACAACTTTTATTCTAATGTGGCAGACACAGCAAGGCTGAAACTCTTCCTCATCTTTAGCTGAAAGATGTTTCATACATTTGGATAGCATACAATACAGTAGTACTCTCACAGTTCTTTCATTGCTAATGTGCAAGAGAGGATAAAGGACAGCAGCCTTTCCAAGGGCATATCCACAAACAGCCACACAGAGTTTCAAATGTCAACCAGTGAGTGAACTGAGGAGGCAAATCACATACTGCATCTCCATGAATGATTGGAGGTTTATTCAAGGTAATAATTTCCCTCTACACTAGCTGCGTATAGGTTAACAGCGTGGTTTATGATTTTAGTTTTTTCTAAAAAAAACATCCTGTGTTTGTCTGATTAATTTTTGCAGTGATTCCTTGCAGTGAAAATGTGATGCCCTCAATTCTGTCAGGGCGCTACCAAGGCTGCATTACCAACCAGACAAAGTTGGCAACAGGCCCCAGGGCTCCAGACTCTCAGCGGCTCTGAGGGCACCAGGTTCACTGTGTGTCGATTGGTTTCTGGTTATATCATGAATTGCAAATGTGTTTGGGAAAATACAGCATCAAGGTACAGTATCCCCTGAAGGGCCTTAAGGTGGTTCCTGCATTATTACCGAGTCAAACTCGCACATTTAGTCCTCCGTTGATTTTGTATTTAAATGGTTTGTATTGAATCCATTTACAGCAATTTAACCAACAAATAATTTGGGTCCAAATAGTAGATATCTATGCAAAATATAACTAAGCTGTGTATATTCTGCTGTGTGCACTGCACGTGGGTGTTTGAAGGCTATCCATATCCAAGAGTGCAAGGACGAGAGAAAAAGAAACTAGGAAAGGGAAGCAGAAAAATAGAAACTATGAGAAGTAACTTAATAAAACTGTGAGGAATCAAGTTATCCACCATGCCCTGCGCTGCGCTGAATAAGCACTAGCAAAGATTGCAGTCCTTTTTCCAAATCGGGAGGAAAAAGCGGTGCAAATGCAGGAAACAACATCGTAGTGTTTTGTCATCTTTTAAACAATAGCCAAGCATGGACAATTGGTATCAAGAGGTTTAGCATATGCACACATTCATTTTATTCAGAAAAACTAAAGAAGCTCTGTGTGCTTACAGTGTGAAATAGAATCTGACAAATATAAGAGAGCGATAGAGAGCATTGTTCAGAATGAATTCAACCACATTGCCACACAGAATTGGATCCATACACTCATTAGTATAAAACATAGGCTGAATGTGAGTGTTTATGAACAACACTCAACCATCTTTGCAAACAATTAGATTAAGCCAAAGCGTTGGGCAGATGGGCATTTTTCACAATGTATTATGCACAAAAAAAATCTGAAGAGATGAGTCAGAATCTACAACGCACACACAGCCGAAGAGAAGAATGGCATACAAATTGGTTTAACTGAGAGATGATTACTTTTACCACAGTGAATCAGGCTGGCAGTGGGAGAGTTGATACCATAGACTCACTTGGACACAAACAGGAATGACTCACACACCTCATTGAATGCTGGGCTCTGTGTAAATCACATAGGGACCGGCGTGAAAATCTCCAAAGCTACAGTATGTGCAGAGCCAAACCAAAACCAGACTGGTATCGAGGCTTGACGTAAAAAAAACACACACGTTGATATCAAATTTTCATAGATGATTGAAAATCAATTCACGTCAAAGCAGAGATGTGTCTCAATTTGGCCTCACTGTTCAAAATTATTAAAAACATGGCTGCATATCAATGTCGTCCGTCGTTGCTGATTCTGCCTGATGTCACAGAGGAGTTAGGCAATGCGTCTCAATACCATGGCCTCCGGCGCAGGAGGATGCATCTGTATTCCTCATCTAGCCTACTGCTCTCTGTTTTGGTTTTATTTATTAGCATACTGTGCACACTCATGCTGTCACCACAGCAACCATTGCAGAAAATGGACAAAATCCCTTACAAATAACAGGAAGCTTTAAAGATTTAAAATCCGATTTTGCTGCCGTCTGAGCGTGTAGAGTAGCATCCACAGAGGTGCTAAGGGCTACCTGAAAAGACAACTTAGGAAAATCTGCTTATAAAGAACACATGTTATGAACAATAAGGGCTTACACACTCACCACACAGCTGGAAAATGGGGGAAGTTTATTCAGGTTGTGTGTTTTTATTCTAATTACACATTTTAGAACAAAACTTTGAAAACACAGGAGTGCTGGTGGTGGTCTTTTTTAAAGCTTTTATCTCCATCCACTAAAGGTTTAATTAATGAACTTAATGAACGTATTCATTATTATTTCTTTGAAACATATCTAGGCTTACCTGGTAGTATTAAAGGAATAGTTTAAAATACTTTTTTGATTTATTACTGAGAATGAGAAGATAGATACCACTCTCATGTACGTGCATTAAGTATGGAGCTTGACCCAGGAGTAAAACCGCTAGTCTGGCTCTGTCTAATGTAAATAAAATAAAAAAGCCTAGCATCCTCTAAAGCTCACTGGTTAACTTGCTGTATGTTGCTTGTTTAATCTATACACAAAAGGAAGTGTTGTTCACAAGAAATACAGCAGGTACAGCATCACATATTCTCCAAAATGTTAACGTTTCATTGAATTTATTATTGCTTTATTATTGCATCACAAGTCACATTGTTTTTCCAGTAAAATTGAGCAATAGTTAATTCCTTGGAAATTGTTGGCACTTCTTACTCTCCCTCACGTCAGCACAGACACACATTTGCAGTTTTGTTAAAAGGCGAAACTTTATGTGAAAAATGGAAAAGAAAACACAATCTCAACATCCACACAGTCTTCCCGAGTCCAACGTTTGCCCAGTGGCTCCAAAAGTTCAACAACTGCCTCAGCAGGGCAATGTGGTTTTACCACGTCTCTTTCGGCAGTGCAGACGCCCCTCCACATGTTTGAAAAACTCCGTACACAGACTATACAGACAATTCATTTCCAGCACAAAAGTCCAATAACAATGCTCCGAATTCCCCATCATTACCACAGTGCACACAGTGCACACTGTGCGAGGATGTGAGCCGAATGAAATTCAACTAGTACTCCTCAACCTCCTGAACCGTGCATGTTTGTTTTACCTCCGAGAGGTTATTTCCATGTTCAGTTGATTTTGTACCTGCTCTACTCTGACAGGGATTGTAACCGACTGTGTCCTTCTCACTTCAGGTCTTGACCTCACGAAGCACTGTTACCGTTTAGCTTTTATGGTCTATGTTCAGCCATGCTGTGGGGTCAGCAGGCCAACAGGTGCTGAACTGTGAGCCTGGCTTCTGGAGTTGGCTGTTTTAGTTGTTCTGTAAAGACACCAATAGTGTTATTCTTGACATTGGAAACTGTAGTTGTAAAAGCAATCTTACCAAAAAGGGCTGGTTCAATATCTCCATGGCGTATGAGGAAAGTGGAAACAGGTGTGTTGATGGGTGGGGCAGTCAGGTGATGGGGGAAGGAGGGAAAGTCCGAGGGCATCTGGTGGTTGGATGGTGGAGGGAAAATGCCAATGATAGGGCTTTGGGAATAGAGAATGTGGCAGGAGAGGAGGCACAGACACATTTGAGTATCTACACTTTCCATGACAACTTGGCAACTTGGCAAACTTCATCTGCTCATGAAGTGTCGATTGTGATTGTGTCGAGATTGTTTGGATTGTTGTCATGAACAATACAGCTTGTCTGAACCCTTGCTTTGAGTTTTTTTTGCTCCCAAGGTCTCCGAGGAACACGGTGAGGACGATTGTGATACGTTAACCCTTTCATCTTGTCGTTTGTAAACGAGCAATGCTTCTTGGAAGTCTCTAAAACGGCGGGCCTATGTTAAAAAGGCTCAGTTCTAGGTAAGGGCTATTATTATTAATAATAATAATAAAAATAAATATAGTTTTTAGGGTTAGGGATTCTTGAATAATTTGAATGTTTATATAGCTAAACAAGAATAATTTGGTCTTTACACTGCTTACATACTAACCCAGAGCAATGCAGATATCACTGAGGACATGTGAAAACAATGCCCCTGCTGACTGATAATGAGTAACATTTTGAATTCAGGTACCAAATCTGTCTGACTACTGAATTGAATTACACCATAGGGAATCATGACAATAATAACTGTTAGTCCTCCCCTTTATATTTGGCAGTCACATATTTGCTGAAATACAGGATTAACTGTTGGCAAAGAAAAGCCTGGATACTGTCAAAGGAATCATTGTCTCGCTAGTGTTGGTGGAAGGAGGGCACGAGTCAAGTAAGCGCTGAATGTCCTGAATGAAACCATGGCTGCCCTTTAATAAGGCTTACGCGTTTGTTGCCGCGGTGCAGAGGTCTACAGCATACAATTAAAAAAAGAAGACTTATTAGCCTCTGGGAAAGGTCACAGATGGTGGGAGTGTGTTGGGAAGAGCTTTAACTTAACAGCAACACTTCTGACTAGTTCATTTCGACCTGAGAGAGTGCACTTGCGGCTTGTGTCGCTAATTGAGATGCCTGCCTGAATTACAACCAAAAACTAATTTAAGATGTGATTTTCGAAGAACTAAAGAAAAGATTTTATGGACTGCTCACATTCATTTTTTCCTTTGATTAATTGTTGCTTTGGGCTGACTGAATGCCTCTTTACAGCTTGAGGAGATGCTCTGACCCCAGATCAGAATCTTTAAGAGAAATGGATTTACACCAGGTGTGAGTCGAGCCACTAATAAAACACTGCAGCTACTAAAACACTTTCACTAGAGCTGTTAATTTTGAGTATACACCCATTTTATACTGCCATTCAAACACAGCACAATGGAGTTGTTGAGTGCCTCTTGAAACTCTTCCACATGGTCACTTATTTTTGCTCAGTGTGCGCGCATGCTTTCCACATGCTGTAAGCAATTTGTGTGGTAGTTGGCAGGAGAGCCGAACCAGTGCGGTAATCTTTGGATCATGCTGCTACTTGAATGGTGGCGGAGGCTCTGTGAGTATCCTGACTGTCTGCCTGGGTGCCACACCGCAGGAATGAGTCCATCCTCGCCACTGTCTGCCTGTGACCGACACCATTAATGCCCACATTGTACTCGACTGAGACAGACACTTCTGCTGCAGGAAAGACTCCCCTTTTCCTAATATTATTCTGGTTTAATTTGCTTTTTGAGCGACCAATTTGCAGGTCAGGGAGGATGTGCTTCACATTGCTTTGCATTATAATTTGAGCCTGTTAACCGTAGGTACACTAAGCACAGGCCCCCTTAGTTTCTGTTTCCACTCCGGTCAAGCTCTCTGTTTCTCGCAAGGCATGACACATGCGATGGATTTACATTCAAAATTTAAAAACAACTGGTCCTTGATCTCAGACAGAAGTATACCAAGCACTGCAGGCTTCTCATTTCTAGCCCACGACATCATTTTGTTCCGTTTGGCTGCTCATAGCCTACTTGGACAAGCGCTGTAGTTAGACAGTGGCTAGATTTATTCTTTATTATTTGTGTTTATAAAAAGCATGTTTGACTTTTAATGATACAAGAGCTTTTTTATTAAGGACCAACTGATATGTTTGGAAGACGTAACGCTATTTCTGTTGGCTTAAGTTGCTGAAGCGTAGCTAAACTAAACAAATGTCTGGGACATACTACACAGTGGGTGTGATGGTTGTGAATGGGGCTGTGTAACACTGCAAACTAATGTAGTTAGTTAATGATCTGTCCCTTGGCCTTGGAAGTACTGCTAATGATTGGAGCTCATGTTAGAGCAGATAAATACACGATCTAATCCATTCCTTTTATCCCTCTTTCTCTTTATTGTTTTTGGTTTTGGAAGGGCTTAAAGAAACCTCCGAAATCCAAGCTCTTTAAATATTAAGTATCACATTTAATACCACTCCACGCACACCACTTCAACATGTGCGGAAATCCAAGCTTCACAGACTTGCTAAGCTTCGATTGGACCGTCGCTTGGTGCAGGGTTTAGCAAATGGTCAAAGAAGCATTGACTGCTTTTCCATTTTATAGTTACATAAGATCTGTGTGGAAAAAGCTGCCCTTGAACAGCTGTGACCATACAGTACTACATTTCTCAGGGTTAAGGTCCATCTGGACATTTGGCTATTAAATGTTAAACACTGACTTTAACATCTGTGTCGTAGCTCCCAAATTTTCTCAGAGCACACTTCAAACATACCCACGCCTTAATAAACACATTTTTATTGAATGGTCAGTCAGTCATTTTATTTTAAGCTTCGTACCTTATTCTTCAAGTTGTTTTATGCACTTCGCATGCTATGGTTTGCTTCATTGATATTTTGGCTTTTCTGGTTTTGGTCCTGTAATTTGTTTTTGTTTTTACACTTCTGTTTTAGTTAAGGAGGTAATTTCCAAGAATCCAAGAAAACCTACCTTTTAAACCTTAGTTGTGAAGACTCCTTTTTAATGACATACTGCACAGCTGAAATATGTGCACAACGATTTCCAAAGTAACCATAAAAATTAGTATATGAGTTACATACTGTGGTTTTTGTGTCATGAAACACTGCTTTTCCAATTATTTTCTTCCACAATGAAGAAGTGCTATATATGCAACCCTTTCCATTTCTCACCAAATACCGGATGACTCCAGATTCTCAAAGGAAATTGACCCTTTGAGACGTTTCCTGGAAACATTAGGTTGTAGATAGGCATGTCAAAAAGACTTTTATGGAGGATGATCTAATCATCGGGCAAATACTTCTCCAAGTGAACATTAAGGTATTGTAGAGGAAGATCAAAGATTAGGTTGAGGTTAGCCAGTGGCCTTTTTGTTCCACATCACTGTAAATCTACAACATCTACAAAAGCTATAATCCCCTCGGACTTCTACCTATTAAATGCTAATATGGGCTCAAACTCAAAAAATCGCACGAATGGGGAAAGTGTTGCTGGAGGAAAAGGACAGATTTGCTCTGATACCCAGAGCAGTACATTTCCCTGCGAACACAGTGAACCACAGAGTGCCTTTACAATGTTATCATAGTACTATTGGGTGATCTGAATAAACATAGTAAAGTCCTAACTCTTTTGTACCCATCCTGGCTGGAGTGGTCTGAAAGGTGTTGTATTTTTTGTACGAGGTTTCTTCTTTTCTTTTCTTTGAGGTCTATGGATTATATGTGTATTTTCTTTGCTGAACATTGCATAATATATGAACAAAAATGAAATATACAAATGGCGGCCTATTCCTGAAATGTCCGTATGTTATTGTATACTGCGTGTGTGTGATTTCGTTTCACTACACAATCATGTATTTGGAGATTGTGTTCACATGATTCGATATCACACCTGTGCTTTGTTCTCCTAACTGAGAGGCGAGTGCGGTGACGCATATGTGAAAAGCAGAAAAATGCGTAAATAAATGTAATTTACTTTTAAGTTCGTCCAGAGCTGAGGTTTTTGGCTGTGTGGCAAGCCCCTTAGTCATTTCAGTCTGAAACTTGCTTTGAATCACTGAGAGTCGCTCTGACAGTGATTGCATTTGGCATTTGCCTTCTGTCCACATGTGCATGTGCACCAATCACACCAATTCCAAACAGAAACAGAACATTGCATCAACATTTTCCTTTTTGCAAACCGCATAAATGTGACAGGACTTTTCGAGAAGCAGTGTCAGGTACGGGTAGCCGAGATCTCATCTCATCATGAGGAAAAAATGCCTGCACACTGACAAGAAAAGTAGAAGAGGATCTTCAAGCGAATTGCTTTCTACAAACCAAACAGCGGAGCAGTCAAGAAATGCAATATGATTTTTACATACTTCTTTACCAGATTATTTACAGGAAGTAAAAACTTGTTAATTATGTTTAAATGTTTTGTTGCACAGAGAAAACCAGACAGTGACGTCCGAGAAGACCGTGACAAATCTCCCGGATTACAACAAGGACCTGATTCAAGTGAAGCATTTCCAGCACAGATTGGACACACTGAGCGTCCAAGAAATGTCAAATCAACAATGGAACTAAATCCAATCAATTCCTTTGTGCATCTTTCAAGATATCATCTTATAAGTTTGATGATTCTTGCGTGTGATGTTTAATTTCTGTGGCTGTCTCACTGTTTGTGTGTGAGTCTGGATTTTAGGGCGGCAGACGTTTCAGCTCATGACTGGATGGTGATGTCATCTCTGTGGAAGGCTTGAGCTTTTCTGTGGAAGGCGAAGGCGAAAAACACCAATTTGTCAAATCAACCTTTTCGTCTTTGTATATTCAGTTTCAGCAAGCAAAATTGTGATTAATATTCACAGCACTGCAGAACAAGGTTAATACACCATTTGTCAATTAAAAATATTATAAATAAATAAATAAACTGGGAAAAATGCCTGTGCATCTTTCACGTCAAGCACCTTTGTTTGGCAACAAAATTATTTAAAAGGTTATCAGCAAGTGCTGCCAACAGTATTACTTACTTACTTACTCAGCTTTTTTAGCATTAAAAAAAAGGTAATTTATACCATCGCAAATACTTTTTTCGCTGCTTGAGATTCTGATTAAGTACCTCCCAGTAATTAAAATATTTTCCAGATGCCAGAAAGTTTTCAAAATCTGAAGGATTTAGGCAGTTTCCCCTCACAGCAGAGTCACACTGCAATTATCCTGTTCCACCTTATGTCAAATGTGTTTTATTGGGTCTGGATCTGGGACTTCTGCAGGTCACTGGAGTAAACTACACACCTGGAGTCATTTAGAGAATCGTAACATGTCACGAAGCATGAAGCAGAGGGGCTGCTGCACAATGAGACATTACATGCAGTCACATGAGTTTCTGGCGGAATCTGCTCTTCATGTTTCTTCAAAGAAGGAATCTTCGACCTCCATCATACACTATTTATAACATTGCAACTCTGTCTTGTCCTCTGAGTTGTCCCAAACACTAACAAACAGAATCTATGAAGAGCGGTTTGTATTATTGACAATAACTGCTCGAATACCAGAAGGCTTCTTAAAGCATAACAGTGGGATTGTTTTAAACACAGAAGTTATTTTCATCTTTCACCTTTTTTCCCCTCAGTTCTCGCTGTATCTCACTGTGTGTGTGTGTGTGTGTGTGTGTGTGTGAATGTGGGTTATATGAAGGCCCTGAACAATTATCTTAAATTACCTTACTGTTATGAACACAAGGATTATTATGTAGCCGTTAAAGATATTGCCCTCTTCAAGGTATGTAACCTGACCTTAACTATACATATATATATATATATATATATATACCATATATATATAAAAATTGCATTTGCAAAAACTGCAAATATATATACATTATATTTATATAAATATATAGCCTGTCTGTTCACAGAACTATTCTGTAGCAGTAGTTTGTTATTGTTATGTCACCAGCAGTTAGTTTCCACTGCTAACGAGGTCCCAGAGCAGTGACAGTTTAACTGTCTTTTTTACATCCAGGTCTTGTAGCATTATTTTCAGATACTTCACTTATTGTTGTTATTTTGTAGCCGTTGTCTCTGATGCTAATGCGTTGCTAATTCAACATTCTATGTAACTGTGAATTCACTGTTCACATGTTGCTCTCTCTGGTTTCACTCTGGTACTATGCATATGTTTACTAGATTAATTGATGTGTCATACTTGCTATGGAGTCTTCTGTCACTGGTGATACATTGTTTCTTCCCGGCATGAGGAACAAAGTAACTACCTGAGTTAGTCTTTACCTTTTGCTTACTGTGCCAATTTCATTTTTATCATACAACCACCCCTATGCTCTAAAAAAGCCCCTCCTGCTTTAATCTGCTGAGTCCATTTCTGTTTTTAAATCTGGATTCCGGATTTTTTTTTTTTGTCAATCGTTTTACTAATGTAGATGTTTGCTTATTTTCTTTAAAGTGCCCTTGGGTGCTTAAAACCACATTTATAATTACTACCTTAACCTTGATATTAGCTTTTCCCACTATCATTGAATTATCTTGTTCTCACAGTGTCACAATTGCATCCAGTAAAAGTGTGTTTAGCTCAGTGCAAAGCTGTGCAGCTACACGCGTCGCGAGGGCAGAGGAACTACATTTGTCAAAAGAATATTTGTAAATGCAAAATGTACTTGATGTATTGGCTGCTTCAGTAGAGTCACTTTGCAGAAAGCTGCTATATTTTATTTATACACAAAGTCCTCTGTGGTATTTCAGCCCTGCTACTTTGCAGTTTCCTTGGCTGTACATCATAATGCTGTCTTTCTGGGTTTCTAGTTGTAATGTGGCAACGTTTGGTAATGTTTGCATACTGTCATTCTGCTTACCTACGTTGTAATTGGACTACTGCTACACCTGTGTGTCCTGGAAGAATCATTCCATCTCTGCTGTACTACTTAAAGGTTTGTCCTACGTTTACCTCCAATAATGTTTTCAGTTAGGTTTCTGATCCATAGCTATGCCATTGTGCAATTGAAAATGTTAGTCTATCATTACCAAGCATCAGCAGTCAATGATCACAGGTGGAGGTGCTGGTTGATGCTGACATCTAGTGGTAGAAAATGCAACAGCACCCTTGTATCGCTGCTGGAGGGGGAAACAATAATAGAAATAAACACAAAATAGACATACAGGGTAAAAAAAATAATGTTACATGGTGCTGCACTGAGTTTTCCTATTCTCCTTGAACTGCTCTTTCACTCTTCTGAAACACAGGTGGCCAAAAGTGACCTCACACAGAGGCACCAAATTCAGCCTCCATCATACATCAACATGTATTTGACGTTTGTGTGCCTTTGAAACATTTATTGAATAATAACAACAGAGAGTAAACTTTCCCCAATGGTGGATTAATAAAGTACGTATTTTTTTACAATGAAGAAATCTTAGCCACTTTTGCATTTCCAAGAAACTAAATTTTTTGTCCAACTGTCCTTCTTGATTTGAACATTTTAGAGCAAATATGGTGTTCAGTGTTGCTTTGATGTTCTCTACTGATGAGAGAAAACAAATCACGTTCACACAGTTTCAAATATGAAAGGAAATAGGAAATATGTGAATTTATGGTTCCAACAAGATTATATTTAAATTGAGCATGGAGTCACTAAAATAATCCAAAACACTAATAAGAAAAATGTTTACTGACCAATTTCCTAGAAATTACATTTTGCACGATGGCTTTTATTCAATATTCAGAAAGCATCACATGATCCTGCTAATGAAACTGGAAGGTTTAAATAACGAGTGAGCAGATAAAGTAAGGTAAATATAAAGGTGCTATCTGAATTAAAACGTATAGACTTGATCCTCAAAAAAAACATTCCTATAATAATTTGAAAGCTGATTGTTCCTGTAATACATTGCCATATCCTGATATTACAACCTTTATTATGTCACATCAAAACCATGAAAGTGACAGAAACCACTTTCGGTTATTTGCTTTTGAAAGTCAGCGGATGGCTTTTGGATGGTGACAACTCAATTACTTTGAAAGTATCTTTTAAACGTCCTGGACGTCTTCTTGATAATTTCTCTTTTTGAACTATGGTTCAAAAAGAGTTTTCCGCTGTCAGTCAGAAAAAATTGCTGTTTTGGAAGAATCTCCAGATATATGGAATGGACACTTTAAAAGGTTGGCAATATAATTCAAAGCCATTATGTTGCCTCTTTGTCCCAAAGAAAAATAAAGGATAAACAACCATTAGATAATAATTAAGACCGTTTTTAGCCACTGTCACTCAGAGCCAGAGATGACTATAATAAAAAACAAATAATAAACTAAAGGCGTGTCTTGCTTGTAAGTACAAAAAAACAAGTTGGAATTTTTAGTCATCGCTCTGGTATTTTGTTATAGTGTACATGTAGATACTATTCTGCAATGCCTTGATCGCATCCGTGTTATTAGTCATCCAAAGCAGTTGTGAGAAGGAACATGTGACATGATGTGACGCATTTGTTTGTCAAACAAGCTCTGCATCTAAGTCAGCTTCCTTATCCCACATACACAGCCACAAATGACAAGGAAATCCGGGTTTACGTGTCCATATAAACTCTAAGTGTAAACCTCAGTGGTAACTCAGCTGTCATTACATAGATGTTAACATTTTTTTATATAAACACTAGATCAACGTAAAAAGGGTTGTGAAAAGCCCACAGAAGATTATCACCCAACTCTGAGGCTCTATGAAGCTCTTTAACCTTATTTAACTTCTTGTTGTAGTTTTACTGTATGGTTTAGCCCGATCCAGTAACAGCAGGCAGCGGTTTTCAGCACATAAACTGTATGCTACGCTACCTGCCCTGCACCAAACGGCAGACAAAGTTAGCTTCTAGCTGGTAAAGAAATTCTCCAGATTTTCTTTCTCAGGATTTGAAGCCAATGCGAAAGTGCCTTAATTCTGCCTTTCATTCTTTCTAATAGCCAGCGGGGGGCGACTCCACTTTTTGTAAAAAAGAAGTCCAATTGTACAGAAGTTTATGAGAAAATTACCCTATTTTTCAATTGATTTATTATCTCAGTAAACATTTTCATATTGAATTTATGGTCTCGATTGCTAGCTGGAAGTCTTCTTTAATACGCATGGTGTTCATTTTGTCAATTATGATGGAGAGTAAAACAGAGATAGAAGAAGAGTGAATATTCATCAGGCGGCCAGAAACACAACTCATAATAAATGTTAATGTTGCTAATGTTGCAATATATCAAATCAAAGAAAACTAATCAAAACAACTTAACTCTTCATACTAAAACAAACATGAATACATCGCTTAATAAAACCAGCAGCCCACCCCTTCAGACTCAGCACCACCTCGGCTCTTCGTCATGCTTAAGAAACTGACATTTACACTGATAGAGAACACATATTGACAACAACAGAATATGACCATATGTAATAAATACATTAATACAACAAATTAGACTGATAATACAACAGCAATGGTGATGTAAACACCTCAGAGTAAATTATTTGTGTTCATGCAAACTTGTCCTTTGGCTCAATGTAGAGAATAACCTTGCCGTAAACAAGTTTGTAAATCTCCATTTATTTATTTATTTTTATAGTAACATTTAAACAAATGACTAGCAGACAAACAAGGTTTATCACCAACTATGATTTAGCAGCTTTAAGTCTGTTTTGTTTTTGTGGCACATTTACTAGGTTCAGTTTTACTGCACTCATGAACCTCATTTCCAAAAGCTTGAATAAACTCACTGTGCGCTACCTGCCCTGCACCGAATGGCAGACAAAGTTAGGTACTATCTGGTGAGGAAAGCCATCCTTGGAGGTATTTTTTCAGGAGCTGATGGAGACCAAACCAGAGCTAAAAGGAGAATCATTTGACTTACATTCAATAATGCGTATGTTGCTCTATGTCTGCTGGATGTGTGTCCGAGACATCAAACCAAACAAACACACAATGACTGCAGCTTTAATGGTATATGAATGGTAGATAACACAATGACAATTCACCTGAGGCTAGCTTGAATAATTAGAGGTCACACAAACTTGTCTTTTCTGTTGGCCACACTCCAGCTAAGCTGTTTTCATGCACCCTCGACACACTGTTGTCTTTCGGCCTCGATTAATAACCCAGATTATTCTTGTGCCACCTGAGGTGTGCACCTAGCCACAGATGCAACGCTTCACAAGAAAAAAGGAGCAAAGACATGCAGCCATCAGCTTTGCAATTTGAAGAAATGTTGTCGAAAATGGCTTTTTGCTTACACCCAAATGTACTTTTGATGTCACAAAAGACATTTTGCACACATTAGGGAAACTGAATTTAAAAGGAGTAGGGTGTTTCTATGTCACTGTGACTCCGTTTGTATCACATTAACTTGAGCATCTCAGCCAGATTTTGCATAACTGAATGATTAATATAACATATGTTTGAAACTTCAACACTGAAGTCAGCCTTTTATTTCCAACAACAACACATTGGCACAGTTCCTTTAATTTTTTTTGCACATATACGTACTGTACTCTTGTTCTTCACCACTTTCCACTGTTGCAACACATATCTCCTTGAAAGATCTTGAAAACCAAAGAGAGCGTGTTAGCTGCTATTCTAATGTTAAAGATACTCGTGAGGAAAAAGAGATCCAGCAAACTCCAAAATAGGCTCATTAAGCCTTTATTGACTGTTCATAATGAAAAGTTAAAAAGCTGAAGCTAATGCATTTTTAAGCTGTTCTCCATTATGAAGGCCATGAGGCTCATATGAATATAGCAAAGTGGAATAAAGGCATTTTAAACTTTTTTGGAGTGCATTTCTTAAAACTATGCTGGCCGACTGGGCCAGTAAGCAAACTGACCAGTGAACAAACACAGCCGACTCCTGCTGTGCAACCAATTTCAGTGTGTTTCGTCAGGACAATGCACTCAGTATAATCTGCTTTTCAGGAAAAACAAACAATGAAAATGCATGAAACAATAGTAACAGGTGCAGAGTCTGTTGGTAAGGTGTTCTAGTCCAGATTTCAGTTTACATTTTAAAGCCTGTAGACTACTTTGTTCCCTTGTCCACCTGGCCAAGTTGTTAGATATTGACAGTATAATACTGCAGGCTGTTCTTGAAAGCAGCAATACCAAATAAATCAGAAATATGCAAAAAAAAAGGATATTTTTAGAGCCAGGAACCCCTTACAGGGAAGAACATTTTCAAAGGACCCCCTCATAATCGTAACAACGATCAAGCACATGCTTACTACCTTTTGTTCTCTCAGATGCCAATGGAACTATTTGAATTCAATACTTTTCAACCTAAATACTTCAGACCTGTTTCATAATGATAAACAGAAACCTGCATTTTGGTCACCCATCACTGTTCTCAGACCAACCGCCATAAAACTGTCGTCTTGTTTTCTTAATTAAGCTCATCTGGGCTTAGCTTCGCTTGATGATGTGGACTGACTCAAATCTTTCTCCATGCTCACCAGCTAGCTAGCTTGCTAATAAGCCAAGTTAAGCAGCAGCAGGAATGATGTGAGTGAAGTGACTGATCCACGACAGACTGACTTCATGTGTCACAATAATATCAGAGTTTATATTGGCCCAGAGAGAGTGAGTAGTGGACACAATATGCTTGTTTCATTGGCGCAAATGGTCCCCATCCGTAGATATGCACGTTTTAATGATACAGCACATTTTTATAATTTATAGCAAATTATCCCGCAGCTTCCTTGGAAGAGTGCCACGGACCCTACTTTGATAATCACACACCTAGAATATTTCTATTCTATGGAATAGAGCAGCTATAAAAAAAAAAAAAAAAAAAAGAGTTTAGAATATTAAACTCTATGTAAAAGGATATGGCTGCAATAAACAGCTGATGATTTTGACAACCTTAAAACTACTTAAGGGGAACGCACCTATATGGTAAGGCTTTTTTTTCAAAAGGTAGGATAACATGCCAGGTATAAAAATAGCAAACCTTAGATTACAGTGTGCGTTTTAGGGTCAAACCTAAAAGGTATCAAGGCAGCTATTCAGCTTTCCTGGTTTCTGCCAGACACAAACCTGAAGAAGATAATTCAACTTTGACAGGGAAGTATCCTCCCCGGACCTGCAGAAACACATCCTCAGACACAAATGCTTGCACACACAAACACACACACAAATCACATGCTCTTTGTGGGTTTTAAGAGGGTATCATTAAGGCTTTTTGTGTGCTCAAGTAAGGCAACAGTTGGACAGAGACTGTAATCAGGCCCAGAGAGAAGACTCAAGGCGCAGGAATAGATAAAGCCACAACCTGGCTCTGTCTAAAAAACAGCTTTACAACATTCATTTTCATGGCTAACCTGAAGCTGTGTTTTTTAGTTAAACTGTGTGGACGCTCTTCTTGTTTTTAATTCCAAATGGACACTCTTCTTCTATTGAGCAGCTCCCGAAAGCCGACTGAATCAATATGCAGAGATGTGCCAGGCAGGCAGCTGTTCAAATGTCAGAAGCATGTTATGAAATAGAGAACACCTTGAGTGTAATGACATGATGTTACCTCAGATGATTGTGTCTTCTAGAGGCAATTTACTGCTAAATTTCATTTCCACTGACTCCCATTAAAACCTCCGGAGGAAACCACGCAGGATTTGACTTTAGTAGAAATTAAACACTTTTTTTTATAGTCAACTGAGGAAATAAAGCGAGAGAAAGCACAGTTAGAGTTTTCATTATGCCTCTCCACAGATTTGCAAAGTGTTTCTGTTAAGCCACAGAATCTCCAGCATACAGGGAAATCACTGATCAAATCGAATGTTTATACGGTACACTTGAGAGCTCCATTTTGGGGACCTTACTGAAAAAAAAAATCAATCATACAAACGCAACTTTAATTCAAAATGACCATTTATTTCAAATTATGAAATTGGAAAAGTAAATTAAAGCAGATGTATACTGCTCATAAAAGCATGAAAACATTGTGTTTTATGAAAATATCTTACTAATTTAAAACCAAGCGTAGACAAAACATTCACAGTGTGATCCGTTTTTCAATCTGGTTGTGTCTAATCAGAGTGAATTAACCTTAAATATAATAATGCTGTAGCTCAAAGGATGCTTCATAAGATTCCCAGTGCAGAACAATTTTGGCTGTTACATGTTCCCTCTCGCAGCCATTTTCCAAATAGCCGCTGTGACTTTACCAGAGTGTCAAAGTCACAGCGGCCTCAGATCTGTGAAAAAGCCTGTTCATGTCCACATACAGTATGAATACTTATTTTCTACAACGTCCTAAAAGTGCTGATTTAACGAGACACCAGCGTGAGCATATCTTAATGTAACGAAATTATTGATCATACAAAGGGAAATCTCTGAATTCTCAAACTGAGCATATCACTGTTGTTGAGTGAACGCCTCATATTTCTGGTGATATTAATGCTTTTACTTAAAATGAAACTACATATTACATTTTCAACATTGTGACTTTCTGGACTGTGGTTTTACTGTACATAATCTATTGCAGTTTCATTACTTTACTGTCAAATGTATGAGCTATGCAGCATGTGTGACCATGCAAAGAGCATTTTCCTATTCCCCATCAAACATAATGTATGTAAGAAGATCTTTGCATTGCTGAATGAGTGAAATCTATGTTAGGAGCGCATGAGCATGAATGAGTAATGCATATGAACGAATAAATGAATTAACCAGATTTACTAAATCAAAGCGCAGAATCCTCTCTCCATCCTCATTATTCATTCTATTGCAAGTCTTTTTTCTATTTATTTTTTAATAAACTAGGCTCCTAACTGAATGTATTTACTTCTACATCTACAGTATGAGACAGTCAAGATCAGCGCCGGTTAAATCCCGCCGATGACAAAGAGGTTCAGTTCCTTTAGCCGACAAAGCACACCATCCTTTAGGAAAGAGAGGCGGTACTGTACAGTCGGCATCGATGATTCAATGACTTTTGTTTTAGTTTATCTGGTTTTAACAAAAACACACTGTAAAATAACAAGCATTAATAAATGGTAAATTGATAGATAGTTAAACTTAAGTGAATAGCTATTTTACTGTTAACAAACAATGCGATGATAATTAATGTCGTAGCAAAAAAGGTAAATAGGTAAACAAAAAAATAAATGTGGGTAGAATTTTTGATGCGACTGGAGCGTCTGATTGTTCTGATAGAAGAAGCTCATGTTTTATTTTGAAGAAAAATAGGACAATCCTAGTGAAAATTGGTGCCGTCAATATGCTGCTTCTCTCTGCCAGAGTATGTTTTTTTCAATAATATGACAAGCAGTCACCGAGGTTTGACATTTTGACACACTAACTTATCTATTTGCATTGTGAATGTCTTTTTTAATACCCTGATTGTTTAGTTCTAGCATTCCGGATAAATACAATCTGATATACGTACATATATAAAGTTTCTCAACAACATCAAACATTATTGATGTTTTGTTTTGGCAGATATTCTCTTATCACTGCGGTGGTCTCTGTTTACGTCTTTTTGCTTTTTACCATACAATATTTTCCACCGAGGTCAAGGAAAAGTGGTTTTCAAAGGAATATGGAAGATGTATTTTTTCCCCTGCAAGCTAATTTGTATTCCCCACCATCAATGTAATCCTGATAATGATCTCAGATGATCCCTCGTTATAACTTCAGCTCCACAGATTCTGTTCCTTAGTCTCTGCAAAAGTGAAAACTGTCTTTTTAAACTTCTATCTATCCGTCATGTTGGGTCCTGAGAGTAAGCTGACATGAAACTTAAATCAGTATTTATAAATGCGCCATGTTGCTGTTATGAAGCTCTTTATAATCTATTTACCAGGTTCCAAAGCGCCTAATCTTTTTACCTTTTCATGGCTTTTGTAAACTTTTTTTTTGCACTGAAGTCTTAGGCCTGCCATACTCGTTTCAAGATTTTGGCATTTCTATTATTCACGTCCCTGATGAGGCTACATGATCCCATTAGCTCCAAACCCTGGCAGGCCACATGAGGTGCCAGCGACAAGCTGTCTGTGAGGAACTCTGTGTGCTTGGGACAGTGAGCCTCTGTTAAATCTAATTTATGGCAGTATGTCAACAGCTGACATGCAAACAATGATACCTTCACTGCACTATTTTAAATAAATGTAATTTGCTTATGATTACAAGGAACATGCCTACTGCACACGTCAGTCCGCAGATGGATGTGAGTGTCCTTGATCAATCGGTGATAACAGTTCTGAAGTCAATGCCGCAGCTAACACTGAGTTCATGTTACACATTTTATTTATATCTTTCAGTGAATCTGGTAATTGGACTGCATTTATATAGTGCTGTTTTGAGAGGTCACAGAGGCGCGTGTAGAAGCAGCGGCTGGAAGCTCCTATGAACTTCACTACATTTTTGTTTTAATTTGTTGTCTTTTTGTCTTTATTACTGGAGCATGTATGGCCGATGAAAGATATCCACTCATTAACATCAGAGATTGGATTAAGCGCAGCGGACCTTGAGACAATCACTGCCAACAGCATCTTCAGACCACCAAGCAAGACCTGCCGGACCTAACACCATCGAGGGCGGAGTGACCGTCCCAGGAGGAGAGGGAGGGGCGCTAAGCTGACCCAAGGCTATTCCACTACCCAGCCTGCTCCTGATTGATGTCTGGTTGCAGGAAAATAAGATGGATGAAATAAGACTCAGGCTAAACCAGCAACACTGGTGGGACGTGAGGAGGTGGGCTCTGTGTTGACATCATAGACTATATATATACATAATATATAAGGTTTACATCAATGGTGCTTGGTGCTCAAACATCAAAGTGGATGGACAATGTTTCCCTGAAATTTTTTACGTTAAGTTGCCGGCCAAATTATCTGTTCCGTGTTCGTGTTATTAGTAGCACCTGTGAAAAAGAAAATCTCACATCTACTGTAATTGAGGTTTTCTTTTTCAACTAATTTCTTATCCGCATGAAGGAATTTTAACTTTCAGATTCATTAAGGGAAACAAGTACAACCTCTCCTTGTTCTCGACTCACCAAAACAACAGTGCCACGTCATCCGCCTCACTCGTCCGCTTAGATGAATTCAGCCGCTGCATGACTCAGTTAACTAAGGAATGAGACCAAAAAAAACAACAATCCTGGCTCACTTGACGCTCAGTACTTGTTAGTTCACCAAGTCACACGTCACTCGTAGCCTGATATAGACCAAGAGACAAAAGCGTGGATGAAACCCGACCTCGACAACCTCTTTTCTGTTACCATGACAACAGCCGGCGTTTCCAGTGCCTCGGTAAGAAAAAAAAAAGAAAACAAAAGGCTCAGAGGACCTGTGACCAGAGGCTCCACCCACTGGGGAAATGAACAGATCTAACCTGGCAACCTGGCAACCCGGCAACCTGGCAACTCAAAATTACTATCATCAACTTATTAAGATGGGAACATGAAATGAGGTGGTTATAAATTAATTCCTCAATCGTCTTCTCCTTCACTTGTCCTCTCATTCGTTTACATCCCATGTGCTGCGTGGCCTTTTCACACTGTGCTACTGGATGTGTTTCAGGGCGTGTTGCTCTTGCTGGCAGGTGTAGAAGCAGGTTGAGCAGGTTGTTCCCTGAATGCCACTCTGTTGAGCCCTCCTCCCTCCATACCTGCTCCTCTCTGGGCTGACTGCTGATTCACTCTCATATGTCGGCAGCGCAGCGAAGAGATTTTGTTGCCTGTGCACCTGTTCTCATCTGATATAGCCTCAGAATCAGGTAAGGATGAATTAAGGAAGGATTTCATTTAACTTCATTTTTTTCAGGAATTGCGTGATAGATGGATTATCTAAATATGTTTAATAAGATTTGAGTTGCTGTTACGCTTCCAAGTTAAACAAAAAAAGAAACTCAAATAAACTTAAAAAAAAAATATTTCAGCGTAAAGACTTTTACAATCATTTGTACTGTGACATGGACACACTTAAAATGTTTATTATAATTTGGTTATATCTGGCAGTTTTGGAATATAAATCGTGTATTAGAAACAGAAAACATGTTTATCATCAAGTGACGTACATACTTTAGGGAATACATTCACGTGTCAGTGTTTTATAAACTCACAAGTATGAGTGACATGTGAACTTGGGAAAATAGGTGGAAGAAGTATTTAAATCACTCATTTACTATACAAAGAAAATACCTCATAAAATACAAGTATGGAAAACATTTCAAGTAAAATACAATGTACTTAGAGTATGACAAGTAAAAGTACTGTAATGGCCCATGTCAGCGTTCTACATTGTTGGTCGAGGAGGAGCTGATTTTAACTGCTTCATACTATATGCTTTTGGGTAGTTTAATCTATTAATGCATCAACTGGTCATATGTTTTATCTGTTAAATCTTTAGTGTGTGGGTTAAAGAAGTTCAGCGTATTTGCAGAATTTGTGTGTTAATGTGTGTCTGGATCCCTGTAAAGTCACAGCTGACAGAGCCGTTGACGTGATAGCTGGTACAGACTGACAGACCAGCTGAGTAGGAACTATTTTCAACTTCTTTGCTTCTCTCAGTGCGAAGGGTCAGAGGTAAACATCGACCTGCAGCGCCGCTGAGACTCTTTGGTGGGATGCTGACGGGCAAACAGCCTCTCAGCGGGGCGGCTGGTTTACTGCTTTTTTTCTTAAAGGACGAGAGTTTTACTTCACAGCTATGTGAGGATATTTTGATTATATACAGGAAGTGTCACTGAGTTTATGCAAAAACAGGAATCACTGGTTTGGAAATTCAACGGTCCACATATGCCATACAAACAAACAATAGTGGTAACATTTGTAATCTGTAGCTTCGGCTCACCCTAAAGGATGCACGCAACTGAATTTTAAGCATTTTGATTCGATGTTTCTTACTGAAAACACTTTGTCTGGTGACATCAACAATAACCTTTGACTTGAGAGCGCCGGAGATGCTAAATGACAATTAGCAGCTAGGTTCACAAACTTTTATTCTCAAGGTGCAAATTAACCGGTCAGTTTACCGCAGTTTATTATTTTCACTGCTACAGTGATACAAACTGTGATTAGTAATTGCATCTCTTGGTGGATTGAGTCACTTTCTTTAATCATGTGCTCTTAGTGTCGTATTATCAGCGAACAGCACCATCAGCAGCCAACAGGTTTCCCACAGAGTGGAAAATTAAAAACAGAAAGCAGGGCTGATGTGTGGATGATTAAAAAGCTGTTTGAGAAACTGACCTCTGAGGAAAATTCCTGCCTCATTGTCTATTGACAGTCAATACGATTGCATGTACTTATTACTTATTTAAGTTTAAAATTAATCTTTTGGAAGTTGCTTTCCAGAAATCCCAACTGAGTTTAAAAGAACATTTGCTCTTTTTCATTTATTTTCAGTTACTGGTACCTTTGTTGACTCGTTAAAATGTTATGACAAGTAAAAAACAGAAATATGAAATCCCAGCTGAAGGCCACAGTGCTACACACTGTAGCTGAAGCCTCTCGCACGGCTTATAACAAGAATGTGCAGTGAGAGTGCCCCGTGGGGAATAACTGGAGCTTTTTGTATTGTATTAAAGCCGAGGGAGAACACATAGCTCACAGGGCAGCTCTGTAAATTCACCCTGTCATAAAGATCTCAGTGGAGATTGTGTTGGGAACATGTTGAACTGTGGTTAGCTGGCTGTGTAACAATGCAGGGATGACTGCGTGGCAATTCATCAACAAGCATGTTGATGAAGCCGTGGTCCATGAGCAGCCCCCTGAAAGACGGGAGCTGGGACAGGATTAGTCGTTCAAGGATTTCCATTATGACTTGTGTCAGTGCGGCTGACCTGAGCTGTTAAAGCAGGGGATTCTGTGCCTGTGGAAAATAAAATCAACCAGAGATGTCTTTCTGCCCACTTTGTGTTTGATGAACACAAATTGAATACCTGTGGCTGCTTCTTCTATCCTGGGATTCCTCAGTCAAAAGTTTTCATTTGAAGTAAAGATGTATTTATTTCCAGCCCCTTATGTCTTTAAGTTTTGACTCCGAGTTACATGGGAAGGACTTGTAATTATATTTATCTCATATATGTGGATATTTTTTAGTGTTTTTGAATGTATGAGCTGTCAAGTTTGTCATTTGCTGACAACTATCCCTCTACTATCAAGGACCATAATGGAAAATAGCATTCTAGCTTTCTTGTGTTATCCTTGACTATTAATGAACAATTGTACATGGAGCCCATATTCTGTAAATATATTTTTTTATTGTTGAATAAAATAAATCAATCAATTATATTTCATATAACTATATTATGAAACTGTTACCATGGGCACGGTCTGGAGGACTGCCACACATACGCTCACACTGAAAGCATCTTTGCATGCTTAGAAGAGTAGCCTACCATAATTTATGAGGGGAAAAAATATTGACATTTATTGTTCTCTGCAAATACGTTTTGTTCATCTGTGATTTTAAAGTTTCTGAAATTATATGTATGTTCTCTCTTGTATTTCAGAGTGAAACCAAAAGGGGAAATGGTACTTTATTTAAAAATCACAGCAGGCGTCCTTCTGCTTGTCCAAGTCTTTCACCTGGCATCGCTCCAAGATTCAACCGACTCTCCGGGGCGGACAATTGATATAAGCTGGCTCCGTGATCTTGCCAAAAATATCGCTGGAAGTCAAAACACTGCAGTTACTGAAGAGGAGACAGAATCTGAGGGACCTGATGCAAATAATACGGCGTCAAGTAATGAATACAGCAATGGGAAAGCATCTGGCTCCATGACAATATTGAATGAAGAAGAGCAGGATGTGACCGACCAAGATCAGGGAGAAAATGAAACATCTGATGATCAGATGGCCGTCAGTACCACAGCGACTTCCGCATTTCCCACAAATGTTACAACCAAGCAACCTGAATTGGCAGACGCCACCGTTTATCCAACTACAGCAACCACAGATCGCACAAACTCAAGCCAGATTAACATGACAGAAGCCGAGGAGGAATTTCAGAACTCCACGGTAACTCCTCCAAACACCTCAACTCATCTGAACACACAAGACTCCACCAGTTTTTCAGAAAACTTCAATCAAACCAATTTACAGACGACAACTTTGGCTCCAAAGAACAACGCTACGCAAGAATCCACGACACAACCGGTCAATGATACAGGAATAACTAACACTTCAGAATCTACCAACACAACAACTGTAACAACCACAAGGATGCAAGAGAAGAGCAAGACATCCTCCACGTCTCCATCTACGACCTTGTTCCCATCCGAGACCACAGAAACGAGCCCTGCGACTACAACTGCCGCTGCTCCGATCACACCTGAGAAGGGCAACAAGACAGACAAAGGTGCAGCCTCGGGGAACAGCTCAGAAAGAGGTACTGCTGTCGTTTCAAGTGTCACAGTATCTGGTGGACATTTCTGTGTCCAAACTGCTTTGTGTGTCTTCCTAGCAGCATGACATTATAGTCAGATACCAGAAGAAAAACAGCATTTGAGTGAAATTCCAAGTCGCCCTGACAGACTTTTTATTGACTGATTTGAGCTATAAAGCAACAGAGCAGGCAATAAATCCTTTACAGTTCACCTTTGGAGACATAAAGTAACACTATGCTCATTTCTCAAGAGCATTTATCACAGTTCCTTGTTTTAGACATTACTTTTTTCCGCCCTTTCCCTGACCCACATTTGCCTGCATCTATTTTCCCACTGGCAGAGGACAAACGGCCCTTCTTTCGAAGGAAAAGGTCGGATTAGGTTTCAGGTACTATCGATGTGGCCGCTATGAGTGAAAGGGTCTATTTCAACTGCCTTTTTAAAAGGACAATGAACCCCTGTTTTAGTGGCAAAACCCCCCTGAAAGAGACATTCAGGGACTCAGGTCAAAAATACTTGTGCTGCCTCTGTGCAGGGCCGTGAGACTAGTCTTTGGTGTCAACCACAAGATCAAGAAGATAAGACTGGATAAAGGCTTCTTTCCATGTAGTTCAAATCTATCCATCTATCCATCTGTCTGACCAACGTTCTTTATATCTATCTTCAAGAAAAGCACTTGAGAGAAAATCATTTTTACAATGGCGATCTTGCCAAAAAGGCAGCTGAGTCATACGTGCAGGTCGTTCCAAGACCCAGGGCTATAATAAAATAGACTCCTTTTTACAGTCTCTGTCTGCACTTTTAAGCCTCGCAATTATTGAATCTAAGACAGTAGGGGTAGGGGCATATGTTCATGGGTAACCGGTCTAGAATGGCCTTGTACATAAAAAATATACCAGTGCTGCATCCTGCGCAAATCTATCTACGGTATCTCAAAAAGCAACTTTTCCCACAAAATATATGTGGGCGAGCTTACTACCGACACCATGGCAAGAGGTTGGGATTAAAATAAAACTCACATCACACGGACAGATGTGACAGCAGAACATAACACTAACAGATGATGGCAATAAACAGCTGTGAAACTGCCCAAAACACAAAAAGAAAATTCTCCTCCAGTTACAATGACAGGCACCGTGTGTGCACAAAAACTGTAGGAAAGCACAAACGGTTGAGTACAAATAGAGTCTATAAATATGAGCAGAGGAAACTTTGCCTTCTCTATCATTAATAAATAAACTACTCACTCCACCGGTTTGACCAAGGCAAAACATTGTTGTTACAGTGACATCAGGTTGTTAATGAATTGTAATTATGTTTCATTAAAATACAACATGACTAAGAGTCCATAAGCATGCTATCAGCTCTGTGAGGCTGTATTTAGGCTCAGCGCTGCTTTGAGCTGAATGCTAACATCGGCATGCTAATATGCATACTGATGTTTAGCGAGTATAATATACCATGTTCACCATCATAGTTTGTTAGCATGCTAAAATTAGCTAATTAGCACTAAACGCAAAGTACAGCTGAGCCTGATGGGAATATCAATATTTTTTCATGTATTTGGATATAAACCATTTACTGTAATGGTCAAATTCAAGTTTTGACCTGATGGTGGCGCTACACAAAAAGTCAGTGAATCACAAAAATGATTACAATTCATACGAAGAGAAACATAAATGCCTGTACTAACATTCATGGCAATCCATCAGACAGATTTTGAGAAATTTCAGGCAAAAACACAAATAATCTGATGGTGGCGCGAGAGGAAAGGTCAGAGGATCACCAAAGTAAGTAAGGTTTATCGTCATAGTAACATGGATATCTGTACCAAATTAAACAGCAATCCATCTAAAAATTGTTGAGCTATATCAGACCAAAGTGGTGGACCGACCAACTGACCAACATTACAGAACAATAAGACTACTTTAATACAATAAATGGTATTTCATTCTGTCTACTTTCAAATGAAGGAGGACAAAGTAACACGTTTTCACAGTCACACATTACGTTAAAACACAAACCGGTAGATTAGATCTGTCTAGTTAATAGAAGCATGTCATACTGACACAGGTAATAATTATCTTTGTGCTTCATCTCCATTTAAAGATGAGTTATATATATAATAATAATAATAATATAAGTGATCCATTAAGAAATTGAATTTGTTATTTACTTCAAAGTTAAAATGATATAATATAATGGGAACTAAAGTCATTTTCAGTCACGCTTCACCATATTTATATGATGTGCACAGCCTGCCGTCTTTAAATATTCAAATGTATTCAATAAATCATCATGATTTTGGCTTGTTAATTGCATTAATTATCACATTGTGAATTAGACAAATCTGTACAGCTGAGTTATTGGGATGTGTATCTATACAGAATGCTTTCACTGGAAATACAGTTAGAAAACACATTTCACTTATAATTATCTGACAATTAACCCTCAAAGAGAGCAGCTGATAATAAATCATTTAGTTGTTGACATATTATTCATTACTCTCTCCTTCCCCCTCGACCCCTCATTTCTCCATTAAAGGTTTGGCAACGGATACTCAGGAGAGTAAAGGAAACGGAGCCTGGGGAGCTGTACTGGGAACGGGGGCGGCTGTGGCCTGTGTGGGACTGGTGGCCTACATCATCCTGAAGAAGAAACACCAGAAGGCGTTCTCTCATAGGAAACTGGTTGAGGAGTTTCCTTCAGACCCAGGTATGTCCCGACAACCCCCTATACAGTGAATGCTAAACAGCATGACGTTCATCTTGTTATTTATGGTCCCTTTTAGAATAAAAGCTTTAGGGCGGGGCTTCTGATTGACAGACACTGTTTGTGTTTTTCGTCTTAGAACTTTACACCTTTCACAGCGTGTATTCAGTTCTTCAAAGTTAACTGTAACATTTTGGTCGCCTAAAAATGCCTTATTCAGCATTCGGTTGTACTTAACTCCACCCTCGCGGGTCACTGCTCGTTCCAAAAAAAGAAAAATGGCGACGTCCAAAACGTTGGGAAACAGTCTGATACATTACCCCTCGAAAAACAGCAAATCTTACTTTTTACACTTCTTTTTGAAATAGATTTAACCAACAATATATAACGTGGTGATTACTGAGCTGTAGAGATACGTCCGGTCTTTATGCTAAGCTAGGGGTGTAGTAACACATTTAACATACAGACATACAAACAGAGCGGTATTGATCTTCTCATCTAACTCTCAGCAAGAAAGTGAATTAGAGATATTTCCCAAAATGTCAAACTATAATTAATAATCACTCAAAATCAGCAGTGGGAGGCGCGTAGGAACAGCTGTTTATGCATAAGCGCTCTCTCTCTCTCTCTCTCTCTCTCTCTCTCTCACTCACTCACACTCACACACGCACACACACGCACACACACATAGTAAGTAAGCTTACCATGCAAAATAGGATCATGTACTATGACAGTTAGCAATTTGTCTGATTCTTCGGCGGAAGACAGGATTTTCTTGTCCCGGTTTCCACCACACACCCTCATACTTAACCTTTTTGTTAAGGTCCAACTGAAATTAACCTGCACTTTTTTTTTTTTTTACTGCTGCAGCATACAAGTATGTGTCACATTGCAGGCTAGATAGGTAACTAGTTAGTCAGCTGTAGTACAGACACCAGCCTCAAAACTTACCTGCATATTTAAAATCGTGATGCCCACCACTAGTCAAACATTCGTCCATGAAACAAAACGCGAAAAAGCAAAAAGCGAAATTGCGTAATTATTCGTTCGTATTCGTCATTATTTAATAGCGCTGTCTTTGACCTGTAAACAGTACAGTTACCAGCAACATTTTCTATTTATTTATTCATTTATTAGCAATGGATCATATTTAAGCATTGATTATGGACTGCTGGATTGATTGACTTGGATTACTGGAGTACTTTAATTTGAATTACCAAAGGTCAACTATACAACCGACAGTACACATAACACATGTCAGTTTTATTTATAACTCAAAATAACAATTTAGCCCTGAGCTTTAGAATCTGTAACACACAGCACCTGCTATTCTTAGTACCCCAGTTTGGATAAGTTAAGTAAGAAAAATACATTTTAATGGGTAAATGTGTATTTTTCCAACTTAGCTATGTTATTTACAGTAATATAAGATGTTTTTTTATTTTTAAGATTTATCATTATATCAGCCTGTCAAAGAATTTGTTGGGATTTGCTATTTTTTCCTCTCGGGAAATTGAGCATCCCTATCTCTGTGTTGCAGTTGTTATTTTCTAGTTAGGAGTAGGTCACTTCTTCGGTGTACCCACTTACCTTCAATCTGCCTTGTTTACTCCCACTTCTGCTAGGTGTAGGGATTTCCTACATGTCCCAAAATGACTTTCAAAAAGCTGTATATATTGGGTGTGAACCGGTTGCATTCAGTACTCGTAGGTGCGGAAAACAATAATGCAATGAAGGATGATGGTTTTATTCAGGAAAATAGATTTGTATGATTGCTTTTTGGAATATTTTTTCAAAATGGAGGCCTCGCTCTCTGACTCTAAGGGATTTTTTTGTTTTTACAGTGAAAACAAAGTTAGACTGTGAAGATATCAATAGGATGTTGCATTGTTGATGTTTGGCCCGTTATCTGTGAGAATAAGAACATTACAACCCAAAACAAAAAAAGCACAAAACAATTCAACCACATCAACAGTAACAAATTATAACAGTAAAACAAGGGTTTCATTCAATACCATGAGGTTTAGTTGCAAGTCAAAAAACTGAATAATATTTAAATTCCCCAGTAAATCCAGCATTAAAAAGGGGAAACTACATGCTATTTTTCTGCATAGTAAAAGGTCATAATGAGGCTTTGGAAACTAACTAACTTTAACTTGTCTGATTTCTAGTTCTCAGATTAGACAACAACGAGCCTTTGGACTTGAACTTCGGAATTGGTCGTTCGGCCTATTACAACCCAGCACTCCAAGGGGACAGCATCCAAATGAGCAACTTACCATGACACCACTGACACTGAAAAGACTCCCAAGACCAATGTCATGAACTCCCTTGAAAGAAAGTCGGGCAATTCTGTGTATTGGCATTTAAAAGACAACCTATAATGTGGAATTTTGTAAATAAGATCGTCTGAAAGTGGCTTTTGTGGATGGAAAGGAGTTTGTAAAGGTCTGTTGTCAGCCACCACAAATGATACTTCATATTATGCATTGTGTTGTGTGGATGTATTGCATTGAAATAGAGGGATCACTGAAGGCAATCTATGTGATATAACTGCAACAGCCAAAGTGAAGTCAGCCATGTATGTATGTTGCCAAGGGGTATCAAATTAAGTCTTTCCTAATAACCAATATGCTTTCCAGTCAATGAAGGATGTAAAAAAAATTTATATTTGTCATAACTTTTCGTTACATTTTTGATAATTTTTGTGTGTGAACAGGAGCCACAAAATTGTAATGTAATCAGATCAGTTAAAGAGAAGAAACCAGAATGTGACTCCCGCTGATGCAAAACATTTGTAGAAAAAAATTGCTGTTAATCTGCAGCCTAAACAACAGATGACACAGCTGGCCCGCTGAGGCGTTTGCAACAAAATCCAGAAGCCATGGTGAACAATAACATTATCCACATCAACAACCACCTGCTGGTATGGCACATATTAAGGCAATAGGAAGTTAAATTCGAACTGCGCTTTCAAATATTCCACAACTGGCAGTCACAGCCAGAGTCTGACAATTCAACCGTCAAACCAAAGACCTGAGATTGTTTTTTCCTAAACCAGCAAGGGAGGTGGAAGGAGGTTGGGTGCTGTTTTGTTATTCATAGACTGAGGTTTTGGTATTCAGGAAGGGAGTCGTGTATTTGGTCTTAGCATTATAGCAACAACTATATCATCATAATATACTGCTTAAATCTTCTGACCTCCAGCTGTCCAAACAAAGATTTGAGTTTTTCTCGTAGGGACAGTGTGCACCTTGGAGAGTTACATCGTGTTTACCTGCTGCCTACTTAGAGCAAAGTTAGAACATACCTGATGACGAATAAAAAAAAAAAAAAACATAGTTCTTTTTTTTGTTATTCTTCTTCTAGGTTTGCTTTAACTTTGAGTGACAACCTTAAACCAGAAAAGTGTCTCTGTTTGGACTAATACAGTATGGTTTGGCAAAGAGGGAATAGACAGGGATTAACTACACTTTACGTCCTTTTATGTATCCAATGCCTTTGTACTATAAAATCTAACACTATTTCATGATTGTTCATTACTTAATCTTCTTAATTTTTCTATGTTGTATAAAAAAAACACACTTTTGTTACAGTATATGTGAGGAAAACATCTTTCATCTCCCACGATCCTTCCATTCATCATTACCCGAGTGAAGCCTGCACTAGATCAATATGCGTACTGATTATGATTGATATGTGTCTCATCTCGGCCTAAACAGCCAACAGTAACTCAGAGATGTCTTGTTTTTTTTTTTTTTTGGTGTAGTAAGTTGGCTCGGCGGCGACACAGCAGGTCGGCCTGCTTCCTCGCACTAATTTCCGTCATCAATCAGTGCGAGAAGCGTTGTGTCTGACTGAGAGACTGTGTTGCTGTGCTGAAGAAGTGCAACAAAAACAATGCATTGCAGATGGATAATGGGAAACTTCTACATTGGTTAACACTACTCGAAAAATGTAACGGGATAGGATGGTGATGCCTTATTAAAAATAACCAAACCCCAAAAATGTTTTTCTTTGTTTTGTGATTTGATATTAAACATTTTCACATCTTTTTGTAATTCCTGCAAGGATATTAAAGATAGTCCGACAGAAATGGTTGAATAAAAACACGCAAAAACATGCAGACACACTTCAGTATCAAGAGCATATTTGTACATAAATTATAAAACCTGGCTCTTTGGGAGATTGCGTTTTTTTTTTAATAAAGCACAACAATTTAGGATATGATTGTTTTGCAGGGTGCTGAAATCAATTAACTGATGCCAAGCCCTTTGCTAAAGAACGCATATCTCATTTATGTGTGTACGTAAGCACAATAATTTACACTTCCAGCTGAGCAAAATTAATTTGAATGAAATTATTAAATGATTGCTATCTAAATTGAGGCCAAATTTATTATTAGCTAAATGCAAATTCATTTTCTTCAAGCTAACTCGCTGTAAATTAATTTAACCTATAAGCCCAGCCTGTTGTGATCACCCAAATAACTATCTCTTTTTCAGATGAGCCTGATAAACGGTCAACAGTGCATTATGCCTGGGATCCTGTGATTTTTAATGAACATGGGTCTTTTACGTCAATGGAGGCTCTCTGAGGACATTTTTAAAGTAAAAGCCACTGTAAAGTAAATTAAAGTTGGACTGCAAGTATATCATTAGCATGTCGCATTGTCTATATTTGGTCAGTTAGTGAAAGTGTTTCTCGATGGATTTTTCCTTCAATACCATGTTTAGTTGCAAGTCAAAACACAGGAGAGGAACATCACTGACATGTAATGCATCATGTGAAGCAAGACATTCAATTTTACGTAAATGTTCCCCAGGATGCATGAATTTTTGGTACCGGTCACTCAAAATAGTTCATTATATAACTTCAATTCTAACAGAATAACAAGCTGGGTTCCTGACATCGTTAGCCGTTGCTTTGTCCCATCACTGATTGGAGGACTGCTTACATACGAAGTGCAGTGACGACAGGACTACCTGCCGCTGGGTTCATTTGCCTTCACCACAACCGCTTTCAACAAGCATTAAGTGTCCTCGAACGTTGCGAAGGGACAGACTATTTTCGACATTTTGTCCTGCAGGACTCCCTCACAACTGAAACATATCCCCGAGGGAATCAGAAATCAGAATCAGAAATCCTTTATTAGTCCCACAGCGGGGACATTTACATGGTCACAGCAGAAAGGTAAAAAGAATGCAATAAAATAAGTGGACACTAAAATGAAGTGAGAATTAAATAAAGGAAAAATGCACACAGTAATATAAAAAATAACAATAGCAACAATAACAAATATATAAATAAATAAAATAAAAAATAAAATAGAAATAAATACATTTTAAAAATTAAAAATTAAAATAATAATAATAATAATAATAATAATAATAATAATGAAAAAACACCAATAAAAATAATGATAACAATAACAATAACAATAGATAAGTAATCTTAATTGTACCACTCTCATAACTGCACAGTAAATATGTAGCTTGAGTCAGCAGCCAATTATTTTAGCTGGAGACTGTAAAAAATGGGGAAACAGTTAGCATGGCTCCGTCCCAAACTCTGCAGATAAGCACCTTTAAAACTCACTTATTATTGTTGTCTCTTGCGTGTTTAATCCGTACAAAAAATGAAGTGTAAAAACTTCAGCTTGTCGTTTTATGTCGGGTTATGTCTCCGACTATTTCTTGGCCAGGACCAGCAACCAGCAGGAGCTTTAGGAAATGCTGTGGTAAACTTCCGGTTAATCCTCACTTAACACTCACAAAATAACTCGATGAGGCTCAGCTGTCCTTACTTGAATATATAACTTTATTACAACACAAATCTGACGTCAGAGAAGTTCTTGATACAGCACATATACTGTACATGGACACAGTCATACTAAAAACTAACATATAGCTCAGCTCTATATAGTAGATACAGAATCACGTATATAATCACGGCACTAGGGATGTTGTGTAACCCTTCGTCCAAACTGTTTATCATGGAAGTCAGGGACATCATCAAGGTCCTCATCTTAACTTAACCTCCAGACACCCAGAGCCTCCTCACATAAGGCCTGCCAAGTGTGAAGGACTGTGAGGTCTCTCAAAATATACCACACTAGGAAAACGCACAAACCAGACATTCCTTCATGTCTCGAAAATTTCTACCATGGGAATTTACTTTAGTATAGAACTCTAAATGTCAAACGCTAACGATAGGTATATTACCATCGTCATGTGGGAAATAATGTCCTGTATATTATGATCAAATCGAGGAGACAGACTCAGTGTGGGAATGGATGACAATAGGTTTATTGTCAGGGTTTTCAGGGAATAAGGATGGATGAGAGGGAAAGTCCAGCAGGAGAAGGCGGAGGGGAAGAGTGAAGCTGGTGAAGTGTAGCGGCGCAGGGCACAGGGAGACAAAGTTAGAGACGAGCCAAAAATACACTCGAGAGATATCAACTTGAATACACAATTTAGAGACGTGTGAGAGACGCAATCTTACCCCGATGGCTGAAACAACGATCTGCCGATGAGATGATGAAGATCTGAACGGGGTGAATGTCCTGCAGAGTAGATGAGTAGATGGGATGCAGGTGTGCAGCTTGGAGCAGGTGAGTAGGCTGTAGGCCTGTAGGCCTGTAGGCACGGCCCTGGCTACACGGTATTATTGTTTGTAGGCTAGGACACGCTTCAGACAGAAGCACACCGTGGAAGTTGACAGCACTTCTCTTAGCAACACCGGCCCTCAATTGTCAGTCAGCCGCTGCCATGGGAAACGCCCAACCAGAGACAAAACGCTTTTTCACAAATATGTCCAAAAAGTTTGTTATCCTGTTTTGAAAAGTGGAAAGATATGCATAATAGCTGCAGTATCTTTAGAGTTTATATTCTCTTACATAAGAGGGGAGGAGACTTCACATTTCAGTTTGACTTTAATGTCTTTAACGCGGTGACGATGTGTAAGGATGTTATTTTCATTCTGACAATAGTCTCTGACAGGACTAAAGATCAAAGGGATTTGTTTCGGTTTGTTCTTTTCTTCTCATTGATAAGTCACAGTGAACTTAATGAACAACTTATGAGGGAAAAAGTACGTGGAATAAATCATCGGCATGTTCTTATAGACCTCAAATTCCGAAGATTTACTTAATAACTGGGAAGAATGGTAAGAAGTGGCGGCATATGGGGGCTGATGTGCAGCTGCTGTTCCCGCCTCTGTTGCCAAATCTGCCCATGGAGATGAATTCTTGTAAAAGAAGGAACAGCTTGAACTCCAGTTTGACAACACACTTGAAACACCTGAACAACGACAGCGCCTGGCACTCTCAGGAAATATTGATGTCTTTAATGACTTCATTTGGTGAATTCCTGACACAGAAGGAGAACAGCATGTGGATTTAAACATTTCTTAAATTAAAACTGAAACACTCCAATAATTGGATGTACAATCATGTTGTACTACTCACAGGTCCACATTGTTCTCAGATTTTCCTCAAAGTTTAATTTCAGTTTAGCTGCATGAGATGGGTATAAATAAGCCTCCTGCTTCATTTGTTTCACAACAGAAGTGGCCTTCTCGCCAGCTGATGTGTGGGATGTGCTATGTCAAATATTTGTACACCAGTTGCCAATGTGATGAAAATTACATTTATGATAAATTAATTAAGGATTCGATTAAGTAAAGGACAAAATAACACAGAGACATGGAGTACTTCAAATCTGCCACACAAAGCAATAAAAACAATGTTACCAAAAGTTTGAAAGAATAATTTAACATTATGGGAAATATAATGATTCACTGTCTTGGAGAAACTTAGATGAGATCATTGACACCACTCTCAAATGTGGAGCTGGAGCCAGGACGCTATTAGCTTAGCTTAGCATACAAACTGGGAACGAAGAGCACCTTTAAAGTTTGTTTGATCCGTACCCAAGCAGAAATGTAAAATGTATTGTGGTTTTACTAAGTGTTTTAACTATTTATTGGCAAAATAAGAGGTGGGCATCAACAACTAATTACACTACATACAGTAGCTCCTTATAAAACTACACATTTTCATTTTTATCCTTTCGGTTCATGTACAAATTAAATGCATTAGAAAGAACAGGGCCTCTTCCCCCTGCCTCCTTCATGCTAAGCTAAGCTAATTGCCTCTTGGTTCTATTCTGTAGAGATAGGGTAGCATACAGAGAATTAGTCAGCAATAAGGCAGCTTTAAGAGAGAATAAGGGAGCGTAAAAGAAGAGAGTGGGATAATGAAGAAAAAAACGATGATTAAACCACAGTTCAGTGAAGAAACTATTTTATTTACGAGACTTAAACTTTCTGTCAGTGCAGGTGTATTCACAGTGATCGAGACTGGATGTGTGAGTATAATATTCCCAAAAGTATTCTGACATATAGTATGTGTGTGTGGGGTTAAAGGTATTGTTTTGCATTTTAAAAGTACATCCACACAGCTCAGACTGTGACATTAAAGTGATTCCTGCGGAATTGAAAGAGCTAACTCAATAGGATACGGCAGAGAGAGAGTGAGAAATGAGGCCAAACAGCAGGTTAACATTCTCCCTCTGTCACTGTGTGGTAGCACAGGTCGGTCGCTCCACAGCTTATACATTACCCATGTGTCTGACAGGCTATTGTCTGTCAGTGATCTCTCCACACCGGTTGCTGCTGCTATTGGGTCACTGGGGTGGATCTGAAAGGTCAGCGTTCTCCTCTGACAGAGCTCGTTCTGGGAAAGATAAATAAATACGAAAGGTTTCCAAATATACAGATGACACATGGGAGTTATATTAGCATAGGCAGGTAATGAATACTGAAGAGCCCTGCGTAAAATAAGCAGGGTCTTTTGCTATCAGTTACACCTGTAAACCCGCGGAACATGGCTGTTGTATTCAAAGCACGATTCCTTTTTGGACAACATACAGCATACCCTCCAGGCACAGTTGCCAGGTAAAGAAGAGTTTGACTTTCACTTAGCCTTTACTTCACTAAGCCCCACTGACATTAAACTTTCATTTAACAAAGAATGGATTACGGCCGCTGATAGCTCCGTTAATTGCACTTCACTTGCAATCGCCATCTTCCCAGTCTCAAGGTCCGAATCACAAAAAGTAATTGCGCTGATGATATTACAGCGTAAATACGCCCAGAAAGTTTTGCAGTCGAGTGCAATTTTCCCTTTTTTTTTGCATCTGATTGCAATTATCCATGTGGCAAAGTATACATGTTGCTAAGAAAACAGTAGGCAAAACAATGGCAGAGAGAAAAACAGGTCCTGACAGACAAGCTGCGGGGGCATTTCTCAAAACTTCAGGCAAGGAATTTGGACGTGAGAAAAACTGTTTTTGGGATTTAATATGCCATGATCACTAAGAAGTCTGGGCATGAAACCCTTTATAAATGTTCTTCAGTTACCACCAACTTTTTGAAGAAGAGCACAGTAACTGTGTGTGGATATTAGCGCTGATCTTTTTGAATTGGATTGTTTTTCCAATGAGTCTGGAGTCTGAGTTTTCTTTGGGATGAGTCTCATTTGCATAAAAAGGGCCCAATTTTGCGCTGTTTGCTTGTCACTGAAACAAACTCATGAGAATGACAAGACCAACAATCCTCCAAACATTTCTTTTGTCGTGATTAAAATAATGATCACTTGGTTAAAGGCCATGCACAGGTTGTTCTCAGGTTGAAAGTGGGTGGATGATAACAAGAAGCTAACGAAGCCAGATTAAACCAACATTGAACATCGGTAGGAAATGGAAACAGATCAGCGGTGTCAAAGTCAAACGTTTTGTTTACGCATGCACCCTGACGTCCTCCCTCTGTGTGGCTCTATAATAACATTTATAATACTTCCTTCTTTGCTCCTAGATACTGTAATCCCAACTGCTGCTCGGGCTTTGTCGCTTAAACATAAATTAATGTTGTTTTTGGGCGTTTGCTCAAACAACTGTTGCTGTTATTTTTTGGAGGACAGTCACGACAATATTGTTGTTGTCCTGATGGAATTAATGCTGTGGAAATAGTCTTGATACAGATTTCATCAAGATAACAGGTAAACATTACGGAAGTCTTTACTTTGCTTTAACTGGGACTGTTTGAATGAAAGTCCTGGGTCTCTCAATAAGCTGTATGGCAAAAAATCAATAGATTAAAGACGCAGCGTGAAGCTAAACAACAACATGACAAATAGACAACAACCCACAAACACTTCATAAAGGAATGTTCCTAAAGATTTTTTTATTCTCCAAGTGACACATGTCGAGCCAGTATTTTAAAGTAATTTTGCAGTGAGGTCCAACCATAAGATGCAGAGTATTTTTAAAGCCCTTTCATCCAACTATGCAAAGACATAAGGCAAACAGATAATGGGAGCACGTCCTGTGATGAACCAGACTTTGGACAAGTATAATTCCAAAGACATGACAGAAAGTGGGCCAAGAATGGACTTGTAGAACAACCATTGGTGAAGTTTTATTTATAAGGGGCGAGAGAGAGTGCCAGACAACTCTTGCATAAAAAGGTACAGTGATAAGTGTGTCTTTAATCCAGTAAAAATCTGTAAGGTCTTATAATTAAGCCTTGCAGCCAAAGATAACTTAACGCTTCCATCAAACCCTTATAATCAATTGGGCATAAAAAGAGCCGATAATGGGGAAAAATGGGTCTTCTCTTTTGTATGTGTGAACCTCATTACATCAGGTTTACCTGCTCTCAGGACAGGTTGGACCAGGTTTCTCATGATGGAATTTTAACAAGGACAAAGGCTAGACTGAAGCAGGTTTCAGACTAGGTGATTAAGGCAGATGCCAGCTTGTTGCAGACTAGATCAATTCCAATTGCTGTGAAGGATGAGTGTCCCCGCGAGGGACGTGAGCTGATGTGGACTGAGCTGCCCCGCAGGGATCTGATCTAACCAAAGACAACATGAAGCGCTTTGTGTAAGTGCTTCGAGTAAAATGCAAGTCAAGTCTCAAGTCTCGAGTCTACATAGGTAAATTGGGAGTCACGCTGCAAGTCTTGCATGCCATGTTTATTAATGACATAACACAACAACTCTAGCCTTTGGGGGAGAGCCGGGTCGGAAGGGACACAAAATAACCTTCTGTACCTACAGACTACTTGAACAGATAAAAGGTGTCTGCTAACAATTTATCATGTTTTCTAGAGCCCGACCTAAATGTGAAAGACAACATTTTGTTAAATGCACAAGGAGTGCATTTTCCTTTAAACAAAATTCCGGACACCTTGTTCTGGGCAAAAAAAAAAAAGAAGAAATGATTTAAATTAAAACGTTTCCAGTTTAAATTCGAACTAATTCTCTTTACAATATCACTTGTTCACACATTTCTTTGAGGAAAAATTATTATATTTTCATAAATGAGTGAGATATGGAATTTGACAAAAAGGGTTTCAGGCGTGCTGCTAGTTGAGTAAACATTCACTCAGTGACTTCACGGTGGGTCTCATTCAATAAGGAAACGCGTTTGTCTTGCTTTTGATTGCTTTTTGTGGATTTGTAATGTAAGGTAGGAACTTTAAACAATACTGTCCCAACCGTGCTAACAACTAAAGTTTGGCTGTCTCCACTTGGACGTTGAAAGTGAAGAGGGTGTGGCTCAGTATGCGCATGGTGAATGACAAAGCTCCTTTCTAATTTGCTAAAAAGGCACTTTCCCAACTGACCCCCTGTCCTAACAGAAACTGCTCTGTATCACAGAGATGATAACCTGGCCTCTGAATAAAATGTTTAGGTGTTAAACCACCACCTCTCTGGAGAGAATAAGCGTTTGCTTTAACATTAAAACAAATGATTTAACAATGCAACAATATAGCACATAAGGAGGAGGTTGAGGTGGTGGAGGGAGCTGAGGCAGCAGAGTAATAGTGAGAAGTGATGGTGTTATAATGTCAGCCTACACGAAGGCAATTGGATGTTAGTTATCTTTGAAAGACTTGGTTTTATGTGATCTCCTCTTTTTATTAATTTGTATTTATTTTTTTGCATTTTTTAAAATAGTTTTTTCAATTTTATCTTTCATCATCATTTGTCTTCTCTCTACTATGTCTTTGCTTCCCTTGTCTTAATTTTACCATCATTTTGTCTTGCTAGTTGGGCCTCACTGTTAGTCTTTCTGTTTGTTATATTGCCTGCTTTTGCTTTGCTTTGTCTGTCAAAATAGATTGTAAACTCTGTTTTTATAGGTGCTATATAAATAAAGTTATTATATTGTGAAGCATTTAGCAGCTAAAGAGACAGATATAATCCTCAGGAGCTGGCAGAGACTGAAAAAATAACTGCTTTAAGAGCGTGAGTATTGGACATACAGAAACATGATCTAATCAATGCTAATGTAATGTAAATACGCAACAGTTTGCTTATAAGTTCACCATATAAACTTACATCAAAAGGTGAAAATATGTCAGTGTTGTGTTTACACATTGCTTCCACTGCACCAATGTGACAAAAAAAACAAACTGTTAATCCAGGTTCAACCAAGCTGTATATTGATACTGGACAAATGTGTGACTCTAAAATGAAAGTTAACTCTTCATACCTCAGTTAGTTCAACAGAGATGTCTATTTACAGCTCAGAAGAAAAGGCATAATATTGTCTTTCAAGTTCCTGTGAACAGTTTGTGCAACCTAATCCAAGTGTTTTGCCGACAGATGTTTGTAGTGTGGGTCTGTTAAAGATTTACATCATTATTGCTGGAAATCTTAGTCTCAAAGCGAGCCAACTGCCAACAACAATCTGGAGGAAGTCGTAAATGGAATGGACTGCATTTATATAGCGCTTTTCCAATCTTTGCGATCACTCAAAGCGCTTTACAACACGTCAGCATTCACCCATTCACACATAGTCAGAGGCTACTGTACAAGGTGCCATCTGCTCATCAGTGATAACCATTCACACACACTCACACACACACACACACACACACACACCGTTGGCCATTGGGAGTATCTTGCCCAAGGACACTTCGACATGCTGAACGCAGAGGCCGGGGATTGAGCCACTGACCCTCCAACTGGTGGACGACCACTCCACCTCCACAGCCACAGTCGCCCATCCTAAAATGGTGTACAGGATTAGAATGGAGATTTGACCAAACAGGTGGCAGTCCGACATCACAAAAACAGCACAATGTAGGTGGCTGGGCGGATGCTTTTGACCTGGCTGCAACTTCAAAGTATGTACTCGTCATGATCACTATATATACGCCTTAATAATGAAGTCAGTGCCTACTGATGATGTGGACAGGAAATGCCAGTTTAACTTGGTGGCAGCATTATTAATTTACTCTGCAGCAGAGAGACCAATAACTATAATGTTAAATACTATGTAGAGTCCGGAAGTGAGCAAGTGAAATGCTCATGATCAAAGGCAATTGAATTTATTCATGATTAAATTGGATGGATTTTAAGGGAAAGTATTCAAAGGCAGAATTGTCACCGGTCAACAGCTGCAGCTCTGTGTATTTAAATGGAGAAATCTGCTGTTTTGGAGGCTTTCCAGCTCAAATGCTGCAAAGCGGCCTGATTAGAGGAAGTAAATAATTATACGGTGAGGAGAGTCAAACAAGACCTATTCTCGTCGAGTGTCTTGAGTTGACTTAATCAGAAACTGATGAAAGGAAAATTTGAAGTCCGCCTAAAGTCTTAATTTAAATAAGCAATAAATGACATCTCATTCTGTAGAGCTAAAAGATGAATAATTATTATTTATCATTCATCAATTATTATTGATTACAAATTTCATTCTTGACCTTGGAAAAAGCAATTGATAAAATAATCTCCCCTCAATGTCCATTTAGTAGATGTTTTGTAGCATTTGCTCTTATCACATGATCTTAATCAGCCAATGGAGTTTACAGTTGTCATTCAAATGTAATTAAATTTACTTTACATCTCAATTATTAAGCTGACTTGGATTCTTGGACATCAACTCTATATCTTTTCATCAATTAGGGTCACCGTTGGCTTCATGAAAATACAAACACCACATTAAAGGTACCCTGTGGAGTTTCTCACCAATAGTAGCGCTATGGAGCAATGTTTTAAAGAGTGGGTCCCTGATATTTAGGGAGGCATCATTAACATCCTGCTGTCAGTCTTTTTCTTCACTAAGACAATGCAGACCTAGACTGCAAACATGGCAAACATGGGTTTAGACAATGCAGATTGAAACACATCTAGACTAGAATCATAGCCCCATGGTTGTATGCTTTTGCCAACCAGTCAAGTAGCAGTTTACATCCACATCTGTCCAAAATGTCATCCCTTCATCATTTTATCCAATTAGACATTTGTGTTAAATTGTCATAACAGGCCTATGACTTATTAAGTTATGGCCAAAACACGTGGTTTGTCAGATCACAGTGACTTTTGATCACCAAAATCTAATCAGTTTATCCTCAAATCCGAGTGGATGTTTGTGCCAAATTTGAAGAAATTCCCCAAAGGCGTTTACTGAGATATCGCGTTCACGAGAATGGTACAGAAAAACAGAGTTACGTACGTATAGACGGACAATCCGAAAAAACATATTGCCTCAGGCCACGGCTGTCTCCGGGACAGAGGCATACAAACAAATGTTTTCAAAAGTTTCATGAAGAAGGAAATGCACTAAACTCTGTTAGACCTCAAGGATACACAGTGAGTTTTGGTGAGAAACACTGAAAACAACTTTTGTTTGTTTACAAGAAAACTCCACAGGACACCTCCAAAATCACATTCCAACTCATAACACCAACTCACAATGTCCAAAACCAAACAAACAAATATAGATATATATATATATATATAATGAATAAACAACCCAACAAATAGATAAATACATTGTTACAATAGTTCAGCATTTAAGTGGGATTAATACAATTCTTATGTCTATTATAATTTTGCATTATTTCTATATAAAATTGTATGATGATAAGGAGGGACATTGAGGCAGGAGGTGCTGTTAGGAGATTATTTTAAGTGAACTGGCCGAACTCCATCTGCTGATGAAGATTATGTGATATGATGGAAGCTATCAAATGGAGATAAGGTGAGGTTGTTTTCTCAACAAGTCCTTTGTTCAACACGTTTTTTGTAAAAGCTGTCAGTGATGATAGATGCCGTACAAGGCTAATATCTGTATAATATTACTGAACACCTTACTGATTGATTACCCAGTGCGGATTAAATCCATCACTGAGTGTGGGTACATATTAAAAAAGACATAAAAGCAACCTTTCGGTGATTCTAGAGAGACTGTATGTATCCCCCACCTCTGAAAATGTGTCCAAACCAAGTAACTTACACTTGAACTGAATCAATGTGAGTTCACTCGTGAGATTGCGGTTGTCAATTGTGTTGACTTGCTGCCGGCTCAGTGCCTTTGCACTTTTCTTTTATGTGTCGTCCTCCTGACAATGTTTGTGGTTTTGCCAGATAAACAAGCAACAGTATACAGAATAAAACAATAGATGGTTTGTGCCAGTCAAAGTGCCTCTTCAAGAGTAAAATGTCATTTCTCAGCTGTTCCCCTCTATTCCTGCCCTCCTAAACACACACACACACACACACACACACCCACACACACACACACACACACACACACACACCCACCCACACACACACACACACACGTAGGCTGACACACAGAAGATCTGAGGCATGAGAACTGCAAGGCAGGCATAAAATTTGCCTCTGGTCCTCTTCATCTTCGCTCCTCTCCTCTTCAGTTGAGTCCTGGATCCCACAGCTGAGCAGCTGTAAAAAGAAATTAGGTTTTTTTTTTATCTTTTAACTAACTTTAAGCACAAATTGTTTCTCTGCAAAAAAAAAAAAAAAAAAAAAAGGAAAAAATTATTTTGATTAATGAGCAATTTTGTGAGGAAAATATAAGCAGAGCCTAATTTCATTTTCGGGTTAAATGGGGTTGTGCATCTCGATACTCAGGATTTATGGTTTTTCATGGTTTCTTGAACATCATCTTCTATACATTATTGTTTTTATTACAGTCTATTTTCCAAGAAAAGCTATCAGACACCTTTAGTTCGTAGGAGTTTGGGATGCGTAATGTCATAAAAACAAACTCATGCAGGACGAAAACAAGCAGATCTGCATTTCTGCATAAGGGTTTAAGTTAGATAGGACTTGAAGGTTGGCTCAGCAAGATCAGCACCAAAGTAAATTCCTTAGCAAAGGAGAATTATATCCTCGTATTGGCCCTAATCAAATGTGATGCATGGAAGGCGCATACCTCAGCATCTCGTGAACAGCTCAATGAAAAATGCAGCGGAGTATCGCACAGATTGAAGTCACTGGGGAAAATGTAGAGGAAAAGTAATCAATTATCACACCTCATTCCCATTGCAGAGGCCCCTTGATTATTTAAGGGAATTAGCTATCGATCAGCTAAGTGAGTCAGCGGGACAGCCACCAGCCAGCTAGCCGGTCAGCAACACCGCTGTTGACTGCACACCCCCCCATCAGCCTCCTCACACAGGGGAAGGCTGGTTAAGCACTTACCCCCTCCCACTTGGCCCCTGACTTAAGATGACTGGGGAGTTAATGCCAAAATGAACTGGAACTCATTATGTATGGGAGGCAGGCAGGCTCAAATCAAGGTCAAAAAAATATTGAGGAGGCATGGGAATCTCACGCCATATGCCAGACTGCTGCAATGAGGTGTGTGCTGAGCTGAGTCTCAGCATGTGCCCGGCCCATTATCACCATTATCATCCAGGGTGTCTACGTCCACACCAGCGCAATCAGCCAGGGAGTTCATTCATTAAAATAATGCACTGGGCTTTACACAAGTGCTCTCGCTGAACAATTTACAACAACACACAGCTCCATGCGAAGAGGCCGTTGTCCTCAGCAGGTCCCATTATGTGTCCAGCCGAGCTGCTGCCAGTGTGAGACTTCTGTGAGACACCCGCAGTGTCTCTGTTTTGATGTTTTTTATTTGATGGAATGAAAAGAAATTCACAGTCTTTTTGAAAACGGACATTATTATCACAGAGGCGGTGAAGATGAAATGTAAAGTGTTTACAATGAAACTCTGAAAAAACAATATGTGGAGGAGACAGTAGTAGTGGCTCATGATTGTAACTTTGTTGATCATAAATAACTACCCTCCGTAAATTGGCCATGGACGGTAAGTTATGTTAATGTGAATGTTTGCAGGAAATAACTTGCATCCCTCACACTTTTCTGACCGCCTCAAACATTTGTCTTGGTTTCAATTAGCCGTGTTATGGAACAGTGGTTTCCTCAAACTTTATGACATTAAGGATTAGGTGCTTTAAACTCTTTCTAGTTGAGCTTAATCATGAACAATAACGTTCCACATTAACACTGTATCAAATGGCTACGTGTGTTTTGAAAGGGTTTGCTGACTGTTAGTGAACAAACTACGGAAAATGAACACTCGACTCTGCCTTTAATAGAGAGACATTACTTTCTGAAAAGCTCTGTAAAGCTGCAAATTGCTAAGATGTTAAGAAAATGTTACAGTACATTATGTCAGACCCCCCCCCCAAAAAATAAATGCAGCTTTAAAATAATTACACATTATTTCCCATACCTGCAAAATCTTTCATATTACCTAAAACACATATTTCCATGGCGACGGGCAGAAATTATTTTCTAGCATGTTAGTCATGGAAACTTTTCAAGCCGGAGGTTTTAATGCTTTTCAAACCCATAACGGCCAAAAAGTGAACATTGCAGCTTTAACCACTCATGGCCCAAGATGCTTTGTGATTCCTTTGTTGATACTACCGAGCAGAAATATCTGAGACAGGCAGCAGCCAGCTTTCATTTATCATTTGAACGATGAAAGCTTGTCCTGTGTGGCAAAGGCCCGCTCACAGACGACACTCTGAGCTGATTGCAAAGCAGCCACTGCAGCAACTGCTGACACTATGAGACGTGCATGATGGCTCTTGTCAGGGCCACATATCCCTAGCAGTGGGCATCTAACATGAGCAGTTGTGGCTAATTAGCGTGTGATGGTTTATTTTGAAAATCAGCCTGCTGTGCATGGCAAACATGATTACAGCTTCTACTATAGGTGGCCATCAACCGCTAAATAAAAAATCACTTCCTTCATAACGCTCGCCCTGCTTGAGTGGAAATAAATACCGGCTTTTACTGAGGTTCTCTTATGGTTTGAGGTGCCACACAGTTAACAATCAGTGTTAACACCATGGCTCTATTGATAATTGATGTCCTGCTTTATTAGCCCCTTTCAGTGCCATTAAGAGATCCTTGATGTCAGGCGTGTGCGTTTCTGGGTCCCACCGCTCCTATGGTGCATATCATGCTGTGGCTGAGAGGAGGAGCTGATTAAAATCTACCACAGACCAGTGCACCGAGGACATTTGGGGCCTGCAATGCAGAGTATGATACTCCTTTTCCTTTTTCTCTCACCGCCATCAAACCAATCTCACCTTGTTTGCTACTTTTTCTTCCTAATGTATTCATGTCACTGTAACTAAAGAAGAGGAAGGACTTCAAAGTGGGAACTGAAAAGGCTGAATCTATTTTGGTGAAAAACAAGACTTAAAACAGGTATCTAGACACACAGGCAAACACAAGAGCAATTTTTCTTTGGACAGGATGTGATTACATGCTACATTACAATGCAACTCATTACTGCTTATAGCAAATTAATTAAATGCCTCTCAGCTGAACTAAATTAAAACCTGGCTGCTTGTGATACTGAACAGAAAGACTGATGAAGAAGGCTATTTTTGATCATTCACGGTGTAATAACAAAAGACCGGTATAAAAGCCAAAGGATGCATTAGTTACACTCAAGCGTTGTTTACTTACTTTTTCAGAAAGTTGTTCCCAAAAATATTGATATTTGATAGTCTTTCCCTGCACAACTCTTCAATCAGCAATCAGTCCTTATGCATCTATAAAAGATGCCATCTCTGTGTTGTGAGTATTTCTGAGTTTTTGTGAAATTCTTGATCGTTTGTTGAAAAACTGCACCATCATGAATGTCCCAATTTGTCTAGTCTAGTTCATGGGCAAGACCTCCACAAAAGAATACAATGAATAAAGAAACTTTCTTAGAAAATGTGTCTTTTTTTGTACAGTATTTCAACAGGACACATCAAAAAAAGCGTATGACGTGCAGGTACAGAGTGAAGCAGGGTTTGTTATTTCTAGTAAAATCATAGTTGGAGAAAGAAATACAATTCATGCTGCGATGTGCTTGCTTGGCTTTTTTGGCACATACTATACCTATGGAAAATATCAACACATCGCAGAGGCATATTGCACAAATTAAGGTTGAACTGGAAATGAAATAATACATTAACTTGAACACAAATGATGGTATTTGATGGAAATATTTGTGTTTTTGTTGCATGTTTGTGAGCATGTTCAAGTGCCCCCCCTATTATTCATGTTTTTTATTCAAAATCTGATCTTATGGAAGAAATTAAACACATTATAGCATACAATATAATATACCATTCAGTATAACATCTGATCATTTCTCACTGTTAGCCTATACCTTTCCAAGAATGTGTAACAACAACAGTAAATGACCACATAACATGTATACATTTATTTGTCTTTCTTTCTGACATTAACGTAAATTATGGAGATATAGGTAACTGCAACCTAATAGTGTCCAGTATAATCTGTGTTTGTATATATATATATATATATATAGTGCCAGAAGTAACTCTGAAGTGCTTAATGTGCAGGTGACATTTGAGGTACAATATGTACTTATACATAACTTCCACTGTCAATGAAATGCATGTAGCTGAGGTCAATAAATCAGCATACTGTAGGTGGTTTAACAGCACTGCAAACAATCAGCATAATAAGGGACAAACTCTGGTGGCAATTCAACTTAAATTTGGCATGTGACACATTTATGGCACTTAGAAGAGCTCTATTAATTGCTCATGAATACTGATAAAATATTTGCGGCACACCCTCAGGACAATGTGCCAGTTTGAACCAAAATATTCAAAATACGACTAAAATGATTTCTGCTTATTGCCATTTCAGGTTTAAAAACAAAATCCTTAATACTGCTTTTATTGACCGTGGAGAAGATTTTCACGGCTTGAGAGTTACTGTACCTTAATGCTGAATGAACTCCTCAGTCAGCTTTAATTATGCGTTTATTCATCAGGTCATTCAATGTTGCAGCAGTGGAACAAAGTGCACATTTGAATAATTGGCAATAAATACACATAGTGTGTGTCAACATTTTCATATGGTAAATGGTAAATTCATACAGAGTCAGAGGCTACTGTACAAGGTGCCACATCCTCATCAGTGATAACCATTCACACACACTCACACACCGTTGGCCATCGGGAGCAATTTGGGGTTGAGTATTGTGCCCAAGGATAGTTTGACATGCTGACCTCAGAGACCTGTAATCTTTTTCTGAGCTTTAATGCTGCATTTCTTCTTATTTTGACCACTTGGGGGCCGCGTGACAAGCTGTAAACACATCTGACATATTATCATTTTCTAAAGTTGTTATGGTGAACTTGTTAGCAAACAATTGCTTATTACACAGCTAAAGAGTCTGACTGCTGCTGAATGCACCATATGTTCACTGTTTGGTATAGTGGGAATCTGAACCTTTTTTGAATTTGAAAAAGTCATTTCAAACTCATGCTGTGCAATCATTGTTCAAACCCACAGAATTGTATTTCAATCTCTAGTTGAGATCCCAAAGTTTCCAAGAATACCAAATATGTCAAGCTGAATTTTAGAAAAATGTGTATAAAATGTTTGATAACACATCTAGTATATTTCCATTTTGAAGGGATAATGCGACCATAAAAACATGGAATACACAAGTTTGAATACCTTTTTTGAAAAGCTGGAACAAGCTGCTACAAAAATATACACATGTTTTTGTCCGACAGCTGTGAATAAGATGATTTAAATAACCTAAAGCTACTGTGGGGGAAATAAAAAGGAAAAAACTGGAAGATAGAGCACCTACTCAAATGTTTGTCGCTATAAGAACCATTTTTACTGTTATTTGGTCCATTGTTATTATAAAAAAAAACTCATTGGTGTAGCTTTAATGTCAAACTATCAAATGATTTTTGTTTCCTTGGGTTTTGATGTCATTTTGTACTTTAACAAGTTGTATGCACTCATGTCCAAACTGTGTCCCATTAGTTGCTGTCCTCTGAGATGCAGTCCCCTGTTTGTTTGCAGAGAAGACAACATCTCCTGTGCACATTTTGCACGCTAGCGTAGCAGAAACACAGGCTTTCCATTCTAAATCTGTATCAACCTCTTTGTGTGCCTTGCTAAGCCAGCCAGTGGTTGACTGCTGTGAACACAGAGCCTGTTCCTGCTGGATCCTACACGCTTTCTCCAAGATCCAAGACTCTTTATTTCCATAGCAACCAGAGCATCAAATTTGGTTTGCAGAGATTAACATGAAAACAACATGAGAATAAAAAGCAAACACAACATATGTTGTGTCAGAAGATTTAAAAATATGCCTTCACAAGACTTATGCATCATGGCATTTATTTTAAATCATCAAGAAGAATCTGTAGTTTGTTTACCTTCTGTTTTCCTACCGGAAACATTAATAACTCACACCTTGTTGCTGTCTAACGTTAGTTCATGTATTAAAGGTACCTTGTCGAGGTCTCTTGTGATAAATACAATTATTTTTGTATTCAGTGTTTCTCATCAAAACTTTTATATCCTTGAGGCTTGACAAACTTCTTATTAATAAAACATTTAAAAACTACATTAGTGCTGCAAGTGTTAAAAAAAACACCTCCACATGGCACCTTTAAAAGACCTGTCAATTAATTTAGGAGTGACAACAGTTCCAATCTTGCATTCTGTTTATAAGTAGGTCATTTATTGTGGCTTAAACAAGAATGAAAAAGTTTAGTATAAAAAATATATATATATATCTTATTTCTTTTATTTTCTTGGAAACGTACATTACTTAGGTGTTTACTTCAAGGTTTATCTGTGGGGACAAACATTCATTTTATTAAACAATCCTGCCTCTCTTCTCAAATAATTGTTGTTCCTCTGACAAACCCAATCACCAGACTCAAAGCTTTTAACAATGTCTTTTCATGTACTGTTAAAGTTTCTCATACAGCTTTCGCGACAACCACCGTATGATCGCAGTGCAGAGCGGCGGCCATTAGCTAGCCAGAGGGACACACAAACAAGGACCCGCAGGCACACATGGCCTGGCAGGTGCGTAAACAAAGCACAGAGACGCTCAGATTGACGTTATTCCACTATATCTTTACACAGCAAAAAGTTGTTTGCTGTTATATTAATGCTCTGAATAGCGTTTTGAGAATCCTTAAAAGGTGCAATGTGTAATTCTGAGCCACTTGCTCAATCCTGTGTAAATCAGTCAGCCTGTCTGATGTCAGTTCATTAGACCAGCTGAAACTCTGAGAGCCGGTCTTAATATCACTGCTGTCTAATAATCTTCACGTGGGGCTTAGATATCTGTGTTTACTGTGGCACTGAGGACTGTGTGGTCCGTGTAACGTTACGTTTTGATAGTTTGTATGTTGGCTTGGGTCCGATCAGCAGGGTCGAGTGAACTAATCCGGATAGCGCTGGGTCTAACGTGTGTAGCGGCAGTAACAGAAAGTTTGGCGATCCGGCAGGGAGTCTGCTGAATCAGTGCTATCTGCTGACTGCTAACTGAAGATCTGTCCGTCTCTCGTCTCTCTCGCACTCTCTGCTCCCGCCGGAGCAGCATCCTGCCAGCGGTGGGGACGAGGCGATGCTACGAGTCCTTTTCTCGTTTCTGCCACTTTGGATTTAAGCAAAACAAACTATCAAACCGTGCAGGGATCATGGACGTAATGTTGACAAGCCCTGAGTAAACGCTAAATGGACTGCATTTATATAGCGCTTTTCCAATCTTTGTGATCACTCAAGGCACTTTACAACATGCCAGCATTCACCCATTCACACAGAGTCAGAGGCTACTGTACAAGGTGCCACCTGCCACATGCTCATCAGTGATAACCATTCACACTCACACACTGTTGGCCATTGGGAGCAATTTGGGGTTCAGTATCTTGACCAAGGACACTTTGACAAGTAACTGCAGAAGGCAGGGATTAAGCCACTGACTCTCTGGCTGGTGGACGACCACTCCACCTCCTGAGCCACAGACGCCCTCAAAGTCTGAGTGTGCCTGAGTCAGACAGCTGTTCTTCTTCTCCCTCTGGTCTGAGGGCCGACTGGCGCTACAGTGACTCACTGTTCATCCGAGACATTACGGGCTGGAACTGTCAGTTAATTTCAGAAGATATCTCTCTAACGCAACACATGGACGTCTTTGACACAATGTCAACACTGTTACCTCTTCACACTCTGTTGATAATGTTAAATTATGACATATCTTACACATTGAACCTTTAAAGTTGAACAGTTAACGTACTCGAGGTAATAGATACTGGGCTGCACTGCAATTGCTAACCCATTAGTTTCCACTTTTCAGCAACCCTTATACTGTGTCCTGACTAAACTATCCTCTTTTTACAGCAAACACATCAAACAGCGAGGCAGCACAACTGTCTAGGAAAAAAAGACGTTTTATTGTGACTCTTTCATATCTGCCCCTCTGGCTTGCAATTGCTGTTGCATTCTTGACAAGGAATCATTTTATAATTATTGTAAGGTTTTGGCCATGTCAGTACCAGCGAACATGCTCTGCTTACATCAATTTAAATTGGTCTGTCGTGGAGGAATTGTATGAAGCTCCAGAAGGGGACATGAGGTTACGTTTTCGCACAAAAGAAATCCTGTTGACAAGTTGGGGACATTTGTGGTATCCGCAGGACACAGGAAAGACACAGTGCATCAGTACAAATACTTACACATCTCCTACGAGACCAAGCGGTATGTGAATATGAATATTAGACAGTATATTTCATCTTGTTCATCAGGTGAAAAGGTTTGAAAGCACATACAGTACATTCAGTTAATTTAATTCAAAAACACAGGCATAAAAACATGTTCAGATGTCTAGCAGACATTTTCAGGAAAATGTAAATTTACTGACTTTGATGAAATGCATGAATACCCAAAGCAATCAATTAAACGTAAGTAAATGAATAAATAAATGCTCAGATTTTACATAAAAGTTTTGCTGCGAAATTGCATGTTTTTAAATTCATGTATGTATTCATGCATGTTTGCAAATTCCCTGACGTTGTTGTTTTGTCATATTTTCCTTTTAATTTGGTCAACAGTACATTAAAGTGAGGTTTTTGTCATTTTTGTGTGAGAAAAGCCTTTAAAAAAAGAATTCACAGTATGTAGAGAACTTATAGTTTGTATTGTAGTTAAATATTTTGACTTTCTTGCCTGGAAATACATCTGCCTCTCACCCACCGACACACCTCCTCTTCCATCCATCATTTCAGTTTCAAACCATTGATTTTCCTTGTCCTGTCCTCGCATAATCCTTTGGTAATGGGGAAACGTATTTCTTTTACTTTTCATGGATCACGCATTTGAATTTCCCAACACTGTGCTCATTTCATGAAATTTCAGGAGCCGGGTCTGTTGGATGCCATGCTGCCGCTTTGTGGATACATGGCAGGTAGCAAAGTTATTACACCACTATACTTTCATTTATCACTGACTGGTGCATATCTCGCCCAGCACTGCAGGGTGTCCTGCATGGTCCTGATTCAGAATATGGAGCCTTGTGCTGTGAAACAGCTGTCGGCCAAGATAACATTAAAATGAAGTAATGATTATGTGTTTAAATTTGTTTTATCTGCACATATCGAGTCAGCCTACACTCAATGCAGGTACTTAAAGCAATGGTGACGGTTTTAATGCTACGTCTTCTGACGTAATGTCTCATTGCTCTTTCGCTAATTCATGATTGCATTCCTGTCTTTGTTTTTTGATCCACTGCCACACTGCTGTAATATTCCCACCATGTGCAGCTGGTTACACTGTGCTTTTACTGTTTTGAGAGTTGCTCTCCGGTACTTATGAGTTGTTGTATTTTCCTTTTTATTGTTATGGTTTATTAATAATTTATCTTTTTCAAAGCACTCTGGATGCAATGCAAAAGCTGGCAGTGAATCAAATGAATCACTGACTTAATCATTGCAGGGAGTGGTATGAATTCTATTGTTTTCTTCCCCTTGAGATGAGGGATAAAATCCGCTTTTCGTTTGTCCCCTGTGAGGAAGGTAATGTTACAGACACAATCATAAACTTTACTTTTCTCTTCAGCATGTGTCCTGCGGCTTATAAAGCACGGGTCAAGTCTTTATAGAGTAAAGTCTGCCTGTGTTAGACGACTGGAAAAGGACCATATCAGTGTTTTTGCATTTTTAGCCCATTCACTACAAGTCAGATATATTTTGCATTACTGCTGAGCACTTTCCACAAAAATCCATTGTGTATAGATTTGTGACCCCCCCCCACCCACAGCTCAGAGGCAGACAGTAGTTTGCATTGCATTTGCAGTTCTGTAAAGTGTAAAATCGGATGCAGACCCTTGAAACTTTTTAGAATAACTGTGGGTAATCCATTGTAGATGAAATAACGTCTGCTTTTTATATTTTTACAAGTTATTGTGGTGTTATGAAGCAGCACACATTTTTTTTAAATCCATTTGCACATAAGTGCATGGCTACACACAATAACGTAACGAGATAAGGGCAGAAATATATTAAACTGATTATATATCTCGAGCTACATCTCTGCAAGTTTATTGAGAAACTGTAAACAAAATTTATAAAGGCTTTTGTGGATAAAAAAACATGATGGAAGAAGAAGAAGAAGAAGAAGAAGAAAAGGTGCTCTTTTATGAGTCAAGGTCCACAGCAATTGGAAAGAGGGAAAAAAATCCAAGGACTTTAAAGTCCTTAATATAATACATTTTGGGCTGAAAGCATTCATCAGTGTGTTGAGGTAAAATACTGACATAGACACTTAAGTAGCACATGCATGACACCAATGAGCTACAGGTGTGTCGATAGGAGCTAAGAGGAAGAAAGAATTCACACAGGATAATATATAATAATAAAGAGGCTTTGAAAACGTACCCATCACAGGCCACGTATCTGTCTTCACAAGGCCATCTATATGGACCTTCAGAAAAGCTTCACAACAAATTCCAAATTTATTTCAAAAGAAATTTCACATAGAAATGAATACCTGCTGGTCTCGGTTAGTATTTTCCAGTTTATCTTTGGGATCCTGAAGCAGGTCACCAGCACACCTCTGTGAAGAGTAAAACTTTCATGCATAGTAACGCACACACACAGGCTCTCCTTCAGCCTCCAACAAAAACTGCCCACGCTGACGCTGCCCCTTCATTCGGAGGGCAATTTGAGTTACGGCACCACCAGCTGGTGCTCTCAGCGGCTCAGCTTCAGGAGGGTCTCCGTCGGTCATTTCCACCCCGCTGCAGCCAAAGCTTCTGCCTCTCTCCGCTGCATTTCTTCGGCCGTATACTCTGGCTCAAATGAATGCGTCTGAATATAAGATCCAAAACAATGTATCCTCTGCACTCGTTATAGTAAAATGTGTAGTTTTATAATGTCTTGCCATGAAATATTCCTCATTGCCAACACTTATGGTATGTTCACATTTAGTGATTCTCTCCTGTACGTCCTGTTTAGTCCCACCAACAAAAAAACATCCACAGGGACATTTCAAGAGGTAAACAACAAAAGATCCTATTGGTAAAGACATCAGTGAAGACTTTCACCTGTTTGATATTTGACTTTGGAAACATCCTTTGGGTTTGTTGTTGCAAGTAGTCTTGCAATCTGGAGTCATGTGTAACTTTATCTCCTCTTTAAAAATGCTCTTAGTAGCAGTGTCACACGGTACAATTTGACAATTATTAAACACTAAAGTTCAAGTACCCATTAGGTTTTTCCTCAAGTGTTAGACTGTTCGTGCTCCAGTCTTCCAGACACTGTCAAATTTATACAATGACACAACTAACTTTATCAGGAAAGCAGGAAACTTTAAATTACTTTCTTATCAGCTAACACTTTGGCAAGAAATTGAAAAAAAAGTTAAATACAAGGAAATAATTTGCTGCAAATAGCCCAAAAACCTGCAAGAGGGGCTTTTCAATTACAAGGCATCATCCTTCCCATAGTATATTAACTATTAGTACATACTGTACATGAAAGCTTAACAAGAACATAATAGAAAAACATACAGACGCATCAACACATCTGTATGTTTACGAGAATCGTCTTTATTTAGAAATTGTCACGTTAGTAATAAAAAGTGTCAAGTGTCTAAAACTATATATATATATATATATATAGAGCTTTCAACAAAAATATTTCAACCCAGGTACCTTACTCGTTTGTTCTAGAGCTTTCAACCATGATTCTGAGCTCCTCCAAGACTTCTCGTCCATGTTGGCTCAAAAGTTAAACTTGACCGTTGACTCTTGCTCGCTTGTCCTGGACATTACCTTTCAGTGTTCAGGTGTTAGAGAAGTATTGAGTGAGGAATGAAAAAGAACCGATAATAATAGAAGCACCTGTTAGTATAACACAGTATCATTTAACAGAACTACAAACTACACCCTTGCAATTACTTTATCAAGTAAGTTTCATGGATATTAATGTGAAACTCAAGTTACCAACTTTCGCTGACTTCAGACTCCGACTGAATTCTTGGAAAAAGAAGAGGTTGCTCAAAGAGATTAAAGTGTCTCTGAAATATGAAGAATATACAGAAAGTGCAGAAAGTCATAATCAACTCAGCAGGGTGGCCATCACCATGTCCATCTGAGCACACAAAGCTGTCATGGAACAAAAGAGGATAAAACTCTCTGTTCATAGCGGCGAGTGTTAATATGTGGAGGCCTCATCTGCTGACATTGACAACCAGAGCTGAGTGCTTTCTCTTTTGAAGGTAAAATTATGCTGCCGGCTGTAGAAGTGGGTGTTTACCTCACACGCTGCTGCACATAATGTTGGCCTGTAGGCCCATCTCTCGATGATTGAGCTTTTTTTACTCCGAGGCCTAAAGTTTGGAATGACAGACGGAGGAAAATCAACGTTGAAGGCAGATGCTAAAGCTGTGATAAGACTATCATGGGCAGGGCAGATGTATTACTGGAAGCATATCAAGAAAATTGCTTGTGGCTAAGCTTGAAATGATTTGGAGTTCAGCACAAAATGTTGGGAGAAATTACCTTGAAACAGTTCCATTTGCACCTTCACTTTTATTCTTATTTCGTATTAGTTCTCTTTATGCCATGCCGCGAAACGTTTTCGTCGGCATGTCCATTTGAGCCTCGCAGCTACCACCTTTATTTATTTTCCATTTCGCTGCAGCACAAATATGTTCCTTCAAAAGCAACTAATTTCAACAACAAATAAAGTCCTGATTTGCCACTAACATATTTCATTTGAACTCTGAGTGGGAAAATGCAACCCTGGAGAGAGAGACAGAAACTTTCTTTCTTGTTATTTCTAGTCATGTGTAGTTCAATACTCCAATCATTACACATTATGCTACTCTGCTGTGCCGAGCCAGGACTGCACACAAAGCAGGAAGCGCCTAAACCTGCTGTGGGATTAAAAGCAAGCTTTGCATAGCTAAACAGTGAGATCCCTTGAAGCTGCCAGTCTTTTCAGTGTGCCACCCTCATAAATCAATACTGACATCAAATGTGACAGCTATAGATTTAAAAAACTTTGCCCGGATCTCAAAAAAGAAAGTTGACTTCAATGTAGTTCCCTTACGTTCGTCTTTAGTGTCTCACCCCAGTGAGGAGCTACTGACTGCGTCGACTCGGTGTGAACTGGAAATTTCTATTCTTTCCCTAATCTTCACTCTCTGCTGCTTTTTGGAATCATCAGCACTTCTGGCACCTGCAGCTCCTTTTGTTAGGCTACGGGGCTCTTAGTTAATATTATAAACACGTTGTCTATTGGAAATCTCTTTCACACGCTCTTTCTCTCACTCCCCCCTTCCCCAAACTTGAATCATCCTGTAATAAATATGGTGTGAGGAAACAGAGTCCAGCGGGAGGAGAAGAGGAAGAGATTACTAGAGCTGCTTGTAGAATGTTAAAGATCCATTATCGCAAACTGACCTGATTTAATAAGCACTGGGGGACACTGGAGTATTAAATCTATCTGTGCTTTAATGAAAAATTCACCTAAATTATGTAGTTTTCAACTGAATGTGCTCCTCTGTTTCCACAGGATACAGGCTGAATAACTTGAAGTAATTCAGTATATAGGGGATATTTCCACATCCAAGAAAAATGACTGATTTTCTCTGCTGATTCAGCCAAAGTTGACGCAGAGATAATTTTATAAGGATGTATTTTTCCATGTGCCTGTGTCAGCAAAGGTGAAGACCATAAAATAATTGCTGCAATTTGTTATGGTTGTCTGTTAGGAAACTTTCTTTCTTTTTTTTTCTTCTTCCATCATTGACAAATCGAGCGTCTTGTCGACTGTGAAACATTTAAATCATACACGAGTAAAACAAGCACTTCCTTGCTGGCTGGTGTGCTGTCACATCTTTTTCTTGCCTATTCTCCCTCGGCCTTCAAATCCACAGTATTAGTGCAGAAGAGTGGACTGTACGCCCACACTCCTTTACATAAATGAAATAGACCCGTCTTCAAGCCCTGTAGCTGACAAGTCATCTGCATATGAATTTACATCGGTAGCCTGCCATTTCAGAAACAGCAGTTATTCAAATGTTGCCATTTAAGGTTGCAATAAAAGCAATTTATTTACTGCTTCTTGTCCTTGCAACAGAAATGTAAATCTACTGTACAAAGATATTTTTACTATTAATATTAATGGCGTATGGAAGTCAATGCCAATATTAAAATGGAATCACTCCACATATTCTACTTGTGTGTGCATGATCTCGGACTAAAATGTGAAATGGATCTGTGGAAAATCCGACAGTGTGAATTTCCTAAAACACATTCAAGTTTTTGAACATTTTTTTGAAGTGACACGAATTGAACGGGACAAGAGGACAAAAAGACCAGGTCTGAATAGACCCACGGATAATTAAACCCAAAAGGAGAGAAGACACTGACAGAAGTGTGACTCATGTTTTTTCCCGACACTTCATACTCTACGTTCTGTATCTTAACTCGAAAAAACATTGTCTGATGATTACGATGCACAACGTGATCACAGCTGTCCGTCTGGCTCCACCTGGGTATTAGACATATTACACAGACATGAGATACTCGGTTACTAGGAACCAACTGGACCAGTGAAGACCTCAACCAGGCAGACATGGCAACCAGTTCAGTAGTTTGACGGTCGGAATTTACTACAAAGAGCTGGAGGAATCCTGATCTATTTACCATTAGCATTTAAAAAAAGCCATATAATGAGCTAAAATCAGAACATAAATTAAATTATACTCAATTATTTCCCTGCGGTTGTATGCCTCCACCAACCAGTCAAGTTGCAGTTTACGTCTATGCCGTCCACAATGTCAACTTTTTATCCTATTAGACATTTGTGTAAAATTGTTATCATTAGCACAAGAATTATTGAGATGTATGTCCAAAAATGTGTTTTGTGAGATCATAGTGACTTTTGACCTTTGACCAGTAAATTGTAATCAGTTCGACCTTGGGTCCGAATGGACGTTTGTGCCGGATGTAATGAAATTCCCTCCAGTCGCTTTTCGCTCGCGTTCACGAGAATGAGAACCGGAAACAAAATGAAACAGAAAAATTCAGTGTGCCATTTATTGTGCCATTGGTTGCACACATTTGAAAAGGGTAATAATGAAATGTTAATTTTATATTCAACTTCAATATCATGATGGCAGAATGGAACACGCAAAAATTGTCAAAGGAGTTTTTGGGAAATAATTATTAACAAAGATGTCTGACCAGTGTGAGCTTTAATGCGAGCTTTTTTTTAAATTAAAAAACACGTCGCACAACTCTTCTGCAGTACACCCTGCTTTATTCACCAAGCGTTTTCTGCTAACTTGCCTTCATCAGGATGATGAATATAGAATGGTGTGCTGGAGAAGAGTTTTCAAGAAAAATTAAGACATTAACATTTTAATTAGAATTTTGTTATGGAAGAAAAATGAAAAATGCAATTAAATTTTATTTGAATACTGGGCTTCTAGACAGCGCTGACATCTGTAGTAGTCATATTTTTCGAGGAGAGATAATACGTAAAAGCACTGGACATGAACAAACAAGACACATTTCTGAAACTAAACATTTTTGTGTTAGCTCTTTATTGCACAAAATGTTTTCTCCTTTTAAAAAATAAAAATATACTTTATATACTTTGGACTATCGCTGCACCTTGATAAATTCTACTTTGTCCGATAAGTACCTTATGTTCAGTGTCATTTATATTTCAGTGTAACTTCACATTTTGTCTGCGGTTCTTCTACCATCAGAGTCCTGAGTCTCTCCTTCCCAGAGCTAGAACAAGATGTAATTTTCTATTTATTATCTACAAACCTGCTGTGGGCTCTCTGTGTCCTCAACATGCCAGCAAAGCGAGTCTGAGTTTGTTTGAGCCAGTAATGGCTTTAGAAGGCATCCTAACAGTGTAGCCTATGGCTGCATCACGGACTTCCAACATCTAGTTAAAAACATCCAGTTGTCTTTAACCTCGAGACCTATTTCTCTAAAGTGAAGTACCTCCATGTGCTGGATTACTTACAGTGCACAAAATAAGGAGAAATGTGTCACATCCATTTCTGATCTGAGAGGGTTTTTTGGTCCTGAAAACCATTCTGTATTTTCCTGCTGTTTTTTTCCTCTGTTGGACAGTCTTGCATTCAAAGTATGAGTCTCTCTACCAGTTGAATACTGATGTTTCATCTGCCCAATATGCTGAGAATGAAAGGAAACTGACATTTGACATATTCTAGCACATGCATTTCCTCTATTCTTTTTATCCGTTCATGATTCCCCGAGTCCTTTGATGCCGGCAATGGAGGACAATACAGCTAAGCGTCCTTCATGTCCATTCATCACTCAACTCAAATATGCAAACTTATTTTATCAGGTAGGTAAATATCCATTAACACAACCTAAAAAACAAGCAGTTTTTCATATGCTAGGATAGTGTACTCTAAGATCGATAGTCAGGGGTTTTAGCACAACAGCTACATTTCCTGAGGATTTTCATTCAACAGCTGTAATGGTCAGCTCTGATTGCCTTGACTTGCAGAAGTGCCCTCAAATCATCTACACTCTTAACGGAGATGAGTCAAAAAAGCATAAAAATAACTCATATACAGGACAAAATTCTGCTCTTGGATACTGCTATAATGGATGAGAGATTTCAAATGTAAACGGAAAAATCTCGGTAAGAAATAGACCAACTGTTAGATGCTTAAAATGACAAGGGAAATAAAAACAAATGAAAAGCGCCCTGAAGGGGGTGATGGTGTTTGTGTGTGAGTGAGAATGAGAATGAGAAAGATAGACGGACTGTGTGTAAATACTGCGCAAGGAGGGGGAGCTCGATTTTCCAGTTTCTTACATACGGATTTGTTTGAATACTTGTATCTCGAGTCTGTTTATTTCCATTGCCAACGACTGCTTCTCTGTTGTGCATGTGACTATAAATAACTTGTACTTGAACTAACGGTACACAATCGGATAGCTTACATGAACATTAGATCTCTTAGCAAGTTACTAAAATGAAGCCTCAGTCACACGGAGGATGGGGTAGTGGAGTCAGAGTCAGTGCCAAACAGTGTTGGAATTGGGAATAATAGAGTAATAGTGAGAACTGACAGTTTGTAAAGGCCAACGGGTGCATTTTTCAGTTAACTGGGAGCTGAACAAATGATGCCAGAATGAGCTCATTTAAATGTCTTAAGCTATGCAGTTCTTGTCACTTCTAACCCTCCTTTAGGCCTGGGGAGGTTGTAGACAGTGATGATGCCAAGTACTTCTTTTGAACAACTAACAATGAGCTTCACCAGGAGGGCACAGCACCATCACTACCAGTTCTACCCTGTGCTTTGATAGACACCCCGACCAACCTGGAGAAGTCGCTAGTGAGTGAGTGAGAGAGAGCGAGAGAGATGCTCTATTGTTTATATGTGACCCTTTGCTTTGGCAACATGTTTGATCCATAACGTCGTGCCAATGAAGCCAATTAAAGAGAAAAAAATTAAAAAGAAAATTGGAGAGAGAGACAGAGAGAGAGAGAGACATAGAGAGAGAGTGGCCGACTTTCCATCTGTGAGCATGACTAATTATGTCTGTTGGAACAATGGAGGCACCATTTGCATGGCTAATTTTCAATCATAAAGTGAGCTTGACAGTTCATTCTTGACCTTGGGACCAATCTCCATTCAGGTTACACTTACCCGCTTGTTCTGGAGCTTTCTACTTTATCACACAGCCTTTGTCAGCAGGTGAAGTGGCTCAGTTGTCAAAGAGCTGTTAATGTTCAAACTTTCTATCATCCTGAGCACTTGTAGGAAGCGTCATCTATGTTGGTTGCTCTGAAATGCCAACCAAACGTGTTTTGTGAGGACAGCATAAGGAACCCTTTTTTGAAGACTGCTTTCATAGCAGCTCTGAGAGCTCAACGCACCGTAAATGAAAATACACTACACTAATACACAATAATAGAGCAAATGAAAAAACGTCTTCACCTACTTAAAGACACAAGATAACAATTTCACAACACATGCGTAGCATTTTTAAAAGGCGTTGCAATTAGAGAAGCTCACAACACAACTTTATGTATTTGCATGCATTTTTCTAAATTTGCAGTACGTTGAGCTCTCAGGGCCACCATATGTTTTAGCACAATAGGCTTTTTCACGACTTGGCACAGCGGGAAATGCACAGGAAGTTGCAGGAGCCCATGACAGTGTGACAGTGAGTCAGCATGAACAACACCAGGACCCTGACACTGAAGCAACCTGTATAATTCAGCCATCATTAATTGTATTATTCACATCTGTGCTTTTTCATGTCAAATGCTGTCGGTGCCACTTGTAAGTTATCTTTGCATTATTTCTATAAATGCTTTTGACATCATTCCTCAGCCTTTGGAGAGAAAACTACTTTAAAACACGTCAGTTGTTAACAGAATAATGTATGCACCGTACATTTGTGATTATTAATAGCAAACAGCCTTCACCCAGCAGTGAAAATATATCCACCTCATCTTTTTGAATGTCATGTTAGACAAGCTGTTTTGACGTGGCTACGCTGAACATAATGAGGTTAAAAGCTCCGTCTAAGGTTGATCATCGGGTGGCCCCATACGAGCGACATGATCGGCAGAGAGGCTTTCCGCTGAGTGACAAAAACTCACAACAATGGCACTTGTAACCTAGCAACACCTCACTGCAAAAATATAAGTCTGCTTTGTGTATATCATCAGAGGTATCAGACACCTGTTACCTAGCAACATGTCTAAATCAATCAACGGAGGGAGCACAAGTAAAGTGTCACAGGTGAGGTAAATGGGAGGACCCAAACGCAGAAAACAAGCAGCGTGATAACGAAAAGAGAGCTTTATTCTTAAAGCTTAAACAATCCAAAACAGGTAAAAAGCAAAAACTGAAAAGACAAACCGAGGGGACACGAGGATTCGACGACAAACCGACCAGGATAGACAGGTATATATACACTCAGACACTAGTCACAGGGATGGGACACAGCTGGAGAGGGCAGGCAAAGACACAAGGGTGGCAGGGTGATTAGACACAGCAGGATCAAATCAAATCAGGGCAAACAATCACAGGAGGGAAAACACAAAGACAGGAAATAAAACTAGACATGACACAAGGGGAATGTACTTTACAAAATAAAACAGGAAACATGAAAACCAAGATCATGACATAAAGTCTAGCTAAAGATACAAGTGCCTGATCCTGATCTCACGGAGGAATTCATCAATATCTCCTTCACTTTTTTCATTCTCTGCCATGTCTGTCAATAGGCAGTGAGTGGACAAAAACTCAGTTGTTATGGCCAAATCATTGTTACACAGAAACAATTGATAATCTCTCTGATTCCCAATAAAACATTAGCAATACATTTGAATCAATCAACTGGATGTAGCAATTGAATACTTCCTTTACTTCCCTATAAATACTACCAATTTACATGCTTTTTCCTGGAAACTTGTAAAAGAAACCAGCTGATTGTGCAACTGACATTCAATAAAAAACTATGGAAGTAGATTTGTTAAAAAAAGTGTTGCAATAATGCAGCAACGTGCATCTGGCCAGTGAAAGCAGCACACCGGTGTCAGCACTTCACTGTAAAGCACTCTCTCAGGTATTACTGTATAATTAGTTTGGGGGTAAATTGAGTGTATCTGCTGTAGATTCTGCTTTTATTACCAACTAGTCTGATATAACGGAATGTGGGAGTAATGTGTCATGATTCAGATTCACCTTATAAAAGCCTTGAAGGACATTTTTGGTTTTCTGTTCTAAAAAAAGACCACAGTAAATATGTTTTTCAAAAGAGGCTGAACATTTTTCATTTTGAAATAATCCAAAACCTTGTTAGAGAGGCCTCACGACAAGGAGGTAGCCAGGACCCCGAGGCCCCACAGTCCCCACAGTCCCCACCGCTTTCAGGAGTTTGGTAGAAGGAATATCTGGGGGATTGAAAGTCAGTTCCTTATGCAAATCAGTATCCTTTGGGGAAAATGGAAAAAAGTGGAGAATGGTGCAGTCCTTGGCCCAGAACCCAGTCATCAATACTCAGAATTGGGCCATCCATAACATGAGGAGTAACAGATGATACCATGAAGGGTTGGGTTTTTATCAAAGTCAAGGGCAGAAAACATATAAAACCAATTTATGCAGGATGCATCTTAAATTGTTTACTGTCCTAGTTAGATTACTGTCCCAAGTTTGACCACAATACACCTGCTGGTTACTGAGAGGTTCAATATCAGTGGCTCAACAGTCAGCTAACCATGTGAGTTCTCAACCTTTTTGAGTCGCATCCTCCCAGAATAATCAGGTCAGGTCACGTCATAGTTTCTTACTTAGCTTGCTTTTCGTGGTTGCACATAGAGCTCTCTGCCCTAATTCTATTTTCCCCCCATTGTAGCAAACGACAGTCAGAAGGGAAATAGCAGGGAAGTGAAGGGACAGTCAACAGGAGAGAGAGAGAGAGAGAGAGAGAGAGAGAGAGAGACAGAGAGAGAGAGAGACAGAGAGAGAGAGACAGAGTGACACAGAGAGAGAAAGAGAGAGAGCCAGAGAGAGAGAGAGAGAGAGAGAGAGAGAGAAAGAGAGAGAGAAAGAGAGAGAGAGACAGAGAGAGAGAGACAGAGAGACAGAGAGAGTCAGAGAGAGCGCTTATGCATAAACAGCTGTTCCTACGCGCCTCCCACTGCTGATTTTGAGTGATTATTGTTAATGCTCTGATTAATTAATTAATTAAAATAAAAAATGCTTTGCTAGTGATGACAGTTTCTTTTTAATTTTTTTTTTTTACTTTGAACAGCTAGCACCTATACAGTACATTGTAAGCCTTAATGTGTGTCTTTCTCTGTCCCCCTGACCCTTCAAAAATCCCTGTCAGAAACTCATGTGCACGCACATTTCCTCATAAACATAAAATCTATTCTAACAGAAATTATATTACTGGCCCTGGCAATGTAATGTAAAAAACATTTGCCATTCAAACATTTCCAGCCCAGTCCAAATTTTAATTATCCAGACAAAATACTATACATAATATCATGTAGGCCTATTTTACCGGTGTTGTGAACATGTAGCTCTTCACGAGGTGCTTCTAATGACTTTCTGCCCTAATTATCTAAATTACTGTCGCCCTATGTGGCTCTAATATCAGTCTGTTCAGGGCAGATACAGTGCCACACATCTGTGAATGTTGATGCAAAAAGCTTTGATGTATAGGGATACCGACAGACAGATGTTGAATTTAAGTATATAAAGCAAGAGGCAAAACTGAGGAATAACTAGGAGATAACCGGTATAACTAATAGGCAAATTCAATAATTATCTTTACTTCCTGATTGCATCAAAGGAGGATTAATGTAACTAAGCAACACTTTCCTCGTGTCATTCACAGAAACTCCCCATTTCCCGCACTTTGCATGAAACACGCACACACACGCACACACACACACACACACACACACACACACACACACACACACTTCCATGGTGCCATATGTGGTTCACTGTCAACTGTATTGAGTGAATCATGGAGGTGTTATCTTTGATGAAATAATGAAGGCAATACTTTTTTACACATAAATTATGTCTGAGCAGAGTTTGGCACTGAGGTGGTTCATTGAGTCAGTTAAGACACAAAATCCCTGGGCTGACATTTCAGCTGAGTGAAAGATGTAGTGAGTCCTTTTGATGAAGATGAATGTAACATACAACTTTTGATGCACCCACGACAAAGAAAAGCCATCAAAGAGACCTTAAAAAAGGTGTACTATCCTTTGCATTCTGTACTGGAGAAAGGTCTTTGAAGAAACTATAGTAATTCTTCAACTGTAGATGATAAAGTATGAGCAATATCCTGCCCCCCCCCACTTCTCTGTTATAATCACTTTGGTTTATCACTGTCTTTGACTTGTCTTAAACTGCCTCTACCGGCTTTTTCTTTGCATGCAGAACAGCCTGAACTCAAGCTGTTCACAAAGACAGTTTGACATTATCTGGTTTGCTCAGGATCCCCAAAGACATTCCACTGTGCAGTGCATGGACATGTTATTGTCAATAAGCTGCACCTTTACCGATGTTTTCTGATGAGATGCTCAGAGCTGCACTTGTATGCAAGACAGAACAGCTGACAGATGTGGAAATAAAGATGTGTTTTCTAAAGGGCACTGATACCAAACCAAGAACTTGTCCAAAACTATTTGATGTAAATAAATTATAAGTTTGTGGCAGTGGGGTGTGGTGGCAGTGTCGGCTGCTGGGGATGAGATGGGAGTGGCTCAGCTGGAGATCAGACAGCTGGATGGAAACAGGTAATCAGTCACAGAATAAAAGCATGGCGATGACCTGGTTCTGTTCTTGCAGTAGGCTGGGACCAGGGAGAGACCTGGACTCCGGAGTTGGTCCCAGGCCGGAGCCAGCGCCTCGCCGCATCGAGGAGCTGCTGCGCGTAGGAGAAGGGCCGGCCGACGTCCTCGAAGGGAAGACCTCTGAACCGGCGGCGGTGTCGTCCCTCTGGCGTGCTGCCCAGCCGGTACAGGATGGCCCTCCTCAGCTGGTCATATGTGTTTCGATAGGACGCCGGCAGGCTGTGTGCCGCACAGCCCACTCCTCCCTCGGCCTCCCGCAGGAGCAGCAATGTCCACGAGGGCCTGGCTCTGATGCCGCTGTAGTGTGGCGGTGCCCACCTGCATCGCGGCGAGAAGCTGGAGTGCCTGCCCCAGTGGACTCTGTGTTGTTTCCCCCTCCGACATGTCTGTTCAGGTGCCAATGTGAGCCACACCCGCTCACCCAGGGAAAATGAAGGAGGGAAAATGGATTCAGGGAAAACAAACTGTTTATTAAAGAGGTGGCGGTCTTTTCAGACCCAACAGCACACCAATTCTGTAGAGCCCTCTCCAGTGCAGCGCAGCGGCCCGTTATTCCGCTCTTTCGCCGACACTGTCACCACACCCCACTGCCACAAAGTTAAACAGCAAATAAGGGCCGATCGTAGATAAAACCTGATAAAGTGCCCTCTACGGTGGCCCAATGTGCAAAACAATGGGATTAAGTGACCTCTGGGGTTGCCTTCTAGTGGAGAAAACATGATAAACAGCCCTGTGAGGTGCCCTTCCAATAGACAAGACGTGATAAAGTGCTCTCTAAGGTGCTCTTCTAGTGGAGAAAACATGATAAAGTGCCCTATAAGATGCCCTTCTTTCTACGTCCTAATGACCCACTTCATTGCAGCTTTCATTTTTCCGAGCCTGCCCGTCACACAGCCTGGGTCTGCCACAGTCTATTTGAGTTTTTGAGTAAAGCAGGTCATAATAGAATAACAATAGGATGGGTGTGAGATGTAGGTTTTTTTGACATCCAAGCTTTTTTCATGAAAATCAAGTTTTTTTTTAACGCATAATCTTTTTTCATGAAATTTAAGGTTTTTTTGTACATCCAAGCTTTTTACAAGAAAATTAAGATTTTATTTGACATCCAAGCTATTTTCATGAAAATCAAGGTATTTTGACATCCAAGCTATTTTCATGAAAATCAAGGTATTTTGATATCCAAGCTATTTTCATGAAAATTAAGTTTTTTTGACATCTCATTTTTTTATCATTAAAATTACGTTTTTTTTTAAACATCCAAGCTGCCTCCTTTTCACATCACACTGTGCTAGGGTAACTTTTTACTGCCAGTGGTCACCAAAATGTAGAAAATTTGTACATTTTGAAAATTTGTGAGTTGTCGAAATAGGGCTCTACACGTCACTGAACCTTGAATATACAGTATATATATAATATATGTATACAAATAGCTGTTGGCACTGTTCCATTGTTCTCTGCGCAGCTTTCACATCAGCTCTGTGTCTGTAACCTCACAGTAGAATATATGCTACTAGATACTCCACTCCAGAGGACTCCAAGGAAACCATGCACGTCTCATTAGTCACAACTCCCAATTTATTTTACCTGTTATTGTACTGTATATGATTATGTTGTATTTTCAAAAGGCCTCTCAGTTTTAAATACATCCTCCAGCATCGGTAGCAAATGTACCATTAGGAGACTGCCAAGTTAATGGTCCTCTGGTGGGACCTATACCCATGAACTAAAGACACTTCTGAGCTTTATCGTTCTCTCTGCCCTAACAAACTTTTTATATTTCTCAAGGTGTAGTTTGACATGCTGGTGTGTGTAACATAATTAAATATCTTCCTTACACTAAAGCTAAACGCTGATTGAAACAACCTGACAGTAATATTCACTGATGCAGAAAGAGCTTCTGCTTTTCACATAAAGACATATTAATGGACTTTTTTTGGTGATTGTCATAGACAAAATCGACCACTAATCAACTACAACCACTAGTTGTGAAATAGTTTGAAATCAGTGTGGATAAAGTCTCAGTCTTAAGGAGGAGATTAAAGAGGAGAGCAACTCCAGAAAACTACATAAACTGCAAAAGTGCTGATGCTCAAAACATTAATTGGATATCCCTGGTCCTTTTTCACTTCCCTTTATATTTTGTATTTTATCTGTGAACAGGATGTGTTAGAGGAGCACTCATAAAGACCTTAGATGTGTCATCCTTGATATTAAAGTAACTTTAGAGAGGAAACTCACAGTAAGTGACTTCACAGTTCTCGTATCTTGGAGAATATTAATCATGCATGAGCAACATCAAATTGCAGTTTCGGTCTTTCTGTTATCCATGTTTAAATGCCAACAAGACGGAAAAAACTGTAGTTTATGAATGAAAAATGCTTGGAAAAGTGATATCTGGCCGGGAGCAATAGCACACAGCACTGCAGGAAACAAGACCTACATACTTAAATATAATATTAAAACCATAAAACATACAGAACAAAATTGGGCTCAATGAAAAGATGGATGTTGGTCTTGACAAATGTACACATGTATTCCTTGTTTGTCATGCAAAAGAAACATTTTAGTGACAGTTTTATTAATTTTCTGAAGAGATAATAAAGTAGTATGTCCCATTCCCAACCTTGTCAACTCTCATCTTTGGTTACATATGTCTGCGGGTTATGACCATAGACTGTATATAAGAAGTGGATGTATTCACTGTGGCTTTCCCCATTGGTTTGTGAACTGCCTTTTTTAAGCCTTGAGTTTGGCATTTTGGCCATTGTTTTTTTCCAACCAGAAGTGACACAAGAGGGTGGACATTTTTAGGCGACCAAAATCTTACAAATAACGGAAATGAACTGAAAACACACTGTGAAAGGGTTAAAGTTGTAAGATGAAAACAAGGAGAGCACCCAGTCCGAACAAAACAGTGGTAGCGAACTGTCAAGGACAAGGTAGCCACGCCCGAAAGCATAAACTGATTCATCTATTTTTACTCTCAATGTGACCATAATTTACAAAAGGAACATCATGCTCTATTGAAAAAGGCTAGCGATTGAGACCATTAACTCGTCAGAAAAATGTTTACTTAGGTAAAAAAAAAAATCAGTTGAGAAGTAGGGTCATTCTCTCATAGACTTCTATACAATCTGGCTTCTTTTTGCAAACAGAGGAGTCGCCCCTGCTGGCTGTTAGACAGAATGCAGGTTTAAGGCACTTGCACATTGGTATAATTTTTCAGACCCGGAGGTTGCCTTACTGGGTTATGACCTATTCAACCAAAGACAGACATTCTTTTTACTTGTGAGTTGTTACATTTTTCAACAGTAACTGTATGCTTTTAACATTCACTTTGATCAATTTAAAATACAATGTTAGCTGCCATTGCATTGTGAATAGTGAATGAATGATTGATTTCTTTCCATTACAGAGAGCTTTGTGTTTTTCCATCTGGCTGCATGTTATTCCCCCAGCAGCTTGGGGACTTTTCTTTTGAGACTGTCCATACATCTATAGAAGGAGTTATTGCCCCTGCTCCTATGATCAAAACCCCTGATTCCCTGTTTAGCCTCTTTGACGTGTTGTTCGCTCTGACCCCAGCTACAGGAATAAAGTGACAGAATAACATTTATTCCATCAACAGAGCAAATCATTTCTCAAATTTAATGGAGATCATATTGTAAAGAGCCATTTAATTCAAGAAAAGCATTTGCATCTTTTATATACACATTCAGATGAGATTTCCTCAACTCTGTGACCTTCAAATTAACAAAGATCAGCTGCTCTGGGAATCCACAGTCACAACCTGACAAGGCTGTGTGAATTCCTTTCAGTCTTGCTATCATTACTTAAAGAGAGATATTACATGTTGGAAGTTTGACAAAGAAAATGTTCTAAAAAAAACAAAGAGAGCAACATTAGCATACAATGAGCCTCTTCAAAATATCAGTTTTCCTTAACTAAGAGGAAGAGACTTGTTTTTGACAATGTATATTTGAATTCTTGCGATAAGTTTTGACAGGGTTCAAGAAGCCAAACAGGCTGGAGAGTCATTCTCGGGAAGAACTCATTTGAGGATTCATACGAAGTGAAAACATGAAAATCATTTAAAACAAAATGTAATCGGGCGGTTTTCGCACAGAAAAACCAATCCTCTGCACACATATCATGAAAATGGATTCCAGGCTCTTTGATATCATGTAATCTTTCATTAAATTTCCAAAATGAAAGCAAGCAATTGCCTTTTAAGCCCAGCGGCTGATTGTTAATAGAAATTAAAGGTGAAATGTGAGCTGGAAAATAACAAATCTGAAACTCTCCTTCAGCAGTGTGGTAATGCTTTAAAAATGCCAGAGACACTATTTTTTTATTTTATGACTTCACAACTTTCAACCACCTGGTCCATCATAAGGGAGGTTGTAGGATGTAAAGCTGCTGTGGATGTGAGAGCAAACGAAGAAACGATGCTGGGTCTTCGATTGTTTTGTAGATTGTCTCTCCTTGTTTTATCTGACCAATAAATTATGTAATTAATTATGAAACAGTGTCTGACCTTGGCTAATTTATTTAATCCAAAACATACTTCATATCAGTCTTTGTACATGAACAAACTCCTTGGGAATGCATAGCCAATTTATTATTGTAGTGTGCAGAGGCAATCAATAGATTCATGTTTTCTCTTCCACACATTTTACTGTCCAATCAATTCCTCGTCAGATGCGCCTGCAAAGGTGCTTTTAGAAAGCAAAGATGGTCAATGAGCTTCTGGTTTGCTGGTGGTTTAGTTCTGAGACATAATGCTTTTAGAGCAAAAACAAAACAACAGGAGAAGAAAATATTCATAAAGGCTGAAATATTGTTTCTATTGAATTATCTCTATGGCTAAACTGAACACTGAATGAATAATATACGAGAGCTGTCACTAATGACTTGTTTCATTATTGATCAATCTGTCTGGAGTGTTGTCAATAAATCAACATATGTTTACATATCTCTATAGATGTCAGAAAATGGTGAAAAATGTCCATCATAGTTTCCCAGAGTGCAAAGCAACATTAAGGCTCCCAAAAGCCAGATATTTAATTTCTATCTCAGTTACAATCATATAAAATATTTATCATAATAACATGATGATGCATTTATTGCATGAATTGTATGACACTGATTTATATGAAACTGAAAAGTACAGTGTTACATCATGCCAATGAAGCCATTTGAATTGAATTGAATTAAACTTGAACAAGCACAATTTCTCTTTCGCTTCAACGATTACTCGATTATTAAAAACGCTTGTTTAATTAATGAATTTCCTGTTGATTGACTTCGAGCACTACACCGCACATATATGCAAAAGTACAGAACATAAGATGCAGTAAAGCAACCTATACTTAATAGATGCAAACATCTTAACATGCAAACTAGTTTCCAGGTTTTGATCATGTTCAGGTTTTTTTACATGGAGCATAGAGAAACCTGGTTATTCATATCCCTGCATATGTGCTTCTAATATTAACCAGGTCTCTGATCTTCTGAACAGGCTTCTCTATGACTCCTCCGCATCCAGAAAATGTCATATCTCTACAGAATGAATTCAACAGTTGAGGATGAGCCCACATTGGTTTCTGGTTGCATGGACTGCTGCTCTTACACCTCTATAGGATTTAGCAGCAGTGTATTTTATTCATCAGACTTTCCCTTTAATTCCAGAATAAAATGTTTTACTCATGTTTAAAACACGCATGTTTCTAAACAGAGTTACAAAGTTCTTGTAAAAAAAAAAAAAAAAGTTAGCGCTTTTAACTACAAGTGAAAGAGTTAACTGCACCCATGGCAGAGAAATGTCAGATAAGTGCCAGCTAGCTGTCGGGATAAGTGCTTATCCAGGTTTCCTAAAGCAAGATCTAATGTTTACATGAATAATACAAAACCAGAATACTAAAGCAAACAGATCATAATCCGGCAACCAGTGTGGAATACAAACAATGCACTCACTGTGTTCTGCGGCGCATGCACATTAAAACCAAGACATTGTCTGATGAACTCTTTCTTTATATTCAGGCCTTGACATACTGTCGACAGGTTTTTACATTCTCCATTTATGTCATTACTTACCAATAAGATGCAAAAAAAAAATTGTGATTTTAATAACACCTCAGTGAAGTCAAACATTGTAAATCTGTATTTCTGTGGAATGTAGAAGGCAGGCAGAACCTGTTCATCACTAATTCTGTTTCATAGTTCATGTCTCGTTCTCACTTTTCTTCTTCACACGCCCGCGGTAGCGCGCGCACACCAAACTTATACTCCACCATGATTGTCATCAAACATGCTCTCTCAGCCATCTTTTATTCTCTATATTCACTGTCAAGCTGCCATGACATTGTCTAGAACAATGCACTTTAAATATGCATGTCACAGGCGTCAACTCGAGTTCAGCATGTGTTTGTGACTTGAAAGATTCAGCAGAGACTATGTGGCTTGAAAAGGTACAGTATGTGAACAGCTGCAAACTAACCAACAACCTTGAGCTTTAATGGATGACACATACTTCAAAGTAATGAAGGCATGTGTGTCACACAGCACCAGTTCTGTTTTATTCTGGGAGTAACAATAGATTCTGTGGGCTTCGTGTTTCCTTTTGATAAGAGTGCATGTTCTCATATAATCTGTGCCACCTCAGTGGCTGGGAATAGCAATGGAGCAGGTGTCATGCTCGGCTGACAGCAGGTTAACTCAACTCATCTCTAAAATCCATTCAGCCCTTTTGTGTTTGACATATAATAAGCCCAGACTTAAATTAAAAGCCCATTAATGCCACGTAATCGGGCTTTGCCGTGCTCTCTGCAGCACCCCCATCACACTTCCTCCATGAGGAATTAGACTGGGCTGTAAGAGTGTACCTTTCCAATCATACTCACAGCACAGTTACACAGTTCACTCCATTAAAAAAAGTCTCAGGACTGGATGAAAAAAAGATTAGACAGTGCTGTAATGGAGAGCCATGAAGAAGGAAAGACAGACTACTCCTTTTGCAGCATAATTACTTTCTATCTTGTAATTAAAGACACTGGTGGTTTTTGTTGCTCATTCTGGCATTATCAACACATTTACACTGGTATGAACAAGACATCTCTATCTGGATAGCCGACCTGAATAAGGAAAAGGTGTAAAAAAATGTTCCTTGTTGCCGTGGAACTGCTTGATGCCCACTGCTACTATTATCATTGGTCGTATTTATTTTATTTTTACAATAATTGTAATTATCGTTGGTGCTGTGCATCTCTCTCTCTCTCTCTCTCTCTCTCTCTCTCTCTCTCTCTCTCTCTAACCCTGAACCAGGTTCGGCATAAAGGTTTCTTCCTGTTAAAGGTTTTTCTTTTCTTGCCACTGTCGCTCAACAAAAATTGACTTGACTTGAACGCAGTACGCATTGTGCATTAGCATGCAATCGGATTGGCCAGGCTAAACACTCCCATCATGTCGAGACGCTGCCTCTTCCCTTTATTTCAAGCAAGTCCAGCAAAAAGCTGTAGACAACCACTTACTCAGCAAAGGAAAAATAAGCAGAGCTTATGCAGCATCGCTTCGGGAGACTCTTGAGAGGCAGCTAAGACATGCAAGAAGAGGACCATGTGACTGTTAGGTGTTGCCGAGCTACAGCAGCACTAGTGAACGCAAGCTTTTCCACTGGCACTGTTTTCTAGCACTTCTTACAGAATAAGTAACGTTAGCCTAGTTAGAGCTACACAAAAAGTAGCCTAATGATGCCTTTGGTTGTCTCCATCTGTCTTGTGACCCTTGCACGGTAACCCCTACTGTGAGAGTGGAATGTATATAACAGATGATCCTACAAATCCTTTTGTGCAATGACAATTCTTTCTTTAGGTCCAATGCAGATGTTTTTTCAGTTCATTACATTGCACTAACGGTTAAGATTAGGAAAATAGTGGTTATTGCAAACCAGCTATGGTTAAGGTATGTTTAGACATATGCTACTTAAACACTTGGTTAACATTCTACAAGTGTTTAAGCAACTTCATTGTTAAATGTTTGGATGTTCACGAAAAGTCTAATGTTAATTGATAGCAGGTGATTGGACTGGATCTCTGCTCTCCTGCATGAAATTCTGATTTCCTACACACACTTCCACCAACAAAACCATCACATTTTACGACATCAAGGGCTCTAAATGGCTCAGTACTTGCATTGACACTGAACATTGGCATTGGACGTCTATTGTGAAATCGTCCAACATAAATGCAGTTCCTCCTGATCTAGTTTGGCACCAGATGCCAACCCAGGTGCAGAGCACACGCACCAGGACACCCTGCTACTTAACGGGTTTCCATCTATTCTCTAACTTCTGTTGAGAGTCCTCACTAGAAAAACAACAGCTTTGCTCGTATATTCAAATGGTTAAGAAAACCTATGTTTAGTGTGACATTCTTATACTGCAACAAAATCTGTCAGGGTGGATAGTTGTGCACAAAATGTGTGATTTTGACACCTGAAATGATTTTTGTTCCAACAGTCCACTTAACAGGCGAGGGGTGGCAGGTGAGTAAAAAGTCATATGAGTTGTTTCAGAACTGTTTTTAGAGGGCATTGACAAACGTTTATGGTATTGTCGTTTAGGTATGACTAATTCTTGCCTGTGTTACATCTGAGCGTCTGAACCCCAAGGGCAATAGAAGAAAAATGTCTAAAGCTGCTGATCCTGATGTACAGTTTTCAAAGTTCCAAGGACTCCATAGGTACCTCCCATTAAATCATGCTTTGAATTGTCTCTTTTTTGTATGACAGGTTAGAGAAGCAGAACTGTTAGAGGACACATTCGCTCTTTTGTTCACTTGCTGCTTTGATTAAGTAATCTAAAAGCATAAGGTGAAAAAACATGTAATGGAATTCATTTTCCCTGTCGTCCATTAGAGTGGGAATGCAAAACTCGGATGCACCTCAGGACCTTGTTTCAGATGATTCTCCATCAAATTTTGAGTCATGCTGAAGAAATGTTTTTCTATGAGTGTCTCATGGTGTAAGACAGCGATGACAAAGTGCCTCTAAACCTATTGCTTTGAAACACATCACGGAAAAATAATGCTTCGTGGCACATCTAATTCATCAGTGCACCACAACAATCCATTTTTGCCAGCTTCAATGGTGATTCACTTTTTCAGCTTGCCTCTGCAACAATCAATCTGCAGAAGAGACTCTCAACATGTTCTGCAGTGGCAGTTTGACTCAGTGAATTATTTGTCAGCTGAAGTTATTAGCAACACTTAAGCTTCAAATGAATCACTGAAAATTAATTTTTCAGACTTCTGCACGGTACTCTGGACCTACGTGACCCCTGATTCTCGAAAATACTACCTTTCCTCCTTTCCAGGATGAGCATCCCTGAAACAAACTTTATGCCAGTAATCCATTGCACACTTTTACAGATGACAGTGTACCGTGGTGGGTGAGGGGTACGTTTTTATCCGAGCCAATTGCTACATCTGTCATCGGCTCACTATTTAACACACCTTTCCACTGAACACGGCTGTGCTACGTTCTTGCTGCGACATAATTTTGTTCCGTCCTCCACACAGTGTCATAACACACTGGGAGTGTTTCAGAAGATGAGCTTTGTTCCTATCGATTTACAGATTTAGTTGATTTAGTCATTTTCCCTTGATATTTGCTTCTATCAGTGGCTAAGTAGGCGCACAGACAAAGTGAATATTGTTAAAAGTCCAGTTTTGAACATCATGAATCAAAGATTTGTGGTCGTAGTGATGTGATATGATCAGGAGTGTGCAAACTTTGTTTATTTCGAAAATTGAGCGGAATACTGGGCACATATTTGTAGCGTAGCAAAGCGGAGTGCTGCTTCTGAAATGTGGTAAGATCGATTCGCAGTCGCGGCGCAATTGCTCCCAGTGGAAGTTAGCCAGTTGAAAGAAACCCGTCATTAAAACTAGAATGGCACTCAGAGAGCACAGACCTCCACATAGGCTAAGGTCAAGGTGCATTCACATGCTTCTTGGATGGTACCATCTCCCAGGTCGGGTAGTCGTTCTGTAGACTTCGGTGTGTTCATGAGTTTTAAGTGGTAACGTGGAAACAACACGAAAACTACAACGAAAAAGTGTTGTGCTCTATTTCTCACATTGGATCCACTCCAAACAGTAATGGGTTCTTCCTTGACCCATGCTACACCCTTTCACCAAGTTTCATGAAAATCAGGCCAGTTGTTTTACAGTGAATGTGCTGACAGAGAAACAAACAGACAAACAAACTGAGCTGAAAACATAACCTCCTTGGTGGAGGTAATCAGTAACTGTACACATGTTTTGAAATTAAAGCTTGCAGCTGGGGTGACACTAGAAATTTAGCAAAGCTTGAAAACACCTCTGCAACTGCTCTCACATAATGATTATCCTTGCTCTACCTTCCCTATTCTGGGGCTCCTGTCCGCCGCTCGGCTTTCTAAATCATTTAGGGTTTCCACCCTATCGATACTTCATTCCTGCAATCATTTCACTTTTCTTACCACCTCAATTTAAACTGCTGTTTTATAGGGTAAGGGCCCCATTTCTTTCGCAGTGGTCTTCTTAAGGTTAAATGGGAGCAATGTACAGTATCATTGCCCAGCTTCTAAAGAATCACAACCATATTGGACGATTCTGCACCTCACAATGTATGTTCAATGACAACAATCAATGCAGGAAGTAGTGACTCCTTTATGTAGCAATGCGTATGTGAGCGGGTGCGCTCACATAAAGGGGAAACGACAGCGGAAGAATGAAGAGAGGGAGCGTTCTTTGGGAGCGCAAAACAGTTTACTGAAGGCGGCTCGGTCTCCGCCTTGTCTCGTCTCGCCTCGTCTCCGTCTCGTCTCCGTCTCGTCTTGTCTGGTCCCGTCTCCGTCTCGTCCTGTCTGGTCCCGTCTCTCTCCGACATGAACCCAGCCTACTGCAAGACAGAACCAGGTCATCGGCGTGCTTTTATTGTACGACTGATTACCTGATTCCGTCCAGCTGCCTGGCCTCCAGCTGAGCCACTCCCATCTCCTCCCCAGCCACCACACCCCGCTGCCACATACCCCCACCGCCCGACTCAGGCCGGGAGACCACCGGCCACAAGCTGACTCCCCCCCCCCTCCGCCGAACACGAGAGAAAGTCAGCCACAACCATCTGGTTACCCGGCCTGTGGATCACCTTGAAGTTAAACGGCTGTAACGCCAGATACCAACGAGTGATCCGGGCATTGGCATCCTTCATGCGGTGGAGCCACTGGAGCGGGGCATGGTCCGACCAGAGGGTGAAAGAGCCTCCCAGGAGATAATAACGCAGGGCGCCGACCGCCCACCATATGGCGAGGCACTCTTTTTCCACCGTACTGTAGTTCACCTCCCGCTGAGCCTGCTTCCGGCTAATGTACAGTACGGGGCGGTCAACCCCCTCCACCTCCTGGGACAAAACGGCCCCCAGCCCACTGTTCGAGGCGTCGGTCTGTAAAACAAACGGGAGAGCAAAGTTAGGGGAAAACAGGAGCGGCTCCCCACAGAGAGCTTGCTTTACCCTCTCAAACACCAGCTGACACTACTCCATCCACTGGACCGGATCTGAGGCACCCTTTCGGGTCAGGTCGGTCAGGGGGCTGGTGAGCTCCGAAAACCCCGGAATGAACCGCTGGTAATAGCCCGCCAGCCCCGTAAACCTCCTGACCTCCTTTTTTGTCTTGGGAGCCGGACAGGCGGCAATGGCCGCGGTCTTCTCCAGCTGCGGCCGCACCTGCCCGCCGCCCAAGTGGTACCCCAGATGCCGTACCTCCCTCCGTCCAACCGCACACTTCCTCGGGTTAGCTGTGAGCCCCGCTCTCCTCAGGGATTCGAGTACTGCCCCCACCTGCTGCATATGCTGCTCCCACGTCTCACTGTGGATGATGACGTCATCCAGGTAGGCAGCAGCATATGCTGAGTGTGGTCGCAGCACCTGGTCCATGAGCCGCTGGAAGGTGGCAGGGGCTCCAAACAACCCGAACGGAAAAGTCACAAATTGGTACAAGCCGTACGGTGTGGAGAAAGCAGTTTTTTCCTTAGACTCTGGAGACAGGGGAATCTGCCAGTAGCCCTTGGTCAAATCCAGTGTCGTATAAAAACGAGCCGTGCCTAGCCGATCCAGGAGTTCGTCGACCTGGGGCATCGGGTAAGCATCGAATTTGGACACCTCATTCACCCTGCGATAGTCCACACAGAACCGTACTGACCCATCGGCCTTGCGCACCAGTACGACGGGACAGCACCAGTCACTGTTGGACTCTTCTATTACACCCATCTCCAGCATAGCCTGAAGCTCTGCCTGAACAATTTTCCTCTTGTGTTCAGGCAGCCGATAGGGCCGTGAGCGCACCGTCACGCCCGGGGGCGTCTCTATGTGGTGGTGTGCGAGAGTGGTGCGCCCGGGCAGGGGGGAGAACACATCGGCAAACAACCTTTGCAACGCGACAACGTCTGCCCTCTGACTCGGTGAAAGATGGCTGTCACAAGAGACTGGGGCTGATTTGTCCGTCTTTTCTACCTCCGGTCCCAACTCATCTTTCTCCATCACCGTAGTAGCCAGAGATGCAGAGGCCACCTCCCTCCATTCTTTTAGGAGATTGAGGTGGTAAATCTGTGCCGCTGCCCCCCTGTTATGCAGGTGCTACTGACGCTCCTGAGCCTGGAGCAAATTCTTCCGTGATAACTGACCCAGTGAATGGAGTTTTGCTCTCAGGTCCAGCACGTATCGAATTTCGCTTTTGCTGGTGCTTGGACCCTCCTGCCAGTTGTCTTTTAGCAGCTCCAACACACCCCGTGGCTTCCTGCCAAACAATAATTCAAAGGGAGAAAATCCCGTGGAGGCCTGGGGAATCTCCCGCACTGCGAACAACAGAGGGTCTCACCATTTATCCCAATTACGGCTGTCCTCATGAACGAACTTACGCACCATGTTCTTAAGCGTTTCGTTAAACCACTCCACCAGCCTGTCTGTCTGTGGATGATAGACACTAGTCCGGATGGAGCGGACGCCCAGTAGCACATACAGTTTGCATAACATGCGTGACATAAAGGACGTGCCCTGGTCAGTTAAGATCTCTTTCGGGATCCCAACTCGGGAGATCACGTGAAACAGTGCCTGCGCCACAGTCTTGGCCGAGATAGTACGCTGCAGCACTGCTTCGGGATATTGAGTTGCGTAATCCACGAGAACTAACACAAAGCGATATCCCCGTGCACTCCGGTCTAATGGCCCGATGAGGTCCATGCCAATTCTTTCGAATGGTACCTCAATTAATGATAACGGGCGCAAAGGCGCTTTTGGGGTGGCCGGCGGGTTAACCAGCTGACATTCGCTGCAGGACGCACACCACCGCTTCACGTCCGCGCTGATGCCCGGCCAATAAAATCGGGCCATGATCCGGTTGAGTGTTTTGTCATACCCTAGATGACCGGACATGGGGTTGTGATGAACCGCCTGGAAAATCATTTCCCGACGGCTGCTCGGCACCAACAACTGGGTGTTTTCCTCCACTGTTTGCGTATCCCGGTACAACCTGTCCCTATTCACCGTGAAGTGCGGGTGAGTGAGCGGTGCATTCGGGTGCAGTGGGGAACCATCGATACTTACAACCTGGTCGAAAGCATGACGGAGGGTTTCATCCTGGGACTGTTCGAGGGGGAAGTCCTCCACTGGACGCACAGGCTTGGACGGGGAAGCTTCGCCCCGAGCCTCCCCGCCCTCCCCCTCGAAGGGCCCCACCTCCTCCGAGTCCCCACTCAACACCTCACACAACTCACATGTCCCCATTGCACGGGAACGCACCCCCATAGCTTTCCCCACTAGCCTATGGAACCCCGGCCAATTCGTTCCCAGAATTAGGGGGTGCGTAAGGCGAGTACTCACTCCAGCCTTAACCCTATGTTTTTTTCCCCTGAACAAAATGGTCACCACCAGGTACTCGTGAATATCACCAAGAACACACCTCACCCTCACCCACGACGCTTCCACCAATGCCCTGGGCCGAACCAAGTACTGGTGGATCATGGTTTGGGTACAACCAGTATCCAGCAGAGCCTGGTGTATACCCCCCTGTATACATACGCGGTATGTCCCTTCCGGACCGGTGGAGGAGTTTGGCGGTCCCGCAACCCGGACCAACTGTGCGACCTCCATGAGTGGGCACTCACGCCGGAAGTGGCCGTGTCGCCCGCACCGCCAGCAATCCTGCCCCGGCGTTTGAGGACCCCCTCTGGGTGCCAGAGGACCAGACCCGCCGACTGGGCCCTGTGGAGAGATAGAAGGGATATTAGGGGGCTTGGCGGCTGCCGGGGCACCGGCGGCGCCGTGGACGTGCAGGGGGCTAGCAGCCGCTGCCCCCGCCGGGAGCCTCCTCCTCGGGGCTGGGGTTGGCCGGTCCGCTGGGATGCTCGGTAACCCCGCTTCCTTCCTCATGCTCCGCCGGGGAAGGGAGAGGAGAGGTCCTCCCCGAGGATGACGGCGGCCTCTAGGCTGATGGGCCGGTGGCACTGGACCCAATTGGCCGTGGAGGAGGGTAACCCGGCGAAAAACTGTTCCAGTACCACCTGCCCTGCGACGTCCTCTGCAGAGTTGCTCCCTGGCTGCAGCCAGCGCCTCGCCGCCTCTGAGGGCCGGCCGGCATCCTCGAAGGGGAGCCCCCTGAACCGGCGGCGATGTCCCTCCGGCGTGCCTCCCAGCCGGTCCAGGATGGCCCTCGTCAGCTGGTCATATGTCTGGCGAGAGGACGCCGGGAGAGTGTTGGCTGACAACTGTGCTCCCCCAGACAGCAGGGGTAGCAGCCGCATCCCCCACTTCTCCCTCGGCCACCCGCACGCCGCGCCGTCTCCAGGTATGCCTCCGGGTCATCCTCGGAGGTCATCTTCAGCATGGCGACGTGCGGCGGTCGGGCCGGGTTTGTACAACACTCACCCTCCCGAGTAGCCAGTCGCTGCAGCAGCTCCCGCAGGAGAGCACGGTCATCACACTGAGCGGCCGCAGTCTCCGCGAGAGCCTGGCTCAGCTGCCGCTGTAGGGCAGCCGTACCCTCCTGCATCGCGACGAGGAGCTGGAGTGCTTGCTCCAGCGGACTGGGTGGGGATTCCCCCCCCGACATAGTCCCTGTTCAGGCGCCAAATGTGAGCGGGTGCGCTCACACGGGGAAATGACAGCGGTAGAATGAAGAGAGGGAGCGTTCTTTGGGAGCGCAAAACAGTTTATCGAAGGCGGCTCGGTCTCCGCCTCGTCTCGTCTCCGTCTCGCCTCGTCTCCGCCTCGTCTCCATCTCGTCCTGTCTGGTCCCGTCTCTCTCCGACATGAACCCAGCCTACTGCAAGACAGAACCAGGTCATCGGTCATCATTTTATTGTGCGACTGATTACCTGATTCCATCCAGCTGCCTGGCCTCCAGCTGAGCCACTCCCATCTCCTCCCCAGCCACCACACCATGCTGCCACAGTGTAAAATGAGGTTGTGGAGGGCAGGGTGGTGGGCGGGCATGTGGTGTTTCTGCTTCTCATGCAGTGTCCCATCACAGATCTGCAATTGATGTTCATATCTTTATAAACCATAACCAAAATCCTTCCCTTAACCAAGTATTTCAGTTGCCTAACTTCAACTACTCCTTAACAATAGTTGATTTGTCATAACTATGATCTCTCTCTGACCTTAAATGTAGTTGCCATGCTCGAAGAGTGAGAATTTTAAAAGCTTTGAAGCCTTGGCTTTGAACATGAAAAAAACCTTTGTCCTTAAATGTTGTACAGGGTGAATGAGCGTATTTTATACTCATACAATGCTGTTTTGACAGAAAGTCCTTGTACCATGCATTACTTTCTATGTAAAGTAAAGCATTCCAATACGACATTTTTTAATTTACAATCAACATCAACGTTTCTCTGACGCAGTCTAACGAAAGCTGAATATTTTTTTGCTTCACACAGGCCTCTATCATAAGGCTACTGTAATGGGCTACATTATATTGTACAGGTTTTTTTTATCTTTCTAAATCAATCTCTACAGGTGAGCAGGAAGAATTGCTGCACTACATCACTGACAGAGCTTATTGTCTAACACAAATCCCTTGCACTGCCTCCCCCTATCTCTCCTGTACTCTGCTACTGCACTGGCTTTTTTCTGGCACAAACAATAAAGTCTCATTTTCACATTAAAGCAAGTAAGAGCTAGCCAGTTAGACTCAACATGAATATCAAGTGTCGCAACATTTTGTCATGAAAATGCACCTTTAATTGTTTGCATTTTAGGTTTTATTTTTACAAGGTAGGAAGCTGGTTGTACACTGTCCTCCATTGCTGAACAGCTGGAATTGAGAGTGGAAGGCTGGGAGAGTTGTAGTTAATAGATTGGGTCCCATCACAGAGTTCAGACCAGCAAGTGAGTTTAGAGAAACCGAAAATCCAGGATCCATCGAAGTAATAATTTAGTGATTGGCATTGATCAACATGGCTTTCAAAACGTGCAGATGTAATATATTAATGTGCTTTTGTCCTTAGGGACAGCTAAAAGATTAAAGCACATCTGCTAGATGTTGAGTATATCTAAAATTGCAGCCTTTAGGAATGTTTCACTTATCCAGGATGCACTGTAAGTATGTGTGAGTGGGTTTGTAATGCCCATGTTTAGATACATGAAGTTAAGAAGATAAATGTGTCTGATTGGATAACCAACAACTCTTTACACTTTTTGCACTACACTACAGTTAAGACTGCATAGTGTTTGAAAAATACAATGAATGACTTTAAGAGGCAATAACTGTTGACATATTAAGACAGGTTAGGGCTTTTTTCTTAATTCTTCAAGGATATGGGTTTGAAAGGTGCATTATGGAGAGGAGACGTCATGAGACAACAATTACAGTATGGACAGAATAGCAGCCTTATCCAATTAAAAAGTATTACTTTCAAATTTCTAATCAAATGTAGAAAAAAAAGTTTTTTTTAATTAAAATATTTTAAGTAAAAGCATTAGTTATGAATAATTTATTGGGAAGAATGTTTTCATCTGTCTATGTTATCAGAAAAATCATTTCCTATGTCATCTTAAGCGGGTCAGAAGTGTTGGTGGTCTAATTGTTTTAGCTTAATGCATGTTTCCCCTCTGAATTTCCCTCTAAGCTTTTTGTGACACATTAACCTTTAGTATAAACTCTCCAAAAGAAACAAATAAGAACTATAATTTAGTGCAGCAGTGGAGTAAATGTACTTGGTTACTTTACACCTCTGCCAATACTTCCATATTCTTCAAATGTAAATATATATATCAGTAAATGAACAGCAGGGTAAATATGCTCTTTGGTTTCGAGCACACAGAGGAGCAGGTTCTGTGAAAACAACCAAGAAAGACATTTTGGACCCCCTGCCTCTTGGGCTTTTTGAGGCGCACAGCAGATTGAGTCAACATACATGTGAGTTTCAGGGTTGTAATAAATTATAAGGCTCTCATGAGCATCAACAGACACATCTCGTCTCCCATGGCACCGCAGTGCATGCGTACTTTACTGCACGGAAACCTCTCTATCTGTTTAATTATCCTCCTCTGAGGCATCAACACATCTCAACTGCCACCCCCACCACTCATGAATTAATGATGCACATCTCTGGTTGTTATTAGTAAGCTGCATTGGGAAAAAGACTGGTCGAAGTTAATTTGAAATTCAGCTCTAAAAAAACCTGAGGTGGATGTTGTTTTCCACTGTAGTGACTGTTAAAACAACAAATATACTCCTTCATTTGTTTCAACAAGATGTGCAGCCCTTCAGGGACCACAGTGCACTCTTTGGATACAAGGCCAGTTGGCAATGATCTTGTTTTAAAAGTTGCCATGCTGGATATACATGTAGTTTGAATGAAAAACGTTAAGAATAAAATGTTATAAATGTTAAAATGTGAGTTATTTACTAATAACATGGAAACATTGTGATTCAAAGCTGGCCCTGGGTGAACTGTGGATTATTTCTTTGTCAGTGTGTGAACGTATACATGATTTAGTAAGACAATGGATATAATTAATACATGATGATGTTATTAGTTTCCATTTGATTAGAATTTTGAACGACAACTAGTAAAGTGAATGATGTCAGCAAGCTGGACAGTTTCTACTTTAAGCTTCAGCACACACAACACCACTCAAGTGGAGTCCTGCTGAGCCTGAGTCGATCAAGGTCATAACAAAATGCCATTTTTCATGCGGAGCTTTCTCAGATTAAAGTTAATCATTGAGATTGTCTTCATTTCAAAATCCAGTTTTGATCCTGTTTATTCTTTTTCAGAATTGGCAATTCAACATATTTGCTGTTTTACTGACTGTCTGTCAAGCATAAGGGAAGGCATTCTGTGGATATGATACAGAAAAAGAAAAGACGGCGCATGCACGCATTTATTGTACAGCAGAATATAAAGTGCAAGTCAAACATTGTTTATTGTCTTCTTTACTAAAACAATGTGATTGGATAAATCCTATACGCTCACTGTTTGTCTGTCTGCACTTTAAGCACATAGTACATGTCCAGTGGCTCTGGGTGAGTGGGTGAAAGAGTAAGCTGTGGAGAGAGCAGCAGGGGTGGAATGTTAATAGACATATTATAGGGACATATAGGGCCTTATTACCAATAACTAATGCTTATTAAAAGGACCCCCCTGTCTACATTATATGCTTACGTATGGGTTAGAGTACAGGTTTGCACATTCTCCCATCAAGATTGCTTTTATAGATCACAGCTTTTGTGTGGGGTACGTACCTCTTAGGCCCCCGTTGCATAGGGTTGTAAATGGCACCTTGGTGACTGGAGGACTAACGAAGGAGAAGAATAAGGCAGGAAGCGAAGTGATATGAAACGAGTGGACAGGTGAGTAACAAAATTAAACACAAAATATGAATGATTGACATGAAAAAAACGTAGGGAAAACATAACCTAGTAGCAGGGCAGACAATGACACATTGGTGTAGCCGTGATTGATAATCTCTACGACCTGTATTACTCAAAAATGTCTCTAATAAGTCAGAAAGGACCTTAAATTACATATAATTATGAAATCCAGGATGAAAAAATGTATTTTCTGCCAAAGTTAGAATAGTTATTTTACATGAACAATTTGTTTTTCTCTGTGCTCTGTGGAAAGGGTGATGTCACAAATCGCCACCAATCAGGATTTGGTGACATTTGAATAAGAAACTGATGGCAATTGTTGGGTTGTTTTTGAGTTGAAAAATTATCTGTTTCCACTTTAAGATTTTGGGGCCAAGTTTTTAAGAAGATATTAGCGAAAACATGAAATCTATAATCAAAAGAGCTTTTCTGCTGTTGTTAAAAAAGCTATTACTTTAAATGCGTTTACCTTTGTTATTCTTATGGTATTTGATTTCAGATAATGTCTTTGTTGGTATGACTTTCCATGATTTAACAGCTTGAACACAGGTCACCGTCAGCTCCACCCAAAGCATACGTTTATATGCCACCTGAAGCGCACAATGTCCCAGACATTAGAACCGACTGATGAAGTCTAATTCAGAATCAGAGTCAGAAAACCTAATTGGTTCTGTTTTATCTATATCTTTGTTTTAGTTTCAGAAAGCAGCATATTGTTCTATCAGGATTAGGTCCAAATGAGCGCTACCCTGGAAACGGCAATTCTTCTATCATCTTGATGTGGCACGCACTTGTGAGAAAAGCCTTCGGCTAATGAAAAGGTGTGGAGTCATACATATCTCAGGATTACCTGGTAACTCTTAACGGAGACTGATCTTATTCATTACAAATCCAGACCACTTTAATAAACGAGAAACTACTGAGGAGAAACGAGAAACTACTAAGTGACTTCAGATCTTGCCTCATCATCAGTGTCAGTGCACAATTCTCCAAATGATACCCTGAACTGGTTTCAATATTCGAACATAGAGTTCATTGAAGTGTTCTGTTTTGACAGGCTTAAGCTGCAGCCGCTGTGTACGTTCCACTGTAATTACCTACACGGGGAAATGTACTGTAGTCTGTATGGCAGTGTAGCTTAATATATTACTCTAGGAATGTTTTCTGACTGTGAGTCTGATATGATTAAAATGAGCGGATGGGCAGCTTGCTGAACAGTACGTAGGACGTCATAACATCATGACGTCATCACATGTCTGTTGACCCAGTGTCCATTTACCTAACACAAAGCAAAGCTTTTAAAAAACAATCTTGATCACATTGCAGATAAAGGATAAGGCTAGCAATATTCTATATTTTTCTTACTGTCAATAGATGCTGAAAATAACTGAAAAATATGCCACAAATATATAGTTTTTTTTTTTTTTTAGCTGAACTGAAATTTGAATTCACCTCAGTTTTTGTGTAAGGAAATATACACTATGATGAAGCTTCAGCTTTTGAAGGGCATGTTTGGGGAAACAGTGTCTAAGTTTCAAGTCTCTTTGTGGGCTTTTCCCATGGCAGTGGTTGACTGACATTTGAGGGCCGGCATTAGGAGACGCGCTGTCAGCTTCCATAGTGCGCAACCAACTGTCCTGTATATCCTATGAATATTAATACAAGACGTTTCCTCTCCTTTTCCAACAATCAAACATGGTTTGGTTATTCTGTGAGAAAAACAACCTACACACAACACATTTGTACACATATTCGCATATTCACAAACAAAAACACAGTTTCAATCCAACATAGAGTTGGTTATGTTCTAACAATGATTTAAGCCATCTGTCCCTTTACATAACATTAAAGATTTTGGATGACAAATCACACTGTTAATTTTGTATTCCACTAAAATATTACAAACGTTTTTTTGTGCATGCCCATGAGAATATAACATGTAGGGGGTGCATAAATTCAAACCTTTTAAGCTTTTTTTCCCCTCTATTCACCAAATTGTGCGTACACATGTGGACAATTTGGACATGCTTAGAATTATAAAGGCAACAACAGATGTCATTGATTTTCAAACCATCAATAAGACACAAGTAACAGGTCACAGACAAATATATAATAACAAAGAAGAAAGAAAAGGGTAATAACTAAATTAAAAATCAAGAGGAAGAGAAGGACAAGGTGAAAAGGAAAGCGAGAGGGAGACGCAACATTTAAATAAATAAGCCGAGGGCGTAATCTGTTTGAGTTTGTATATATTTCAGGCGAACATTACTCAAGCAGGGACTATTTTCAGGTGCGTATTAATACACATTTGGTGCTCTAGTAAGGGTTTAACGGCAGCAGGACAGTATATGTGCGATTGACTGAAAATAAACTGTCCGTGTTTATTGTGATGAAAGCTGTATCCCAGTGAAACAGTACGAGTCATTTATGTGTTTTTAATAGTTTTTACACAACAGTGGAGCTCTATGGCAGAGGACAATAAATAATATCAGTTTATATCCTTTTCCCTACACCTGATCATTTACACTAATCAGTTTTTCTATAGCTCTCTCTTGTGTCATGTGTTTGGGTAATACATTTAAATTATAATCAATGACGATAGCTACATGAACACTATTACTGATTAAGAATTAATTTCTTATAAAGTAGAAACATAAAATGTGAACTGCAAAACTCAAAAAAGTTTTACTTTTTCGTAAGTTGAACTGACTTTATTTACTCTGGGGCAGCGATACACACACAGTTTTAACAAAGGAAAGGTCTGTGGTAAAAATATGGCTTTAAGAGATCTCTGCTACAGAGCTTCAAGAAAAACTTGAGTGACTTTGCCTTTTCTTCCCTATCAATTCTCCCTGAGACTGTAGGAGAATTAGCGAGGAGGAAAAAGGCAAAATTCACTCAAGCCTATCTTTTTTGCTGTGTGCAAAACACATTACAATTCAAGCCTGAATTGACAGCCTGCACCCTTGAAAACTTATTCTCATTTAAAAAACCCTGCAAAACCCTTCAATTATAGCTCACAAGTTACACTTGAATATTAAACACATGGTGACTTTTCACTTCTGCGGGTTACAAGAGGATAGACATCAATGTCTCACCACTCAATTAGCATTACTTTATGAGTGTGTCAGGGTAATTTTAATATATTCTTACTTCTTTATTTTGGCTTTCCTTTAATCACGAACAGTGACATTCACACATGTGAAAGTAAACAAACATGACCTTTAACCAACAAATTATCCAGATGCAGATCATCCAGAGACTGTCTGTTCCTGTGAAATGATGGGTAGATACAAGTAAAGGTCAGAGCTAATATCCTCGCTACAGATTTTAAACTACTCGGTTGCTTGTCGTTATAATGAAATTCACCTAAGTTAACTCCCCACAGTGTAGACTTCTAAGGGGGGAAAAATCCTATTGATCGAGAGAGTTGCGGGGATTCTCCCATAAGCATTTTCACAGCACATTTCACCGCATCAGCACTGCCTCGGGGCATAACAGTGAAAGCAGCAGACTAGTGTAGCTCTTGAGGAGCAGGGTGGAGGAACTTGATACAGGTGAAGTGAATATAATGACTTAGCTTTTGACATACCAGGGAGAGTAGAGCACTTCAGGGCTCGGTAACAACATCCCGATGCCTTGATCCCTTGTTATAGACTATTGATCCGATGTCTGAGCTCCTGTATTTTAAGGGCACAGAGTTTAAAAAGATGCCGAAATACATTGTTAATTTTCTACTGTCTCACTTTCTCACCATCGAGGCATCACAACGGTTCTGCTTATTTTATATTTCTTCCTTTATTTCACTGCACTGCAAAAGGTGTATTAATTAATTATCACAATTTGATGTGTGCTATAATCTGTGTACGGCTGCACCATCTCCCTCTTCACTTTGTCTTCCTTTCCATAGGCTGCATATAAGGAGCTTCTTTTATTTTTTATTGAACTATGTCATTCTCCACCTTTACATCAGTTGGCCCCAGAAAGTTTGCCAAACACCTGACCTATGAGCCTCCCTCGCACGTGTCTCTCATCAAGCATGTATACCAACGAGAAAGTCTAACGCAACCTCTGGTCCACGCTCGATGCTTGGTCCATGAGCCGGCTACCCTCCGGTTCCCAAGCCAAGTCCCTGTGGACTGAGCAACGGCTGCCCCGTCTGCCCCATGTCTGAGCATGCAGGCTTTCAAACACAGCCATATTATCTTTTTGTTAAATGTTTTGTCTAAATGTGCTTTATGTATTGAAAAGGAGATGGTACATCTCAAGGGGTTATTCCTAATAAACAACCAAACAAACAAATACCTAAACCCGTGACAGAGATCTGATGTAGTCATGAATTTGATTACTAACTGTTCTGCAGAGTATACTGAATATTGTTGTATATAGAACAGGATATTATATTTCATCATGAGAACAACAGGTAGTGTGATAATAATATTTTGTAATATCCAATATTTATTTATTAATATCTTTGGTTATGAATGCTGATATTTCAATCAATAGTAGCAGCAACAATAGGTCCATTATACAGTATTAGTAGTCATATCCACAGTAGTAGTTATAGCATTATTATTAAAAGTAACAATAACACAAGCGACAACAGTGTGATAGTGGTAGCATTATTAAAAGCCAACTAGTGATTGTAGCATATTCTTAGTAGAAAGATAGCAGTAGAATTGTCAATACAATTTAATATGTAAGCCACATCAAAGCTTACCTGAGTCAGCCACACTGCATCCCTGCAGAGAAGCTAAATTAAGCTTCATACAGCTCCACCAGATATGATTAGGCTTAACTTTTTAGTGGATCTCTGCACAGTCCGATGCAATAACACAGTTTGTTAATTGAGACTGCATTGTTGAGTTTAAACAAGATGATGTAGAATAGCGCTTAAAAATACATGAGACTCTCCATGTTATTAAAGATGAAACAAGTCATCAGTGTGCCTTAAATGGTAAATCCATGCCTGAAATAGATGTGTAGCCTGCTGCTCAGGGCTTAAACATTTATGAAAGGATTCCTCATTTTGATAAATGGATTTAAAGGGTTTCAAAGTATTATTATATACATCTTTTTAAAACAACAACTTTAGATTAGAAAACAAGATGCTAAAATTTAGAAGCATTAGCCCTTGACATTAACCAGGCAGTAATTTACTCCTGGAAACTTCACTACAAGTTGGCACTGAGCACTGCTGGCAAAGCAGTAAAGGAAATGCTTACTGACAAATACTACGAGCCAAAGGTTAAATAAAACATTTTTGGCCTCAGAACGGAGCATGAAGACGCATAATCACCATTGGAGACTAAACATTTTCTGTTTGATAGATAGAACAAGAACCAGCCCATCGCAGCAACCTTATTTCCCAGTCTATCAATTACAATGACATGATTAATCACATCCGGGGGTGGGCTTAGGTCAAGCAGCACTACCACTGAGCACTTGCTGGAGTATGCATTCATCAGGTGATAATTAATAGCTCAGAGAATAGTGGTTCCAGTGCTAAGGGGTTTACAAAAATCTCCACCTTTAGTGCTACAATCTCCAAATTTTGGAGGTGAAGACCATTTCAAGTGAAACCAGAGACCCAATTTGCACTTGCAAGTTCAAGCGTTCCATACCCGGATAAAATCCACACAATAATATCTGCGTCCCAGTTGGCCTTATAAAATTTGAATGCAATCTCTTTTATTTATAACTATAACAGTTGAGCTAGTGTTTGCTGCTGTAACTAACAACAACACATGGGTGAATCATGTCAAAAGTCGTATCGTCTTCACAGGCTCTCATTTAAGTCTCCCCCTCACCCACACAGACCATGCACTGGTTGTCAACACCTTGGTGCACCTTCAAACCGTACGTGTTGAAATCTCTGGCGACATCAACAGTGACAGAGAACAATAGCTAATTCAGTGTAATTTAATCACAATTTGAGCTGCAGTTACCACAGGGGAACGTTTAGACACTATTTCCACAAAGTGCTTACTGATGTAATTTCTCAGGCGGGGTAAAGCTTATCTATGCATGTTGGAGAGACGGATTCATTTACATTTATTTATTTTCAATATCTCTCTGAAATGCTTCTATTCAACAAAATTAGATTTCAATCTGTCTTGAATGTTTCTTGGATGCATATACACTCACACGGTGACGTGACTAAAAGGGATTCAAAGAGTCCGACAATGTGGCCTGAAACAGTCAGTATAGAAACAGAAAACTGTTGACAGTACAGAGCAAGCAACTGCCTCCTCCAGTAGAAGTAACCTATTTGAGGTGGCTTGTGAGAATACGATCACAAAAAAAAAAAGCAACCACTGGTATTTCAGTGAAATTGATGGAATGTGTCTTAACAAGTCAGCTCGGAGGTAAATTATGAGGCAACTGTGAACTGATGCGCAGATGATTGCACAGTTAATCATTTCTCAGCGTTAACGATCAGAACAGCAGGAAGACCTGTCGGGGCAGTGATTACAAAGTGATCAACAGAAGTGAATAAAAAGCTGCAGATGTAAGTGTAGAAGCATTTCATCTAAGTCCAGAAGAGTGTCGATTGTTTCCTGGATGGAGCAATAATATGTGCAGCTGCGTGGAATCATCAAAAGATCCATTGTGGGAGAGACTCCGTTTGCACTCACACTGAAAAAAAAGAGACAATTCTGTGGGTTGTTCAATAAAGATACGAGAGCGCACAGTGTGCTTATGCTGTCTAATGGATGCTATAAAAAAGGGATAAAAAGAAAAAAAAAAACAATACACCAGTGATCAAAAAAAGAAATGGCTGCTTCCCTTAAGAGTGTTTAGACACAGACCAGAAGCGAGAACTTGGCATTGTTTTTTTATTTAAAAAAGGCAAATCAGGATTTTATTTAGTGTAAACCTGACATTAAGCAGGGTCAAAGGGATTGTCAGTTGTTTACATCTGCCCTGCAGGCACTTTATGGACCAACTAGTAAAACGAAATGGGCAAAACACCATACAATGAAATACATTGTAGGCTTACATTATTAATCCATTTAAATGAGCTGGAAAGAAATGGGAAGTCTTGATGGTTACAGCCGCTAATGTTGTCCTGAGTGAAATCAGTGAGTCAGCACTGAAGGGAAAAGAAGTCTGAGGCTGGCTCCTCGCTCGCCTGCTCTGCTCACTGCACTGTACGTTGTCCCAGCCTGAGGTCCAGTGTCCCACTGTTGATAGCTGCTTCCCAGACTGTCCCACTCCAGTGACCCATGAGTCACATTACTTAGATGTTCTTTGAGCAACACCACTGATGGCTGGTCTCCCGCAGCATGAAACCCACAGGAGAGACTGTCCTCCCAAGAAGAACGACAGCATCAGCAAGTTTCAGCCAGTGCCAAGAAAATATGTTTACGCTCAAGTGGCAAAACCCTCTAGCAGCCTTATTAATTATAGTGGAAGCAAAGAAGGAAGTGAGGTGACGTTCTTAGAGAGCAACAAAGTGCATATAGGGAGGAGGTCCGGGTGGATGGATGGGTCAACAAAATGATCTATAACAATTTCCAATTTCAAAGTGACAGTCAACATCGTTTTTGTTATTCAAACCATGAACCCGATCTTTCCATAACCACGTACGTATTGTTGTTACCATGACAACGAGTGTCCCCTAACCTTAACACAGTTGTCATTTAAATGAAAAACATGATGTTTCCCTAAACCTAACCAAGTGGTTCAGTTCAGAAATCCTTGTTTTTCTGGAGGACATGGAAAAATCTACATATTTTGTCTTGTATTTGAAAGGCTTGTTGCTCAGGAAGGCCTGAGCCATCAAAAGCATTTCAGGTGGCTTCACACAGACCAGAGTGATCGTCTGTGTGTCAAATCTCTTCGTAAAATCTTAGTAACACAATTATACACTATTGCACCTGCACCGAGCACCGAGTACATTAACAGTATGAATGTTTACATGTTGATCTTCCAAACAGGTTTAATCAAAAACTGAAATTGTATTCAGAACATGCCACATTATTCTGAAGTGTGACGTGACGCAGTTATTTTGGTTGGGTTCCTATTCTGATTTAACCTCACGCGCCAGATGGTGTGATACACAGGACCATCTGAAAAGCCGTCATTGGAAAATGTTTGCTAAAGGGCAGACACTTTCAAAAAATACTTAGCATCCAAACTCTTGCCAAAGCCAGTAAAGATAAGAGCGAAAACATATTTTCTAGCGAGAAAAGCCTTTAGCGCCGTCCTTTGCTTTCAGTGATGGAGTGCTCTCCAGTTCTGATAGAACTGATGCTGTTGCAGCACCTACGCTAACCTCTTTAGGAGCAGCCATTGTTGTTTTGAACGAACAGTCGCCACTCCGCATCGTCGATCAGTCGCCACAAACACCTAAACCATGCCCCTTATCTACCAGTAGCTAGAAAAGCAGTAGCAAAATGTTCCACATAAATGTGAGTGGGAATAACTGTAATCCCAATTTTACACATTCCCAGATCCGTAGGCGACCTCAAAAGCCCCAGGCTCTCTGCGTGGCAATGGGATTGTGGTACTCTGAGTAATTGTAACTTTGTTTGGGAATATGGGAATATGAGGATAAAGTCCTTAATGTGGATCCTGCTTCATTACCTTCTCTTGAGGATCTGTGTTGAAGAGTTTCCCTTCATTAATCTAAGTAAAAATTAAAGTTTCAAGACCAAGTTTCAAAAATCAAGTTTCAAGACCTTCATGTGAGGTCAGGATGTTTGCAGATAGCTAAAGCAATTTAAGTAATGTCTTTGGAAAATCACTATTCACTGGGGTGGAAATAACGGTTGCACTATTTGTCTTTTGACTCCATTCCATCACACTCTGTCATATTATAAATATAATCTAAAATAACCACCATGATTCCCAGAAGGTTTTAAAGGTGTAAGGTTTTATTGATTACATTTGTGTTGATAAAGCCACATCATCCTCACATGTCTAACACATTAAATGAACTTACAGACATACATATGTTCTTAGTTTATTTGCATTAGTGTGCAGTATAGGTGTACGTGATATAATTCACACTTATTTATATTTCCTGTTGTGGATCACGCTGGAGTGCTTACCAATTTTATTTTTTCATGACACACTAGTTTTTAGGATTCTAGGATTTTGAGTGTTCTGCCCCAAGCAAGATTTTAGTTTTACAATTCAAGACGAAATGGAAACCGTGTGCAACATTTTAAGCTCTTTTTTTTCAATAAATCCGTCCCTGCAACTCTTCTTTAGTTTAGTGATTTTTATTATGTTGCTTTACTACACTATTTCGGCTACCTTTCTCTTAACCCCTTCTGTACAGGGAACGTCTTCTTAATCCTGGATTTCACGTTTGTATTGCCACATACTGTACAATGTCACTCCGCCATGCTGTAATCTTAAGGACTCTGAAAAGGTGCACACTCATTATCCTCAACCTAATTACAACACATAGAACTAAATATCTTCTTTTCATCTAGGATTTATTGCTGAACAATTACCCAACCCAGCTTTGTCTTTGTTATGGAAAAAAATGTATAAGCCATAAAGGAAAGCAGGATTTATGCATTGTATAGTATTTCAAGAGTCCTTGGAGTCCTTCACATTTGCCGTGGCTTATGTAAGGCTTTGGGTATCTCAAAGTTAAGATAAGATGAGGACCTTAATGATGTTCCAGAGTCCCATAACATTGTTCTGCCTCCTCCCTGGTAGCATACTTGGTTCTGTATGAAGTTGGACATACCGTTTAAAACTCAACAAATGTAATGTTAGTTTAAGTTTCTGGTATGACAGTGAGATTGTATGCTGTGCCAAGATATTTTCTGGCTATATTTGTGTTGTAATAAAATGATATGATCAAGTAAGAACAGCTGAGGCTCATCGAGTTATTCCTTTATACATCTAAGTGAAGATGGACGTGAAGTACAAGTTTTCCACATCAGTCTTTATGCACCTTGGAGCGCATAGTGTGATCATCACCATTTCTTCTGCACTACTGCACACGTTTTTTTGTCCTCAGGTGATTTTATAGCCAGCCCTAAGAATATTATCCCTTTCCCAACAAAATCAGAAAAAGAGTTTCTCATCGCTTTCAAATAGCTTTCCTTAAATAACCCTCATATAACACTGCAAGGTCCCATCTCAATCTACTGCTCGTTCCGTCTAGCGTCCCTGGAAAGTTTGCAGCAGTGGCCAAAAATATCATCATCATAAAATCTGATGCCCTCTGTTACCTGGGACTTTGTCACTTTCAGTGTCAGTCAGACTGGCCTGGTGAAATCATCTGTCACTGTCAAATTAAGCTTATACTACTAATTTGTTTTGACAAATAAGTTTTGCAGGAAATGTAATTGCTGTCAGGTTTATATTCATTTGCAATGTTTTTCTCCGGTGCAGGAATTTCCTGTGTTTTTGTACTGCATACAAGTTGTAGGAAGGTTGCTGTACAAAGCGCAGGACATTGAAACCGTAGACGAGCTCATTGTGGTTTCAGTTAGATATAATGTATATAAGTAACATTGTGTCTCGTGCTTCAAGTCACCATTGTATTTCCTATGTTTAACCAAGACCAAGATCTTTCTCTAATCCTGAACCTAACCTTAGCCCTTAACCTTATCTTCTTCTTATATGATATTGTATTCCAAGAGAAAGTATTGTTGGGGAAACAAATGAAAAATATAGATGTCAGTGAAAGTTTTACATATTTGTTCATTATAAATGCTTCCTCAAAGAATGTAATTCAGTTGGCATTACACTTCTCCCTAAATGTAGTAAAGCCATATTCCGTTTTGCCAGTCCGAATCAGACTGAAATTGATACTTTTGGTTCATTTTCTGTTTAGAGCTGCAGAAGGTTTCGCTTGGAAATGGTCCAAGACCGGTTGTTTTGGTCTGCACCTTAGTACTGTAATTGTGTCACAGCTGCCCAAACAAATCTTACCAGGGGTTGAACTGCAGAGTTCGATTAACGGGCTAAATGTTGCCTTATTAAAGCGCCCTAAGAGTATTAGGAGATCTAGGAGACATAGTTGCTCACTCAGTCAGTAATAGCTACTAATGTTGGTGCAGATTTGCTATATTTGCAAAATACAAAAAGCATTATTTTTACATTTGTAGGTTACGTTTCTAAATACCAAAAGATTATGATAATGAAGAATGATCAACAACACATTGCACTACTGATTGAGTATTCTTTGGCCTCCTGATGACCTGAGGTGATAGTGCCAGTAGGACAGGAAGGTTGCAGCTTCTAACATTAGGATTACTGCTCGAATTTATGGAGGAAATCAAGCTTATTAGAGAGAAAACACCTCTAATGGCCAACTGCCCAATAACATTGCAGCACAAAAGCCCGGGGTGCCTGAAGGACAGAAGATGTAATTTCACAACATTCTAAATAATGCTTGTTCATCTAGAGCTGTTCCACAGAGCCAGTTTTGTTTAGTGCCATATCACAAGGAAATGTAAAACCCATAGGCATTTTGTAAAGGGCTCTCAAATGCTGCAATAAAATCTCTGCCTCGGCATTTCTCCAACACATCACAGAGGGGACATTACAGTAAGAAGGTGCTCAACACTTGCCGCCTTTGAGCAGATGGCATCAATAAGGTTTTCATGCACCAGGGGAATGAGGATGTATCCCAACAGGATAAATACTGATGGACAAAAGTCCAGTGGATCGTTTGCTTTACATTACCTAGATGAATGAGATTACTTTGTAAAGATTCTGGAGCATTACCTGAAACTTGGCTTAACTGTAACTAATGCATCTCATTAAAGTGAAACAACTGTAAGTGCCAAGTAAGGTCTAGACTTGGCATTGCTGTATGCGTCAAATTTATGCAATATGCCTAAAGTCAGCCTCCCAACATTTTGAATAATGGCATGGTCTGTTCATTGAGAAAGCCAGCCAACACCCAGTTAACCTTGTATCCTTATGTGCCCTGACTATTCTCTGTAGATTTTAAAATTTTACTCAGCATTTCGTGTCTCTCTGTCACTGTTATTCTTGCCTCTATCTTTATGTGTTTTTTTATCTTAATGTAACACTTTATCAGTTTGAATAAAAAGTTACAGTCAGCGATTCCTTCATTGGAAGTCAGTCAACAGCTGATGGTCTCAACTCAATTTTCCAACATCAGAGCCATTGTTCTGCCCCACAGTGTAAAGCATGTCGTTTATTCAATTCAATCCTGTGTTTAATTGTCTCTGTGAGACTCCTCTAATGACTGCTCTGAATATTGCTGCTGACAGCTGTTGCAAGACCATGCAACAACAATAACAATAGTAATAGCTGATTGGAGGGAAAAGACCCAACTGAGGGTGTAATGGGCTTGTAACCCATGAGAGCGGTATTCAAGGCCGGTTCAACATGCTGATTACAGAACATCCTCTAAAAAATATGAAACGCTACAAATTAAGAATTTCTGAGAATTTCTGAAGTTGAGGATAACTTACTGCACCCAGTTTGAATGTTATAAGCCTATTAAATAATGGTTATCAGTAGTAACCAGCCTTAAAGATGTAAGTCAAAAGGGGCCTTTTACTGTACACAAACTAGTAGGTTTTATCATCTATGAACATGGTTGATTACCAAAAGAAGGAATACAAGAAGACAACAACTTCTAGTGACTGTAGTTATTACAGGAGAAAAAGTGGAAGTCAGGTGACGTAGTATAAAGAAGAAAATCCATAATGAGTGGATGTCGGGGGCGATGAATAGGACACAAAACAAACATAGTTATTTTAACCAGAACCACAATCTTTATCTAAACCTAACCAAGTTGTTTTGCTTTATGTTCAAAACTTTACGTTTCATTCAATTTTACAATGTGTTATGTGTTGTTTTTAAGTTGTATTTTTACTACGTAGTAGGTGCAGTTTGGCCCGTATCGATAACCCCTGATATGGCCAATTTAATCAGCTGATGACATTCAAAGATTTGAAATGGCATGACTATGAGCATAACCTCATGGATAGAAAACTGTAGTAGAAAAAAATATTGTTTGAAAACAATAAACAATGTGAAAAGACCTGACAAAGTTAAAACAGGGACCTCGTATCGATCGATTCCTCTTGAGAAGTCAAAGATACAATCAGTTCAAGTCATAGCAAACCAAACTGTAGACACAAATGCCCAAATGGTGGGTGTGAAGGGTCAAGGGTTCAAGCAGCCAAAGAAGGAAAAGACAAGCGGGCAGAAACATCCAGAGCAAAATGGCCTAGGGCTACTACTGACAAAAGGGAATGGTGAAACCGGCACGGAAACAGCATTAGACAGGCTAAAGGGAAGAGCTGAGAGCACAACAGATAAGATGGAGCATGTCGGCGGATGTCATACAGTATATGACTCTATGATGTGAAAGACGTGGAGTTAAAAAAAAAAAAACAAAGAGTCAACATCAAAACTAAAGTGGTGTAAGTGACAGCAAACAGTTGTAGTGTGGAAGGGAGACAGCTGAGAAACACATGCAGAAGAGAAGATCAGACGGATCAGATTGGATGTGTAAATAAACTACAAGTTTACAAAGAATCTTTTGATAGCACTGACGAGAGTGTCTTTGAGGGAAATGAAAAAGAAAGAAAGGAAAAAGAAGAAAGGAGTATTTTTTACAAGAATCCCTTTAAATATGTAGAGCTACTCTTGAAAGGCTAAGGCTGGTGTTATTTTCTTCTTTTTATTATCAACAACAATTCCCTCGAAGGGACGAAAATCAACGATGAATTTCTCCTTCCAAAAAGGACCGTCTTTAAAGCCACGGCTTGATTTTGCTTATGCTTCAGTGCTGAATCCAGAAACATTTAAAAGGCTGCTATATCTGGGTGACATACAGCATTCCTATTGCGATCAACACAGCCAGTGTAGTTTATTTCGGTCACTTTCTATGTTTACTGTTGGTAAATCTCAGAGACGATGCTTGTTGTTTCCCCAAATCTCTGCAATGGAGGCAAAGTTAGCACAACCCCCAATAGCCATATTTATCGGAAATATGCCAGACGTCAAGGCCGAGAAGAGAAGGGGCGATTTAAGAATATAATAATTTACTATCTTACAAAAATATATATAAAGGTATATAAAACACCGAAAACACCACCTAGGTTAAGGAGTCTAGGGCCCCAGGTTTTTCTTTTTAGGTTCTTTTAAAAAAATCGGGGAGAGAGCAGCGTGGGTACCCAAGGCATAACACAAAAGTTTGATAAGGTATACATTTATTTATACTTCTATCTATACAAGCAGTTAAAACAGGAAGCTAAGACCAAAGTTCAGCACAGTAGGGAGGGGAAAAGAAAGAAAGGAAGGGATCTAGGTGTCCAATAAGGAGGAATGACAGTTCAAACACCGGCCATCCACCACGTGTTGCAGCCCTCTTGACCATGTCATCAGACTTCGCCGCCAGTCCGCTCCGATACGTACAGCAACAGGTGACCACACCCACACCTGGTCCTCACCTTACTGCGCAGGCTCTCCAGTTTAAAACAGCTCCGCCCAAAACCATGTGTAACAAAAATTGGGTGCTGTTATAATCAGGGGCATCTTATATGTGTATCAAAGAGATATTTAAAGGTGTCCTGCAAAGTCTGTTTCTGAAACTGTTGCGTTTAAGAAATGTGCTGAATGCATTTTCTTCCTCACAAACATTTGCAAAGGCGATTTTCTTTGTTTACATTCTGAAACTGTATTTTTTATATCCATGTTTACTTGCTAGAAGTCTCATTCTTCACTGGCTTTGCTAGCACTCTGCTGTTCCTTGGTGCGTTTCCACCGCCTGTAGATCAGTAGAGTAACGTGTAAACATTGGAAGGAATATTATTATTATATGTATTGGGTCGTTCATGTACTAACAAACTAAACAGGGTCCCACTAATAAAACCATCACACCATAGCACTGCTTAAGACATATTTGCTTCAAGTAAATGATTCCTGCGATATTTCAATGGACTTGCCACTGCTTTCTGATGAGTTATTTATACTTTCTTTATACTGGAGGGGGGCATCCAATATATATCCAGAACATGTATGCTGGTAAATAATTAACTTTTGTATTATTATTATTATCTCATATTAATACTGTTTATAAATACATGAAAAGTACCCTATGGGCTCAAGCAATACTGCAAAATCTAGCAAAAGTATACAGTCAACACAGGGGCACCTTGTTTCAGCCTGGCAGAGGCAAACAGCCTGCCACCCTCAAGCTGCTTCTCCCTTCTCTGCCACAGCTTGTCTGCCAAGCCTCCAACGCACTCTTTCGCTGCTTCTCTGACACCCTTTGTCTGATTCTCTCTTACTTTGCTGCCATTGCTGGACCACCATGAAGCTGTTTCTTTGCACTATTTCTCCGGACGTGAAAAAATAAGTATCTAATCCTTTCATGATTCTTTATTTGACATATTGACACAACCACAGGTGTTCATACATGGAGCCAATGGACACATGAGAGATGTGTGCAGCAACTATAGCACATTTGGCGACAGAGTGTGGTTAACATGACTCCGTTATCAGAGGTTATAGTCACATTTTATGGCGTAGGCTAGGCTGTAAGAGTTGTGCCACTTCCCATATTGACTTCAATTATGTGTTCTCAATTTGAATGTGTGTGTTGTTGCTTTTCATGTGCATTAGAGAAAGCAGATGTTAAATGAAAACTCAGGATTTTAAAAACTGCCTCTCCATCCCGATAAGAAATCTGTTTCACAATTATTTTTAATATTCAAGGACTCTGCTACTGCAATTTCAAATGAAACCAACAAGAAGCGTTCCGTTTTTTGTTAAACATTCAGGCACTTACTGTAGGAATGGCACAAAGCGGTAATCACATTGCTTTTCAGCCAACCAGGAAAAAGAGCAACTTGGTTTTAAGGGCGATAAAAAAACAATGGGGAGGAAGAGGAAATACCAATAGTGAAGTTTGTCACATAGTGCTCTGCCTATGCCTATACTTGAAAAACTACAGAGACAATGAAACACAACACCACAGACTATGACCAAGTGTATGTATTGGTGCCTGGGTGGTTCTTTATGTGTATGTATTTTGCAGGTTTACTCGTGAGCACTTTGGTTGTTGATGTCTACCGCATGTGTCATTATTGGCTGATGTTATTTTTTCCAGCTTGAGGAATGCATGTCAAAGTCACTTTGACATACACGTCTAATGCAAACTTTCCAGGCATTAGGTAGGACACGTTCTTGTGCAAATTGCTTTTAAAAGAAAACAATGATAGCACAGAACATGACTTTTGGCTTGTGCCTTTGACGTAATTTGAGCAAGCAGATGATGAAGTGCAGTACGGTAATGCTTGGAACCAGAAATGCCCTGTGCTGACCACTATACTGAATCACCTGCCTGGGCCTCTCTTCCCATTTTTGGCACACTTAAGTTCAAGGTGATTTACTAATTCCAAACATGTGCAGGCAAGATAAAACATTTTAAGAAATCCTTAGTGTGCCTGATGAATATGCCATTACACTGGCATAAATCTCCATTACGCACTGTGAATCATCACTGTGAAAAATGGAGCCCACTGGCTCACGTACACGTGGACAGCCCAATAACTACCTTGTATGAAGCTGTAAACACAAGAGAGGTGACAATTGTTGTAACACTGAGCTCACAGCTGTGCTGCCCTTGGCCTCAAACTTGCTGTGAAAGTTCAATCTGTTCTGAACAGAGAGCTTGTTGGCAGCTCTCACCTTTCAAAGTGTGACCATTGAGTTTGTAACGTGACATAAGAAGGAGCAGGGAGAAATATACTAGTTCAATGGCAGAAATGTGTCTAAGATCAGGTCACAATCTTGTTTAATAGACAAACACGATGCTTGGAGGAATGTCACTCTTCTCGTGGGGCTAATAGATCTGTAGAATCACCTCTGGTTAAATGTTTTGAAATGTTTGCAATCACTTCATTGCTAAATGTTAGCTAGTGCTTGCAAGGTTTGGTAATTCAGTGGGATTAACCTGAATTATTAAAATAATGCACGAATATGTATTTGTATTACCTGTAATTTAATATCAACTGGATCATTTAGCAGTGGGCTGCTTTTGATTTGGGGCAACTTAAGCTCTGGGTCACTTTCACAGACATATATTTCTGCCAAAAAGGCAGAATAAACATCCCTCCAGGAAGTAGACAGACAGCACCAACCAGAGTCAATCTCTCTTCTGTCCTGACATCATTTGATGCTGAGCCTTACAACCCCCGAAAACACCTTCCCGATTCAACCTCGCATAGTGGCTGTTAGCATCCAGCTGACAGAATAATGACAAGATGCTGACAAAGGTCAAACATCAAGGTGGAATAAAAGAGAGAGAAGTAATGGGAGCATGACGGAGTGAGTAAATGAGACAGGTTTGTGGCTCACTAAGAGTAAAAGGGCAGCAGGGCCACTGCAGTGAATCGCTTTCTGTGCCATTTGGCCATGAATGGCAAAATACTTCTTATTCGCATTCCTTACACTTGGTTGCTGCTAGGATACAACTGTCAGTGTGCAGTGACTGGTGCACTGTCAGATTAGAGCGGAAAACCTATTATTATGGCCGCTTCTGTGGATTTGATAGGGGGCTATCAGTTTGCTATTTCCTTTCTAGATGGACTGCTCAGTGCTCACTATCTGGGACTTTTACCAGGTGTGGATTACAGTAAATCCAACTTCATGAGGTAAAACTTGTTCCTGGAAAGCAACAGGTCACTGGTCTCCGATGTGTCCAAGAAAAAAGATCCATGCCTTAATTTTCCAACTGAATTCACTCAAATGGAGACTTTAATATTTCTGGAGGTTGATATTATTTTTCAATTAAAGCATCAATCCTCATTTACAAACTATTTTAGGCGATATATTTATAACTGAGTCGACTTAAAGGTTCAACGTGTAATTCCGAGCCACCTGCTCCAAAGACATAGGGGCAGTATTTCACCTCTAAACTGGCTCCATACAATCTAAACTCATCAATCATCAAAACCATCAGTTATTAAGAAAACAACTATAGTATGTTATCCTGTTTATATTATAGTTGTAGTAGTTTGTCCTATTTATTGTTTTCTAAGTTTTAGAGTATTCTAATGTATTCTTTATATTGTGTATTGTATTCTACAGCGATACGTCTCTCTCTTCTAGTGTTGATATATTTACTGTGTATTTGTTACTCCTCTGTCTGTCTCTAAGTCAGCCGGTCTTAATATCACTGCTATTTTATAATCTTCACGTGGGGCTTAGATATCTGTGTTTACTGTGGCACTGAGGGCTGTGTGGTCCGTGTAACGTTACGTTTTGATAGTGTGTATGTTGGCTTGGGTCCGGGCGGCAGAGACGAGGGAATGAATCGCGTTATTATTTCGTCCTCCGCGCAGATATAGCACTGCCTCCCGCGGAAAATATCCCACACTGGCATGATGGGGCGCTGGGTCTAACCTGTGTAACGGCAACAACAGAAAGTTTGCCAATCTGGTGCGGAGTCGGCTAAATCAGTGCTATCTGCACAGTGCAGATCTGTCCATCTCCCGTCTCGCTTGCACATTTTACTCACGGCAGAGCAGCCCTCTGCGAATCAAAACAAACTGTCAAACCGTGCAGGGATCATGGATGTAATATTGACAAGCTGTGAGTCTGCCCGAGTCAGGCAGCTGTACTTCTTCTCCCTCTGTACTGAGGCAGACTGGAGCTACGGTGTCTCACTGTCGCCTCTAGAGGAACAAGTGGTATTACAAGACTGGACGGAGCGGAACTGTCAGTTAGATGCTAATTTCAGTAGATATCTCTGAAACACAATACATAGGTGTCTTTGACATAACGTCAACACTGTTACCTCTTATATTCCGTTGATAATGTTAGTTAATTAATTAATGTTTTAAATTTAAATTCTGGAATATCTTACACATCGAACATTTAAGGGAATGCTGACTCTGCGTCTCAGCTGTCATACTGTACTACAGTAGAACTGCCTAAGTCTGAACAATGTGCAGAGTTTTTGGCAACTTGACTTTTTGGTCAATCAATTTTTGTTGAAATTTGACATCGTAGAGTTCAGCTCAAGTGTCCCAGTGTAGCAATACAAATGCAAATGTACAGTAGCTGAACTTTGCCCATCCTCACAACGACCATGAAAAAAAGGAACAAATTTCAAGTTCAGGTTTCTACTGGTTCAGCATTTTTAGCTTGTCAGTACTTGCCAAGTACTTTACTTTTAACCAAAAAGCCAGAGACCCATAAAAGACTTACAGTAGTGGAGGTAATCGTACATTACAGCTTCTCAGTAGAAAATTGCCACTAACTTGGTACATGAGAAACTCATCTTTTTTTCTTCTGGGATGGAAGGTTTCCCAGAAGTAATTTTTTTCTGCAGCTAAACCTATATTTGTTAATGTCAGAACATTTGCAGCTTTTTAAGACAATTATGATGGGATCAAATTGATAATCAAGGATTATAAAAAACATTCTAAACAAAAATGATGAACTTTGTAAGTATGTAAACTTTTTCTTCATGACCAAGACCAGTGCACGTTAGTTATAATTGATTCAAGCAAATACCATGGATTGAATAAATAATGAAGACTACTATCAACTTCAAATTCTTGATATTACATTGTGAAGAATATGAACATAATATCCTTTCTTTCCGGTAATGATCTGTTCACATAATTAAAAAAGGAACATCATTACCAACATTTCTACACACATGGGTGGGACAATGTTGGCTCTTTGTTCATTTATATTAGAATGGCTTGAATTCATCTTGGTTACTGATAATCTTGCAATTATGGTTGAATGCAGGAACAAAGTGACTGCATTTAACCATATTTTGGCTACTATAGGGTGGATTATGCTACAGGAGTGTTGCTACGAATGCTTAAAATACCATTTCCTCAAATCTGTCACTATTGGAATAAGGTGACGGCAGCCACTCTCCTTTGTGAAGGAGTAATCTACAGACTTTCTACAGCGACATTTCAAGTCTACAAAAATAGATTTAAAGTGGATTTTCCCCTTTAACTTACTATGTAGAATCAAGAAAAACATTAGTTTTTAATAATGTACATGACAGGGTGTACTAATATGGAGTCTTATATTTTCTGTATCGAGACACCTCTGATTGTATTCACCCTAAACGACGGCCATTTATCTATGTTTAGATTTTCTTTCTTTTTTTTAAGGAAATAGTTCTTGCCAAGAGTTAGTTGGGAAGATTGATACTACTCTCATATCTGTATGGTAAATATGGTGCGATACCATAAGCGGCCAATTTACTTAGTTTAGCACAAAGATTAGAAACACAGTGAAACAGCTAGCCTGGTTCTAACAAAAGTAGCAGAATCCACCACCTTCAATCTTCTCATCTAACTCCAGATAAGAAAATGAATAAATGTATTTCCCAAAACGTCTACTTTTCCTTTCAAAGTTTGTTGTTGTGTTTGTTTGTTGTGTTTGACCAGTGAGAGTAAGCCTAACAGCAGCAAGTATTGTTGCTGTGGATAAATGCAGTACCTTGCCCACTGATTCGGAACGCTAGTTTAACAGTCGACAGGAACTATGTTACCCTATTTGAGTGGACACCTGCCAGCCAATCAAACAGCTACTATATAAGGGGTTGGGGTAAGAGTGAAATATGGTGCAGCTGATTGCACATCATGCTTGCACACACAGCTAGAACAAAAGAAGCAGAGGACAAATGTGCCACTCGTAGCCAATTCCCACCAGATTCTGGATCGCCGCAGGACAATCTTCACAACACAGACACACACATACACAGTAATGTGTATATCCATCAAAACGCAAACTGCTACAACGGCATTCAATTCATTTTCAAAGTATGGCACACAAACACACTTCTGCCAAATCTCTGTCACGTAGCATATCCTGTCTGGCATTCCCCTAATTTGTCACTTGGCCTTTCAAATAATGGCTCACAGGGAGAGAGAGACGAGCAAATCATTTGATTAAAGTGGGGCATTACAGTGAGTGTGGAAATCAGCCTGACAGGAATATGTCCCAGATGTTAGGTTTTGGACAATGAATATGGAGAGGGAGTGAGACACTTGGCAGTTGGCACAGGTTCATTCCCTGAATTGGGATGGCCTCATTCCTGTCAGAGCCACAGCCACACAATGTCCGCCTGAAAACCTAAAAATAGTAACAGAGGCAAAGAACAGTGAAGAACTGTGCTCTCTAAAGGCTGCACTGACCTGAGCACATAAGGTGCACTGTCATGCATTGTGATCTTTTTCTTAGAAAGACCAGCGTATAGAAAGCTGTAAAAAATGTCCAGACTATACAACTACAATATGTCTTCTTCCATAATGACTTTGTTTTTACTGTCAAACACTCAGCTTCCTAGAGAGAAATACCTCAGTGAATTCCCCTGAGCTCTACTAGCTTGTGTCTGAGTCACATGCCTGGTCCACAGATCACTCTTACTGATCATTAAAAGGGCTCTGTAGCATTTGAGTTTTTGATGGCTCCTCGCTTGTGTACTGAAGAAATGACCGTAGTGCTGTCGACCATTTGCAGTCATGATTGCCTTCAGCTCCCTTTCTCCAAGTGTTCATGGTTGACTCTCCTCCCCATCGTTGCCTCCACCCTCCCACCGCTCCGTACAGCCAGCTCTCAAGTGTGCTTAGCCGTGAAATGTCCAGCCTGCCCAAGCATTGTCACTACAGACGTTTCTTGGAATTTGTGCTGCTTCCTTGAGTCAACTTAAGATACACAATCGGTATTCTTGGCTGAGGCAGCAGATTTCACCCTGTTTTTCTTCCTCTCTGCAGTGTCTGTTTCATCCTTCACTACCCACTTGAAGAACCTTCTCCAGTCAATGTTTGACTTTCATCCTGATAATGAATTGGATAGTTGGGAAGCCGTTAAGTTATTTCTTGTGTCGCTACCTGTACAACTCAGTTGATCCTGCTGAGCTGCATCCTGCACAGTTAACTTTCTGCCAGTTCACTTTTAAGGGAGATGTCCTAAACTTTGTTTTTAAACTATAACATGGGCTTCAAGGGATGGCTTGCTGTAGCTATAGCCACCCCTAGAAAATCTCCTAACCACCCCAAATGCTGGGATCAGACCACCAATATCAAAATATCAAAAGCCTGAAAATAGCACCATCTGACAGACTTGGCGAGTCGAAAAAGAAGAAATAAACGCTGGGTGCGATAACTTTGAATTTTTTCCAGCCCAGGACAAGGACTTGCAAGGACAATAAATACAAATCTAAATCACATAGGCTACAATAAAGCAAACTACACATAGGATGTTAGACAAATGAGGTGCTCAGAGTAGAATCAAAACATGACAACATGGATAAAATCATTTAAAAAATCTGCATTTTTAGACACTTCTGGAGCCCCAAACAAAAAGGCTTCTCCTTTCCAGGTCAAGCAGGGTTGAAAAAATCAGTTATGTTTCAGAATGTAGTCTGACATTTCTCTTGGCAAGAGAATGCAGACCAGAATATCCTAATGTGACACGGTGACCATATTGAGGACATAAATATTGTGTAGTCTGATTAAACTAGGCCTAGCGTCTCTTAATTTACCTAATCGACTATTAGCATTGGTACTGGGTTCATAGGCTTTGCCCCCTGCTACCGATATTAACATTAACCGCTTTTTCCATTGGACTACTCGTAATTACGGTATGCACATGAATTAGCAGCATACAATTATATCAAAAACAAAGATGACCCTTTTATCTTTATCATGTGACATTTACTGTAATGTCAGATGCTTCTTCATGTACTAAGTCAAAGACCAAATGCCTGGTTCAAGAAAGGACAACTGGCTCTCTTACTGCTTGGTAATATTTATTGCTGGTTTGATGAACAGTGCAAGAGTTTGTTGGACTCTGTGATCAATGTCTCTCTAGTTTAATGAGGGAAGGGCTCGTGCTCTGTGTAAAGTTGCAGTGTCCTATTTGCAGGTGGCAGTTAATGTAGATACAGGTGACAAGTGACATGTGGAGAAAAGAGCGTTTTGTTAGGATTCATCAGTTAAAGTTACCAACACGTGTAGTGGGATTTACTGTTGTGCATAAACCAAGTTGCTGTGTCTCCTCTGTTGTTCCTCAGCAGCTGATTTCATTTTAATTGATTAAAGTCTTTATTGGATTTGCACGAGTGCACCTTTGCCTGTATGCAGTGCAGCCGTTTGATGCAACAGTATGTGCTTTTGCATTAGACCTCGGATATGTGTGTGTTTTGTTGGCAGACAGCATGCATTTCATAGACCACTAGTATTAGATTAAGGTGAGGATGGTCTCCACTGTGCGTAGGCTCACAGGCCTCTGTCTTAAATCTGTGATTGATGGCGGCCTCATCTTTTATGTTGCTGAGAGAAAGATTGCATGGATGAAGTATGGAGAAGCTGGAGTTTGTGTGTGTGTGTGTGTGTGTGTGTGTGTGTGTGTGTGTGTGTGTGT
>CALSBV010010478.1:2272878-2328646 GCA_943590825.1 Bovichtus diacanthus
GTGTGTGTGTGTGTGTGTGTGTGTGTGTGTGTGTGTGTGTGTGTGTGGTGGGGCATGGGGAATGTTAGCACAACATGTCCAGTTCTTCCACTTGTTTACTTTGCTGCAAAATGTGTTCGTGTTGTACGGTTGAGCACTATAGAAATTAATGTTTCCAGATTAGACTATGTATATCTATGAAGCGTTGGCAGGCTTTTGGTGATTTTATTTAATTGCATTTTGAAGAAAACTGTGAGATAAAAATAGACCTGCATCTTGTTATGAGTTTAAAGGGCCAGTGCGTAGTGTTTAGTGGGACCTATTAGCAGAAATGGAATGCAATGTTCATAACTATGTTTTCATTAGTGTATAATCACCTGAAACTAAGAATTGTTGTGTTTACGTAACCTTACCTTCATATCTACATAGGGCGCAAGTCTTCTTCCACGGAGTTCGGACAGACCAAACTCTGGCCTTTCACGTTTATGCGTTACCTAAAGGCCAGTGTAGTTTTCCAGCTTGTTAAACTGGGGCAACGCCAGCCGCCTTCTGAATGCCATTGATTCTAAAGTAGTATTATGTTAAGGATGGCCTCTGTGCGAGGTGAAGGTCCTGAAAGACACCACAACGTTACTGCCTTTTTTTGCGAAATGGCAGCTCGTTGGAGGCAAAAAATGCAAAACAAATAAAACAATGCTGTCGGTGGTGGATTGAAATTAGTATTTCTATAAAGTAAAAGTAAACAAATAACCAGTACCTTTTTACGGGTAGACAAACTACAAAACTACAGACTACTTCAGCTTGTATCTCTCTGGGTAGCTAGGGAGCGTACTCTAAATACAGCTCAAAAACAGAATTAAGCCTGTTATAAGTTACATTGTGTAAATAAAGTTTAAAAAAACCCCCCACAAAAATATACATATAAATTGTTGAAGTGTTTTTTCCCAATGTTGAACGAGCAAATTATTCTTAGCTTTGGGTTAACATATAGTATAGTTTGTTCTGTGTGTGAGTTCACTCAGTCTGTGTCAGTGAGTGAACATGAAATTAAGTTAGAGGTAAGAGGGAACAAAATGAATCTGTTTGTAAACATGACTCCAAATAACTGAATTCCTCATTCAAAAAAGCTACAACACCGAGTAGAGGCTTTTCACTATACATGAAACCATTCTGTAGCATAAACATGAATTATTACTCACGGTGTTAATGACATGCATAGAGCGAGTTCTGATATAAATCTAACTGGGCTTTTAGATAAAGATCAAAGACATCCAAATCTTGCATCACACACACACACTCAACATGTGCACACACAGATCCTGCACTTCATCTGATGCTCTGAGCCGCAGAGGGCCTCACACAGGAGCATTTTTTAGGAAGGGCCTAAATACGAAGTGATGCAATCTATCTGACACATCCTTCAATAGGTACGATTGGAGAAGCTGACGATTCACTCTTTTTAGAGCTTGAAGCCTCGCACTCGTGCCTCTTCCCTCTCTCCCAGTTCCTGGGTGATGAGGGCGCAGCGAGCATTAAAGGGCTGCTTTGAACAAAAAGATTCAATATGAAAAGGAATGGGATATTAGGCTCCATGAAGGGATTGTGGAGCCGCAGCTCTCCCTCCCTTGAAGCTGTCATATAATTAGATAAAGGTAGACGCTCCACTGCGAGTCCATCCCCGTTGAGAATTTCCTGCGACCCACAGGTCAGCTCACAGAAAGAACGGCAGGGTGAATGCAAGATGTTTCTACCTTCATGTCAAGGTGACATCACCTCACAACAATGAGGGAGAGAATAGAGAAGAACCCTCTATGAATATCGTGTGAGGACAATTTGATGATAAAAAAAAAAAAAGTACAAGGACATGTCTGTAAAGTAAAAGCAGACACATTGAAGTTGTCACACCCATGCAGCGGACCTACTGCACTGTACAAATCACAGTTTAAAAATCAAAGTTAGGGGTTATGCAATGCCTATTTGTTGTCAACCTCTCTTCACAATAAAGTCAAACGTTTTTTTTTTCTCATAAATGTGGGGAGGCGGTGTGAACGAGAAATATTTGGTTAAAATATTCTTGACATCTGTAATCTCTCAAATCTTGGCAACTGCTGTTCTCTGAGAGCAATCGATGTAATGCTCACTGAAATATCTTTATCTAAAAATCTCTCTTTGCCTCAAGTTAGACACCATGTGTAGTTCAATCAATCACACAGCTTGACAGGCTTTAATAAGCATAGGTGCACATTTTCCACTTTCAAATCCTTTGCCTCGTTTTTTGACCCAGTTTTCACAAACACTGTGTAATATACTGACAGGCAAGCTCCTGTGCTGCACTCAAGAATGCTCAGAAACTTTAAGAAATGCAGGCAATGCAGGCCTTTGGGCGATTGTTTTCTCTGGATAAGTGAAGTAAAATCCTGGATATTCAGTACAGCAAACCTTGGAAATAAATCTAAAATCTACTCCAAAACACATGGTTTTTCATATCATTTTTTATGAGTCAGTTACATATAAGCTTGAGCAATAACAACACTCAGAACTGACAGAAAATTAAGACACTCATTCAAGATGATATGAGGGTGCTGTGGTCTTGTGTGGGAGGCTGAATCTGTGAAATGACGTAGGAGTCATTTGAAAGTTTACCCTTGAACAAGCTTAATTTCTTCAGTGCTGGCAGTTGCATGCTTGAAAACACAGCCATTCTCCGAGTCCCATACACATGATCTCTTATTTATTGGTGTTTTACTTAATGATATTGTGCTGCATATTTTGGTTTTTGGTTTCTTCTTTCTGTGATTGAGAGAATCTTGAAGTACAATAATTCAAAATGAGCTCTCCAAGACGCTAAGAATATCTCTTCTTCTATTGATTTGCTGAGGGGAAAATAATATAAACTAAATACAACACACATACAGTATGTGGTCATTGATCTGGAAATATTCAGAATTTGTCAAAATTATATAATTGAATGTGGACCAAACAAATACACATGTGTTCAGAAACAGCAAACGTTAAACAGGAGGTGTAGATGATGATCGGGCAGAGCAATGCAGAGAAATGTTACCAAACTATGATATTGTTCGTTTTGCCTAAACACAACCAAGTAGTTTTGTTACACTTCTTTAAAACTGCCACATGCCATCATTTCACAAATATTACATTGTTAAATACGTCATATATGACGTTTTAGGAGTCATTGGCAGACTACCTATTCTGGTATGAGGACATTTTGGAATTGCACCCTCTAAATTAAATGTGCTCCTCTTTCATGTTAATAATGACTTCTGTGCTTGTCAGATTGTCTTTTGTGAAAAGGTCTAAAGGTATAGACCGAGAAAAGAAAAGAGAGAAGGGAAGAAAACCTCCAGAAACCATAGGGTGCCACTGCACCTTTGATGCTTGGTCTTCTAATAATGATCAAAAGTAGTCTGTAAGATCTCTCGCACTGCCAAGGGATTGAGAACTAGGACTTACCTCACTAAACTCACTGATCCCCCTCCTTTTGTTCTTTAAAGTTTCCTTCAGACACCACACAGAAATAGAAAACTGAAATAAAAGAAACTTGGATTATTTGTTTAAGGTAAGTGGATACAAAAAAATCAATCAATTGAATTGGAGTCTTTCTTTCTTTGGGGGAAACGTGGAGCCCAAATACTTCTGTGGGTTGTGTTTCCCCAATGGACCTGCAAGAGGGGTTCTGTTACTTAACAAACGTTTGTGCTAATGCTAAAAACCCTTACACACCCATGATCCATCCACACTGGTGTTTTCACTTAATTTGCCAGATTAGACTCCTGCTGTATGGCCCTAAACAATTTAGATTCCCTAACTTTCCAGTTTTCTGTTGTGTTGCCATTCAACCTTTTATTACTGTCTGTGCTCCATTCAGCTGGTGTCTTTTATGTAACAGCTTTTAGTGAAGCTCATAACTGATGAAGGATTGTTCATCTGTGCTGCATCAAATCTGGAATGACATTATGCGTAGACAGATATGTATCCAGCATCTGTTCCAGTGTCTGTCTACTTAGATGGAGATCTTTTTTCGATGCAGCTAATCAAATCTTGTATAAAGCAGTAATTTCAGCATTTTGCCAGACATCTTTTTTGTCCTTTTTTAAATTGGACTTCTCAACCACCATTGCGACCAAACTTTGATTCACCTTAACAGCTTGCGACTTTTGTAAAAGACATAGCAGTCCTTTTCCATTTGGAATCAGCCGGGGCAAAATATATGTTTACCAGTTACATTGTTTACCCTGTTTTTTGTATATTTAATAAAGAGCATTTTTTTAAATCCGCCAAGGAGGTAATGTTTTCGGTTCGGTGTGTTTGTTTGTTTGTCTGTTTTTCAGCAGGATTAGGGAAAACCTACCGGCTCAATTTTCATGGGACTTAGTGGAAGGGTGTAGCACGGGCCAAGGAAGAACCAATTACAATTTGCCGTTGATCTTAATCACGGAGCAGCTGCACACATTATTTTTTACTTACGGAAGCCATCTTGGCGGAGGTCAGCGCGCTCTGAGTGCCCTTTTAGTTTCTTCAGTCATTCATTTTCATCCATGTTCTTTTCGTTAATAGTGGGAACTACAATTTCAGATTAGTTCATGCCGTTTTGGTGACATTATTTAATTCCCAGCATACTGTGCACAGCTGTAATCAGCCGGAATAACTGTAGACAATTGTGTGAGTGTGACGGTCCTGTAAGATTAGGGAGGTAACATCTCCACGGTTAAAGGAAAACAACATTGACTTTTGATGGTGAACTGACTTTGTGCTCTGACCTTTTCACAAGAGCTTTTGCTAAGCGATCGCAGTACAGGAGATCGCAGTAGGAGCTGGTTTGAAACTGAGAAGAAAAGGGTTGTTTTAAATATTTTAAGCCGTCTTTTCCGTCAATGTATATAAATTCAACCTAGATACAACTGCTATCCCGTAAAATGGGGTGTACCTGTTTTTACTGAATCTTTGAGGGAAATGAGCACAGTTTAGTAGATTTTCTCATTCAATTTTTGTTGGCCTGCTCTGAAGTAGATAAAAAAGAGACAAAGACAAGCTTTACAATGCTTTCAGAAAAGAAACTTCATTAAAATAAATACAGTAAGTGTCCTTCTGTACTCATCCGAAAGGGGTATGTAGTAAAGCTCAGGCTTTTTATTCCTTCCGTTGCATTGCATTGAAAGGAAAACTCAAGTTTATTAGCATATCTCAAAATACTAAAAATAAATATAATTAAGTAAAAACTAGTCCTCTGTGTCAGAAACCATAACTCTCAGGTTTTGCCTCATCTACCGTGCAGCCTTGTTCCTCCTCACTTATATTGTATGGTTTTAGAACTGAGCTCTGTTTACCATGTTCCCCTAATGTGAAATGCTGGTAAGAGATATATGTAAGCTAAAATATCTGCAGCCAAGGCTCAACTGCACCTGTGGAACGTGGGAAATCCCAGTGGATATTGGATGCTGTGTACCCCCCCCCACTAACAGTGTACTCAGTAAGTTAGACATTCGTGGGCAGGGGTTTATGTCAAGCCTGCCTCCCTTCTGCCTTTAACCTGCCTGAGAAAAACAGCAGCTGGCGACTCCAGCTGGAAAAAGAATGAAATCCATCTAATAATAACTAAGATAGATGCTTCAATGTATCATTTGAAGGTACTGTTGCAAAAGCTGAATTAGGTAGCCACTCAGTGTCCGCGGGTCCTTTATTTATTTATTTATTTTACATAATTGGAGCTATTGTTTGCCGATATAGCGTGGTTCTCTAAACGCTGAACGGGCTGTTTCACTGCAACAAGTTCAGTTGTTCCATTAGCGTTTGATTGCCACTACAAAGCCCATTGTAACCAAGATGGATGTTGTACTTGGAAATTATTTTCCTGAGATAGGGGGCAGGGTGTGAAACTAGGATTAGATGCAGTATCAGTAAGTATGGTGGTGTGTGCACTAGAGTTGCGATCACTATTTGGAGAATGTGTAGGTTTTGGTGGGAGCAGAGTGTGGTGTGTGTGTGTGCGTGTGTGTGTGTGTGTGTGTGTGTGTGTGTGTGTGTGTGTGTGTGTGTGTGTGTGTGTGTGTGTGTGTATAAACTGTACATCGTGTAACTCTGGGGGATCAAGATATACATCAGGCCTTAGATTAACATCAGATGCTACTATTTAAAGGTGGAGTCAGCGATTCTGGACAAAGATAATTGACATTTGAACTCAACATCCAACAAAATACACTCCTCCAGATATCCTCCACTGCCTTTCTCTTTATACCTCCATGGCCTTTTCTCTGTCCTGTGCACAAGCATGAACGCGCCGCTGTTGCTGACAGGCTAGAATAGTGTTGTGTGGCTCGGTCCATTTACGGTGCCAGGTCTGTGTATGAACAACAGATTGTTTACACTGAATTTGAGAAAAAAAAGTGTATTGGATTAGAATTGCTGACTCCATCCTTAATTGAAAGCCCTTTACAGTGAATATGGGATTATGAAATGAGTGGTGGCTACCAATGAATGGGCTCTTTGCCTGCTGCTCTGGGACTATGAGCGTGTCTTCTGCTGTGCAAAGTTGTATAAAATGTGTGTTTAGTTGAAATGTAACGGTAAATCAGTTCCAACCATGATGGGATAGTAAGAGCGGTTCAGAAATGTATGAATAAATGTATAGAATCCCCCATCCACACAATTTCACCATATACTATACCATATACTATACTATACTATACTATATATTGATAGTTGTTTGCAATACAGCACTCATTTTCTCTGTTAGAAAGTTATAATCCAGTTTATTTTATGCCATCTCCTTTCCATTCTGTTACCACTTGACACACTAATTTAACAGGTTATGTTGGTCTGTGATTAAAAAATTATTTATTTTTTTTTAAAAGGCAACCTTGCCAAACCTTGCTTTAAATAAACATGCACCTCAAACAGAATAGATTTGTGCTTTCCTGGTGACATTTTAACAAAAAAGGAGAACTGCACACGGGCTTGACTTATTTATTCTCTTTTTCAGTCCAAACAGATTTATGCTGAATCAGAGGCCTCTGGGTCAAATAGGGTTTCAAACTACTTCATGTATTTCAAAACATACCCAAGCATCATCTGCAGCACCTGTATCTCTACCTGTTTTTCACTTTTTCCACATCAGCACCATCTTGCAGTCCATTTCATATTGCTACATAGTAATGTCGCACATCATACTAGATCATAGTGGAAGCTGAGAGAATCCCTGTAAAAAATTCATACAAAGAATGTGTACACCAAGAAGCAATATTTTAGAGAACTTCACACAAACAATCTAGAGGTCTAGGTCTTTGTTGAGTCTATGTGGCAAATAATCTTTTATTTTTTTAAAAGAAGCCACATTGTTTTATGCAAAACAGGAATTGTGAGTTGAGTTTAAAAGCAAATCAAAAGAAAACCTTGTGTCCTTTTCACACCATGATGCTATAGACCGCTGTGGGCTATGAGCCTTTAATTGTGGTCACTTACTCACTTACAGATGCTGGCCGGATGGTCAGTGCTTATTCAATCACCGATTTGAACGCAAATTACACTTGGTGGCTGTCGCATACTTGCATGAAAATGAGGTCTCACAGTGGTGGCAGGCAGCGCTTTGTTTAATTGCATACTTTTATGCAAATCAAGTTCAGCCACAACCTCTTGGTTCATCAGTGATATTGTGTAAAACATACAGTCCCTAAATACAGACATGAGGCCTATTGTAGCCCATGTTTAACCTAATGATATAAAATGGCGAATCATATGAATAGTCTATAATAAATCAGCACTGTGGGATTTGGTTTCATCGCTTTTTTTTTTCTCAGGAATTTACTAAAAATGTTTTAATGAAAAATAATGAGCATGCCATTTTGTGACTGATGCACTGGAAATTGATCAAATGTATAACTGCTATAGAAACCAATAAGTTTCGCCGAGCGTGTGCATGTATGCTATCTGTATTTAGGACTCAAAATAAATGAGAGCTGTAGAATAATTCATACACTCCCAAGCCAGAATGTTTCTTTATAGCTCTATCTGCTGAAATTCCCATGCATAGGTGTGCCGTCCCATTTATCATCAAATTAATAATAAATCTTTTTTAGAAGTTTTGCTGTTCTCCCTTATTCTGTTTTTATTGTAAGTTTAGTCAAAACAAAAATAATCACAAAAAAATATATTCCACACCTCTGTATTCATTCTCTTCTTCTTTCAACCTTGATCCTTATTTTTGTTCTCTCCGTGCGACGCGATGTTTTAGATGCCACTCACAACAGGGTTTGATGTTAAGACATGCTTTCACTGGGCCTTTGATAATAGTGCTGAACAGCATCTTCTGGCTTAGTAAATCACACAGTTGGAGTGACTTGATTAATCTCTCACTTTGTGATTTACTCTTGACATAACTTAAATTTAATATTAATCAGGAAAAATGAGCCTTCTCCCCACCCGTCTACAGTCCAGGCATGCAATATGCTTCAGCACCTGGTCAGCAGATTATTTCTCCATATCTAGATTAATAGAATGATAAACATCCAGGCGAGTGTTTACATGATCTGAGTTTTTCTTTATCAGTAAATAGGACAAGGCCTTAATGTGCACTTAAAAATATAGGTAAATACCAAGTGAATAACCAACTTTTTATTGTTATTGCTAATTAGCATTTTTACAAATGCATTTCAGCCAAGACATGGCATGTTTTAGGAAAGTACTTGAATGTTATAATAAGGGAAAATATATTTTCCAAAAAAAAAAAGGATTGTATTAGCATTAGGTGAAAATCTATCCCGATATAGGTCATTTCATATCTCGATAATATATATCACGATATGGCATGTTTTCTGGTAATTCCATAAATAAATAGTCCTAATGAAATAACCACAGGGTAAAACCCATTTTCGTATACTCTTGTGCACTTGTATACTTTTTTACTTAAGAGCTTTAGTGCAAAATGAACATAACAGTATCAAGTGAAATGCTAGAGAAAAAAAAAAACATTTCCATCTATACAGTGAATGTGTTAACATGCATGCACACAAATACAGAGTAATCTGATTAAGACAATAGTTTGAATTAACTGAGTTTAATCAAATTTCTGGAGAAATTTGATTCAGTATGTGCTTGTTGTTTTCCATTTAGAGTCAAAATATGATTTCATCACGATACAATTCCATATCGTATTGAATTTTCGCCCAGCCCTAGATTGTATGATGCTCTGCAGTCCTAGTTTTATTCATTTCCCAAATAGGACTTTTCCCATCCGAATCTTTTCTGAAAGATTGGGTAAGGCATTGTTCGGCATGCTGTAACTCAAGAATAGGCGTTAAGTACATCTGGATGGATGAGTACTGTTGGACTTATTATCATTGGCTTGTTCGGGGACTAATACTCATGCTACTATAGAAAAGCTGCCTCGTCCTGCATCTGGTTTCAACACAGTAACATACTGTTAATAATCCCTTTGTGTGGCCTTTTCAGACATCAAAGGAATGAACACCATAGGCGTAGCCTAGTTTCGGAGTGTTTTATCCAGGGAATGCAAACAGTGACATTTTGGGACACGAGTATGTAATTGGTATTCAAGGATTTATTTTTTACAGTATGTCATTTATTATATGCTAGAAATATCCATTCTAAGATTCATTGATTCAAACCTGAACTTGTCTGGAGCTGGTTTAGACAATGCCGCATCCTTGGAACGCTGGGGCGGGTTGGTCTGCTGAAAGGCTGCAGCACTTTGTAAGGAGGCTAGAACAGTAGACTCCTTGTTTCCATGGTAACCCTGCAAGTGTGTGAGTGAAAAGGAGGCTGCTACGTCAAAGATGCTTGAGGTGAGTTCATGAAGCAAAATGATTTGACCATGTAATATCCCTCCCCCTGTAACCGGGCCTGTGTGGTGTCATCTCAAATGTCTGCGCTGAATCCCAGTTGTTGTTTTTTTATGTCGGCTTCCAGCTGAGCGTGTGGCCCACACTGTAGTTTTCTCCTAAAATAATACTTGAGGCTGAAGGTTGCTGGTGGGAGACTGACATGTCTGATGAGGATATCTTCACTTTTTTTTCCCTCCCTCATTATTTCAGAAAGAGGAAATGCTTTGATGTGTAAGACAACCCTCCAGAGAGTTGCAAAGTGTGTGTATGATGCATAATATATTTAAACTCACTGTAGCTTCTGAATCTCCAAAGACCTCCTCACAAACTCGTATTATCTCCTATGACCTCTAAAACTAATATCCTTATTCTGTAGTTCAGTGGCTTGTGGCATATCAAGCATTGACTATAAACAGATCAAATGTACAGGGTGAAAAATGATTTCAGTGTTTGAGTTGCTAAAGATATTATTAAAGTAAATGTCGAGTATGTTTGAAATGTGAAGAAAAATCTAGTTAACCTTTGTTTGAATCTGCTGAGTTGAGGCAAATAGTCTGGGTTTCCAATTTCCTGCGGTATTTACTCATGAACTGTTTCCTCTCTGTACAGCGACAGTGGAAATAGGAAACTCATCACTTAAATTCAGGCGTTTATCCGGATCTCAAATATAAAGTTTAATTAAATACTTGATGTTTACAGATTATGACATCCTTGATTCTAGATTTAATTGTAAATATTCACAATGATTACCTTGTCTCCTTAATATATTTGGCTTTAATAAAATGATCTTAGAGAGCTAAAAAAAAAAAAAACTAAAAAGAACTTTAAAAAAAAAAAAAAAGAATCCTCTTTATTTAGTCCAGGGGTCACATGCTGAAAAGGTTGAAAACCACTGGAGGATTACCCTCATGCCAGCTGTCAGACACCAACAGCTTGTTCTTCAAGAGCCACTGAAGTGCTGCTGTTTCATCCCTCTGGCTTTTGGAGAATAATTTAGCGGCCCCTTAGCTTTTAAATTAGACCATGGTAAATTAAGTACCACTAGTGCAGTGCCTGTTCGGGATGTCTTTGCGGAGGCGCTAACCAAAGTCCGGCCGGGCGTTTCTGCAGTTTTCTACAGAACCGCTGATCCAAATAACTGCTTGCGTTGCACTGCACTCCCTCGGGTCCTCAGCGACACACACGCCAAGCATGAAGTAGATCGGTCCAAGGGTTGGCGAGATAATCGAAACTCAAGATACATAAATACTTGTACACGCGCACACACACACACACACACACACACACACACACACACACGACTCATTGTAGTATGATACCATGTTTTGAGTCCACTACTGTTGTTGCTTTTGCCCATGCCATACAACAAATGCCGGTGCTCATAATGCACCACTGCTGGAGTGCAATAAAGCTTGCTTTCTAGACATTAATGGGCAGCTTGATGTCCCATCAACAGGCTGTGTAGATGGAGTTGTTTTAAATACCTTCTGGATTTCCAGCGCAAAAGAGACCAAAGTACTTCAAAAGTCAATTTGGAGGCAAATATAGCAGATGGGAATGTTTTACATTGCCATTTAAACATGAAAATGATATTCCCAAGGCCAGATTCAGCCATGATCTGGGCACCACTTCTATATAAATGATTATTGTTCTGAGTGTGTAAGCCAAGATCAAAGAACTGACTGAGGTAACACAGTGAGTTGTGTTCGTAAAAAGAATGACCACCAGCGGCAGGAAAACGTTGGATTAGAGAATTAGAAGATGAAACGGTAAAACAAACACTTTTTTCCATTCTGGCCTTTCTATCCCTGGTTGCTTTTTCACGCTCCCACCCACTCCCATTACAAGATGTGTGTTATGTTGTTGCTGATGTTTTTCGCTCTAGCTGCTGGCCATGTAGCGCCGAAAACTGCAGCTCATCCCTCACCGACACAAAAATCCTACTTGGAGTTCCCACTAACATGCACCCATAGGACCAAGCTACATGCGAAGGTGCCACACGTTATTTTACCAACTGAGACGCTGGGCTGCAGCAGTGGGATTTAGGATATTAAATTTAGGATAAAGGCAAGGTCAAACCTTTGGATGACCATTTGTAGAAATTTTTAAATCGTTATGGATTTTACACCTATTGTTATGATGACGAGGGCTTATTTCGTGAGTTCACGTTATCCTTGGTCTCTACAGCTGCGGTAAAGATTTAGTTTTGTTAGTTTTCCAGCGTTATTGACGGTACATGATGAACGATGCAGTCTCTTCTCACCAAGTGTGTGGTTGTAATTTCTGCGAGAAACCAGACACCCCTTTATTATCACCACGTTATTTGTTTGAGCTCATGTCTGATTACAAAACACCGTGCAGCTTGTGCCAACACAAGCTGATAATTATCATAGTGTGGAGTGCAAATATCAGGGGTTTGTCATTTCTCTCTGCATTAACCTCTTTCAGAACTTCCCTGCTTTTGCACCGAACATCATTGTCACTTTATCCATGAGTCAACTTTTTCTTTGACACATTAATGATTTTGCTGTGACTGAGGCAGTACATAATGCATTTGCACTGCTCTTTGGTGTAAGTGCTACCGTGACTTGATTTAGAAACCACTGATGTATTTTGATACACTGTAATTGCATGCTGGTTTCATTAAGATCAATTTATCAAATTTGGCTCTCTCTCCTATCCGTGAGAGACGTTTCTTTGGAATTCTGTTTGATCTAAGAAATCATTAGTTATGCAAGGAAATGAAAAGTCTCTTGGTAGTAATGTTTCCCGAAAATGCAAAAAAGCTTAGGTTTGGATAGAGGTTCTCCTAAATACAGAATAGAGTTACTGAATTTCAGTCTGTTTTGTCACCACTATTAATGAACTGGATTAATGAAAAAAGCTCACTAGGCCATTCATGTGACAACAGATATTATTCCTTTTATGGTAGATATGTTTCAAGAAAGGATAAAGAGAAATGGGTTCTTAAAACCTATATTAACTGATTTCAGTTCATCATTTGGAGGCATGATTCTGGCCACTTGGAGAATATAAGTCCAATATTAAGTCTCCTTTTAGCTTTTGCTCTTTACCAATTGATGAGGGGAACGTCTGGCTTTTAACAGCTAAATGCTCCACTATGTTTCAGATAGTTGCTAACGTTGTCATTTTGAGCTAGTGAGCCTGTGTACAGTGGTGTGAAGGGCTTTTTTGCTCGAAACTTGCTTTCTGCATCTGGAATGAAGGTCGATGTGAGCTTAGGGGAACAGAGGATTTGGGTGATAATTCTCTGGCACTGCGTCACTACGGGCAACCACTTTCACGAGCAAGTAATCATTTGATATATTGTTTGTAAAAGATTGTAGATTATAAATGTAAATCACTAAAGCAGTTATTGCTGTGATTTACTGAATCCTATACAAGTCCCACTTCCCCCAAAGTAACCCCATGCCCCTTAGAAAGGTTTGGACGAGAGTGAGACGTGTGATTTTTAAGGTTATTTATTTATTGCATTTATTCTTTTAACCGGACTGTCGTGCTTTCTGTAAGTTGTATCTCTCTAAGTGATAGTCTGAGGGTGATACAAAGCCTTCTTCACACGTCACATATTCATGGAGCCCGGGAGTGGAAAAAGAAATAAATCAAGGCCACGATTTATTAATTCATGCGCACAACATGTAATTCGTGGCATCAATTTAATTAAACTGTTCCCATGTTTTGGTTCATTTGTGTGCACAGGATAAGTGATTATACAGAGGGCCAGCACAACACACCAGCTTTTCTCCACGAAGCATAAAGTGCAGTTCACCTGCTTCGAGTGTCTGTAAATTAAGCTTATTATTAGTTTGCAAGGCAACATTTGCTGCCAGTTTATCAAAATGTAAATCATCCTGGAAAGAGTCCTCATTAATTGCTTTTTACTAACAATAATCCTGTGCCAAGCAAGTGTTGTCAAAAATGGTGTCTCTATCCAGCTATCTACAACCAAGGACAAGTGTCTTAAGCAGGAGGCGGCTGGAATGAATAACTTGGCCAGGTGCAATGCCAGAAGTATTAAATTATTTAATTTGGGCACACAAATTAATAATGGGAGAAAGATTTAATTAGATTGAGGTAACTTATTGTATGTCATGCACACAGATGAGTAAATCATGGCCTCAATAAAAAAAAATTTCTCTCTATGACCACTCCCGGGATCCGTAGATATTGAATCTAAAAATAGAAATAATATTTCCTGAAAAAGGAAGTGACCTGGGGCTCCACCCATAGGTGCGTGTAAAGTACGGAGGGGTCGGCCTTCATCCATAGTCGGAGGTACCACACTTTGTGCTGTAACCAAGTGATTGGTAATCTTTAAAGTTACTAGGGATTGTAGCTACTTTTTCTAGCCAACATGTCATTTATGTCAAAAATTTTAAGGGAAAAAGGAAAAAATTGTAATTACTAATGTTTTGAGTTATCCTCAACAGCAATTAATAGGCATGTTATCTCCGTGGATTTAGGTAATTCAGCAGTGCCCACACATGAGCTCCTTTTGAGCTAATTATGACATTGAACAGACTTTTCCTCTTTTTTGCCCATGTCATTTGAGAATCCATTATTAAATGATTAAAAATCCAGATGTTTGATCTTGTTTGATGTCTACATATAATTAATAGCCCACAGAATGTTAGTCTCAGGGTGCTGGAAGTTGGTCGATATTTACATGATATTTTATAGAAAACACAGTAACATTTTGGGCATGTTAGGTGTGTAGAGTTGTTTTCATTTTTTGATCTTTGATCGATGTTTACATACTTTTAAGTGATGCCTGCGCAACGCACAAGTGTTACATTTCATATCATAGAACCTTGAATTTATTCCTATCAGGAAGCGTGTATACCGTATTGAGACACAAACAAGTTAGCTTGAAGACAAGTAGCACAACAGCACTCTTGAGTCCCTTTCTTTGAAGTCTTCACCAAACACTTGCATTTACTTTGCTTCAGTGGTGGAAAAAGCTTCTTCTGCGAATCAAATAACCTTGACAAATTAGGTTGCATGCAAGATAACAGCACCGTCCATGGATGCATGAAAAGGTGTTTCTGTGATTTTTTCTGGACCTGAGTGTTTCCTGTGTGCGGCAGTAATAACACACACAGGACCTCCAGGTCAATGAAAGGTTAATTTTAGTGACCAGCGAATAATACACTCTTTCTCTGTAATATTCAGAGGGTTTTTGACAGTAAATACACTTGTTTCATCTCATGATTATTTTCATAATTGGACTATTGAACATCATAAAACAATGGGGGGAAAAAACCCATCCAATTTCCTAGAGATCAACGTCATGAAATAGCTTCTTTTTTTTTGTCCGACCAAAACGCCACAACTCAAAGGTATTCAGTTTGCTATGATATAGGACAAGTAAAAGTAGAAAATCCTCACTGTTTGGAAAAGTCTGTACCTTTTTAAATGTTTGACATACTTGCTTAAACAATTCCATTACACGATTAATCCATTATCATTTTAAAATAGTGTGTGTGTGTGTGTGTGTGTGTGTGTGTGTGTGTGTATAGCATGACTATAAATAACAGGCACTTTCCCTAACATTAGTTTAAATAACAGGCACTTTCCCTAACATTAGTTTAAAATCCAAAGATTTATATACAAATACATTTTTCTGGGGGAAATGGTTTAGTATCCACTCAATGGGCAAGATGGAACATCTGTGATTTCATTCTTAGTCAATCTGGGTCATGTCAATGTCTTCATCGTGTCTTTAACAGATAATCGCACAAGATGTAAAAAAAGGTGTCTCATTATCCTGTTGAAATGACCGTAGCTGTCTCAGTTTGAGTTCTCAGTATATTCACGTCTTTCTCTGAAGAGCAGAGGTTTTTCTGATAAGATGGCTTCTGTTTGCAATGGCTTTAGTCATTTGTGCAAAATGGAGACACAATGTGTATGACACATAGATGTGCTGATAGTCGCTCGCTGAATCTCATTTCATTTCAGCTAACTGAAAAACACATTGTCGCAGGACGCCCATTAAGCAGTGCCTCCCAACAGTCTTCTCATTCACACTCAATAATTGTCAGACTCCCCACAGTTTGACATTCTCTTCTCTTCCATCTAGACCAGTGCAAACACTAAACACCGCTGTTACAGGATGCCGTGAGCCCAAGCCTAGAATATATCCAGAAGTTGATGGGCTGGAGATGATCCGCTAGCACGGCAGGTGGACTGGAGAGTTGAAGGTTTCAGCAACAGGCTGAGGGCCACAGGCTGAGGGCCACAGGCAGGCTTAGGCAGGAGACTGGAGTTCCAATTGTTTTAATTGAAATGAATTGTAATTTTATAGTTGTACTGATAAATGTACTGGTATGTACGTTGATCCGTGTTTTGATCTGTCTGTATAGTTGTTAGTGTGATAGACACCGTGTTTTTTTCATGCATGGTCTTTGTTTAATAAAGACCATTAATAAAGACTAATTAATACAGCAACTCAGACGCAGATCTGATACTATTTCTCCAATTTTAAAATGTAGACCTCGCTGCTTGGAACTCATTGGAATCATGTTTTATGAATGGTAACATTGAGAGATTGGTGTACACTAAAACAAAGCTGAGTGAGCGGCCCACTCTGACAGAATGATGATGAACTGATAGCAACGCTGAATTTTATAATGACATTGACACAGCAAAAATGTGAAATGTGAACGAAATGTGCTTCACCGATGAAACTAACAAAGTGAGCAAAACAATTATATTATATTTGTGAAATATCCTTGAGCGTCTTTAATCACTGAAAGAAGATTCAACATGTGTACATGAGTGAAGTTTTAAAATGAACTATTTGTATTATGCCTGGAAACATGGGAGAATGACAAAGGAGAGACTGGAAGCTGGAGACTGGGGACTGGGGCTGTTAGAAGCAGTCAATGACTAATCAGGGCAATTCTGGGCAGCTGGGACTGAAACAATTCAACAAGATTGAGGTGGTGACAAGAGATGCAGAGGAGCCAGCCTTGACAATTTCATAATGGAAAATACTGTGCATCTTGCAGCTAAAATGGGGCAGCTGGAGTTTCTTTGCTGAAGGGCACATTAACTTCAGCTGAGGAAAGAGAACTTGCTGTATTGTAGGTGACTGTTTTCTGTTTGCATACTTAGGGCTTATTATTTTTAGCTTAATATTTTTTGCAAAATAAATCCAGGAATCCGTTGCCGTTCTGTATTTTAGATTGAGAAATATGGGACATGATGACCTCATTCATTTTTGCAGCAGGAAACCAAACAATTGGATGTGTAGGGGACAGAAAAATGTGGGGAAATCAGTGCTACTTTGAAAACTCTTACTTTGAAAAGTCATTTAAGTAAAAATAGGTAAAAGGTGAAAATCAAGAGCTTTCGAGAGCACTCGACACTTATTGCACAAAGTGTAAATTATTCTGACTCCACTGCAAAATCCATAATTGGTTTCAACACAGTTAAACCTCTTTTCAATCCGCCACCCGCCTCTTATCTACAGTATACTGTATGAGTATGGTATTAAAATTGTTCATGTAAGTACATTAAATGAGCCGACACACCGTTCAAATCAAGCTAAATTAAATGAAACGGGGTGCATTTTCAACCTAAGGTTTTCCCATTGTCGGATTGTCTCAAAACACTGACCCTGTGCTGAATAGGTTTAGTGGTTATTACTGATTTGTACAGTTAAGGAAGTAGGGCTACAATCGATGATTGTTATATTTGTTTATGATTTAATAAATAGACAGGAAAGGCATGTGGGGAATGGGAGGAAGAATGATCTGCAACCAAGGACGAAGATGAACGGCATCTTAAATCCCTATTCCACCGGGATTCACCTCAGCTATTTTCATTATGGAATAATCTGCAGATTATGCAGAGTTGGCTTTTTTTAAATGGCCTTTATATTTTTACAGGGAGCCCTGCCGTATGTGAAGTCTTGAAATTGATTCTTTTGTTTGACCAATAGTTTAAAATCCAAAGATTTTCAGTTTACAATTATATTAAACAAAAATAAAATACTGAATCATTTCAACAATTATCACATTTATTGCAATTATTTTCTGTTCATTGGCTTATTGATTAAATTAATAATCATTTCAGTTATTAAGTGAGATATTTCCCTCTAAGCAGTGAGCATTTTCTTTGAAAGACAAAAACAATATAATTCTAACCAGACACCAATCAATCATAACCAATGAGAGTTACATTATCAGCAAACAGTTTTGCCCAGTGAAGAGCGTCTGTGTTGCAATGTTATCCATTTATTGGCAAAAAAATTGTGTCACAGTGGGTGGCAGAAATAAAGACAGTGTGTTAGCGTGTGTGTGGGGGGACTTATTTTACAGCTTTCTTTCAGTTTGTTCAGTCAGTAACAATACATCATTATGGGCTTCGATATTGTGAAAAGGCTGTTCAACTTCTGCTAAAGCATGATAGCTCATGGATGGACTCATTCCCCAGGTTCACTGCATTTCACCTCCAAACCCCATGGAAGAATTTAGCTTTTCAGGTAACTTTGGAGCACCTCTTTTATCACAATGCTGCACTTTTAAACGATACCCAAGTCATATTTTCTGGGCTTTTCAATTAAAACAAAACTCTAATCTACTCAAATACTATGCTCTGTATGAGAATAATATATCCCACGTGCAAAATATATAAAACCTCATATGGTATCTTCATACATATGTATCTTCCACATGGGTTACATTATGTTCAAGCAGGGATACAAAGAGGCGGGTGATCTCTTGCCTCTCATTTACTCTGTATACTCTGAAAACAACATCATTTACATATTCTGCTCCAAAAGGCCACTGAATTGGGTGTTGCTGCCTGAGGCATTGTCTCTTGGTTTAGACACCCAGAAGTCTCCTGAAGAGAAGTTCAAACACAACAACGTCATAGAGGCTAGTCTCATGGGAAGAGAAAATGGAATAATTTGGCATGTACCTTTTGGTTTTGAGGACCAAGAGAATAAAGGGAATCCCACTAACATTAGTTGTACTGTGAACTGGCTTTTTAGTTAAACTAATTTAATCATTTTGGCACATTTTTGCCTTTGTCATTGTTTTCAGCACCGCCCTGAAACCAAGAGGAAATAACAAATGTTTGAAATTCTGTTAATTTGTGCAAATAAATTATCAATTCAAAGTGACCCAGAATAACAAATCAAGCAATTTAAGAACACAAATTATCATGTGCACACAGGCTATTAATTTTATGGTACAAATTTGTTATTTATATGCAAGAACTTTAAAAATGTTCTCACCCACACCTGCTGGGCCTCATGGAGGTTGACTTTCAGTGAATATTTTAATAAAGCCTCCAAGTCATAGCTGGGGAATCGTTAGCTCTGCTTTGGTATATATAACCTGTATCAAGCCGCCTATTTACTTCAAGACTCGCTCAACAAAACACCAGGTATCTGTCAATTACTGTCTCAGCAGAAGAACGCATTTAAGGACATATTGGCTTCTAGTTTGAAAGCAGTAAAACCTAATGTCTTAAACAGCTTAAAAAGTTGTTTTACAAGTTTGTGATAGATTTGCGAAATTGTCACAGCTCGTGCTAAGGTAAGTTAAATATCCAATTAATTATTCTATTACATAAATAGCAATACGCTTGTTACTTTGTTATTTTTTCAGAAGTTGGCTGACGTGCAAAAGTACACCAGCGATTTACTTTAAATTAGGGCTGGAAACAATTATTTTCATTATTGATTAATCTGCCTATTATTTTCTCAATTAATCACTCTGTCTATAAAATCCCAAAATATAAAAAAATGCCTGTAACATTTTCCGACCAAGTCCAAGTAGCACAGTCCAAAACCCAAAGTGTTTCATCTTCGTCACATAAGACAAAAGAAAGCAGCAGATCCTCACATTTGAAAAGCTGAAAGCATCAAATATTTGACCTTTTTGCTGACATGCTAACATCCAACAACACATTTTCCGTCGATTTTGACGAATAGATTAATTGATCAATCGTTCATTTACAAACATTCAAGCTTCAAATCTCTGTAGACATGAATGACACTTGGCTGGATCAGAAATCACTTGGGTATTTCACAGTCCATGTTACTCATGCAAGTTCGGGAAAAAGGTATATCTGGATGTTTCCTAGAAACATGAGATGATCTGTATTCATTTTTCCCTCGAGCTGCTACTAAGAGTCACTTGCAATTACTGACTGTGCCCAAGAGGTAAAAAAAAAAGAATATGTGCTCAGTGAATAGATATCAGTGCAACTTTTGAAAGCAGGTTTAAAACAGCAAACATAAATCTGCATTATACTTGTGCTGTTCATGCCTTATGAAAATATTAGTTGATGCAAATATTGTTTGAATGTAAAGTTGAAGATTTTAACAGTGCAATTCTAAGTCTAGTCACAATCAAATGGCTACTTTATGGCATTAAAATGTTTATTTCATTTACACTCTGATGAAATATGATATAGATGGTGTGCACACTTCGCTAAAATACACTACTTAACACTCATTTCACAAAATCTTCTAAAATGTAAATAGTATAATAATTGCGCACATAAATGTCTAATGGATACACTCAGATACTTTCGTATAGAAAAAAACATATTACTACCGGCCAAAACACTGTTCATTTCTGAGAATCATTGCAGAGTCATTTTCATAACATGCAAAGTCATACCACTCCAAGACTTGTCCTGTGCTCACCTACACTCTGTAAAGTCATCCTCTAAAAGCTAAGCCATCACCTTGGGGGTTTGAGGTAGAGATGACACGCGTCTGGATCCTCTCGGTTGTCTGCTTCAATATCAGATATGGGAGATTACGGGGGAGACAAGTCCTCCACCTACAGTGACCCCTCAGTAGGAAAAGCATACTGATACTCTGTGTCCCCCTCTATAGCATAGACTTAACAAGAGAGAGTGAGCTGTAATGAGAATATGAGGTGAACCCCTCTATCACAGAAGCACATGCAGTTTCTTTGTGGCTTTCCACCCCAATTATTCCCATATTTCCGAATGTCTAGTCAGCAGAGACAAACTGAAAACTGTATCTTTGATGAACTGAATCTCACTTCGATGGCAGATGTAAGTCAGAGTTTTCCTAGCTGATGCGGAAAGGCATTTTGACATATTGAGCTTCATACCAGAGGAGGTTTGATTTTTTTTTTTTTAAATGTAAGTGGATTATGACCAGGAGGGTTTTGAGATATACCCCTGACCCACCTAGTGCCACTGACCTTCTCAGTACAAATAAAAATTACCTTATAAATGCAATTTGCCCAGTAGTAGTGTCAAAGGTTAAAACGTGTCCTATTGTTCACCATTCTGGGTCTGCACGCATGGCTGCTTACCATCCCAAATGAAATGTGAACGTTTTGTTTTCCCCATTCAGCCAAGACAATGAGGACGAACAAATTGGAAGACACACTGAAATACAAGGGCATTGTTTATTATAGCCAATTTAATGCAGCGTCCTATCGATGACGATGTTTCACTCCAGGATTGTCTTATAATCCATCAGAGATAGGACATTCCTGTTCTTGAAGCAGAAGGCTGAGTTATAGTGCAAAAAATATGCAGGTATATTTTAAGCAGTAGAATAAACTGAGTAAATTTAGCTTTTCTATAAATTCAGTTTGTACCCTTTCAGCACAAAGTTGCCAGTTTCCAAAACTGACTGCACTTAGATAGCAGAATGCATGAAGGCACAGAAATAAGCCTTTGGATAGTATTCTGATGTGAAATGGCTTATGCAAACAGGGCTAACCAAGTCTGGTGTCAAGGTAATAAGGTGCTTCTTCTTTTTTTTTTTTTTTTTTTTAAAGCTGTCTCATTAAATCTGCTGTAGCCAACGTAATACCGTAGAGCTATGAATAGCAATTAACAATTGCTATTAAAAATGTAATACAATGATACATTATCATTTCAATTTGTTGACTTTGGGCCATAAAATATCAGTAAACAATAAAAAATGCTTGTCACAAGTTTGAACCCAAGTACAGGCATCTGTAAACGTCGTGTCTCGACCAACGGTCCAAAAACTCAAAGAGGCTCAAAGTTGCTCAGTTTACCATCTACTAAAATAGTAGCATTTGGGGAGCTTGAACCAGGACATTTATTATCGTTATTATATTATATATAGTTGGGTGGTTTGCCGACACCGCTGCAGACCATCCGTCCCCGCAGGGAGAGAAGGCACAGCGAGCACTAAGACCACCGTCATGGAAAAGCACGAGCAGTCGTCCCTGACCCGCCAAGTTGAATCCCCCCTGGACGAATGTGGGGACCCGGAGACCTATTGAGAAGTGTAATAATATTTTCAGTTCATTATGAATCTGTGGTGGGCCGCTTGGCTATGCTGCGGCAGTTAGGGTAGAGTGGAGGTGGAGGAAGTTGAGTCCTCTTATTGGTTTTTCTGCCTGCTGTCTGCTCAGGCTTGTTCTTCGTCAGATAGTTATGAGGCATTGGAAGTCAATACAGATCAATCTCATTCAAATAAAATAATGACCGACTGATAATAAATCCATGATCTTTTTTTCAGTGAAAGATTACACCTTCCATAAAAGTCAATCTCGTCTCCTGGTAATTAATTGTTTACATACGTTTAATATATTAAATAGATGCTTGATTTAAAATGGAACCCTTTACAAATAAGAGCTGAAATATATGTCAACAATAATATTCCTCCTGCTAGTGAAATGGGATGCCAGAATTAATGGGCTGCCAGGTTTCTGTTTGTTTTGTAAATGCTGAGTAACATAGAGCAAATGAGGATTAATTCAGTACAATGAACACTAATCAACATACATTCCAATGGGATTTCTTTTTTTTTCTTTTTTAAATGCTTGTGTCTGAGTGGACTTAAAATTGTCCACCAGCTTTCAGCCAAGAGTGTTCTCATTGAAAATGGAACAGAATTGTTATTTTTTTTACCTAAAACAACCTATATTTATGTTTTCCTGACACGCATCCTCCTGGGGCTGTGCGGATAATGATTGCTGTCTCTGAGAAGCAACAGTGTAAGAAGTTTAAAGTGGTACAGCAGCAACACCTCTACGGGAGGAGGTTGGGCTTCAGGTTAGAGGGTTGGGCGTCACACTTTGAAACCGGAGACCTGTTCACATTGTGTGTACTACCGACAGTCAACAATAGCTTCATTTCACCACAACCACGGTTGTTCCCAAACCTTAACCAAGTACTTTCCGTTGATCATTACCCACAATCTTTTTAGTTGTCTAAATCAAATCTCAACCGCAGTCGTGGTAGGTGATAAAAACAGTAATCATTTCTTTACCGGCCATCTCTAACGTTGGTAGTAGGCAATAACTGAATTTCATCCTGCTAATAGTGGTGCATGATTTGAAAATTTGTCGTTTTGAAAGGCAATGATAAGCAAACTGATTTTGTCGTTTAAGTTAGAGAACTTGTTGACGATGATCGCTGTAAAAAAAAAAAATTTAATTGGCAACATAATTGCGAGAGTTCCCATCAGAGTCTCAATGTCTGTCATGCATCATTGACTTTAAACTGATGTTAGTGTTCCTTAACAGCACATTGCATTACGTGACAATGCAGCGTAAAATGCTTATGTAGTCATTGTGTTATGAGGTAAGATAATGGTTCTTCAGGGAAGTCGGACAACTTTTAGGTATCGTTTACAGAACTAAAACTTTGTCTATTTCACCTTGACACGTTCAGGCAGGTGGCAGTCAGTCAGTGAACAACAACTCAGGTGTGTTTCCCTTTTTGTCCTTCGTTGTGCCGGTATTTTACTCCACTCATTTCTCCTCCTCCTCCTCCTCCTCCTCCTCCTCTCTGCCCGTCTCTCCATGCAAACATTTCATTTACTGTTTGAGTAGCTAAAAGTATTGAAAAAACAAGTCAACAGTAGTTGTCTAAAATATGTGTTGATGCTTACAAGTCATTGTCGGTCCAAACTTTCCTGCCACAGCAGTCCTAACGTCCGCTCCCCTCTCCGAGAACCATAGGTTGTAAACGGAGAAAGCATACCAGGGAAATGTTGTGCTGAGATGTCATTTAAGAATAAAATAATAAAATACCATCCCAAGTTAAAGCTATACCAAGGCTTTTTGTCTCCGGAGTCAAAGATGAAATGACCAAAACTGTTTGTCTCTTATCTTGACATCCGCTTGAGAACAATTTGTTTCATATTCTTGCTTAAGGTCTCCTTCCTCAAGTTGCACATTTTATGAACATTTAGTAATATTGGCTAACCTGCTCATCTCAAAACATAACTTACAGTAGAAAAGAAGACTTTAAGAGTTTGCATTTTATTAAACCACTTGCAAGGCCTGCTCCACAGAGGACAATTTTAATTACTTCTGGTCTGCCTTACTTGCTATAAACAAGCTATTTCAGTGGCTGTCTGTCTTTCTTCTGTTTGAGTTATTCCTTTAATTGTGGGAAACCTATGCAGTACTTCTTGAGCATGCTTGTATTTCAAGTCGCTGGGTTAATATGATAAAATATGGAAGGCATGCTGTGCAGGTCTGCAGTGTCTGTGGTACTTTTGCATATTTTCTAAATTCAAATCTCCAATCCCACAAAAACAAAAGCAGATATGTGGCATCATTATGCAGTTTTTTAGTGTTCTGCTATCAGACTAACTACATCATCTTGAACAACAGAACACATTTGATTCGGCCTGAGACTCAAGATAAAGGGTAGTGGGTGGGGTTGCTATTGTTTGTTACTACATATTGTGGAACAGCTTAAAATGTGCTCTACCATTCATTCAGGCTCTAAAATGAAGTGCACTCATTTAAACAGCCTTGAAGCTGCATAAATCAATATTTGCATCTCAAATCATACGGCAGTAATATCAAAGGGGTCACTCACAGAGACCCCACATGAGACTTACTACACAACTCGACAGGTGTATAGAACTCAGACCTGTTTTAGCCAATTGTTTTATGTCTTGCAGCTTTTATCAACTGCTTTGCAACAGCAGCAACAATCCATTTTAAGCACTGCTAAACCCATTTTATACTACCTATCCAGCACAAATGGCAGACAAAGTTAGTGACTTGCTCGTCAAGAAAGTTGAACACCTACAGCTTAAGACCCAAACACTTTTATCTTGGTGGAGACCAAAGCAGAGCTAAAAAAACGAGAATTTGGATTTACCTACATACTATGTCCGTCAGATGGCCAAAAACACGACTTCAGATGGATGATAATGTTGTTCTGCATCTGCTTAGGAGCAGAGGCTGCAACAATTCTTTACATTATGTATTAATCTGACGACTTTTCTCTCAATCAATCGTTTTGTCTATCGAATGTTAGAAAATATAGAAATGGGAAGTTGTGTTTAGATAGCTTGTGTTAATAGATTAACAGTCCAGAACCCAAAGATATTCAGTTAACTATCATACAAAGAAAAGCATCAAGCGCTGACATTTTGAAAAGCTGGAGCCAGAGAATATATCTAATAGATTTAGAAAAAATGGTTAGTTAATGCAAGAATCATTACAAAGACAGGTTTTGTATTGTGCTCAGTATGCAATTATGATGCATCAATCCTTGAGGGCTCTGAAGAAAGCACCTGTTATACTAAATAATCAATCATTTTGTTCTTGTTAATAGAAGTCAAATTGATCAAATATTAGTGCTACAAATGTTGAATCCTGTGGATCCAACCTAAGGATATTTCTGTGTTAGGTGACCTTACACCCACTGAAAATGTCTCATCATGCTAATGATCATTTTTTAAATTGAAACTTAAAACAGAGTTTTGTTGAGTTGCCAAATATCTTGGATCCTGCGGCAGCATAAATTCAGCCTTCTTTTAAGTAACAATTATTTTCTGTGCCCACGACTCTGCACAGCTTTCTCTCCAGACATCTTTACTAACAAATAGCTTTTTTTATGATTTAGCAAAAAACATGGAAATTCTTGCTTGCAGCTGCACACTGAAGAGCGTACAGTACACGGTAATCTTTGATGGGCTGCTCAAATTAAATATTAAAATGATATTTCCTTCTTTCTGTGATCATAATGTAGTTACTTAAAGGCCAAAGGTATTGCTTGAAGTCCAAATTAAATCATTGCTAAATAATGTAGTGTTATTTTCAACCTCATGCGACATTTTCTCAAAATGAGTGTGTTTGTCCTCACTGAAGAGCGTAATAGCACCTGAGCTTCATATCCTGTGGCATTTGTATGGAGTATGTTTTGTTTTTTAAGTGCTAACTGGCTTGAGAGAGGAGAAAGATGCATTTGACCATTATAGTGTTTTGCATCGCATTTGGCCAGTGAAGGTTACCCAGAGCCATATATGTAGGAGGATGTATTTTTATGGCGTGGGCATTAATGAGGGAGTTGACAGCTGTTATGAGTTTGCAATGGCTGAGGGGCTTAATGAGCATTTTCACAGTATCTAAGATAGAGGTGCACAATTTTCCGGAAAGGCCTGTATATAGTTATTGGTAAATTATTCAAAAAGTGGTTTTGTAGATGCAGCCTATTTTTTTAATCCAGGCCTTTGGAGATGGTCTGCTATTACTGAAATGTGGTATTCATCCAAACTTTAATGGTGCCCAGTTGTTTACAAAAAATATTCTGACTGCTCTCAGCGAGTGCATGATTGTAGAAACGTTTTACTGAACGCTGAACCCTTTGAAGCCTTTTGTTTGAACCCAGAGAACACTATTTAATAGTTGCTCCTTCTGCAGGAATTGCATCTGCATCTTATATACAGTATGGACTGTACTTAAGGGTGTCAAAGTGAATGCTGGCTTATAACAGTGCAGAACCATTAAAGGACCAGAGACATATTGTGATGAAAAATAACCATACTGCTTTGTCAAGAGCTGAAAAGGTTAGTCCATTCATTTATTAATCAATTGACATAAAATTAATCGACGGCTATTTTGGTAACCTAATAATCCTTTACAATATCTATTCAAGAAAAAAATGCCAACTATTAGCTGGTTCTCAAATGATTGATGATTGTCTTTATCATAAAAAGTAGTGAATTGAATATGTTTGAACTTTATGACTGTTATGCCTCCGCGCCGGCGAAAGCCGTAGAATTTCTTCAAATTTCTTCAAATTTGCCATAAACATCCACTAGGGTTCAAGGTTGAATTATTAGGATTTGATGGTCGATTGTCAAGGTCACTGTGACATCACAAAACACGTTTTTGACTATAATTTAAGAATGAATACATTAATTATGACAACATTTCACACAAATGTCCAATAGGATGAAATTAAGTCATGACATTTTATATCCAAAAGATCAAAGGACATCATAATAATCTGCAAATAACTCCGTTCCATAACTCAGGAAGAGAAGGCGAGATTTTGTCCATATTTCACATTTGGTTTCGACCTTAATACTAAATTGGTGACACCAATCTTGTGTTCCCACCTTGACACTGTGGTGCTTTTTTAGATCTCCGGCGCTGCCAGTTTGAAGATGTGTGTGAAGCCTCCACTTTGAATTAAAGCTTCTTTGCAGCAAGATGCATATTTGAAGCATTGCCTACTGTCATGGCTACAACTTTGTGTTCTATCAGAATCAGATTTATTGGCCAGGCATGTGAACACATTCAAGCAGTTTGGCTGTTATTTATACATCCCTATATCACAAATCAAAGAATTGCCTCAAGGGGCTTCACAATCAGAACAGCAAAGTGCCAGGTTGATCTTTTCCTTCATCCTTCTCTCTGCAACTCGCTGCCAATCTGCCACATCGCTTGAGGTAGAGGGTGAGAAGAATTATCCAAGATGGCTTGGATTTTGTCCCTCTTCTTCATCACTGCTTCCAGACTTTCCTTCGCCGCTTGTTGAGACTGCTGACATGAAAACCTTGATGCCAACTCCCCAGCACAGCACCGGGAAGAACACAGCACTACAGACTGATAGAAGATCCCACTGAAGGATCTGAGTCTCCTTAGGAACAAAAGTGTTCTGTCCCTTCTTGAAGGGGGATTCAGTGTTGAGCCAGTGGCCCCTCTCCCACTTCCTGCCCACCCGCTTCTGGCGCCCCTGCTCGGACCCACTCCCATTTTTGATCTCCACAACACACCTGCAAAGTTTGATATCGCAAAATGCGCCAGGGGAGAGAAGTGTAGGGGGACCAGGACCACATTTTGCTATAATGACACACACACACACACACACACACACAGACACACACACACACACACACACAGACACACACACACACACACACACACACACACAATACCAGTTAACAGTCATTTACTGTAGTTACAGCCCTAGCTTTGTCCTATTTATTGTCTTTACAAAATGGCATAAAAGACCCGTCACTGGCCTTTAGTAACATCTTCTAACTTTATGACGTTAAATTGCGAGTAGCTAGGGAATAATGGTGTCAAACTTCAGCGACAGAAAGTTCAGTTTGGGCTCCAACAGTGTGAAGACCGGAAATTAGTTTTGGAAGCAACAAATCCAGCTCATCTTATTGGTATTGATCAACAACCCGATCCATCCGGGGCAGATATATTAAGGTCGTTTTCTGTTATGAGGCAGTAAAACCTTGAAAAAGTTTATTTGATATAAGCTTTGCCTGAAACCTGTCAATGTTTTTCCAATGCCTTGGTCCCTTAATGAGGTAGATAATGGTCCTTCCCGTGGAAGCTTTTCATCATGGACAGGCCTTTCCAGAATGTGTCCTTACAATTATGACTTTATCATTTGTTTGGATTTTTATCTGAAGTAACCTTCTCTTTAAATCATGTCCTTTGTTGATCTTTAATTACAAAACTTTCTTTAATTATTTGTCATGAGTGGTACAAATGTACCAGTATGAATACATTAATAGAAGTGCTGATTTTCTCTGATATTACCCACAACTGTGTCCAAACTACCAACCATGATGAGACTATATGAGAAGGTATTCACAGGCTTCAGGTCTATGAACTGTTCTCTGAGAAGTCTCCGTCTGCAGTAATAAAATAAATACTGTGTTTATGAAACACCGTCAAAGCTGAGTACCCTAGCTGTGTGTTAATGTTTTTAAACGACTGTGAAAATAGTTATTACAATACTATTTTTCCTTTTGTAGCTCATTCGAAAAGGATACTTTATTTTGTGACTGCGGCCATTTGCATTCATTGAGGAAAGTGCTCATCATTGCCTCAGAATCTCTGAAGATTGGAAAATTGTTTTTAACGATGTCTGGCCTTGCTTACTGGTCTGCTTTGAAATGAGAGCTTATGTAACCAAAATGTGGGTGGTGTTATAATAAAGCAATTGGATATTTGTCAGATTTTTTACATTGGAATACAAAAGTAATTTTTTATCTCAAATTAATATCTGTAAGCTCTGACAGTTATTCAGTCTGATCCCTTTTGTCTTCTTTTGCTTTATACTCCATGATGAGATAAATGTATTGCTTTAACATTTTATCTGGAACTCTCATATAGACTCGCATACAAGAGCAAAAGCAATCAGATGTACATTTTTACATTGTTAAAGTTTTATAATATAATAATAATCTTGAATACATTTACACAATATGTGTCAGAGATAAGTCTTACATTTTGGTAACAAAAAACTAAATAGCCTGAAGTTTTTGGTTTATTTCATGTCATTGGAGCAGACCTTGCCTCTGAATTTTAATGTTAGATAATGTGGGTTCTGAGCAGTGAAAGGCCATATATGACATGTCGCTTGTAAAAGCTTGTCAATTCATAAAGGAAAGGAAAATATTCAGCATGACAATAAGTTAAAGGCCGATTGACCCTGAAAATCTCTTTAACTTATTCTCTCCTCGACATTTCAGGATGGTGGTAAAATACGTCTTACAGTTAAACTGCTGAAGTTTGCCAAAGAAGATAGGTGGACTGAAATGACATCATACTTCAAATAGATATTGGACACAATCAAGAAACAGTCTGGTCAGCAAGTAGAGGCATGGCTGGGTTGGGTTGGGTTGGCTTTGTGAAACTCATTTTTATTATTTTTTTCAGGGACAAGGCAGGGAACTCACTTCTGCTCTCTATATTGTTGTGGTAATCTTAAAAAAAAAAAATGTTTCCTTCAGCGACAACTTTTGCTGTCTTTAAAAAAAAAAAAAAAAGGCTTTCTTCACCTTATTTAACTTAAAACATTTAAAAATGAATAATTCTATTGAAATGCATTCAAAGTAAGATGCATTACACAGAATGGATTATTCAGAATGTGTATTTATATTATAAAATTATAATGTCTCTTTAAATGTACTGTATGTTTACGTTTAAAATACAAGACAACCCAGCTCTGTCTTATGAATGAAACTACATTATTGGGGAAAATAGGTTTTACGCAATGATGGCTTTACACAATAACAGCCATCTAATTCTGCTCAAATCAGCAGCCTCCTTCAGGAAAAAAGACCTCTGTTATATTCCATTTTGTTTGTTTTGAAAATCATAACAAGACACCTTGCCATAATAATTTTGCCTAATTGGTTTTTAGCACTTGATAAATTCAAGCAAATTGAGGAAATTAACACATTTTACACCCCGGGGGTTACATGGGGGTACAAGAAATTTGTATTTGTAAATCGTTTCCTACGACTGCAGTCTAATTAGGTGCCAAGTGGATAGTGTTTGTTCAAATGGGAGTTCTGGCACTAATGAGTGCTAGACAATCATACAGTAGGAGAATATTAAAAGTCAAAGTCAATGATGATCTGTGACTGACATCTAACCACTCGCCACTAGACTTGTGCTTGTGGGCTCCTTATTCTGGTACTAAACACAGGTTTAAAATACGTTCTTAAGAAACGTGTCTGCACCAGCTATTTGACACAGATGTGCTTCCCACATGGTTTGGAATTGATGGGAGTGCACAGCAGCTCCTCCATCACAACCCTCCACCTCATTAAAATCATTTACTCTCTTTGCGCATTAGCAAGCTGAGCTTTAAGTGTTGTGGATAAAGGAGCAGATGAAGTGGGCAATATCGACACACTTCTGCGCTCCCTATAAAGATTTTTGCAGTGTGTTGCAATTCAGTATTACTCCCAACTGCACAAGTTTAAAAAGCAAAGCTATTCACAGCCATAATACTGCTGACCTTTGCTGTCTTGAAATCTAACACCGTATTTGTAATTTAAAAATAATGTTTTTCTTTAATGCATAACTGGGTGGATGGGTGGGTAAAGACAAAATTAAATCACATAACTCCCACTCCTATCCATACCCTCAATGGTGATTTCACTGATGCGGTAGAGCATTATTGGAATTTGGTTAGGTAACAGATTGCCTCCAAAACACATAATCATAAGCTAAAAAAATCCAATTTGATTCTTATATACAGGAGAAACAACGCTTGTTTCAGAAAACAACAGCACAGATGAGATTTTTTATGAGGTAGGTTGAGGTGAAGGAATGAAATGTAAATGAAACTTAACTCTACAGAAATCTCAGTGATTACACCACAAACATATCTAGAGAGCAACATAGTGAAGTGAGCATGTTTGAGGGTTCTGGTACTGTGCATGCTAGCTCACTGTCTTGGCTTACTGGGACACCTGGATAGAACTAGCATTAATGTTAATAGTGACCTGGGCTTTTCCCACTATGACAAGTACAAATGTCTGCTGTGAAAAAAAGGCCTGTTCACTTGGCCGGTGGAATCAATTTTAATGCAACGTGAAGTTAGAAACAATTCCCGAGGGACTTTTAAAGAAAGTTTTCCTTTCGAGTATTTGTGATTTCACAACTTGTGTGTGTGTGTGTGTGTGTGTGTGTGTGTGTTAGGAATTCCAATTTAATGAAAAGAAATGTAGTTCGAATGAATGACAACTAACATGTAATTATTTGACTCCTACCCTGCTTCAGCTGGGTGACTCCTAAAATTTCATTTTACATACCTGTATATTGTGCCATCCATGTTGTACAATTGATAATTAATTAATAATTAATGTCCCGATCAAGTTATTTTTATTTTTTTGCCTTGATCTTGATCAGAATCCTTTATTATTCAGTATCTTCCATATTGAGTCATATCCGATACCTATATTCACCTAAATGTTGATAACATTGGTATCTGACACATCGAGAGGAGGATGGCTGTAATTTTCACAAGCTCCAAATACTGAAGGCTCTGGTTCAAAATAATATAGTTGATCATGATGTGAGTTTTATTATAACAGCACAGCTCCTGAAATCGACCTGAAGCGATCCAGTGAGAACACTTTGTTGGAGTTGGGCCTACAAAAACTGGGTCCACTAAAGCTTGTACAGTAGTGATGCTTCGTTTACCTCCTAAACAATTTTTGGCAGCGTGCAGACACAAGGTTTATTTTGGCTCGAGTTACTCACAGCTTTACTGTCGATTGGCGACAGCTGACCTACAGCCGGTGACATTTTCTATTTTAACATTAGAAAGGTTCAAATGTGACAGGAAATGCGAGGCCGCTTCCCGAATGTCTTCTACACTGATCTTTGCCAATGAGAAAGAGAGAGGAGAGATAACAGATTCGTTACGGTCTGAAGTTCTAGCAAATTTTTCCAACCAAGAGTCCATCACCCGTGCAATCAAATATTTTTTCCACATCCACACGCTCTAATTTTCACTCGGATATGCAGTAAAAGGCTTACAGTGTAGAGCCCGGACGTCATTAAATAGAGCGGTGCTGCAACACTATTAGGCTAAACACAGCAGAGTTTAGTAATGGATTGGATTTTGGATCTGCTTTATTTAAGAAGATCCCTTTCCATAACAATATGCTCTCGCTCCCACACACAAGTTATCTGGTGGTTTGCTGTTGTGATTATCCATTCAGCTCAATTTAGGAATAGATCAGACTGACCCCTGCTGGAGTACAAGGCATGGCCCGTTGTGCTCATTGTGTAAATTCAGAGTTTGGACAGATCATTACGGATTGAATGTTTGATTTTGAAAAGTAAAAAGAAGGTACTCACTATTACTTCTTTCTTAATCTTAGTACTGACACTGTGGGAGACCACTACCTTCTTTTTACACAATGTTCTTCTTGTGTAAAGAGAACCACTCTGGATTTCTTTCTGGTTTGATGGTTCTTGTGACCGGCCTCTCCTAAATAGTGAAGAAAATGAATTGTATTATCTTTACAATAGGCAGTATTTTTGTATTCAAACCAACAGAAGACCCTGTTCCCGTTCGCTGGGTCGGTGCATTCGAAAATGTGTAACTCAGCTAGAAATTAAGTCTGAGTAATTTTCCTCGAAAAATACATAATGTCCACAAGCTGTAAATGGAAGGCAGTGAAATAAAGATGGCATAGAAAAAACATGCTGTCACTTTGATGAAATCCCAAGCCTGTTTACTTCATAGCAAGCTTGACCATCTTTCTTCTCCCCTACTGCTTCGGCCACCAGCAGCTCTGTGGTTTAATGGCAGCATTTGCAAGGTCTGCCGTTGGTCTCCAAATCTTGGCGACAGGCTCTCTTGTTTGCTCTCAGCAAGACGTAGAGCCGACCTGAAGGAGGCTCTCAAACTTGCAAAAAAAAAAAAAAAAAGGATTACGGCCCTTAAAATAGACTTGTGCACCTGTCGCCTAACATTTTCCAGCATGGACACTCGTGGATCCAGTGGCCGCACCAAATATCACAGGAAGGGGATGCTGTGACCACAAAGCTGATTAAAACAGTCGGGAGTTTTTGAAACCCAAAGAGGAGCCGCAGAAGCTTTTCACAAACAAATATGGACGCCAAACATGTGAGAGTGATTGTCTCTCAAGGATCAAGTTTTAAAGGATGAAAATGTCGCGACTTACCGGTATTACAGTACTGCCACAACATTGTAGAGATGCATTGATGGAGCAGCTGGAGACTGGGATTTTAGGGTGATTTTTTACGCTTTAATGCTATTTCTTTTGTTTATTTCAATACTTTCTCTGTGCAAATTTGACCGCTGAGCTGTTTTTCAATTCCTTGTATATACACCTTTGTTTATTGCGTGAAGGCTGTGTGACTGACTGATTTCATAACCCCCATGCCACTTCTTTCTGTTTCCACCAGTTTCTTTTCTTTATCCTCCTGCTAGACATTCACAAAGTGAAGTCATTCAGCCTTCAGCCAGCCATAAGCCCAAAGGTTTTGATAATTTGAAACCATTTTAACTTACCCGCCTCACAGGCATAATTTACATACAATTTGCATTGACTTTATAAGTAATAAGGCCATCTCTAAAACACACTTTGTTTCCTCTGAACACACCTTTAGAGTCACATCTGTGACTTGTTTCCTTTGTAAAAAGGTCCTTGCAGTCAATATGTGCTACATTAATGTTTGTTAATACAGTTTAATAATACTTATTTGTTAATAACTCCAATCCATAAAGTTGGTAAACATGAAAGTTAGATGAACTGAGTTGATCAAAAGAAAATGAATTGCCAACTATTTAAATAAACATTTTCTACAACTTGTGCATGAAGACTTGCAGTCATGCAGGTCAAAGAAAGTTCTCAGTAAAAAGGCAGATGAATTTGCATTTTGGACAGCTAGGAGAAAAAAGGTCATGCTGTGACGTCATTTGTATCAGATAATTATTCAACAAAGTCAATTTTTTTTAATTATGTGATGAATAATTTCTATTTTGGAAAATCCAAATTTTATTCCAACCTCAGGCGTGTCAGTGCCTCTTCTTCTAGACGTGTTTGACGTGTAATTTATATTCAAAAGGCGTTAATCCTGATTGCTCTTTGCACCGTGCAAGCTTTTCCTCTGTTGATCACAAACATACTCACTCATTTCTTTCCCACGAATAACCATTTATTCTTCACACATTTACTGAAAATTACAGTTTATTGAAAGGACACAGAAAGGTCAGATAACACAGATACATGTAGCTAGGAGTTACTACTCAGTGCATGGCACATTCTCAGGGAGACGACCCATTGTGAGTCTTTGGCTCTTCGCCTCTGGAGTGTTAAAGGCAGAAAGAGTGCTGAAATATTAAATGTTGAGCAGTTGGCCAGCCAACTGGAGCCTCTATATTTCAAAATGTGGAGGAGTAAATTAACCTTGCTACAATGAGTGACAAACAATATTCTAAGTTGGGTAGTAGTAGTAGTAGTAGTAGTAGTAGTAATAATAGTAGTAGGATTATTTTTCATTTGTCAAATTGATATACTTATCACAGGATACAGTGTCAGACCTCACCAGTGCAAAGGGATTTTTCTAGAAAGATCACACATTTAGAAAGCAGTGTCCTCACTCAGAATAAAACTCAGAAAAGTAAACAACAAAAGAACAATCATGAAACAAGTTACCAGTGCCATTGCTACCTTTTAAAAAAAAGAATTTCTAGAATGCATGCCATTTTACTATGGAGGTTTGCAGATGACTGTTTGAATTCCAGTGTCTTAGCTTTTGCAAACAATGCTGATGTGCTCTTAGAAAGATCCTTCAGGCAATGCAGGAGCTCTGCATTTTGGATGATATGCCGTCCGCTCAGTTGATTTCGTGTGGCTTTGTCTTTTTGCTGCTGCCTCCCTCTGCCTCCTCGTTGTCGTCTGAGAGCTTTGTGGTGGATTTTCCAGTCTGCGCTTGGCTCCTTTGCTGGTAGGTTCAGAAAATAAAGATTCTTAATGAGACTGCACAATAATATTCCACAGTATTCGTGATGGTCTGTGATCTGAGCAGGAAATGCCTCTAAATATATCTGTGGGATGCAAAGCAGGTTATTTAAAGATAACATTGATGGTTAGTACTGGGTATCGTAATGAGGCAGCTTGATTCCTCCCTCAGTCCTGGTTCTAACTACACAACTTTGTCCCATTTTAGGGGCTCCTACTTCAGTTGATGCAGCTCAATGAAAGTGTTGCTTGCCTTTGAAAGCCTGAATGCTATAGGTCTGAACCCTCCTGTCCTCCCCGAACAGAATGAGTGAAAAATTGCCCATCGTGTCATCGCTAGTTTGCTCCTCTTCAGCCACACATAAACCAAAGATAATCCTGTCACCATGACGTCACCCATGTTTGTGGACTACTACTTTGAAGCCTCAGTGTTAGGCATTTTGGCCGTCGCCATCTTGTTTTTCTGGACGTCACCGTCTTGTTTTTTTGGAACCAAAAGTGACATGAGAGGGTGGATCTCAGTACAACTGATCGCCGAATATGACATTTTAAGGCGACCAAAATGATACAATTAACTTACACAAATAACATACTGAGGTAATAAATCAAGTATGGTCACTTTCTCATAGACATCTATACAATCAACCTGTGGAGTCGCCTCCTGCTGGCTGTTAGAGAGAATACAAATTTAAGGCACTTTGCTTCACTTTTTAAAACACCCAGTTTTATCTTGAACATGCCCCCTTCACAAATTCAAAAAAGGCATTTTGGTTGATGGGGGTGAATATGTCTTGCTGGTTTTTATTCCAGCTATCGAGACAATTAGTTACACTTGGGAATACATGTAATTAACCAGCTCTCAGGGTTTTGAAGACCAACTGTGACCGCTTGTTTGCAGTTCAGTGGCACATTGCAACACAATGCAGTTTAAGTGTGCGTTTAGGGGATGTGTGTTCCTGTGAAACCAAATTCCTACTAACGTTTTAAAGACAACATTATTGGGCTCCAATGTTTTTCAGTGGAATGCAATTTCTTCTGGTGTTTTGAATAATTAAAGTTTTGGCAATGACATGTTTAAGCGCTGCACACAGGCTCTAGAAATCAATTCCCCAAGCAAAGCATCTGTTTTGTGTTTACCAATGTCACTTTGGAGAATGCCTTTAGGCTATCTGGTTGCAAATTATTGAGCTCCACATCACTCTGCATGGCAGTGGGTTATAGTTCTATTACCTGGCTGGAAGCAACACCAACAAAAAGAGGCAACACACACCTACATTTGTCATTGATCACTCTCAGGAGAGCTTTAAAGCAAACTTTGAATTTGGCCATAGTATGGTAGTTATGTTATTATAAAATACTAAGTAGTAGATTTTTTATTTAAGTATGTACTGTGATTCGGTAACTGAGGCTCAGTACTCAGTGACTCTTACTTCTATATGCAGGCAATTGATTTTTCACTTACTCTTGTGGCTCTTTGCCAACATCAGATGCCACCCACTTTGATGTGGGTTTAGAGGTTTTCCTTTTTATGTATCTTATTTATCACCAGCTAAATCTCCCTTACGGACATCCAAAAGTTTTTGGTTAAGGGCTGGTTCTTGGAAAAACTTGCAACAGCTTTGTTAGTTGAAGCCCTTCCATTGTCAACAGTCAAGCTGCTTTGTTTTTTAAATGTATTAACTTTTTTAATATTAATAGATTATTGAAAGATTTTACAATGATGTCGAGAATACACAGCCTGTGATAAAAACAAATGCAGGGTACGTAAATTACTTAAAAGATTGAAAGCAATTTAAAAGCAACTGCAGGCTGGGGTGGAATGGTTGGATATTAAGGATTTAGATGGATAATTGTGTATTCAGTTTAAAAGTACACTGTAGGACATTGCATGTGTTTAAAACAAATACCTGACAAAACAATAACTTCTACGGCTACATACATACAATTTTGACATTATTTTGACTTAGGTTGTTGCTGTTTTAAAAAAAGTCATGGATAGATGTTGGCTGTGCTTTCTTACCCTGTGGATATCACAAATTGGTAAAAAGGAAGTTACCCTCTTCCTTGCCCTATTTAATTTTGGATGTCAGTGAAAATGTGGGTGCACGCCAATTGACTAATTATCTAACTGACTGTGCCAGAGATGGTGTGTTTTTATTTCTTGGAAGAGTTCAACAGCTAAAACTAATTTCATATAAAAAAACATGTTCTTTAGTATTCTTGGATATAAGGATATATTATTGAGCCCTGATTATTGTAAAACCCAAAAACACAGCAGGCAGAATTAAACTTTTTCTAAGAAATTTAAAACATATAGAATCAAGAGTTGACAGACTCATTCACCGCTTTTATAAATATTTTGAATAATAATTAATAATTTATGATATCTAGCTTAGTTTTTTGTTGCGTTTTTCCTCACATTCAGACTTTGTGATTTTTGTATTCAAGCTTCCACTTGCACTTCCTCTCTTTCTTTTTTTTAACAAAATCCGGATGTCAGAAACAAACAATACTGATGCAACTGTGCTTCAGGGATATACTCTGTTGTTTAAGAATAGCAGGGTTTGCTGAAGGATCATAGAATTATATATTTGACTTAATAAGAAACAGAAGAAAACTTTACTCTGAAAGAATCTTAATGACGGACTCGAGCAGAAACACCTAACAATTTGAATAAATCTTATACAGGTTGGATTGTATACTGTGCTTTAAAGCCTACACTCTATATTAACCAAGCTTGAACAATGCTATTTTCCTCCCTTGTTGTTGACATTTGAGTTAATCTGGCTACAACTCCTCTGTGGGTGTGTGGTGTTGGTCTGTCAGCCTGTCGATGTTCAGGCCACATCGATGAGAGCCTCTCTGTCTGCCAGGGGATACTCAGTGAATAACTTGTGTACAGAGAGCTTATTGTACACAAGTTTTACCGAAAAAGTGCAGATTTTGCTCTGTAGTTATTTAAACCCTTCTTTGTGTTGTTAAAAAAAATAAATAACAGGTGCAAGACTATAAGAATAGCCTTTTCTTCCAAAAGTATTTGAACAGGGTCTCAGACATCGAACATGAGAACACATAATGAAGGTAGAGCAGTGACAGGAATAGAGTCACTTTAATGCAGATTGATCCACAAAGACCAGGATGCAGCTCATTACCAATCAAATTGTTTACTACATCATAAATGACTGTGCATGAGGGATACCAACTGACAGCAGGAGAAGAGAGCTGGTTGTTGGGACACATTGTGAAAATTTTCCAATAGATGATAAAAAAAAAAGGAAAAAAAAGATTTCACCAGCAACAATTTGTATAGAGGTCTGAAAAGTCATTTGTCCAACTGAGACGTTACAAGTCATCTCTTCTTGTTTGGCAACTTTGCAACTGCTCATAAAAGAAAATGGAACATCAGAAAAAACATCTTTTTTAGCTTTAAAACAAATGCACAATTTCAATTGTCTTGCATCTTGTGTTGATACCAATCAGCATAAATGCATCTGGGAATGAACTGCTTTTGACTTCAATAACATGTAACATATTATGTTGAACTATTTCACTCCACTAAGTCTTATAAAGAACACATTTACACTGTTGTATTACATAAAACTCTCTGGCACAAAACAAACAAGTGAAGTCAAATCTGGCCATTTGTCGAGATCTCTTTTGAAATATTCTTGAGTAAATAGTCTGAGTGTCTAAAAATGGATCGCTGCCACTTGGAATGCAAGACAGTTGCTCAGTTACACAGTATTGCACTGCATTGAAATGAGATGCATTGTTTTGTTGCACCATCTGGCAGCGCCAAACAGGTGTGACTCAATTCAATAATATGATGAGGGAGGCAGTTATGCATAGGCTCTGGCAGGGCATTGAATATCCCATACTATAGGTGACATTGGCACACTGAATATTAGGTTTTAGCAGATTGGTTGCCTTCTTGTAGGAACGTGTTGTAGGCATCGTAATATCTCTCCATCACGTTGTATCGCCTGCAGTGCTTTGTTTCACTTGTGTCGTACTTTGTTGCGTACTGATCTTTACATTTCAGGCTATTGTCAGTCACTGTGTCGTCACACTGAGCTGGTTACATCTGTTTAACTTTACATGCCGTCCTTCAAAACATGCTCGTCATGCTACAGGTACGCGTGTTTTTCACATGTTAGTTATGAGATTGTTGTGTGATGCAAGTTATTTTTAAATAGCTGTAAAAGGCGCTCTTGTTGTCCCAATGAAAAAGGCGCGTTTTTATTCAAAAGACCAAAGCTAACAATGACTTGATCCACTAACAAGTATTTCCCTGTGTAGCTTATTCCTCTGCGCCACAAACCTCCATTGTTGTCCAAAAACTATTAAAAACACATCAATCAGCCACAAAGTTGCAGTGGCTGGTATGTTCCTTCATTATCATGAACACTCACACACTGTCGTTTGTTTCGAGTGCCAGATACGCGTCATAGACGGTGCCGTAAATACTCATTAATCCACAGCTGAAAATAGACCCCAACAAATGCACAATTTAGTCCTGGTAGAGTAGCTTTTGCTAAAAACTGCATTACAAAGACTGATTCTTTTTCAAAAATCTGTAGTGTGAACCTTTTGTAATCCATTTTTAAAGATTCACGTTTTACTAGGAATAAATGGGCTTTTGTGTAAGTGCCAGAGACAGGCTAGGGAAGTCGTAAAGTTTTGTGAGAACAACTACAATGTTGATTTCGGTCTTTTCATTTGATTTCTTGACCATTAAAAAAAATAATAAAAACATAAGCCTCACGCTCTACGACATTTCCCCCGATTAACTGATCCATCATTTCCTGTGGGGCCAACAACAACGAGTTAGAATAAACTGTGAAATGTCTCCGTCTGTTATTATATACGTATATTTGAGTGAAGCTCACCTGCTGTGGCTCTGGTAGCTTTTTACTTTCTGGAGCCGATTCCTCCGTCTGATTCTTGAAGCAGTCTCCCCCGGTCTGTAGGAGGTAGAGAGAAAATATCTCAGTGCGGTGTAGAGAGGAAATGCTGTGAGTCTTCACTAAAATCACGAGATGAATAGATGAGTATCAGTGACATTAATATGCCCTTTTGATTTTCACCAAAAAAGCTACCAGAAGTCTCATCGACTTCTTCTGTAACCATAAAATGATCCAATTAACTTTCTCATTCCATTCATGACAGTAATTCAGGTAAGCTGTTTACATGTGTGCTGGAAAAAATAAAAAAGATATTCAAATTACAGTTTTCTAGTGATTAAACTATTAGATCATTTATCTTCCTTTCAATGAACAGTAAATTAATCAAGAACAAAAATTGATAAAAGAATGATGGATAATTTAAAAAGTAATTCAGAAAACCAATGCCTAACATTTAGTGCTTCTAGTGACGAGCTGCTGCTTTCCTCAGTGTTTTGACATATCATGGTCAATGGATTTGGACTGTTGGTTGAAAATACAAAAAACAAGCAATTTGAAAATGTCACCTCTGGCTCTCAGAATCTCAGACAGGCACTTTCTAACATTGTATAGACTTAACAATCAATCATGAAATAATCAATACAGAAAATAATGACTAGGTGCAGCCCTACAGGATGTGGTATTGTTATTATGTTACAGAATTGCACACATGGCTCTAAGCAATGTCAATCATTTCCCCGCTGCAATACACTTTCGCCATTTTGCGCCCATGTTAATCTCTTTGCTTTTATGTAACATTGCTGCAAATTTTTATGGCCAAAAAATAGCTTTCTACAGATTGAACACTAAACATGGCCACTACAAAGTCCATTAACTACTTCTTCATAGTATTATTGGGTAAATTGTGAAATACAAGAATATTAGGATGCATCAAACATTATGTAGGATGAGTGATGAGTGAACGCCTGGATGCGTCAAACCACCATGAGACAATCTCCAGCCTAATGCATTTCATATGAAATATATATTTCGCACATTTTAGTATGACGTCCGTCTACAGCATGACAAGCAAATCATTCTTTTGAGTGCAGCAAACATATCACATTTTATTTTCAAACCGAAGCACAGACTGCAAGCTCCACGCTCGTACAAACTGTCTCTCGTCATTTCCTCCCAGCCTTACAGGGGGAGGAGGACAGGGAGAGATGTGGAGGTGTTCACGAGCGAGCACAATATCTGAGTCTCGGTTTCAAACATGTCTCCTCTTATCTGTATCAGAATGTTTCTCCCTCTCGCTGCAGGATTTTTTTAAAACCCTGCCAAAATCATATAATCAATTATGGGACACAAGCGAATATTGTTTTTGGCACAATGTCATTAAAGAAGAATCTCTTTGACACGGTCTCCACACAGGGTAATTTCCTCTCTGGGTGGCATCCCTCCGTGCTCCCCTGTCTCCAGTGGTCTATCAACTTATATCCGTAATAGTTTCTGATAGCCATTTCCTTATGGACCCTGTTCGCTTCCACCATCTTTCGCCAAACCCTGTTGGTTTTGACAGGGTTGGAGATGCACATTCAGAGCCTTCCTTATAACTGACTGCTCACAGTTGCCTGGATCTTAGAGAAGTAAGTCTGCAACTATAAGGTAGCAAAGTACTCCCCAAAATAATCTGAAAAGGAGAGGTCAGTGACTGCTTCTCTCTTTCCTCCCTCAATAAATGGTTTCAAAAGTGGCAGCTACACACTCAGCTCAAATGTTCCAATGAAGATCCTCAGAGTAAAACACAGTGTAGTTTGCACCGGGCAAGTGCAGCTGTGAGTGAGAAGCTCTTTGAAGTTGGTGTGACTGCACAAATTGTATCTTCACTGCAGCTACATTACTCTCACATGTAGCTGCAGTTAAATAGCATTGCTGGAATCATTTGCTAGTGAGATTTAAGGCTGCAGAAAAAACAATTATGTTAATTGATCTGTCGTGATTGCCATTTTGTAGACAAAATAATAAATCAAGAAAATTCTCACATTTGAGAAGCAGGAACTCGAGCATTATGATAATTGACTTAACCAACTAATATATAATTAATTTTGCCAATTTTCTCCTGATTTAGAACACTTTAAAAGTGTATACTTATTCCCTGAGGCACACTCCAGGCTCCATGTGCAGTCATGTACAATGCATGTTATTCGATATTTTAGCTTTCACAAAGCAAATGTGCTTCAGTGAGGTCACATGACCTCAGCAACTTTGTATACCTTGTGAGCAAGGCTGCAACTACTACAGATTATTTTTATTATCAAAAAAAGCAGGGGAGAGAGATGGGATGACATGCAGTAAAGAGCCTGGGCCGGAACTGTCCGCTGCTGTAAGGACTCTGGCCTTAAAACCAGGTCAGCTACCGGGGCGCCATCTGTCGATTAATCATTTAATCTATAATATATGGCCATCACAATTTCCCAGTGGCCAGGTTGACGTGTTCAGATAATGCTTTTTTGTTAGACGAATAGTCAAAAACAACAAAAAAGCAGGAAATCTTTGCATTTTGAGAGCAGGAAAAGGCAAATGTGTCCTTGAAAAAAATGGATTAATCAAGGCATTATCAAAAAAAAAAGTTCTTACATTGACTAATCGATTAATCAACTTGTTTCAGCTCTACTTGTTACCATAGTCTGTTTATAGTCAATATACCACAAAGGCGATTGGAATCCTTTGGTAAGGTGCCATGAGCAGTGATTCAACAAAATGATAAGTGTAATAGTTGAACTTCATAAAAAGTATTGACTGAAGAATGTATCATCAAGCTGAAACTTGTTAAAGTTCTTGCAATATAGTTTTCCAATTAATGAACTTAATGAAGACCTCGGAGTAAAAGTGCCCTGTCTGATTTCTGATGAGGGACTTGAGCATGAATTCAGTGAACAGATGAACCTCATAGATACAGGCCCCCTGGTCACATAGGCCATTATAGTTTAATTACTCTAAAAGCTCACCTTTTCCATCTGGCAGTCTTTAACTCCACCACTCTCTCTCCTCATTACTCCGATGTTCATGGGTGATTTACTGGCTGTGACAATTCTCTGAACTTTAGAGATATCCTGTTGGGAAAAAGAAGAGAAACATTTTAACCTGGGGTTAAAAATAAAACGAGGCAGCAGTTGCAATGGGTTTTTTGAAAAGTAAACAGTTCTGACTCAAAGGTTCAGAACTGTTCAATTTAGACTTTTTCATTTAAATTATTTCAGCGTATTTATTTGCAGTAAATAAATCATGGCTGGTATGACTGTTTCACAACAGGCAGCAGGAAGGGCAAAAGAAACACAGTGCTGACAAACTAAAAAGAGAATTATTGAAATACTAAGGCTTGGAGGTGAACCCAGTTATATTCAACCATCACATATCCAGTTCTGAGATCAAAAACATTTCTTAAGAATTATTTTTCTGCACTAATAGTTTTTCTATCTGAACAACTGCAGTTAGAAGCCGGACTCAACATCCACACCAGCTGTTTCAAATTGGAATTTTCTCCAGATAACGGTGCTATTATAGATGTCATGATATCAGTAATTTAGTAGTCGATACCAATACCAGTGAAATTCCACGATGCTTGAAACCAACTTGATATTGCAGTAAAAAAAACAATATATCCCATGTTCTTCAACATACACTCCCTTATTACGGTGTGGTTTTCATCATCAAGTTAAACAGGTCATAATTCACTTTCTTATATTTATTTTATATTGCTGGGAAGACAGCTCCTTCAAACAACTGTCATTTTTCAAGTCTCTCGCAAAAAAACTATATTTTACACGATAAAATTTGAACACATCATTATAGTAGAACCGAAATTATCAAGTTTTTTTGGTTGACGGTAAGGATCTAATGATTTTGGTTCGGTTTGTCTGTCTGTCTGTCAGCATGATTCGAAAAAACAACTGACTCACTTCATGAAACTTGGTGGAAAGGTGTAGCAGTGGGCGGAAAAACAAATCATTTTTTTACTTTCATTAACAAATATTGGGCATTTGGCCTTGGCGGAGGTCTGCGCCCTCTGAGTGCCTTTCTAGTTTTGTTATGAAATTAAATGTTAATGCACAGTTGACTTGTAGGTCCCAGGTGTTGGACCTCCAGCATTCGGTCTGAACACACCCAGATCAGCTCTAAGTGAAAAGTAAGCATAATTCAGGGAGGTACATTTGGGCTTTACCACTTTGAGAGCTACACATGATGGAGAGTGATGTTTCAGTGAAGTGACCGACTGCAAAAACAACCAAAGCAATGTCAAGATAGTAGGGGGAAAACAAGATGGACAGCCAGACATGAAAAGGTTCTCTCTGGTGTATGTGGAGCAATCTATATCACTACCATCTGAAATGATGTTCGTGTGAAAAAGTGTGACTCTTGCGAGGTCTATGTGCTTTGAATCGGTGGAGTAAGAAACGGTCTGTGCTCGAGGCAAAGAATATAAAAACAAGTAAATAAAAACAGATTTCAGGAGAGTTACATGGTAGGCTACTGTGAACTTTTCTTTCTATCACATACATAACATTATTCGAATACTGATGAGTAAACCTTTGGGAAGCTTCTACACAGAGCCCATATTCTTGTTTCATTCTCATTGTCACATTCTAACATGGCTTGAGATCAAGATCATAGTCTGTTTTTGCACAATACTTCTGAACTAGAGAAGGAGCTGTTTGTCATTCATGTGCACTTGCTGGCAGTAAGATACAATCGCTTATATTTTTTGGAATATATTTCAAACCGTGACTTTATCAGAAATGTAAAATAAATGGTAAATGGGTCACAGCTTTATATGACTTCAGAATTACATAATTCATCCATGGGTTTCTATTTTGGATACAAGACATACAGTATTGTCATATTAAACGTGTACAGCAGCAGAATAACTCAGTGCCGATTGTTGTGTTGTCATTATATACAGAAGTCAAGGCTCTTTTTTTCTAGATCTTCGTTGTCATGTCAAGAGGCATCATTGAGTGGCTCAATGGCACAGCTATAATAATGTATGAGAGAAAAGTTTCAACATTTGGCATCAACAAATCTCCGCCGCAAAAACAGTTAATGGAAAATCTTTGGTGGTGAAGGGCCCTCAGTGCAGCAAGGGCCTTCTGCTTGACCCTGTTCCATAGGGAATGTTGACATTATTTAAGGTCGACTCAAGTTCTCACCCACAGTGAGGGATAAACTTCTCACTACTCCAGCAACAAGCCAATGAAAAAGTCAGATACTTGAACAATGAAAAAGTCAGATACTTGAACTTGGAACAGTCTGTACAAGCTAACTATTCTTCTGCACTATAGGCCAGTGACTCACGTAGGCGTTTAGACCGAAATCCAACACAGGAAAGGCCGACCTGTCAATTGACATGTATTCTGAAATATGTCGATATTTATAAGCAGTGCAGAAAATGTACATCATATTGTTTTAGCCCGTTCCCAGACGCAGCTATTTCGAAATAATTGAAGAGTATAACACACAATTAATCTAAGAAATTATGGTTGGATACTGTATTTTGTTCCTGCTGCCTACCACATATTGTTGAGTAATATAAATTGAATTTGTAGAGCAGAAAAAAAAACAAAACTCTGTCTGTCTTCTGAAGCCAATGTTCTGCACCTGCTACATAGTACCTTACTTAACTGGGTCAAACGTGGTCTCTTGAGAGATAAAGCAAGATGGTTGCATGATGAACACAGGCAATCTTAACCTGTCACTGTCAAATTCAATTCTTACTTTGTCAACTCAAAACAACATCTGGCTTTAATTGTGGAAGTGACCGCTTTTGAGCAAACACTTCATGCATTATTTCTTAAGTTTGGACAGCATCCGTCAGAGCCAGCAAAAAATGTATAGTACAGCAATGGAGGAAGGAGGGCACTGAAAATGTTGTTCCGCCTCCATCAGGCCACTGATTCTTCCGCAAAGCCTGATAAAGTGCTAAACCTGAGAACATTTATTACTGGGAGATTGTTATGTTTATTTGTAGACTACATATGTAAAAGAAAAAAGAAGAATTACATTTTTTTTAAAAGTTTTAAAGCTTAATTAGAAACGATTCCTTAGGTGGACTTCTTAGTAAGCGTTCTCATATTTGTTGCACGATGAAAATGTAATTCTACCATCCAAATTCAGCTGATGAATATGTTCAAGCTACTTTTTTTTTTTTTTCGCACTGTCAACCACCTACTATCGCCTCATTTGTGTGGCAGAGATGAATATCCCTTTGATTTATACAGACAAGGAAACAATCATAAAAGTTCATATTAAGTGCTGAGAGCAGGGCAACAAAATTCCTCGCTTTTTTTCCTCCGGCACAGTGCTCTGAGCGTCTAAGACATCATCTCCCATTACTTTGATGAAAATTGCATGCTATCAGACCACACAACTTGGCTCTCTCCCAGAGACTTTTAAATATGAAGCAACCTCTACTTCAATCTTGCTGATCTCTGCATCCTCACACTAATGAATCTTTCACCAGCAAGAGGGCTGTGTGTGTGTGTGTGTGTGTGTGTGTGTGTGTGCGCGTGTGTGTGTGTGTGTGTACTGTATGCGTGTGTGAGAGGTGGCAAGGTCTGGGAGAGTCTTATCTGTGGCTTCTACCCGAGCTTAAGGCCATTATGTAAACTCAAACCGTGAGCGTGAAGCTCAAAGTGGTGTCAGTGAGTGCTTGAACAAACATTCCTGCACTTACCCACATTTAAAATAAAAAAACACAAAGCAGAATTTTAGTCTAAGTGTGCTCATGAAACTGAAATGTATGTTTTATCATACAGTTAGTGGATAAATGCTTCCTCCATATGTTGCTTTGTAGCAATTTCTTTGAGTCTTCCTTCATTGTTGGTAGTTGCATCATAACCCGCTCTGTGCAAAATAATTGCCTTTTGATCACCAACAATAATTAGCATATGATTAGCCATGCATTTTCAGAAATATTAGCATGTCTAACTGAATGCATTCAACTACAATTCACTTATAGAAACATGTCAGGTTCAAAACTAAACAACAGAAACTAGGATAAAGGATGGAGTAATAACACCACTTAGTGCTTTCATGCTGTTAATGAGCATAATGAGCGACACCACGTGGTCTTCACAGAGTCAAGTTCTTGACATTTGCCTCCATGTCAGTGGAATGTTATCCAACTTCTCAGCTGAGAGCTGTTTGGCTCTTTTATGCACAGTAAGTGCTTTTGTGTGATGTTTTTAAATACTTCATTTGAGATAAATTTGGCAGTGATTTAAATTAGATTTGACCCACCTCCACATGCGCAGGCAGAGTGGACAGATGGAGCACCCTAGTAATCTTTACAGCGGGGGCGTGCACAGATTTATCAGACAGTCCGTCAAAGTGCACAGCGGCTACAGGAGATAATGGAGCCAGCAACAGCTCACAAGTGGAGTGCTGCTATTGGTATGGTAATGAAGTGGGAACTATAAACGTCATTAGCATAAGAAAAATCAACCCACGCCTACCTTGAGTTTTCTTTACTTGTCTTTTCTTTTGTGAGATGTTTATTGTGCCCATGTGCTTGCATTTATTTTGCTCACAGTAATGAAAGGAAGATTACGGGGAAATACGCTTTCGTTACAATGGGATCATATGGTTTTGCTGCCAATAGAGAAAAGAAAGATTTGAAATGTGGACAAAAAAGTGTCAATTACAGAATATTGTGTCGTATGATGCCACAGCAGAGGGACAGTGGTGACACTGGTGGGGATAGTGGTACTGACGCATGATAAGAAATCAAGAAAACAAAAAATAATAATCCTCTAAGGCATGTCAAATGCCTTAGGCACCCACGAAAGAAACAAAGTGTAAATTGTGACTGCTTTGCGGAGAGAAAAGCCTCTTAAAGACAGAATCGCTCACCAGGATCATGGCAGATAAGGCTCCGTGGTGCCGTGGCTGACTTGATGATTTCAAAGTGAATGCAGCGACTGCTTTCTAAGAAATCAGAAAAAAACCCAATCTCTGATTGAGGTTGGCATGGATACTTGGTAGAGGGACAAATAAACGCAGGTACTATGAGGTACATTTTCAAGAAACGAAAATGATGTTTGTATCTGCTCCATTCACTTCTATTTTCATGGGTCTATATAATCTCAGACATACTTGTTGATAATGCTGTTGAAGGTTGTTGAAATGCTGAAATAAAGTATTTGAAGAATAGAAACGTATTGATAAAATGTGGTAAAATTTGGACGCTTGACTTTAGTCCTAAAATGTCATTGTTTCACTTGCAAAACAAGACGCAATATCTTCACTGAAGGCATAATCCCATTTTTACAAAAGAATCCTCTTGACAGTCACCCTTTTCTTTTTTTTTATACCGGTACCTAAAATGGATTCAATCGTGAGCCCTTAGTTGAATCTACTGTGACCTTGACTTTGAGAAGCTCAAAACAAAGCCTGTGTCACATTGAGTTAACAATTTCATAGAGAACAGATTTGAAATCTAACATAGCAAAACTCCTATAACGGCCTAAAATAATTAGGCTTTACCGCCAAAGCTACTGTACAGCACCGTGCAATACAAAGACTAATATAAATAAGTTTGCGCTTTATTTGGACATGTTATTATTCTGAACAACTTTTGGAAATGTGTTTGCCCTAACTGCTATATTTAATAGTAGTAATTAGTAGTAATTGATAATTGGTAGTAATTATTTCCTGGGCTATTTGTCTCTGGAGAGTGATACTCAGGGCACCAGATTGACAAATAGCCACTTACACACACACACACACACACACAATAATTGGCTAACACTTAAATCTGCATGGCAGATGCATTGTGTGCGCTCTGATGTGTGGAGAGGTGAATATTTTGGCACTGAGTTATATTCCATGATGTCACCAAGCTGTGGGTTACAGTGTGAAATGAATTTCAATTTGAAAGTGTTTACACAAAGGAGGAGCGGGAAACAGCAGCCGACTGCTTTATCTTATCTGGAAAGTCAGAAGGAAAATTATACTCCACAATTACAGAGGCAAATCCCAAATCCAGCCTGACTTCCATTTTCACTCAACAAAACAAACTTATCTTATTTTCCATAAACATTGTAACTGCTGTGTTTAAGCTGGGGTCACTGAGAATCAAAATGACCAGATATTGTGAGGCAAAGTGGACACCACTATAGGCCTTTTCATTGACGAAAACCACAGGTGTAAATAATAAGATTAATGAGTGCCCTGGAACAGCTAGCGCTAAATGGAGTGAGGCAACTACTATTCTGCCTGCTGGCTCCCCGACACTTAAATGGAATAGAGTCAATGTTAATGGTAATAAGTGCACCTGTGCTTTTTGTCTGTTATGACAAGTCAAAATGTCCGCTGTGAAAAAGTCCCTGCCTCTGGTAATATCAAAGGGTCGTGGAAATGCATTTTGCTTTCAGCCTGCATTGTTTATTTAAGGCCACAGTGAACTAAGCTGCCTTGGAACGAAATAAATGTTGCAAATGCAAACAACCCTGATCACCACGATGACGCGCATCCATGGGGAAAAATGTGTTGCTCTGACTTTTCTTGAAAACAGCTACAGCACAATTTTTTAATCTTTAATGTGTCCAACAATAATAAATCTGAACATCCTGAATGTGCAAAAAAAAATTTTTTTCCACATTCAGGAATGTCAGACATTTCTTTTTTTTTTGCTAATTTCAACATTAACAAAGTTATAAGAAAATGATTAAAATGATTACGTGATTATCTAAATTAAAGCGGTCATATTAAAATGACTTTAAATTAATCCAAGCAGTGTTCATTAATGTTCTTATGGCTTAGAAATGTGCTGCCCAATGGGTTTTTCATGGGGAAAAAATGATTAGTTAGTGAAAAAAGATTGATTTACTAAAGCTTATTATTTCCTTAAATATACTGTATGTGTGAGGCTTCAAGAGATAGGAAAGAGAAAGGTAGTTTTTGAACATTGAGCCATTTCAAAAAGTAGAGACTGTTGCAACCACAAGAAATGAGAATATTCCTATTTTTGGAAGCATTTATTTAATTATTAACAATTGTATGAACGCTAGATGTCACATGTTGATGTCTTGGAGTAAGACATGCTGCTACTTCAAGGTCAGCAGGACCTCATCTGCAGTAGATATATGCCAGACTGAGCATATCACTCGACCCATTCATTAAATATAAAAAAGGTTGGACTTTTGCAACGACCCAGGCCTTCTTTTGGACAAACATTCAATCAGATGGAAGTGAGTGGAAAACTGAATTACCTTGGCATGTGGCTGCTGAAAGGTGAGTCTGGAGCTGTTGATGAGTGATGAGTATCTGAACAAGTGGGAGGTGGGGAATCTGTGACTGCTGCTGGGCTGGTTGTGCAGGACAGCTGAGAAGCAGATGTGAACTGTGTCCTTCAGCGCCTTCAGCTGAGACTCCTGTCCCCAAACAAAATGACACACACACACACAAGCAGATTTCTGAGTCCCTTCTTCCATCCATCCACATGAGGAATGTACGGAAGCATTGAAGCCATTGGCCATGCTTTAAAGAGGCTTTAGTGCAGCTACTGCAGGAGGTGTCATTAGGCAAGGCATGAAGCGGAACTCACCAGAGTAATAAAAAAAAAAAAAAAAAAAAGGAATGCTCAAAAGATCATTTAACTTTTAATCAATAATAATAATGGACAGAGTGATTGGTTTAATCATTTTACAACAGCCTCTGATGTCAGTGCTCCTGAGCTGAGCAACAGAATGACTGGTTTTCCTAAGCAGCACTTTTCTCCCCATGTATTTTTAAGTCATCTAACTTGCCCCCAGTGACAGTACGTCAATAACCACATTTATTAACATTACACCTCCTAAATTAAAGCGGCCACATGCTTTCAACCTGCTGAAGCTGAGCATTTTGAAAATATATCCCCCATAATGAGACAGATGTTTTACCTTTACATTATTTTTTCATCCTCAAACTCCCTAAAACGGATTCATACCGGCTAATATTACTACAGACACATTATTCATTAAACCATTTAGATGCTGTGTTTCTATTCAGTGTTTGATATTGGAGGGTTGAAATGGGTCAGATGAGGGAGACGAGATTAGTTAATAGTTATACAACCTACAAATAAACAAATGTTGCACTAGCATAACAATACATCAGGAAAAACATTTCAATAACATCATTAATTATTATCATTATTTTTTTTTTTTTTTCTCCACGTTATTCACCTTATCCAGTGCAGTCTTCTCCAGTTCTTCCTTGGCTATAGTTAACTTGTTCTCCAGGTCCATTAGCTGCTGCCCCTGCAGAAAGACATGACTTTTAAATCAGCTCAACCCTCTTTGTTCTGTGCACACAAAGCATTTCTCCATCCCCACCATGTCTCCCCAGCACTATCAATAACACAGATCTATAGCACAAAGGATTGAGACTCCTCTTTATTATTTTGCCGATCATCCCTTTTGTCCTGACTTTTTAAAATCTGTATTATGACACACGCACGCACGCACGCACACACACACACACACACATACTCTTCATAATCATAGCGGCATTATATTGATACATGTTTGATTTTAGCTCCATAATGCTTTGGGGGATAATACGTTGGGTCTATTTCTTGGAACACAGAAAAGTGCAGAATCCAGACGATTTGGGATGAGCATAAATTCATTCAAAGCCACATTAAAAAAAAAGAAAAAGAAAGGTTTAATCTGGACAGTTATAAGAGCAGACCAAGTGGAACCATCAAAGCCCTTAATGAGCAGATCATTGCTCGAGTTTAATCCCTGGGTTGAACAACACACACAAATACTTTTTTTTTTCTTCAGTAAATGAGTCAATACAGCCCAATGTGAGGATCAACAGAGTTCCCTCTGATGAGTCTTTTATTATTGATAAACTGATAAAAAAAAAGAAACTGGTATTGGATCATTTACATGCAGTCTGTGTATTTAAAACTAGCCCTAGTGATTGACTATGAGCCATGAACTTTTATTAGGTTTCTTTTACTGGCCTCTCAAAGTGAAAAACTGTGTGGGCTTACATCCTGAAACGCCCAAGGTCAGCTAACCAAACAAACAGCATCCACAATCTATGAGGGGAAAAAAAAGGTGTTCGGAGATGGGCGATGAGGCTGATTGATGGTGATATTTGGTACCTCCGTGAGTTTTGTGACACAGTGGGAACTCTTGGCATGTTTTCCGCCGAATTCATCTCATTTTCTTTCATCCCGATTTCTGCCAGCCAAGTGGCATTCTTAATGATGAACATGCCTGTGACTTCTACCACTCAACGGGGCAGCTGAAATTATGTTTAAGTTTTCCCTGATAGATGAGTCATGCAGTGACAGTCAAGGACAGGAAAACATTCACAGCTATGGGTTTTCAAAGAAGCCAAAGAATCAAATCTTTCTCTCAGAAGATCTTTTTTCCCCATTTACTGGGAGTTTGGGACAATAGCACAAAGTCATTTGTAGCTGTCGGGCTGTGCTCCAGCGGGAATCAAAAGGTAATAAAGTTTGAGTATCACTTCTTTAATCATCAACACAAAGGATTGCGTATTATCTCTCTGTGGAAAATGGCAAAATGAAAAATATTCACTGATACACGTTTGTTTTATTTTCAGCATAATGGGATGCAGTCCAATTTTAACGAGACTTGCGCCATATTATATTCTGGCAGTGGACGTTATATGATGTTACAAACGGCCAAAAGAACACACAGCAATACAAAATGCAGCACTTTGAGCTGCCTCAAACGTTGCTCCATAATGTGTGTATGTGTTTAGTTGAGAATGAATATTGCAAAACAAGACCAAGCGCTGTGTTGAAGAAAGTGAAGAGTAATGAATAATGATGAGTCCAGGCTGCAAACAGACGCAGCCTGCTCTTAGCTCGTCTTCTAGAGGATCTCAAGACTGTGTGTTTGTATGTGTACCATTACAGCAGTGAGCCATTACCATCCCTTACACAGAGCTTCATCAGCGGAGAGTCCTCTGAGGGCTGCGGGCGCATGGACACTGACCCAGAAATGCTGACTTTCAGGGTTAGTGCCTCCAAGTCTAAAACTCCATATTTCTGTGCTGAATCCATTATAAAGGTGTGGGGTCAGTGGGGTACTAGCCACTCTGCTAGACGAGGCATGCAAGTACAAGCTGTCATTTTCTTTTCAGTTTTTTTTTTTTTTTTTTCTAAGCTGGAGGAGAAACAGCTCTGGGGGTAAATTTAAAAGTGGACCGACGGAGTGAAGATGTGAAGGTTTGAATAAGGCTCCACTGCCAAAAATATTGTCTCGTAGGGAAACGCAGGGGAAGGCACTGTCAGTGCCTCTGAAGTTTTTAATGTTTTGGCTGAGGAAGTGAAGGGGAACCTGCCTGTGCTAATGTTTACAGCTATGTACTGGGACTGCATAGTTTGGATTCACTGAGTTTGGGTCCTTTTTAAGTTGTCCTTCAAATCTGAGGGCTATTATAATTATCCACTGAAGAAAACACTGAAAAAACGGACTTCTTTTCTTATACTGGAGGTGTAGCATGCCCTCATTTTGTGAACCTGCATTATTGCATTGTGTCAAAACGGTACCCTTTTTGGTTTTTATGATTTCACAGTTCTTCTTCTTCTCTTTCAGTTCTAAGAAAGAATGAATGGTTCCGAAGATAAAGAAAATAATTAGGTTTTGAGGTTTTTATTTAGTTCTGTGCCCAATCTTGCAAGGTTGTTGTGTCTTTGTGTACTCTAACACTCGAGTTTGATATGGTACAACTGCCGTCATACCCAATCCAACTGCCTGCTGGTCAAGGTGCCTTGACTGACATCCGCCCCCTGTGAGGCGGATGACATTTCCGAATCTTGAGTGACTCTTCTCTGCTTCCTGCCCCTTCTCGTACCCCTCTGGGCTTTTGATCACAGCATATGTGGAATACATATGAGTTTTCAGAAACAGCAAGAGGGATCAGGGAGGTCAGACGGACATGATGCATTTCCCTCTGACCTTTTCATCAGAAAAAAAGCAGAATGTCATCTCTTCAAAGATGAGTACAGTAAAATTAGCCTTATCCAACTACAGCTGCAAATCACCCATAATCATAATGTTTTGAAGGGCAACATGAAATATTTGGTGGTATTGAGCATAAGGTTGTGTTGTGTGAGTGACTGATGCAATTTAGAGACAACGATTTACGAGCAGTGACACCAAGCACACAAGTCCAAGCATCCATCATTTACAAGCTAGAAATAGAACAAGGAACAGGACAACCGGGGACAATACATTCAGGTGTACAAGTACAACATTCAGTCTGTGAGGATGGAGTCCTTTTTATTCATTTATGTCTGACACAGCTTTGGGAGTGATGGGTCTGAAGGATCAGAACATATATTTAAGTAATGACATCGCAGGGCATTGTGGCAGGAATGTCGTCTGGCATTTTAACACGGCAAACAAGGCCTGAAAGGTCAGTGCGTAAAGCAGTAGATGCCAATAAATATTACGTAAGCGTTCTCAGGTCCAAGAACATTTAATCCTTGCAACACAAAGGGCAGTGGCGTGTGTGCGCTGCGAATTCAACAATACTGCACAGTTTCTTGTTTGCCGCTCTTTATATTGTGCTTGCAGAGGAAGCATGTGAGGGGGAGACACATTTCAGATGCCCCATAATATATGGATTCCACTGAATTGTAGTGATACATGGTGTCATCTGTAATTTCTGTCTTGAAGATTCGCTTACAGTATATAATCTAATGCATAATTCTGTATAAACTTTATCCACCGCTGTCCACATCATTTATCCACATACCTCCCATGATTGAAGAGGATGGGATGGATCTCGTAGAGGGGAAATCAGAGGACAGGGTTTATGTGGTGGACTAAGCGCTGGCCAATTGGCTTTGCACGCTGCTGACTGGGAGGGACTTTGTAATTGCAGACTGACTTAATTGGAGTACCTCCTCTGATGGGATCATCCTTTTCAAGGTGGTCTGAAGTACCTGTTTACCCCTGGTCTGGAGCTACTATAAAGCCACCCTCCTTCAGTTTGAACTTACCTTAAAAATTAAATCCTTTTTCCCGTACCGAAGTTCTTTCAGTTGAGCCTGGATTTTTTTGGACTGCAAGGGGAAGATAAGAAAAATAAGTGTTAGCTTATTCAAATAGCGAAATTGGTTTTAGATCACGTAGCAGGATTCTGCCAGCTGCAGCAGAAGAGTCCTTTGTGAATGTTCCCTGGGCAAAGCTCTGGCTTAAAGGAAGGCTCTACTGAGAGGAAGAAAATATCAAATCTCCCCTTCACTGAACTGTATAGTCCACACAATGATGCAGTCATGCACTGGCTTCTTGCCCACTGTCTAAACCTGTATTCTCACTCCCACTACACACATTACCGTTACCATAACCACACACATAGACGTTCCTAGGTTATGGCAGGCGCTCACCTGTCATCTGTAGGCAGCACACGCACACACGCACACACACACACACACACACACACACACACACACACACACACACACACACACACACACACACACA
>CALSBV010010478.1:2328656-2420793 GCA_943590825.1 Bovichtus diacanthus
ACACACACACACACACACACACACACACACACACACACACACACACAGAGCAGATCTTTACTGCCGCCCCCAAACAGACAGAGTGGCCTTCACTCTGCTGCTCCACATCAGTGGCCACGTGGAACACAGAGGCTGTCTCCTAGATGGCTTGATACACAGCCATCCTCAAAGCTGCTCATGATGTGAGCATGAACACTAAAAGCCTTCACATGGGACTCTGCGCCAGTTCAGAGGGTTTCTCTCTGTGTCTTCGGTGAGGCTACTGTAGGAAATATTGTATTATAGAGTTTTTTTATTTTATTTTGAGGCCTTGCAGGACCGTAACTGTGATTAATTGGGATGCAAATGATATTGCCTTTATCGAATTGAACCCCAGCTAAGTTTAAAGAAAAGATTGATTGGTCAGTGCATATTTCAGTCATTGCGAGAGTTTATTGGAGCTCATATTAAAGATTATAGGATGATAATAAAATCATAATTTTTTAAATCTATCCATCCATCTTGAACCTATTTACTATAAATCTTTTTCCAACCTATCTAGATATCTTTTTTCAATCTATTTATATCTCTTCATCTGTATCCATCCATTAGTTGATGGGGAGACTGTAATGCCTTAACTTAAAGATTTCCGATTCGAAATCCAGCGCAGAATGATTGTCTCCACACAGCTCTCAACTTTGCGACAGCTGTACCGGCTGTATTAACCGTATATATACCGACAGCACTAACAGTGCAAACACCGGCAACAGTGCTGACAGAGCTAACAGTGTTAACCTGTGGGGGAACCGCAGGACGGCCGTTACACTTCCGCGACTACCGCAGTGCAGAGTGGCGGGCATTAGCTAGCCAGTGGGGCACGCAAAGAAGGACTCACATGCACTGACATGCAGCTAGCCTGACGACGTAAACAAAGCACAGAGAAGCTCGGAATACAACACAAACACAAAGGGAGCGTTACTTCATTCTCTGCTCAGGTAGACATTAAGCCCTCTACATCTTTAAATAGCAAATAGTTGTTTGTTGCTATATTTATGCTCTGCATTTCAAATTGAGAACCTTTAAGGCATAAAACAAACCAAACTGTCTGGTGCTTCTTTAATTATGTCATTTCGTTGTGCCCTTTTCTCCTGCAATGAAGAAGATGGCACGACAAAATTCCATACATTCGCTTGGCCTTCTTTCGTCTGTTTAATGACAACCAAAGTTTTTATTCGGTTGTATTCTGGTTTCAGAATTCCTGGAAGTTCTGTTGAATTTTGCATTACATTTGGATGGAAACGTGACTATCTTATTTCTTTCTTTCTTTCTACCTATATAACTATATCGCTGTCTTTATATTTATACATATCTCCTTCTTTATATCCGACTGTCTATCTCTAGAAACGTCTCCTGCTCTCTTCCTATCTATCTCTATACTTCCTCGACACAGGCAGTAAAAATGTGACATGAGGTCTAATCTTTCACCAAAGCACACAGAACACGATGCTGAAGGACAAATTCACTTCAAAGGGTTTTGTGTACTTGACAAGCACCCGTACCCTTTCTTTTTTTTTTTTTTATGAGAGTCTTTATCTTGTTATTCCTCTTCCCACGGAGCTTCCATGTCCCAAGACACCTATCTCTGTCATGTGTAACTGGATTCAAAAAGTGCGTCCTGAGGCTCTTCATAAAAATGTTTTAAGGTTAAATAAACACAGAGCTAACTTTAAAACACCAACTAACAGAGTGCGAGCCATATAGTTGATCTGAAGTGTTAAGTCTGTTTTTCTGTTGCCCAGGTCATAGCGTGAAATATTAACACATTTATTTTATGTGTATCAGTTAAGTGGAACTTTTGAGAAACTCTCTTGTAATGGAATGAATCATATGAAGAGGCTACGGAGTCACACACTGTCGAGTGTTAACTTATAAATGCAAATATCTGAATCTCTAAATGTGCTGCGCTCTCAGACTTGCCAAAGCATTGGTCCATATTTTACTCAGAATAAATCATGTGAGCTGCCTCCTCGGCCCAAGAGACTCACAGCAGCATCTCTGCCTTCATGTTCCTGATGGTTCAACTCCTGCAAGGGTGGGACCTGCATTTTAAGTAGTCACAAACAAAACAGAATACAGTGACACAATATTTTATAAGTTTGATGTATCAGCGCTCCCTAACTTTTTCCAAAATATTCAAGAAATGTATCACTGTGAGTCATCGTCCTTGTGAGAATGATGACAAAATTCAAGCAGTCTGTTCCAAGGACAGACATGTTAATGTGTGTGCAAGTAAAGTATGTCTTTGACATTTGTGTAATGCTAGCTTTATTATTTATTTATTTTTAGTGACAAGATCAGACAACTAGAGGATGCCATATTCTGGAGGGATTTGGTCTTTTGAGATTATAAAATATTAGGGATGATGTTTTTGGGATTTATTCACTTTTGATGGTAACCTTCTACAAGTGACAGTATTGTGGAACTACATATCATTTAAAGTTTATGAACAACTTAAATTTTCTTTTGTCCACTTGGGGACAGCGCAACGGTAAACACAAATAAACAAGTTGATTTGGCGTTCGCACACAGTTGCTTATTTACACATCCAGCAGACACAGAGCAACAGTAGCATTACAGTATTGACAGTCATGTTTCTGTCTGCCTGACAAATGAACTAAGTCTAATATTCATTCTTCTTTTAGCTCCTGATAAAAATAACTCTCTTTAGCTGCAAAACTCTCCACTATGTAGCGTAGACTAGGTTAATCAGAGCTGGAAACAACCCTGATGAGATGACACATCTTCACCAATATCTATATATATCAATATGTGTATATATATATATATATATATCAACATATATATCAACTTATATATATATCAATATATATATATATATATATATTGATATATATATATATATATATCAATATATATATATGTATATATCAACATATATCAATATATCTAAATATCAATATATGTATATATCTATTTATATCAATATATCTACATCTTTATACATCATTATATCTATATATACATACATACATATACATATGTATCAACATATATATATATATATATATATATATAAATATCAATATATGTATATATATATCAATATATATATATATATAAATATATATACATTTACTGTATATATATATATCGATATATATATATATATCCTCTCAACTAACAGCCTATATGCATTTTGTATATGTCCAATTAACTAGCGTTTTTGTTTGATGTAGATAGTTTTTCAAAAAATAGACTCTCTGCTCTTTTATTTTCAGACAGTGTCAATAACTTCAGGTTGAAGCTGAAGTTGCACGATCCAGTTCTGTATTTAAAGACATATCTCCAAAAGTATGGCATTAAAGCCTTTAAGGGTTGCTCATTATCCGAGTTACAGTACAGTTTATATAACGTGTGTTATATATGTATGACACATAATATATATGTGTTATATATACGTGCGTGAGCGTATCTTGAATTGGAAACATGGAAAAAAATATGTGAGAAAAAAACAAGTACAATCAAACCAAGACAGGCAGAGTTTGGTTTGGTCACAAAGCAAATTTATCAGGTAGATGATAAACTGTCAAAACTGTAACATGAGTATGTATTTATAAGTTGTCAGTGTACTGATGTCAACATTTCTGTTCATCCTTTGTCATTGCATAGAAGCTGTGAAAGCTTTATGTCAGGAGGGACAACTAACAATTGGCTTAAATTGCTACTAAAAAAAACCTTTGTTTACTTTTTGCAAAGAATAGCTCTGTTTTGTATGTCCCAGGAGAGAACCGTACACCTGCTCCACATCACATAAAAGCAGACACAAACAGGTGACATGACACCAGAGGATGGTGGGAAGGTGTGCAAAAGTGTCCAGACGCCCTCAGCATACGTCTGTATGTGCACTTATAGCAGGAGCACAAAGCTGCTACGTCTCCTTCCCTGTTTAAACAGAATGCCCTATTTGTGAAGTCTGATTGGCTGAAGCATGAAAGCTGAAGTAGACCAGTAACTGGGTGGCATCCAAAACTCTCTGACTGAAGTATATATTTTATTTCAATCAGTCAGGCTAATCTGATTTATTTAATATGGATGGTGAATGAAGAAGAGCATGATAATACGTTTGTCTTATTTAAAGGATCGGCTCTTAGATGCTCCCCGTGCACATAACTTATTGTACTGTAGGGTACATCAATGAAGCTGGGAGAACACAACATCTCCCCAAACAACGTAATATCAAAGCTGACAAACATCAAACACTCATATGTGTATATTTGTATTGAATTACATGGATGATGATGAATACATCATGCACGAAGGGAGAGACGACTATGAGTAGGATTCACACAGCTAACCAAAATGTGAGTGGTAAAACATCTTCCCTGGCTCTCAAATCCAACCCACACCTAATCTTACCATCTCTTATTTCATACATACTGTAAACATAGCTAGTGCTGCAACTAACACGTTTCATTGTCAATTATTTTCTTGATTAATTGTTTTGTCTATAAAATGTAATAAATAAATTCAAAATATATATATATATATATATAAATCCAATGTTTCACTTCACAGAAACACAAGGACATACCTCAAATGTGATGTAACTTTAGTCAAATCACTATGCAGAAATGCCAAGAATGACATCTAAGAATCGCTTTAGACACACTTCTTAGTTCAAGAATAAAAGCAGTTCAGCCTGGAAGACATGGTGTTTCAGCAGAGAACATACGAACCCCTCTCTCTATCTAACACACACATCCAAAGTCTATTAATAAATAGATGCTAAGAACATTTATTAAAGTAACCAGTGCATCGTTATTAAAGACTCCAAAATACGTAAGATGATGATGGCATGCTGCTCCGTTAGAATTCAATTTCATGAGGTCATTCACATTGAAATCAGTCATTACAGGAAATCCTCACAAATCCAGTGTATTATATTATATTCTATCTGCATAAGGTTACAGTTACTAGATGTTTTCTATAAATCCTGATGCAAGAGTGAAATTTTTATTCTGGTGATACCAGAGCTGAAATGGTGGAAGTGTAACAACATCCTTCATCCAAGTGACAGAGGCAGAGTAGGAAATAGGTGCTAAATTCATGCTCTTGAGGAAAAGATGTGCAACAGATTAGATGACGTCTTTAATGCCACGTGTCGCTCTCCTTCACGGAACGGTCTTAACCTTGACTTTGATTTAGGTTTTCTGAGCTTTCATATGTTTCCCTAGAGGACATTACCGTCTGGTTCATAAAGGTTGCATGCCATTTTTCCAGTGAATTGAATAAAGAGGAAAAAAGACGGATATGTATAGCAGGCACTAGTAGCTTCAGCATTTATTAGCAAACTGAACAGCATCAGAGTCTTGGTGAATTTCCTTTCCAATTTAAATGGACTGCTGAATTTAGGAAGTGTTTGTGATTGGTGAGGTGAACAAACACACAGCCGAGTCAGGCCGCTGGCTGCCTGCCAGTAAATTCGTGACTGAACTTCACTAAGCTTGTGATCCATTTTTCTAAGTGACCTATCCTCATTCATACGGTCATGTTTTAACATTGATAATCACGCTATTGTCTGTCCAAGCTGGTTTTGAGATTCGGAAAAGAAATTGCCATGGAAACATGCGTCCATCCAGCTAACTAAATCATTTGAAATCATTTAAGTTTAAACAATGACTTAAATAGTCTTCACTAAAACTGTGGTAAATGGGAAAACAAGGTCAAGAGTCTTATTAGCCCTATTAATTCTCATTGCAGATTATAGAGTCCAAACTGCCCCTTATGCCCAAATGGACAAAATGAGTTCAAACCAACTGACTGAAAGAATTAGCAACTGCACAACTGGTGAGCACTTTTAAAGCCCCACACGGTCACTGAGAAGGCTAAACATGACAAATGATAACAAGTATTAAAAAGCAGCACGATATAATGCACGTTCAACATTTTGGACATGGACATGGCATCGTTACTTAATGCAGTTAAATGTGTGACCAGTATCATATGACATACACATATAACAGACATAACATGGTTCTGTGAGATGAGAAAATGATTCTACTACAATAGAATTAAAACGATCAATTAGACATTCAACAGAAAACAACTCTGTAACTATTTTGATGAATGATGAGGCTTTATTTATTTATTTTAAAATGCCAAATATTCACTGGTTCCGGGTTCTCAATTATGACGATGTGCAGTTTCTTTTGCGAATGTTAACTGAATTACTTTGGACTGTTGGTTGGACAAAACAAGCAATTTAAAGATGTCAGGTTTTTTAGGATATTGCAGACATTTTGGAGATCAAAGGACTTATCAATTAATCAGAAAAAGAATTAGCAGATTCACTGATCATTTTAATAATCATCAGTTACAGCCTAACCCTACACATCTGAAGTTTTCTTCATAAAATAAACAACAAAACAAAAAGACTTTTGTATATTTTGAAGTTACACTGACAACAGGTACGTTGCTCTTAATCAAGCGCCACCCTGTTGTGTTGTCCAACAGCATTATTTGTTAGGGATCTTTATTTTAATGTAATAGTATTGTTTTCTCAAAGTAATAGCCAGTTTGCAGTGAAGGTACAGGATCATGTCATGCAGATTACTGTAACACCAACAACCTCCTTTGCAGTGTTAACATGTCATTTCATGTATTTTTAGCGGAGTAGTTCTCACCACACAACACAGATTAAGAGCACAAAGCTTGATCCTCCACCTCACATAGCGAGGAAAAGCAAAGCACACATTAAAGCGGCTTTCTAAAAACGATTACCACACCAACTGAAATGTATTCCAATATACAATGTGGGAATTCCCAAAGCCAATTTTTCCCAAGATGAGAACACAAATAACACATAAAGGAAAGCCGCTGTTTACTAATACAAAGTCTTAAAATGTATCGTGCAACAAAAGCAGCTTAGAAAGTTTATCCAAGGCCAGCTAAAAAAGATCGGGCTTAATCTCAGTTCTTGGACTTGGCTTCAAAGCCTTGAGTTAAGATTCAAAGATTTCATCACAAGCTTTTTCTTTTTTTGTAAACTCTCACTCTCTCGCTCAATGCTCTGAGGAAATCGTAATTGAAAAAATCTTTTGAAAATGATTTCTAGACAGCGATTAAGTAAAAGTTTAAGGGTAAACATGTTCTTGAGGGTTCACATGTTCTAGGTTCAAATGTTGATGTTTTGGGTCAACGTCCAAAGTACAGTGCAGTCATTACAGTGCGATTACAGGTTCTGTCTGTAACCCTTCCCCTTTAAACATAAATAACTTTCCAGGATGTAAGAAGGGGCATGTAAAAACGTTTTTCTCACTGATTTACTTCCTTTTTATAGCCTCTCAAGGGAACTAAAGACATTGACCTTCAGTGATCTACCTGTGTTCAACGAAATTCTAGTAGCTATTTGCTCCTAAAGGATTCCCAATCTACTTGCCTTGATGTCACACAAAGAAGCATTGGACAAGAACACATACTGAGCGTAATATATTATCATATTTAAGCTCAAAGCCAAGCACTAGTCATATTTTTCTCCCCACTGAAATCATTCCCTTTGCTGTCGCTGGGAATGTTCTGGCTCTGTGCAGACTGACCGACAACTTCAATCAGGACCTCTTTCTAGCCTTTGTACTCTTTCCAACTCTTTCCGTAAGTGTTATAATCAGACTTGGCTGCGTTGTCAAATGTGCCATCATCATCTCAGAGTTTGAATATGTGATGATGGCTTGGATAAGATTAGCTGATGAAATGTCAGGGACGTTCAGCTGGAGGATTTGTAGAAGGAAAGAAGCCTCTAATTTCCAACATCAATTGCCTGTATCTGTAAAAGAACTCAAGAATAACCTTAGAGTTGGAGCACACGTCAAGGTCGATGAAAATCTAAATTCTCTTTGTGGACCTTTGGGCTGCGATGTGCAAGTAACTTCAGTCCATCATTGCTGATGCTGCTGAAGTGATTTGCCCAAGAAAATCTCCAGCTACTGCTCTGTGTCTATTTATTCTCATGTTAATTATGAGGCATAACCTTCTGAATTAAGTTGCACAAATACTAAAAGTCAGTAAGTCAAAATAATAACCTTCAGTTATTGCAACAATAGGAACTGAAGTCACAGGTTGTGGCTGGCAAGGTGAGTTCGGGGGAAGCACCCATGCTAAGCGACAAGTTAGCAGCTCAGTTCTGAGGTGCCATCTCATTATTAAACTAATTCTCTTGAGGTTACCTTTTCTTTCCATTTGTCCTTGTCTCTGTTCCATGCAGCCGTCAAGGTTCATTGGCTGTTGTGTCAGCACTTTTTGCTGGACAGCTTTTGCTGCTTGAGGATGCATGCAACTATGTCATGGTTGTGTAAAAATAAACAGTGAGCACTGACCTGTAACTAACTGTTTTCAGATTACAGTGAAGTTAGATATTTAATATTTAAAACTGATATAAACCACCTGGAGTACGTGAGGCCCAATGGAGAGACCCCTTTTTCAAGCGAACCTGTGTTATGCTACGCATTTGTCTGACTATATACACTCAATTGCCAGTTAGTTAGGTACACCAAGCTAAAACAGATGCAGTTTCAAGAGTAAAACAGTTTCAACAAAAACTGAACATTATAACCTTCATGAAGGTATGATTTATTGCAGGACTGCTGTGTTAGACTGCATTCGTTTTAGCTAGGAGTACCTAATAAATTGGCAACTAAGTGTATTTTCCCACAGAGCATAGTAAACAGTTTCAAAGCACTTTGTTTGAACTTAAGAGGTGCTTGAATTGGAGATAAAACACTGACAGTTTCATGTTTTAGGTGTTCAAGTGATGAAAGGAGCAGTGAATTGTAAACTACATTAAGAACTAAAAGCTAGTAAAAGAAAGGCTAACCTCAAAACCAAATTAAGCAATTTGAGAGTACAAGTATTTTTTGAGGTTACAGATTACAGCGTTCAGGGAAATATAATAGTTTCCCCTCTCATACCTGAAATATTTCTTCACCTGAAAATGCAAACAACTAACAATTGTTCTGTCACTCAAAAACCTTGTTAATATTCTCTGCGGCATTGACCAAACAAGCCTCAGCAACCTTAGGGAAGGTTTAGTCAAGGGTCTTTGTAAAGAATAATCTCCATGTGCACACCAAGGTTGTCATCTATCAACCTGTCTCCATCACCACACTGCTCCATGTTGTAAACATGTAGGATTATTCAACATACTGTAGCCTGGGTACAGGAAGTGCTTGGAATCACCAACTGCATAACTATTGAGTCCACGATTACACAGCACCAGGTTCACTCACTTGGGCATGTCATCAGGATGCCCGCAGGACCCGCTGCCTTGTAAGATCCTGCATAGCTAAATTACAGCATGAGCATTGGTCAGCAAGAAGGCAAAAGCAGCAGTTCAAAGCTCGGCTCAAGGCTTCACTAAGGATGTGAACCTGGTGGACGCTGCTGACCGTAGAAAAAGGGGAAAAGTAGGTGACAGCAAAAAATGACACAGACAAAATGTACTTGAAGCTGCTCTCAATACAACCTGGGCTCCTCGGGTTGCTCTGTACAGCCATCAAAGAGCCTGATGTTGGACACAAGTTGTTCTGGGATTCACTGGACAGCCAAAACCAAGCAAGTTTGTGTGTGTGTGTGAGAGAGAGTGGGAGAGATAATAATAGACTACTTCTAACCTTTAGTGGGTTTGTGAATCACACCATGTACCCACCGAAGAGTTTCCTAATCACAGTTGGATTAATGATCCAAATGATAGTGAATAACGTATTTTAATTTTAAGGAACAAGAGAAACTGTTCTCATTTAGATGTTCTAATTTTGTGTTTTGTTAACTTTGCTTGCTCACAAGAGAATAAAATTGGTCTGCAATATCCTATCATGAATTGCACATATTCCATGAACAATGAACAATTAAGTAGCTGGAGCTGAGCTGATTAATTATGCATGTGATAAAACAGAATGTACTAATTGAAAATCCTTACCTCTTCAGCATAGGCGTCACAAAGTTTGTGTCCCGAGAGTAGTTTAGTTTTCAAGCTCTTGTTCTGAAAAAGAGAATAGAAAGAAAAAAAGTGATGCCATTGGTGTCTGCCCTGTGCGCCGCACTCCATGCTCCCTTAACATAGTTGCTGCTTTATAAAAAGTCATATTTACTCAGTAGGCTTTAGTTTCTCCAGCAGGGCACTTGGCTATTGAGAAGCCCTGACAGCAAGTGCTTGGTTGCCTCTTGGTTTGAGACGAGACTGGAGAGCAGTCAGGAGTGCCCTGTCTGAGGATCCGAAAGTGCACTCAGCCCCAAAGATAGGTCAGCATTGTAGCTCAGGGCCAGACCCCGACTGAACTTTATACGTGATCAGTAAAGCCTTGAAATCATTTGACTGGCAGCCAGTGGAGGGATGCCAAAGTAGGTGTCAAAGGGTCTTGTTGTTTGGTACCATTTAACATCCTTGCTGCATGTTTCTGAAGAATCTGGAGGTTTGAGTTTGATACAGTATGTGACATTCATTTACATTACATTTACGTTTAACCTAAAACTGCCACCTGCTGAAATCAGAAGTGCAGTAATATCATTACCAGATGCCGTATTTAGCAAAAATCGGAATCCTTTTTTCCATACGTATGTAAATATAAACATTTTCAGAATCATGCCTGAAGTCAAATGCCCATGGTGAAAGAAGTATCTATAGTGCAGCCCCTGTTTCTAAAAGGTAAGGTCACAGTCAAAGTCTTGGTGTAAAAAGGCCACAATACCAAGATCTTTCTCTCTAAATCGAGGTTGAGTACAATGCACTGCTAAACATCTAAAAGGAGACAAGAGGGGACATTTAAAGACACAAGCGAATGTGACCCGAGGATGCTAACAGCATTTGAGGGCAGGGAATTTCCCTTTTTAATTGACAATGATCTGTTACTAAGAATGGTCCTGAACCTATTTAATGCCGAACCCAAAGTACCCATCCAGATCTCAAGATGACCCAATAAAACAGCACGATCAACCATGAGGAAAGCTTCACTGGGGTCTGGAAGAACTACAATTGTACAGTCTCCAGCATCTGCAGTTAAGAGAAGGTCATTAGGGTCAGACAGTCTCTGCTGTGATTTTAAATGAGAGATTTTGTTACAGTGCAAGAAATGAGGGCATACACGTACATATACGTACATGCTCTTTTTTATTGGTTAGTACTGCAGCAGGTCTCAAGCTTGCAGCATGTTTAAACCGCTACCTAGAATATGTCAAATCAAGGTCAAATTGTAGCTGTACAAATTAGAAGGGAGGAGCTACATGTTGACACTCAGTCGTTGCATCTATGCTGTCACATGCTGCGGGATAATAAGACGTACAAAGAGGATGGATTGTTCATCATCCTCTAAAATGTGTTTATTGAAAGACTGGGGAATATAAAGAAAAGAGATCATAGAGCCTTAAAATTTGAAGTGTGATCACACAACATTCTTGGATATTGACAGGACATTACTGCCACTGTTGCGTAACTTAGCTTCGACCACTTGTTTTATCTCAAGAAACTAGTGCAATTAGATGCAACTTCATCATAGCAACCAGAGGAGATTTATTAACGCTTTTCATTGACTCAGAAACATATTTAAAATTCTTAATGAGTTTATCATTGAGTCAATTACCTGTAGCCGAGGGTCTATTCTTCAAACCCATCCAGCAGATCTCGAGTTAGAGCGATGAATGTTCATTCACCAGCTTTAATTCAAGGAAACTAAACTTAGGGACCAAAGTAAACAAAGCACGACAGAAGAACTTGGCCCTCGCTCTTCTTATATATAATACACGCATTATGTTATGCTACATAAAGAAGTAAATGCAACAGCAACTCTGTGAACGTCTTACAGTGTATGGGCTTAGAGTGGGATATAACAGACTTTGAAACAGCATGATGGATGCCAGGAGGGTGGTCCTGAGCATCGCCAAGACTGTCGTGCTGCTGGGCTTTACCAAGACAGTAATCTCCTAACTGCACAATGAATGGACCAGAAAACCTCATCACAATGTTTGTTATGTGGGAGGCAGCCCTGGGAAGATCCACATGGGACATGACAAGTGGTTCATGCTGTAAACAGTTCATTTCTACACAACAGTATGACCCAGTCAACATCAGCCCATTTTGGAACACACAATGCGCTTCATTAAAATGACAACAATCTCATATAAACCAAGTGAAATCAAGTATGAATGTGTTTTTATTTTTGCCACAATGAGGAAAAAAACAAAGATTGAATACAAAATGACTATGTGTGAACTGTCAACTAAAACTTGTAGAATGAATGACCACTATAGAGGATTAACAATAATATCTTTTAAGGATTGTGCAGGATGTCAAAACTAAATCTAAAGCTTTTTCCATGAAATAAAATCAGATTTTAAAACTGTCTTTCTGTATTTCTTTTGTTACAGATTATTTTGTTGTTGCACTGTTGAGAAGTCTGTCTGTCTGTCTGCCCTTCAGAATCAGCCCCAGTTTTTTGGCTTCAGTACAGGTGAGGTAAGTTTGCTTTCACCTCTCGTAGTAGGTATTTTTTTAAATAAGCTATTGCCATAAGCAATTATTGCTTATACGTAGATGGCACATTAATTTAATTTAGGAGAAGATAACACATGTTGCTATTATGTTGCCAGGCTCTGATGATAGATCTGCTGCTCAATGTTATTAGGTGACGAGTTGGCTGTGAACCACGGGGACAGTTTGGATACAGGAGGAGAAGGGGAGTGTGCATCCACCAGCTGGCCCTTGACATCTACTTATAAATGATGTGGCCATATCCACAATTCTCACTTTGTGTCATGGAATATACCGACTGCATTGACAATCATTCACAACACAGCTGCATCTGTATAGTTAGAATGAGCAATTTGTTTGTTTTTGTTTTTAGCCGCTTGCAGCATTGGTCCGGACTGAAAAAAATAAAATAAAATAACTCAAAAAATATTTGATGGATAACCATGAAACTTTGTACAAACATTTAGGGTCCCCAGAGGATCATACTGACTTTGATGATCTCCTGACTTTTTTCTCTAGCTCCACCAATAGGTTGACATTTGTGTCAACATGTTTACAGGACTGTAATTTGGTTGGCAGCAAAAAGCTACGTTCAGATGAAAAAATGCATTCTGGTCTCTGTCTTTTCTTTACAATTCAATTCTTCCTCTCACACACACATGTACAGTGTACTGTGTACTCCAACACATACAGTACATGCACACTGAGCAGAGGTAATGCACTGAGTTGGCAGTTGTTTTATGATTCAGTGAGGCAAAATTGGCCGTAAAAGTATCAATTCCTCACCGTTGCACATCCCCTCGCCCCTACAGAAGGACCACCATCCGAGGACATGTAGAGCTGGCAGCTGTCATAAAAAAGTGACGTAATTTAGCCCCGAGACATACTCAGAGTGAAAATGAGATCCTCTGGAGCTTATGTGTCACAGTGCATTATGCAAAATGTGATACACTGAGTCACATATGTCGTAATGTGTTATTCCCGCAGCGCTGTCATTCTGCTGACTTGAAAATAAATTTTATATTTATATGTTGCTCATATTTTCCATTTAGAGAATTGTAACAGTACACAAATAAGTTGGAGAGAATATATCTTGTTCTGCCAGAGGGCCTTCATCAGTGGTCCATGACTAGTGTGGAGTCCCACTTTGACTACAAATCACAAAGGAATGATGGACCACTGGTTTCTTTTGGTTATGTGATGATTTGAAATCACATCACATTCTGTTCTCTTTCACATTACGATCACAGGGGGTTGAATAATTAAGTAAAGTTATTTTAAATAACAAGTACACTTAACTATATAGTCATGGGGAGCCTTGGTAGCATTTACTGTACATAAGAAGTAGACGTAGCCACCGTGACCTCACCCATTGATTTGTGGACTGCGGTTTTAAAGGCTAGAGTTTAGCATTTTGGCCTAAACTCTAGCTAAACTAAACTTTGTCGCCATCTTGGTTTTTTTTAAACCAGACCTGACACGAGAGGGTGGAGCACAAATGTACAAACACAACTGAACACTGTTACGAGATATTTTTTGAGGCGACCAAAATGTTAAATCTTATTTTCATGAATTGAAAACACACTGTGAAAGGGTTACGGTTCTAGGACGAAAAGTAGGAGAGCGCTCAAACCTGACAACACCGTCTGGTAGCGACCTTATTATCACAAAGTATCCATGGCCTAAAGCATACACTGCTTTATCGTCTATTTTACTCTAACTTTGACCATAACTTCAGAAATGAAGACTTGAAACTAGTGATTGAGACCAAGAACTTGTGTTTAAAATGTTTACTGAGGTATTAAATCAAATGAGAAGTTGGGTAAATTTTTCATAGACTTCTATACAATCGGACCTCTTTATGCTCACCAGTGGAGTCACCCCCTGCTGGATATTAGACACAATGCAAGTTTATGGCCCTTCCACATTGGCTTCACTTTTCAGACCCGGAGGCTTGGTAGCCGAGTGGTTACAGAGCATGTTATATAACCGCAACGTCCTAGGTTCGATTATGGCCTTAGGAGCTTTGTTGCATGTCATACCCACCTCTCTCTGTAAAATACAGGTACACATGCCAAACAAATAATCCTACTTAAAAAAAATAACTTGTGTACAGCAATATAGGCAATCACTCCCCATCTACATGACTTCAGAACTCAAAAAAATGTCTATCTGACTGAACTCAGCAGTTATTTTCACACATTATGAAGTGCTGATATGTTGACAGCCCCTGCATGTTGATATTTACTGTCCATCTAGGTCAACTTTCACACTACTCGACACACATCACTGTTGGATCCTTTTAACCTTAGTATGAAGTGGCAGAAACCAACTATTCTGGTTCATTTTGGTCTTTTCCCACATTAACACCATGGGGTGTGAATGCAGTAATGCGCAATTAACTCGACCCTATTGCATATTTTATGTCTTGAACAAATTAAATTTCCGCCCTTAAACTAGGGGGATTAACACCCTCGCATAAAGCCCTGTCCCTTCTGCGACTACAAAGTTTAAATAAATCAAGTGCAGGTAGAGTTGACATTTTTCATTTTCCACAAGTAGAGTCCCACTAGCCATGGTGTGCACATCGCTTGACACCACTCAGGGATTGTGCTAGCAAGGGACTGTTGTCACAACATATTTCAGCTTAAAAGGTCAATAAGCCTCATTGAAATGACAAAGAAAACAAAATGACAAGATGTTTCTGTTGTATCCTGGCTTAAATAGATTCAGCATCTCAATTGTGAAAATACGACTTCATTATTCGTGTCAATTAAAGGCCAGAATGAACTGTGCCCAACCAGAGCCACTGCTTCCGGTGGAGGTCAATAAAAGCCACATATATAACGAAATGCTCCTAAAATAAATTAAAAAGCAATTCAGTGAAAAGTTGTCATGAAGGGTTCAGTCTAGTTTTAAATAAAATGTTTCAAAGATTTATGTTTAGCAAGACACCACATTTAGAAGTGTTTCATCTTGCCGTCTGACACTATTACACTTATCTGCACTAAAGCAACAACATCTTGTTGAAATGATGCTGTGGGCAAAAGGCTTCATTGGAATCTCAATACTCACTACATTTCATTTCAGGTTAGATTTGACTTTGAATTCCTTTATTTGATATCATAATTTAGCTCTCACAATTCACCCAGCTCTGCTATAAACTCTTAGCCTGCAGGCAGCAATCTGAATTCTGTGAGACCTTGAGAGTGCCACATTATTTCTGGCTGTGTAGAAATTGGTGTGAGAAACAGCTCTCAGCTGTTTTTCACTTTGTTTGGTCGCAGTGGTGGGAGTGATGTTTGATAATAATCTGGCATAGAAAAGTATTGTTCTTGCTTTCTAGACTTCACTACAGATGAACCTTGAAAGACTCCAACGCTGAGCCACTGTGGTAAACGGAGGGGGATAATAGTATTATGGACTATTTAGAGTTTTTTGATTAGTCAAAAACAAAGTCCTTTGTTGTGCATTCTTATTCATGTGTCCCGTGTGGTTCTGGTTTGCTCCAACGGCATCATTTCTATAACTATGAACTAGAAAACATTCCGTTTTATTGGAATTCATTTTTTCACCAAACACCATTTGTTAAAAGCATTGTACGTTTTTTCCCCCAAGTCGGAATTCTGTATGTAGTTTATTAAGATTAAAAGTCACGGGGTCACCTATAGTATAAACCCCAACAACCCTTTGTAGCATAGCACAAAAGAAAATACTTGAATCTAGATAATCCCTGACTGCACAGAGTACAGACCAACAAGACTGGTTCTGAAAAGATTTCAATCGTATGGAAAATGTTTGCAGCTAAACCTTTCCATTCTGTAAGTGTCTTTGACATACTTTATGTTAAACAGGCTTCCAAATACAGGTCCGTTGATCAAACGGAATGGATTTACGAAAAGAAACTTGGCTTGCCGTTCAATGTCAGCTCAGCTTTAAAACTCCTAAAACTTAATATTGAATAATTAAAAGTAAATCATTCTCGGGGGACCTTCTCTTCCCCACATCTCCATCTTTTCCTGACCATTGAAGAGTGTTATTTATAAATGGCAGCTTTAGCAATTTAATCTCTTATTCAACCCCACCCCCCCTCCCATTATCTATTTGACAGCCTCTGTAATATATTAATGAGCTGATTCCAAACATAATCAATTACAGTCTCAGTCCGTACTGTCCGACAGGCTTGTCTGCTTTCTCAAAGCCAGAAAAATAAGAAACTCACAATCGCAAGAAAATTGTGATGGGGCTTGAGCACTTATGTAGCTGTCGAATGCTTCTAATATATATTACTGGCAGTAGCAAAGCAAATGTTCACTGTGGATAAGCTATTAAATATGACATACCGCCAGACGTCTTACAAGGCATTTGGCAGTTTAAGCTGAACTTATCCTGGCAGTTTCTTAAGGACGCTTCAGGTCAAAGGGGGGATTATACATAAGTGAAATGATTGCACTGTTTCATTGTTCTCACATATAATCATATGCATACACTGTGTATTGGTAAAAAGGTGGTCTAGGGTTTTTAAGATTTCCCCATACCTGTCAGCCCTCTCAAACTATCCTATAGATAACCCCTTATGTAGGGCTGCAACTATTTTGTAGATGTTGAATTTTACCCTTGCGCTACCTAAAGGGACAGATAGTTAAACCATTTCAAACAATTAAATTCTTTCATTTAGCTTATGCTCCTTAAATGATTTAGTTATAACATTTAAGGTTAAATTGGTTTTAGCTTTAAAGTTGATATGAAACGCATGAAAGGGTTTTTAAAGTATAAAGTTAGTGGATGCCTACTAAATGTAAAGCTAGACCCAAAAGGGCAATTGTGGAAGTAATCCTACTATTTTATACTTCCTCCACCTCTGCAAATAGAGTGACTCATACAGCCTGTACTTTATGCTACACAGAAACTAATGACTGAAATAAGTTATTACTCTTTCTCAGAACTTTTTCAGGTACTTATTGTCAGGCCGGATGCACCACTGTATTATTATTATCATGCATTAGATTTTGCTTTGATGGGAATATTATCCATGTCCTCATTTGACCTGACCAGATGTGTCTGTGTCTGTCAGATTCTTTCCATATATTCCTCATTGAATAGCTATTGAGTGAGTAGTTGTGTAAGATGCTTGACAAGGCTTCAGGCTATTTGAAGAAAAGAGATTAGATGAACTCTATTGATCCTCGCAGGGAAATTGGGAAGGCCCCGGCGTTTCAAAGAAGAGTTAAAATATTCCATGAGAAGTAGTCTGAATTACTATCAGCATAACAATAGGGCCGCAGCGCATTTCTGCAGTAACCCACCAACCTGAACACTAATCTTTTCTGGTCATTTCATTCATTGCCATTCCTTGTATTTGTTCAAGCTGAATAAAAAAAAAACGGCAGTCTGATAAATCAGATGGAAATGATGACAGTGAAGCCTCTAATGCAGGGAGGGAATTATCTGAGAGATTAATTGAAGCACTTCAACTGTAAAATATGAAGAATGCCTAGACAAATTGATATTATTTCAAATTGAATAAATCAAAACTTGATATACACAATGGGTCTCAAGCGTTGCTATGCTCTGTCTCAAGTGAAGGGGAGGAACAAAAGGCTTGTGATCAAAGTCCTTTTACTGTGATGTTTCCTCTACAGCTCTAAAAGTTTTAACTGATGATGGCTGGTCTGTGCCCGCCGGACATTATGTTCGTAGTTGGTCTCAATCAGATTATTAAATCTTGAATTTCTCTCATTAATGTTTCAGAGTTGAAATAAGGAAAAAGAGAAAGAGTTGACTAACGCTCAAGTGATGGAGCAGGTTACTCATTAATCATAAGGTAGTTAGAGTACATGATCCTTTAGCAAGACACTGAACTGTTCCCAAAGCAGGTTCAGTAGGAAAAGGTGTCTACTTTAGCCAGGTAATGGGAGATATACTAATATAATTATAATAATTATATATATAATTATATATACTATAATACTGACATGGTTAACTTCACTGTGTTGGTCTAACATATGACACAAACTGTGGTCTCCAGGGTCAAAGCTGAACACTCAGTTCACCACACTTCCTGTTTTGGCACTTAACACAGGCATACGATGAACTTCATACTAAATCATCCAATATGAAGGTTATTTTGAGGCTAAATGTCCAATGGCAATAGCAAATCAGTATTTGGAGCGATTTAAGACACTAAGGGAGGAGTCATTTATTGGTTTGAGCATTCATATGGCTGTTTAAAACTATCCTAAGCAATCAATAAGCTGTCGATGTGAGAATTGATTATGGTTAATGGTGTTTAAAATAACCTTCTGCCCTGAAACCACAAGGAGTTATTCTGTTCCATTCTGTTTGTTTCCTTTAGAGAAAGGTTTATCATACCTCGTTGGACATAGAACAGCAACATCTGGCCTCACTTCTGTGTATTAAAGATGCATAGTGTACAGTACGAAGGTACAATACTTTCTTACAACTGAATCAGTCTAATGTTCCTGCTTACAAGGATGCGGTACATCACACGGAAGGTAAACACATTTAATATACTAAGCTGTTGTTGCCAAGAGATGTGACGACAATTTCTGTAGCTGTAGTAAATATGTAAATGATATTGCATCTCATTGAGAAGCAAGGTGTTTGCTTATGAGTTTCAATATTTGCAGGGAGAAAATAAAGAATAGAAGGGAACATTGTCTTTATGTCGTCAGATACAATCGTATGAAGTCATCAGCCAGCAGCCTACTATCATCATCAGCTAGAGCTGCTCAGCACAGTAGCTATTTATTTTTTGTATTTGTTGTGCTTCCACTTTCTTGCGAGTACATGTTTAAGTAAACAATATGTAGGAACAATTTTTAGGGAGCAAAAAAATAAAAATAAAACTAAACTTAAACTACAACAAAATAACACTAACATATTGTCCTACTTGGAAAAGTTGTACACATTAAAGCACATTTTATAATCTTTCCGAATACTTCAGAGTAATACACTTACGAGAGGAATAACAACCTTTCTTCTTTTCCTATCATTCTTTGCCAAAATGAAGCAAAAAAAACAAAGTTTTGCTCATTGCTGAAACATTTAGAAAGGCTGGGCTTAAGATTGATCGTACTCCGGCAATAACTGACGTTTTTGATTCACAAGCTGTCAACGTGATATTGACATATTTAAGTTTACCTTTAAGTTGATATGGTGAACAGAGCAACATTATCATTCATTTGGAGTCGTCCAAGTCCAATATTCACTGTTCTTTTAGCGCTGTTTTTAGTCTCTGCCAACTCCTGAGGGATGTATCTGGATCTTTAGCTGCTAAATGCTCCACCATGTTCACTATGTTTGGAGCTAAGGTAGTGTACAGTGGGTTTTTAAAAGAGCGGACTGCTGCAGGCAAACATGACTCAATGAGAGCAGTGAGAGTGAACCAGAACAGTAAAGTTGTGGTCTGACGGATAAACAATGAGCTGAAACTCACTATGAAGCTCTGCAAAGCCGAGAAGAGCTGCAGACTCAGGCGATAATTCTCTGTATCAACCTCATTCCCATTGTCTCATTGTCTTCACATTATCATTTGATATTGGTTATCATAATAATATTGATTATAGCCTCTTTAAGCTATATACTAACCTGACACCTGATGACTTCAGGAATGAAATAATTCAATTCCACATATTTGACTATTGCGGTAAGTTTACACAGGATAAGAACATATCTATTTCTTTCAAATTAATAATAGGAATACAGATGAGTATCTATGGATTGCTGAATAGGTAGACAAGCCTCCTGCATTTTCAACAGGCTACCAAAACAGTTGCTATGGAGCTTCAATAACTAGGAAACGAGGAAAGTGTGGAAAAACAATTTTCAGTTTTTACCTCACATATTAAAAACGTGATAGATGTGCACAGGATTAAATGCATCTTGGTAGAGAGCAGCATGGTTAACATTGTATCTGCCATATCTCCCTGGAATATCAATCTGGTCCATTTGCACTAGAAAGAGCAAAAAAAAAAAAAAAAAAAAAAAAACTGTTAATTATCTAGCAGCTTTATCAATCAAAAAGTTGGAAAAAGTCCATTGAACTTAAGTTCAAAGAGATTCTGCAATTTAGCTTTTTATTTATTTTGTCAATAATTGTAGTGAAAATACCGATTGGTGTTGAGGTCTTTCACAATGTATGCTTCAATTATGCAGGGAAGTAAGCATTTACATGTAATATTGTGTGTTACATCCACACTTATCACACAGTTTCTCAATTTGGTAAAATAACATTTCTTCCATAAGCCTCTAGGTAAGAACTGGTGGACAAAGTCACACGTGCTGCATGCCTCCAGTGGCAGTCCTTGCTCTCTTAGCCAGACAGTCTCCTCTAAAGTCTCCATAGTGAAGCAGAAGAGTTAGTCAAAAGTAAGAATATGCTCTTAATAATATATGTAATGCATCTATATGGTATTGGTGTTATCAGATTGATTTTGTCAAATAGAAATGAGTTACATGACGCATTGTGACAGATTATAAAAATGAAATGGGTATATTATTCCCCTCAGAATAATGATATAGGAGATTACATAGAATGCTTCACAAGAAACTGTTTTTCTTTTCTGAAATAAGGCTCTGTTTTTCTGGCCTGAAACTATCCTCTGATGTCTTAACACTGTCAGGTGTCAAGACATTTTGAAATTGAACGTCCTGTGTAGCCACAGCGTTTGTTATGGAAACATCTAGCTGCAATAAAGTAAGGGAAAAAAACTAAACATTTTGTGAACATGTCAAAAGACATATCTGCAGTCACAGCCTTCATCAGTGTTGAAGCACTTGGATGTATTTCTGCAAAAAAAACAATAGACCATCCACTTTATAGTGTCACAGCTGAATACAGTGGAAAACCGGTCACTTGTCTGGAAGCTGAGGGCCAGAAATCAATAGCCATGGCGGGCTTTGAAGAATAAAGCAACGCTGCTAAGTGACAGCATGACACCATGCCTCTGAACACATGTGGCCTGTCTTTACCTCTCTCAAACAAGTTTCTATGATTTGAGTTCAGCGCCGGTGCCCACGAAGCCGCACAGATTCAAAATGTAGTATTAAGTGCAAAAAACAATGTGGAGAGTGACACAAATGTAAACCAACTTCTAGAAGAGATTCTAAGACTTATGCATAAATGTAGGAGCTGCCAGCAGGTGGCTGACTTACCCAGAAAGACATCCCACACACTGCAAATGAGGAAGTAGGATTTTTCATTTCAAGTTGACGCGAAGCTCAGAGAGAAGCATCTCCTTGTTGGCTGGCCGGGGGTAGCTTTGAGGCCGATTGTTACTTGTTGTTATTTGCTTTCACTGTAGAGGTGAGGGTTGAAATTATTTTTCTGAAGCCTATTAAAATGCAACAATATACCGTATATAACTCTGGATCATCGAAGCTGTAAGGCTGCTCCTCGCTTCAGTCAAAGTTCCTACTTTGTAAATAAGGACATCTGACAATACAACTCAGCAGGCACTGAAGTGATGACTTGCCGGTCAAAAGATGTCTAGACGTTAATGTTGAAGCTTGAATACATTTGATTGAAAAGCGTACAGTAGGTCTTTAGATGTCTAGGTTGCAAATATTGGCATTTGAATGATTATATGTCAACATTTGGTCAGGACCTGCTTCACATAGAAAGAAAGTTAATTAAATGCTGTCGAATCAAAACATCAAAAAAACTGAAAAAACTTTAAAATATGAGGCCATTAGTTTAAGAAGGTGACGATATGTAACTAAGAATTTGCTTCTCAACCCAGTTTGGACTCTTGATTTGCTGTCTATTGCCAAGATAATTGCCACATCAGGAAAGTTTCAAACTTCCTGTGGTTAGGGTACAGCTAAATCTGCCCTTATTTTTAGTCACTGCATGTCTTTATATACATTGTACAGCTGTACAGAAAGGGAGAAACACTAACTTTCATCTAAGATATCTGTATCTGTGGGTATTTCAGGCTGCGGTAGTTTATGTAAACTGCTAGCTGCCATATACAGAAACAGAACAAGAGGTTTGTTTCCCTCTGATTCTCACATACAGTATGAAGCTGCACAGAAAATGAATCACAAAAGATAGAAAACTTGACTGTGACAGCATCCCAAGTGTTTTTGTGTGTGTGTATCAGAGAACATTTTTGGAACAGCAAGTGCTGCTAAATGTGGAGATATTTTGGACGAAACATTTCATTATAAATGGAGCATTGACAATAGATTAGAGACTTGTTTTTGTGATTTCTAATACTGTTAGAAAGTGGTTTACGTTTCAAACTAATTGGACAATCCTAGGCTGTGAGAATAATGAATGGACATTCTGAAAGTGAGAAATATTACCTGTAAATAAAAGAAGATTGCTATATTGGCTCTTTCACATACATACACATGATTTGTCTTTTTGCATATTACAGCACTTTGGCAGGATTGGGAGGAAATGCAGATTTAATACAAGCCGCCCGCTCGGCTCCCGGAGGGAACACGCCCTCCTGTTAGTATGAGACACTGAACCAACACATTCTGCTTTCAGGTTTACCTGCCACTCCAGATTTCATTACAGACAAGCTATGGAAGGATGACTGTACTTCATGATTAGAATATCCTCTAAATAACTCCCCCCCCCCAACAAACGTCTAGATTTGCTCTCTGTCTTTATGTACTCACTCATTGTCCATGGAAGATATATTTATTTATATATTTCTACATATTTAGTTCTCACACAGGGATTTAATAAGGCCTAACTATATTTGCCAATTCCTTAGCTTTGGGTTATCAGTTCTAATTTAAAAAACATTACACAACTGAATGGGGGACGGTTCACAAAGTTACTCACCCGGACTCCATCTCTTGCATAAGCGGCCCTGCTGTTAATGAATCAACAAAACAACAATGCCAGAATACCTTTCCAGCACAGCAGCCTTTGCTATGGATGACAGTTTGCAGCCTAACCCCGATCACAAAAAAAACACTGCACGGCAGGTATTATCCATACCGCTCACGGCATCTTAATCCCATAGACTTTCACTTTAAACCCTGTCACTGTAAAACTACTCCCGAAACTTGGCCTCTACTTAATACTTTATATCTCCATATTTATTAGCTGTAAGAAATGTTTGCATCCTGAGAATTTAAAGGACAATTTCAAAAAGTGTTTGTGTTTTATAGACGCAGGCTTTTAATTAATCCCACTCAAAACCGGTAACTGACACATACATTACTCTCCCTTTGTGCAGAGACAAAGACACAAACAAAAAGCCTATTTAGCACTAAGCAAATCACATTATCACTTATTATCCAAAGAATAATACTGTTCACCTTCGCTACATATCAGCATTTTCCATCAATTACCAAAGAGAGAGCAATTAACCTATGGTTTTTGTTTCTTACAGAATTAATTACAGCGCTGCATGCAGGAGAGACAGTTGCAGTGCTTCTCCATTTGGAACAAGCTTCCTGTCAATGTCAGGGAAGCAGAAAGTGACTCAGTATTTTAGCGTAAACTCGAGACTCATTTATTACTGTAGCACACAATAAATAATGCTTCCATGATTCCAACAAATCCCGTTTTCCCTCTCGCCTTTACCAGGCTCAACAGTGGAGGAGCAGCAAGACCAGTATTAGCGGCATTATTCTGAAAGGAGGAAGCTGTTCGTATAAATTAGCAAACACTAATGTGCATTTATTTACTCCTGGTTTAGTTTTTGACACAATGATTGACAAGAAGAGCAATCTGTTAACTCACCGGCTCACCCTGAGCAACATTCGATTGAACGCTAAGCTGTCCGATGAATTGAAGTGTGTGTGTGTGTGTGTGTGTGTGTGTTTTGAAAAAGACAATTCAGTGACATGCTCTCCCCCCGTGATCTCAGTGAAGGGAGAATCAATGTTGCGTGTGGATAGTGCTGAGATCAGAGCTGTTTTGGAGCTGGAAATTGTGTGAAATTAGCACGATGTCATGAAACGAAAGTACATGCTCTCTGCGTGAAAAGTAAGACGAATACAAAAGGATTATGTAAAAAAGAGATATTCCGAGAAACCGATCTGACAAAGGAACCAGCAGATGGGCACACATTTTACACATCGGCCTTGAATTCAACCTAGCCAGGGACATTTTCGAACAACACATTTTAAAACTCAACACCATAAAGTTTGAACCCTAATCAAATCTTTATGATACTGATGCTAGCCTCTTTCATAATTACTTGACTTATGTAAGGTACAGGGAGCTCTAAATAGGTGTTGATTGTGTTGGTAGTCTCGCCATCATCTGCTGTATGTCGTTATTCTACACACATTCCCCTCTCTATTTCCTGGCTCACACGCATCCTACAGTTTGAGGGCCGCTGCTCTCATCTGGAAGTCTTTGGTTTGAGATTCTTTGTATCACTTTCAGCTTGTGTGCCATGGTAACATATTGCCATAGCAACCGGACTATCCTATTCCAGCGCCTGGGCTTCCGTAAAAAGAATGGCAATAAACTGTGGTGATTTCTAGTCAATTTAATGTTTTGTGTAACATCAGTGTTGTTTTGCACAGTACATCATGAGTCATTATGGAGAAAATGCAATTTCCTGCACCTTCAGCTTGACTGTGCACTCACCTTTTAAAGGAAGCAAGACACCAGACACCAACATGTCAAGATTATGCTGCTTTCACATCCAACTGACGATGGAGGAAGATAATGATCATCGTTTTGCATCGACATCATATGATTTTGTTGCAGAGTTCATGCTCAGTTCACAATAATGTCACGAGTGTGTTCTTTTGGTATTGAGAGCACAAAACACACAACTATCTGCATCAGTCTGAGCTGCACTGATGTGTTCCCACATGCTTTGGGGGCCAATGTGACCTTCTTCTAGTTTACAATGTTCGAGTTTAGGTCAGAAGGAACTCACATGAAGGGAAAACAAATCATCCATGGAGCATACGGTACAGCAATGTAGCCAGAATTCCTACCAGGGGTTCCCATCCCCCCAAAGAATCACAAGGTAAATCTTGGACTCATGAGATTATTATTTGCAGAAAGTTTTGTTTTTTAGTTTAGTTTTACTTTGCTTGAATCTTTCTTGGATCATTTAAAACCCTCATGCCTCTAAAAAAAAAGTTCAAATAATACATCTGGGCATAAGGTTGTTGCTAACCCTTCACAATTTGTAGACCAATGCAACCTGCAAGCATGGACATTGCTTCGTTTTAAGGGGTCACAATTTGAAAAAAAAAGGAAAAGGGAACCACTGCTGTATACCATCCAAACGTTTCTAGATTAAACCGCAAAGTCAGAACTCGTTCCAATGATGGGGTTCGGTTACTACTGAAAACAAATTGTGCCTTTTTCTTTTTAGCTTACCACACCATGGCAGTTAAGAAGTGATGCGTGCGTTACATTGTCAGTCAAAAATTATGGTAAGCGTGTACTGTCATAACATTTTTACTGCGCTTTAATCGATCATTGCCATCTAACTAGACCTTTTTCCTGTACAATAAACCCTGTCAGTCTCGCTGGATGTCAAGTCCACCATCGCTCTTCTTGCGCATCAAGTCGGGCCTGCTGTCTCCGATATGTGGGCGCAATCGATCAGTTTGTACATCGCCTGTCTGTTCAGTGCAACAAAAAGAAAATGATATCGCATGTCATCCCATGTCTCAATCAATCAGTTAGTACACCGCCTGTCTGTTGGGTGCAAAAAAAAAAACAACGTGATCGCATGCCATCCCACGTCTCACTCCATTTCACTTAACCCTCCATTTGTGTCACTACACTTTTGCTCTTAATGTATGTCAGTGATCATATGTGTGAAATTACTTTTGATAGAGTCGTGATGGTGTTGAGAGCCTCTCTGTGTTAATGCAGCGGCTATTCAGTAGTTGAGTAATATACTGGTGGAGGAGCAAAGAAGCCATTTATTCTTCAAGGCAATAATGAAAAGCAGCTTAGTGTGTCGCGTGGAGAAATAACAAGGAAATGGGTAATTATTTTCAAAGTTTTCTTTTTTTTCAGAACGCAGAAAATTCAGGCGTTTACTGCGCAAATATTAAGAAAAGCCACAGATAGATTTAATGTGTGTGACCACTTCTGGAATATGCAATGTCTTTGCTCATTTTATCTGTGCTTTTGTTACCATTTGAAGTACTTCAAATAACAATAACACTCATCGCATCTTTTTAATTAATAATTATTAATTAATAATAATTAGTTTGCTTTCATTCACTTTCCAAAGATCATGGACAAGTAACTTTATGGCATCAATCAGTGATGGTTATCATTTTTTTTTTAACAACATGACTTGCTATACTATAATATTTAGCCATTATTGACTTTAGTGGTTTTATTGGTTTTGTCTTCATCCTGTACACATAATGATGCAGTTTCCATTTTCTGCCTTCTTCCCTTTCTTTCTTGTCTCTTTTTTTCCAGTAAGAACATCACTGAGACAGCCAGTAAATGCCCTGATGCATGATTTTCTGCCTACCATTTAGCCAGTGAAATTACATCAGGAAGACATGAAAGGAAGAAGACAATGACGGGAAGCCATTTTAGACAAAAAAAAAACAAAAAAAAAAAACATCAGCATCATCAGCAAGTAGCTGAGTGTGTGGCAACACTTTCTATTACAATGCTCTGTGAGAACCTGATGAATCCCAGCAAGATCAAAGTCAGCCTGTAAATCTTTCTCCATCAAAATACACATAATAAGCCCTGAAAGCAAATCATTGATAATGACTTCAAAGTGGATTGCGGCCATAAAGCTTCCCCGCTGACACCACGACGCAGTTCACAGTGATGTGCAAATAAAAAACACATTTTGAATGCCGTTGTAAACAAAGGATATGTTTAGCTTTACAGGTGTTCATTTCAGCTCTATCAGGAATTCGCATAGACCTAGCAGAGCCACTCAGAATCACAATTCTGGGTAATGGTATTGTATTAGAACAACACACGACTCACGTTTTAGCGAGGTATATAAACTAATACAGCTCTGAAATAAAATCCTTATACTGTTCAATTTTTGTCATTAATGTTAAACTGAGATACGATTCTTTATTAATAAATGGTGTGGATAAAATATTATTATAACACCTCAGTATAATGCAATTTAATTCAACAACACCACAAACTGCGTGCGGTCTGCAAAACGATCATAAAGTTAAATCAAAAACTCTCGAAAAATGTTTCATCAAAAACTGAACATTATACCCTTCATGTGGGTAGGATTTATTGCAGAGCGGACTTATTCCACTGCATTCGTTTTAAATAGGTGAACCTCATAAGAATGAAACTACGTGTAAAATATCCCTGAGCTAACGATCAACATTAAATAATAGGCATGCAATGACGTCATCGATGCATTCATTCATGTTAATATTCAAGGAAATAATACTTTTTATTTCAGCTGTTTGTAAGGAGTGCACTGTATCGTGAACTACAGCTTGACAAACCGTACAATTCAAGCTCATAATGCTGCCTACAAGACACTTCTTTCTATTTGCTTCTGGTGGAAACAGTTTTGTTCATTGTGGCTTGGAATAATTGCACAAAGTTTTGACTTCCTTTAAGACGTGAATAATAAAGGATACAAACGGTAAATGATCAGTATTATATAGAAACAGAGAACTTTGTTCAAACTATCGACGTAAATTGACCTCTATCGCAAGAAGAAAGATGTTCGAGGTTACAGTTGAGAGCGTACCGTGAGACAGGGGAGAGAGGAACTCTGCGCCAGTAAAATGATAATGCCTTAACACTTCTGACCTTTGAGTTTCTGCACACAAGATTTCTTTTTTTACTGTAACTCACAAGCGTAACAAATGCGGGGAAATGATTCTCATGATTCCCTGCATGTAGCCACTACAAATGTCAGAGTGTCACAGATGTCAGATAGGTTCCCAGGCTCCTGTTGACTACAAATGACCCTGATGTGATTGCAAACGCCCTTGCACCTAGAGAGTCCACGATATGTACATCTGGAGTAGAAGAAGGCGATCCTCAAAATGTCAACAATATAGTTCTCTTTTAATAGGGGAGCACTGGGTGTATTAAAGGTGCTTCCCGTTTGTACTCCTGCTCTTTGCCTCGTCCTCCTGCCTGCAGGGTAAATATCACTAACTAACCTTGATGCTACTTCCCTTGGTGTGGAAAGGCATTTACATGGCAATTCTACCAGCAACTACTGTTTATTTTTCGAGTCTCTTCAATAACATTTCAGTTCATTCTAAATCAGGGCATAATGTTGGCAACGCTGTTTGCCAGCTCTTTGTTTTGGCAAGATTAGGGGGTACATCGCTGACTGACTTATGGTAATGAGGTTTGGCAGAAAACTGAACCGCGTGTGACAAACATCGGAGCAAAGATCATTTTCATGCCGCCCTGTCAGTGTTTTGCTACCTGTTCTATTTCCAAATCAAGATGTTATTTAAGAGTAAAGGAAATCCCTAATTGCTAATTACAAAGTCAAATCATGGCTTCCTTTATGGGTCATTTAGTCAGTAGAGGCAATCTGCCTCACAGTATTGCAAGCATGTGCAACCTCCCTCTGTGAAAATGACTAGATTGATTGTGGAATTGTGTCTACATTTACCTCTGATTACCCCCTGCAGACTGAGATATTACTTTTTAAAGACCTTAAAGCTTACTTCTTTAAGGCCTGCCTACTTTAGAAACCATCTTCTTATATTTATTTATTTTTTTTATAAATATTTTTTATCGAGTTTCCTTTTTTTTTTTGTCATTTTTATTAGCGATAACTGGCCCTCTACTGTTTGTATAATGTTAACAAGTTATTAATGTTACAGTTTAGGTTACGATCCTTTCAGTAACACTACAAGTACAAATCACGGCGGTAGATTCTGGTTACTATACCACAGCAATTTAACAAACTGCTTAGTCTTTGCCACTTTAGTTGGAAATCTATTCCCGATGATGTAGTAAACCAGGCAATAACTAAAGGATTCAGTTGACTGGACCTTTGGTTAGGAAGCAAGATCAGCACAATTCAAAATAATTATTTGTTATATCTCCAGGTATGACTTAATTTTGTTCTTTAATTCTATCAACTGTAACAAAAAAACACCACTTTCTACATTTTGTGATCTACTGTGATGTTTACATGTCCGATAGATCCACAGAAACCTGCATCCTGGCAGGTACTTCTCTAAACAGTTTGATCACTGTAAATTCATGTCATTATGCCATTGGTTGGTTCTTCATTCTAAGCACTTCATCATGTTACCAAGAGTTTAGTCAAAATTGGTCTCAAATTAATTTGAACATCTGGAGAAAATCAGTTTTCTCACAGGAGCTGTGAGCAATTTGGCGTGGCAACTTTTAGTATCTATTCATCATCATTTCTTATGATCTTGTGATGAAATTAAATTTCCTGCCTGCAGTTCAAAACACAAAAAAAAACACATCTACACTACAGTGACCATCGTGTGCCATTATAGGGCATTATAAACTATAAAAGTTGACTATACTAAACTATACGTTTGTTGTCGTGTCATTAAGGTTTCAGATGACAAGTTAATCACCTTAAAAGGTGTTTTACTCAATTAGTGCAGTCAAAATAAGCTAAAATGTGTCAATCAATCCAAAAAACAAAAAAAATGGTATAAAAACCTGCCTTGTGTCATTCGGAAGCAGGCTTGTGAGTTAAGGATCTCGTATATCTATAAAATTCAGATAAGTTTTAGCAATTAAGGTGCTGACACTGCATTATTTCAATTTCTTTGTCTTTGGTGTGAAGAAGTTTTGTTTTGACATTTTTTTCATTACTTTTTTCATGTTGCATAGCTGACAGACAAACACAAGATACCATTGGAAACCTCCAACTTAAAACACCTTTAAAGGTAGCTGTTGCAGACGTCTGCTTTTAATGGGCCAATGTTGTTTTGATGTTTTTTTTGTTGGTCTATTTTCTTCTTTTTTTTTTTTTTTTATATTCCTACAGATAACAAGCCAAACAGCAGATAATGTGGTGTCACATATTTTCAGTACAGCTACAATGGTATTTACCAGCAGAACTTTTTTTTTTTTTTTTTTCCACCAGCTGTCTAAGGCATCAGCGGTAAATGTCAGACTTTGGTGTCAGCCCCTCAGAATCAAAGAGAAAAAAAAAACTTTACTTTAGACAAACTATTTTGAACTGATGTTGAACAATCATGCAGTGAGAAATTCAACGCAGAGGCAGAAGAAGAGAGACCAATTGCTCAACCAACACACGCCATGACAGTCACGATAACAATCATGATCAAAGACAGACTCCAGTGTTTACAGAGAACTCGCTAAAACAGATATATTTATGCCAGCCTATGTCCGCCTTTGATTGAAAGCTACTACCTCTCACCACAGTGCCTGGAGGTAGTGAGAAGGGCTTTGGCAAACACAGGAAATCATGGAATTAAATGGAAGTAGACACAGCAGGATCAGTGGGCTCCTCATCCGTACATTTGAGTAGATTCTTGCTTTATGGTTACATATGTACCTTATGAAGACATGAACTGAGAACTAATGACGTTGAACGCAGGCAGCCCTAAATGATGCTTCGATGACTCACCTCTTGCTGTAAATCCTTGATGATTTTGGTTTTTTTCTCCATCTCCACTTTCAGAAATTTGATCTGAAAACAGAAAGGACAAAAGAATGATGATCATACTGAACGCCCCACTTCATTGTTTGCTTGTTTTCTATTCAGTGAACATATTGATGACAATGATGACTATGGATGCTGAGCGTGTCCATTTTGACAGTAGCTATAAGTGAAATTAGGAGCATTGAATGAAAGCGATTATCAATACAAACAAAAAACTGTGTCCGTAAATGATTTACTGCCCAAAATTATAAGTAAGAGGCAGGCAATATTCTATGTTTTTGTTATTGTCATCAAATCCCACGAAAAAAAACGACACAACAATGCCTTAGTCACTCTCTCAATACCGTCCAACTTCCAGCATGTCTGTGACGCTCACCCCAAGCTCATGTTACTTCTGAAGACGTACATCTTTAAACAGATGAGCATTTGTAGTTTTAAGTAGACATAACTTAAGCAGGAGTAAATATACAGTATATCTTTTTGGAGGACTAATTTCAGCCTCGGATTAATACACATTTGGTGCTTTATTACCTGTTTACAGCAGCAGGATGGTGTATGAGGGATTGACTCAAAAAAAATACAGTGCTTGCTTTCAGGGTAACATTTTTATCCAACGCAAAAGTGTGGCTCATTTGAATAGTTTTTGGATAACAATGAAGCTCCATGGCACAGATAATTAAGCTGTAACAGGCTTTGGACAAACACACCACTTCTTTGTAGCATTGATTCATTGATGGTTTTGGTCTTTTCATGGTATTTGTTGAAAATAAGCAAAATAGAATATCAACAGACTTATGCTTTAACAAATATCACTAATCTTGATTTATATTTTTTTCATGTACCATGTTGTACAGAAGCCAAACAGCATTGCATTTTATTTTTTTTTTTTTTGGTTAAATTCAAAGTCACATTTTTTTCATCTTCCAGCACCCTGGGGAACTACAAACTAGACCACTGGTTGACTCACATCGCCAAGCAGAGGGCATGATAACATCAAAGTTCATGTTCAGTGACCGTCACTGCCTCCGAGAATAGTCAAATAAAATGTATTGAAACATATGAAACAGAAAGAAAAAAAAATCCTGTTACAGCATTTAGTTTGCTAATTGAATAACAACATTAAAGCAGCTTCTATGCTGAGTGTACTGGATGCTTGTGATTATGCCAGCGCAAGTAGTGACAGTGCTAGCATTTGATTTATTGTCTTTAATTTAACCAATACGAGCAGTTACATTGAGGCAGTATATTCAGGCATAAATGATCACTGTTATAAACTGAAAAATAACCCAGAGGCCCCTTGAATTTTAAGACAGTTTTCAGCTGGCCACCCATCAAGGTTTCAACACATTTTAACTCTGATAGAAAAAAACCCTGTCACATATTATAGTCCTCCCGTGTCGTACAAACTTAGTTTAGCATAACAAGTGTCCAGCATTGTTCCATCTGAGCTCTCTGATTGTGGCACATAGCATATACGCGGAGGCATTTATTTGTGCGGTGAGCAACTACCTGCTTTCCACTGTGTGCCTGATTTAATAGCCCATATGCTTATCATTTTTAGAGTGATATCTTTGTTTATCGCATTCCCTTTATCCCGAGCTCAGCACGTCTTGCTGCTGCAGGCCTGTGGCTTGTGTTTTGCAGTCAGACAGAGGTTCAAACATCGACTGCAGATGGCAAACTGCTGCCATGGGCTACTGTACGTTAACAAGAATGACGTCTCGGTGTGTGAGAGAGATAGATAGGCCAAGGTTTCGTCTTTCTTTCTTTTTGTCATTCTGGAAAAGGTGTTTTCAAGCGTTGCGTGTCCTTGAGAGAGGTCATCAAGATAGTCTGGAGGACAAAAAGAAAAAGATTCATGGGGCTGGTGACCTCATACCAGGTTTGTACCCTAGGGAACTGTAAACTAAGCCTCACCAGTTGACTCACATCCCCAAGCAGAGCATGATAACATCAAGGTTTATGTTTGAGCCTTTCAGTCACCGCCACAGCCCCCGGGAATGGTTAAAAAAATAAATAAAACACATCCTGGTGCAGCTTTTAGGATTTTAGTTAAAAGCAGTAAAAAAAAGAGAAGCCACATTATAACAGCGTACAAGCTCAGGGTGCTGAAAGCAACTATTGTTTTCATTATTTATTGTATTTTTACGCTACCAAAATCAGCTAGTTCTAGCTCTATGTGGATTTTGAAATGTAAAGAATGAAAGAAGAGTAAGGACAAGGAGGCTACATAAACATGGACGCAAAGATAATTGTGCCTGAAATATAAATTATGTAGAGACAAAATGATTTGTTCATTAATTGATTCTAGAGAAAATGTATCCATAACAATTTCAATAACGATTAATTATTTGTCAACCGTTTTTGACTGTTGATCGGACAAAACATGAAGATGTCAAATGACAGGCACTTAACATTTTATTGGAAAAAATAATTGTCTTATTTTCAGTGAAGGATACTAAACCACGAAATTGGAGAGGCACCCTGCCTTCAAAAATGAAAATATGTATTCCAGCTTCTGATGTGGAGACATCACCAAATGCACACTCAGAGCAAAAAAATCTTCCTCATGCAAAATGCTGTCTAAAATAGAGATTGGCTTGAATCTCATTGCCCGTATCTATCGACAAATATAACCACTTTTCTGTCTTCTGCTTCTGGTGAGCTTTTGGTGGTTTCTGCAATAAATGTTTAAAAAAACAGATTTTGCAAGGAAGCTGGTAACATTCTTGATTCTCTACGGGGTTCTTGGAAGTCCTGTTTTCCCACTCAATTTCATGTGGACACAAGGACTCTAAACCAGATACAGTATTTCATTGTTCTATTGAACGTGTGTGGCTTCTGTATGCTGCAGAGGTCATCTTTTTAATCATGAATCTCAGCAGGAGTGATGAATACCATTTAACAGAACATAAATCAAATCATAGAACCCAGCAACTGGGATTTGTCACTGGTTTTAGGAAAATGGCAAGAATGTCACTTGAAATGTTACGGTACTATTATTTGTCTCACATAGTGCAGATTATTTGATCGTCATGTTACTGTGCTCATGAAACTTCATGCATTAGAAGCCAGGACTATTACATGACAAGCTCTTCATTAGCATATATTGGAAATCCCAGAAAAACTCCAGAGCTACTCTGTAGCTGTCAGAGCAGCCAGACAGGCTTCATGCTGATTTGCGGAGTTTGGTTGCAGAACAAAAGGTGGGCTATCTGAATAGTATGGGGACACACATGTGGGACAATACAGTAAGACAGAGCATATGCATAAACACCACTTTTAGTAAAACTACACCATAGACTAGCTACAGTACAAAGTATGTTTTAATGAGTTTGTGTTCATACCAGCAAACATGGGCTGGGGCTCAGACACAACAGTTAAAGCAGTTTGGAGTTAGACCATGGACTGTACACAATAAGTCACTAATTGGTTTGTGGATTACAGTTTAGAAGCCTCGAGTTTGACATTTTGACCATTGGAGCAAGACCTTTTAAGGCGACTAAAACGTTACAATTAACTTTCATGAACTGAAAACACACTATGAAAAGGATACAATTCTAAAACAGAAACATGGACAACGCCATGGTAGGGACCTGTCAATCAAGAGGTACACATGCCTAAAGCATACACTGCTTTATTGTCTTTTAAACTCTAAATGGGACCATCATTTGCTAAATCAACATCATGCTGTATTGAAGGAGACTTGTAAACTAATGATTGAGACCTTAAACTCATTAGGAAAATGTTTACTGAGGAAATAAATCAAGTGAGAAGTATGGTCATTTTCTCATAGACACTCAGACTTATTTTTGCAATGAGAGGAGTCACCCCCTGCTGGCTTTTGAAAGAATGCTAATTTAGGCACTTCCACATTGGCATCATGTTTCAGAACTGGAAACTGGAGTCAGATGGGATCAAACCACTGACCCTCTGACTAGTGAGCGACCACTCTACCTCTTGAGCAACAGCCGACCTTAATATACATATTCATATTAGTGGCAGCAAAATGATCTTACTACACAGCATTAAAAAAAAAGCACCAATAAGATGATCAGTATAATGATTAGAAACATAAAAAAAAAGTTTTATATCAACAGATGAACTTCATCAATTAAATATAGAAATAAATATAGAAAACATATATCGACCTCCTTACCATATAATAAGTCACGTAGTCACTTTAAGAGATCATTAATTTCTTTCTTAAATATGTAGGTAATTATTGGCCGATACTGTTTGGTAACTCAATCCAGTTGTTTCAGTGTCCTAAATACTGACAACAAAGGACCAGTCTAGCAGTCTTATGTTTGAGCTAATTAGATGTTAAAGTGCTCTTAATTAGCAGGACACCATGTAAATTAAACAATAGTCCCTAGCTAATACATTTTGTCATAATTACAAGAGTGAGCAAAGGTATCATTCTCTGTTGACATTGAATGCCTCTTCCCAATTGTTTTATAATACGGTCAATATGTCGTGGCCATGAAAAATGCTGGTCAAGAAGATTTGCGTGGTAATTTCAATTGAATAATTTGTTCCAGCTCAAAGCTTTGTGTAAAGACACACAGCTTTCAACTCATCCTAATATACTTACATTTGCCACTGAGATGGATTTAAACATTGTTTCTCTTGAATTTGTCATGTGCATTATGCAACTTAACTCTAAATATCTTGGTTAAGTCCTTACAATTATTAGCAGAGTATCATCTGCATACAAACTTGTTTTTTGATCATGATTTGTGTGTAACAAAAACCTTACTTCACAAACACAACAGAAAACTAATCAACTATTTCAATAACCAAATTAGTCATCAGGTAAATTGGCAAACATTCACTTGTTCCAGCTCCATAAATTGGACATTGTGCTCCTTTTAAATGTATATCCTATTTGATAGTAAACTTAATATCTTTGGGTTTAGGACTGTTGGTCAAACAAAATAAGCAACAAATCACCTTGGCCTCGGGAAATGGTAACAAGCATTTTTCAATATTTTCTGAGATTACCAAGACCGTGTGATAAAATGGATTTAATTTGCCAGATAGCATTTAAGATACTGTACCTGTTTGAAATGTAAAGCAAGTTAACAGTATATTGGGCAAAATAGATGGATAGTTAGAGTGGATACTGTAGATGGAGAGATGGATGGATAGATAAGTACATGTTCTTAGGTTGTAATGCCTTTGTCTGTTCTTATTAATTTTTTCGTGGAGTTGGTATGGGAGGAAACAAAGCTTTCTCTCTCAATTTCTGAGAATTTCAATTAAGTGGTGTTTCAAGGAGGCAAGACAGTTGGCTGCTGGGTAATGAGCGTGGATCACTGAGGGGCCTGTGTGACAGGTGACGGGGCTGGTTAGAGGAGACGGGATGTTGATGTCCAGGTCAGCTCTGTCTTACCGTGGCCTGCTGCTTCTCTGCTTTCTCGTTTGCCTCATCCAGCTGCTTCTGCAAGGCTGCCTGGAGGGACTTCATCTCCTCTCTGTCAAGTGAGAGGGAAGTGAGAAACACTCTGTTAACACATCCTCCACACACTCTCAGAGGCCTCGGCCACTCTGTCACAGAATGGCTTTCCTAAATATTTCTTAAAACACTGTTGAGAGCCTCTTTGCACAGAAACTAATTTGCGTAAAGCAATTTTCACTTTTTGCAGAAGTAAAAAAACAGCAGTCCACATGTTGTCATCTGTTATATTGGAATAAATTAAGTTGATAATGTTTTAGAGCAGTTAGACAAACGCTTACATAGGTTTTCAGTGTGCAAAAATAAAGCTGTGAGAATATTCTAAGTAGTTTGTGAGCACAAATGTTGAATAAATACTTTGAATTCAAGTTTCAAAAACTCAACAATTTTTGCTTTTGTTTAATTGTTGAATGTCATTCACACATTTAACTCGATTGGCTTGTGTCAATTTTTTTCTTCTATTGTGTCAAAACATTTGTTTTTTTTGCATGAATTTTTCTTCAGACAGTTTAACATTTATTTATTAATCTTTTCCAATGTTTGAATTTAACAGTTCAGCTGCAGCTATTTTTTCTTTTTAATTACGGCCTGTTATTCTTAAGAGAAAGTACAGTTTAACAAAGGCAACAATCATGAATGGAAAAGGTTACATACTCTTAAGTCAATAGAAAGATACTGTTTGATATAAAGCAAACAGTGTGTAGCATTCATTATGTGGCTTTATGTAGTAGCCTATAAGTATTTGGAACGCTCCACACTGATTTTATGCATGCTGTATAAAGGCTGGTGCTGCATTCTTTATGCATTTAACATAAATGTTAATGCATTGGTATGCAATGGTTATTCCAGTATCGTTTGATGCTCCTGTGCGCAGTATAACAGCAATGCAAACTGAATTATGAATCAAGTGGGCAAGTGATGTGGGTCAGTAGTTTCAAAAATGCTAGAAATCGCATCACAAGGCAGCCCAGTTAAATTAAAGGTAGAAGTCTATTTACTGTGTCCCTGCATGGCTGTGAGTTTCAAAGTACATGGTGTGGTCGTACACTGCCAGTGGTGTAGTCAAGCGGCCAATGTTGGTATGGAAAGGCCCTCACTGCTCAACAGCTATACACTCTTATATTTTACAAGCCAAGGGACTTGTCTCTTGGCATAAGTTCAGCATAGCAAATGTTTTTTTCGACAGTGACCATCCAACCTCCACTGCTTTGGTGTTTCATTTCTACTCTCATCTCTTGCGTCCAAGGCTTGGAAACATTCAGATCAAAACTGTCCAAACTGACAGAAAAGGGCACTGTAAATACAATACAGACATATCTATCTATCAAGTGAGTACAAATAGGTTGACAGCAGGTTCAATCGCAGCGTAATTAATTGTTACTAATTTGAAATCTTAAAATGTTAATTTTTTGCGTTCTGTATCTGATCTGCTGGTTGACATTTTTGTTGCAACATATTTCCAGAAAGCAATCAAATTGCTGTTAACAGTTGTCACAAATAAATGACTTGCAATGAATCACCTGTCTGCATCCACCATGATGGAGTCAGCTAGTAATCACACTTGGCATATATGGAACTCCAAAGTTGGATTAATAACACTTGAATTTCAGCTCTCAAATGCTACGGAGGCAGCATTGAGCCAAGCTGCTGCGTTATGGTTTTTAGCTTGATGACATGTGAGCGCTGCCATGGGCTTGTGATAGGCTATTGATTGGCTATCAAGATACTGCACACAGAAGGCTGGACTTCTAACAGGCTGACATTTCAGAGAGCATGAAGGCCACAGATGACTCCTAATCATTAAAAGTCTCATTACACACAGCATTAATCAGACAATCCTAACTGGTAAAGCACTTTAGGTAAACACTTTTCCAGCTTGCTTGCACAAAGATAAAGCACTAAATCCCAGATGCTTGATGTGCGTTTTCACAAAAAGGAGACATGCGCATTATTTCCGAATATAAAAGAAGGATTTATGATTGGATTATGCATTATCCACCTGCTCCTTTGTACACTGCCATGTAAAAAGCAAACAGGGCAACACCTTCGAATAACCAGCATCTATTATAGTGAGTCAGCCATTATGTAAAGGCCTGTAGCTTCTTGCTACTGTACGAGTATGTTAAGCGATTGGAGGATTTTTTGGTAAAATGTACCTTGGAAGACTTTCAGATCCAGGGGTGCCCGAAATGGCTGCTCTAACTTTAAAAAAGAAAGATTTAAAGCAAAGTTCTCACTAGCTTTAATATGTATGAACTATAGTTTAATGCTTACATTACACTTGATAGTGATGACTGTGAACATCACGTGCCTTAGATTTGATTTGTTCAGGCGTGAGCAGCGCTGTACTGTCGGTAACTCACGAGTCATCGATGATGCTTCACTTTACCTCTGTTTGTGGCTGAGCTCCAGAATCCTCTGCACGTCCTTCTTAGCAACAGAGTCATCATTTTTCAGCGACTAAAAGAGAACAGAAAGACACACAAAATGAGAATTATTGTCAAAGCACCCACAACAGAACAAAAACAAAAACACTATATACACTTTCCCCGAACCGTATAGTAAATGTTTCAAAATGTACCCAGGCTTTTAAGGTTACAAATTCCTTCAAGCAACAGTCAGTGTTAACTATGTGAGTCATAAACGTTGAATACTGAAATGAAATGTCAAACCACATAAAAAAAATCATAAAATAATTGAGGTGAATATTATTGAATGATGCAGCAGATGTGAAATGGTGTTGATGCCAAAAACACCAAAAAAAAAAAAAATGGAAAGGTCTAGCCAGTAACAATCTCTTGATGAATGTCTTCTAAAAATCCTAACGAGGGTACAGATTGGGTTCTACTGGCGTCTAAGCACCTGCCTGATGGGTAATTATGGATTAGACAGGTCTCTGATTGCCCTGCAAGCCCTCCAAGATATTTCTTATTTGTTATGAGCTGAACAGAGATTTCCAGACTTCTAAGGAAATGAGGACTCAAAGGGAGAGAAAGCTTCTCTTTAAATTGTGCTTGAAGGGGATATCTGTGGCAATTAACACTACATTTCCATAAACCCTGTTTCCTTTCGTCACAGAGGAGATGTTTCTCCTCATCAGCAGTCCCTGAATTCCCTTCATGAACATTTATGTTAGAGAGCAAGAAAAGAGAAAGGACCCAACAACATCTTTTGAGAATAGAGAATGCATATTCGCTTCAGATAATTGAAATTGTGCAGTTAAGATAAATAAAATGGCATAGCGTTGTATTTTATTCGCAAAATAACACCAATTCCCACGTTCTCTCTCTTGTGATATCCCCTGGAATTCAATAATTTGTATCATCTGTCATGGAGCCACGAGTCAAACAACCACTTTCCGACTCTCCCCTGCGTTTTTGTCCACAAAAAAAGGATGATAAAAGATAACTAAAAACAAGCCTACTGTTGCAAAAAAGGTTTACAGTTTGAATGCACTTCCAGTCTAACGTTTGGATGCCAGAAATCTTCAAATGCACATTGTGGCCATCTTCCAGAGCAGACCATAGATTAGTAGGTAGAGACATATTGTATACTGACTATGGTAGAGACATGCATTCAACAAGCTTACGGTGGGATTCCATTCATTACAGTGTCATGAAACTCAAGTTGTAATTAAAGCATGCTTGAAATATATATTCTATCACACTAATCAGCATGCATTCTTTTATTTTCGTCCTTTTTTGTTTGTTTTGTGCTTATATTAGTTGTGATTTTGATTGAAGTGGACTTTTGTTTTGAAAATCCTTTCTTCCCGGTTAAAAATGTATAAAATACATTTATTAAAAAAATGACAAGGAGGTGATAAATAACAAATTCTTCAGTTTCAAATACTGGATATTTTTGTGTGGCTTTATTCTGCACTCTGCCTCAATTAATTTATGCAATAAAGCAAGCCACATCATTTCACATCAAACGTTGCCCAGTGTGACACATTGTAAAATGCACTGAAGAGGCTTCTGTGGTTAAATAGTACTAAAGTGAAAATGGTGATAATTCACAGACCCTACATTTTATGTAAAAACTAAATGGACAACATGTTCGCTGGAAGTGACTGTCCTTCATATGTACCATTGTTCTATTATTACACTACTGTTCACATAAACTGAGTAGTACACAAAGATCTACTGCTTGAGATTCTGAAAAGCTACCCAATCCGTATCCAATCTTTGTGAACTATCATATAAACAACAAAACAGCTACTTTAAACTCATGTGCAAAATGTCTCATGCGGTTATTTTTTCTAACGTACAATCCAAATTGTTGCCACAGCCCACAGTTAGGTGCAGGGTAAAAATACAAATAATAACTCCTATTCTTGTAGTAACTGCTCCACAAGATGTCACCCCGGAAGCTGGTGCCCAGAATAAATTCTCCATCTCACAAAGCTTAATTATGACCTCCACCTATGGGCAAGTCATTAAAACTATAAACACTTGCTTCATCAAGTCTTTCCAGATGTACTAACTGCTTCTCCCTGTTGACTTGATTCCCTTTTAAAAGGTGATGATTTATTTTTATGTAGAGGATGTTTTCCCCCTGAAGATTTGTTCCACAGCACACTATTCCAAATCTAACCCAACCTCTGTCCTGCCCAGCGTGCTGGCTCAGGGCCCAGGGCGAAGATAGATGCCAACCTGGCTAGCCTTGAGTGAATAGACATCAAAGCCTGCCCCGGGGATAATGATAGTCTATCTGCATGAGCTTTTTCGAGACACATGGGACATCCCTCGCAAACACACACAAATGTAGGAAAAATGTGCATATCAGTTTCTTGATTGGCGATTTTCGGACAATTCTATTGGCCCGCAAAAAGTGGCCTGAAATCTGAAAACATCAACACCCTGCAAAGAGGAAACCATCACTCAGACTGCAGATTTGGACACGCTGCACAGACACGCAGGGCATCTGGCACCCAACCTCTAAACGTCCAAGGGGGAGGCATGTTTTGGAAGACCATTGTTGCATACACTAATGTGACTGAAAAATACTAAATGATTCAAATATCTGAATGTATAATTGATTTTCTGTTCATTTCTTGTCATTGCCAAGAGCCATAATGAAGTTGACCTATACTGACTGGTGTGAAGTGATGTGCAGTATGTGGCACTGTGATAATTAGGTTTTGTTGAAATGCTCACAGAATTATAATATCTACAGTACAATATGGTAGATTACTCTCTGAAAAGTCCAAGACCAGTATTTGGTGGAACTAACAGATACCTCCCTTCGCAATAGGGATAATAATCTTCATTAGCATCCACTTTAAGTTGTCTTATGAAACCTATTTTTATTCTTAAATTATGCAGAATCACCCTCTCTGTAGGAGTTGGGGTAAATATTATTGCATCTTTGTTTTCAGGCTTAATTTAATTAGGCCAAAAAAGGCTAAACTTTCCAGCACGTAAAGTGGGGTTTGGGTGTATACACACATATCTTTAGATGACGGTGCATTTATTTTTATTCTTTAAAAAAAAACAAAAAACTGCATGGACATCTCATACCAGCCACAGATGTGTTAACATTCTTGTTTGAAAAGAGCCATTACATTTTTTCAGAATAAACGTGGCATTAAATAATGAGGAATACAATGAAAGACAAAGGGGACACTCAGTAGCTCAAGAGAGGACGGTTCTGGCAGTTTATTTTACACATTTCATAGATGTAAAACTGAAAGTCAGTGGACTCATAATGCTGTGATCAAGTTGTACCAAAAAGTTGGTGTGTAAACTGTGATGTCTGTTTGTTCGCCCCATTGGTTCTATTTTTGGTGATGTTCCCAGAAGTCTGCAATTACTTTGGTGAGTACTGTTATCATAACTGAAATAATCCAGGGTTGGAGCAAATAAAACCCACGTCGTAATTAATTGTAGTTCTCCTTTAAGCAGAGTATTGATCCTTGTAGTTAAAGGCTTTGACAATTAGATGGAGCGGTGTTTACATTTTGTTGGTCCTGTCAATCTCTCCTGTTTTATCTCTCTATTTCTAAAGCTTTTTGCAACTGCTGTTGTCATTAGTGCTGAAACGTTCACTTACTAATTGATCTGCTTTTCCATCTCCGCATTGCTTTTGCAGCAGCTGCATTTCCAGTAACACATCACATATAATGGGCGGGCTCACCAAATTGAAAAAAACATTTGCACATTAATATTTAATAATGGCGGGTTGCTATACCACAGATTGATCGAAACATAAGTGAGGAGAGTCATGGGGTTTTCCCGGTCATCAGATGGCTGACAATAGAGGATGGAAAATTACTTCCGGCCTAGAACTCACGGCCAAGCAAGCCTTCTAAAACGGCAGTATCTTTCAAAAAGAAATAGTAAATTTACAACCTGAAGGTTGCCTTTTATGCTGTCCAGCTCCTTTGATGTCTTGGAGAGCTGGTGCAGGATGCTGCTCCGTTCACTGAAGACTTCCTTTAGCTTCTTTTCCAGCCCATCATAGCTTTGTCTGTTGAGAGAATGAGAGAGTGAGATTTTCACTGTTAAATGTCGGCCACTGGCTGAGAGAATTCACTCTTTATTGGAACCCTTGGGAGGAAGAGGTGTTTTAAACTGGATTAAAAGCACCGTCTTTAAAGCTAAAGGCTAGAGCAATAGGGGAGATAACTAATATCTACGCAGGATAGTCCCTGGATGAAAAGAAGAGAAAGAAAGAGCCTATATTTCTTTCAATCAACCAATTTAGCGAAGGCTCGTTTTTACATAGGTCGTGTGACCCGAGGTATGCCCCCGCAGCTCCAATTTAAATATCCACGTAGTCCATCCAATTATTAAGAGAAGAATTCTACAGACCGCATTTCTCAAAATCCTGTTTTTTTCTCTTTCAAAACTGAATTCCTTTTAAATGGCACTGCAGAGGCGTTCTTGTCATTTATTACTGAGCTTCCAAAGAGGCAAATATAACTTGACAACCTGTATGCATGAACTATATCGATAATAAAGGTTTTCTTTCTCATCGTAAATGACACACTGTAATCACCACTGAGTGATGCACTGAAGAGGTGGGCACGATGAAGATCAGGGTACAAAAAGAAGAGTTTAAGGGACCTGGTCCATAAGGGAACACACTCAAAGGGAATGAAAGCTTGGGAGTTGGCTCAAAGATGAACCAACACATTTGGCATTTGGTGTCTCTATTGTTGACAACTGAATTTCCTTTTTACCCTTTAAATCGACAAGGACAGAGATAAGAGTTACAAGTTAGCACATGTTCACTTTCACACAAATCTAAAAACAGAAAAATCTTTTTTTTATTTAATCTTACATCCCTGTTTACTGACTCAAGGACAACAACAACAACTGTTCTGGGAGGTGTTTAAAAATAAAGTACATCTGAATGTGTAACCCTGCTAATTAATAAACCTCAAGGCCCTACATTTCTTATAATTCCCATAAATTTGATTACTTTGATGGCCTCTTGAGTCTTCTAATTGTTTATAATAAAGGCCTCATCCACCTTTCTCTTCTGCAGATAGCAGGGAGCGGACTCATAAAAAGAAGACATCACCAACACGTGTGAAGAGGAGATTTTTTTATTTTGAATGCCTTTTTTTTTTTATATGGTAAAGGTTTGTTTATCAAGATTTCAATTAGTAAAAAGGACCTGACTCACTCCACATTTTCCCCATTTTACTTTGGCCATTTTTTTGCCACTAGGCTACTGTATATATAAAAAAAAAAAAAATGTACTATATCATTTTACACTGGGACCGACAAAGTAAATGACCACAAATAGTGGCACGAAGAATAGTCACAATACTCTTATAGTATGAGAGTTCATTTGAGAATGACGTGTTCTGGTTATGGCTTACAAATAGGGGCTGCAGAATATAACGTGAACAAGCCGTAGTAAATTCAAAATTATGTTTAAATTAATAACAGGTACAGTAAATGATGTGGGTATACATTTTTCAGAAACATTTTGCATTCATCCTATAAGTTATATCTATAAGTTATATCTATGAATAACGTTGTGCTCTTGGCAACAATTTCTGGTTAATAACTTTGGGCTTTATAAACAGTTTAATCATAAACACATTGGTTTTATAGATCTACAAATCGAATCCACTGTCCCTGTCCCCACCCTAACCCACCTCACACACACACACACAGACACACACACGCACACACACACACACGCACACACACACACACACACACACACACACACACACACACACTTTGCACAGGTCTCTCTCTTCTGTATATTGTATGTACATAAAGCACAGTGATTTTCTTGTATTTATTTCATTATACACTGCGTTTCCTTCTATACAACATTCAGAGTTGAAGGAAAATTAAGAATTTCATTGAATGCATTGGGAAACGCATATGACAATAAACGCTTTGACTTGATATGAATGGTGATGACACTAAAAGAAAGCATGGTAAAGGCTATACTATGATCAAGCCAACCCCGTCTCCTAAAAATGATCTAAAACACAAGCTAAGGTTCCAGAAATATTGGTTTGTTGTGGTTAAATCCTGAAAATTGACTTCTTCACGTCAATGTCGATTTTATTGATATTAATCCAAGATTGGCTTCTTTTTCCAAGTGCTTTAAGTGGCTAAACATCATCATAACAAACTTTTTAATCCTGCTTTAGTTGACACAAACGTATATTATTGAAAGGGAAGTATTTTTTCAGTGTAGATTTTGCTCATTGCGTTGATAAAAAAAACAAATTCAGTAGTATACACACATGTCATTTTAAGGAAACAGGATTGATCGAAAGGTAAATCCAATTGGGGTTTACAATCTGTGATATAAATGAAGAAATATCCACAACCCCAGCATAGAGCAACACAGCGTGGTTAATGATATTCTCCACAACAAAGAATTTAAAAGATCAAAAGAATTGTGTCTGCTTACTTCCTTCTGTAATCAGAAACTCCAAATGACAGCAACAGCTTCAAGCAAAGCATATGCACTTGACATAGCTGAATAATTCCTTGTAAATACTTGCTTGTAGTCACAAAATCTTTCAATTACAGTCCAGCTTACATTAATCACTTGTTATAAGAGAATCTGGTATACCATTCCTCACTTGCTACTGAAGGTCCCAAACAAAAAAAAAAGAAAACCGCAATGCTCGTGAATGGGGCCGGGCGCTGCCACATTATTCTGGAGCCATGGCTTCCTTTCAGCCTGGGCCGTTTTCCAAAAAGCTTGCACACCCCATGTCATATATCCCAGTAGCAGCTCATACACAATAACACATAAATCAGTAATAGAAAAGCAACACCTGGGAAATAAATGAATAATACGGCATACTGAATCCCACACATGACTTGCCACCATATGGCATTGGTGGGGAATTTATTGCACGTTCAGGCAACGGGGGAAGATGGGGTTAGAGATTCCTCCCCGTCTGCCATATTATTCATTGCCCAATGGAATAGGTCCCTTGGGTATCTGTGAAATGAAAAGGACCTATAATTTGAGGCTCACTGACACAGAAACATGTACATTATAAGCTTCTTAGATAAAGTCTGGATTGTTTTCCCCCCACCCAATCCACTGTAAACTGCTCATTACAACAAACAAATGGTAACAGCTGCATGACTGCACCATGACCTAAGAGTCCGGTGTCCTCCTCCCAAACAAAGATCCCCCTTTTTATTTCTTTTTTCTTTTTTTTTTAAGTCAGAGAAGTGTGATATGAGGAACAGAATGCCTGACAAAAAAGGCTTATGATCAGAGATGGCACCACCAGGCACATGGCCATAAAGCAGTGGTGATGAGATAATGAAATCTTTCATTTCAGACATCTGCAGTTTGAATTCAGTCCCTGGCTGTCTTCACCAAACTCATCAAAATCCCAACACTGAGGGGGAGGCATACTTTATTGGATCCGACTATTGGAGGGCAAATATTTCTTTACTCTTGTAGTCACAGCGGGTGTCTGATTATATGTGGCTGACCCTGCAGTGTAGGATAAAACTGCTGAGGCTAAAGAAAAGGCCTCTGAACACTACAGTCAACATCCAAACAATGGCTCAATAAAGGAAGCCAAGGCTGTGGCACCGCAGAGAGAGCTGCAGGAGCTCACGGTCCACTGTATACAAGAGATAGCCTGCAAATACAGCGTGTAGCTAAACATAAGGTGCAGTATTTCCGGACAGCCTACTACTACAACTACTCAAACTACGATAGAGTTTTACATGAGAAAAAAAAAAACTAGTACAGTTAAAATCCTAATCCTGTGTGGGCGAGTTTTATTTTTTGGCGCCCACACACTAACATTAGTTTGAAGTTAAAGGTGCAGTGGAGAAGAGAGCAGCAAATGATAAACTGACATGCATCTACCTCGACACTGATGTCTGATGCACCCAACGGGTTGTGTTGCCATACCTACAGTATATCCTATATCTCTTTTGTGCTTTGCTATACTTCATATTTGCTGTTTAGGAGCCAATATAACTGGGGAATGTTGATATGGTAAATGGACTGCATTTATATAGTGCTTTTACAATCTTTGCAATCACTAAAAGCGCTTTACAACATGCCAGCATCCACCCATTCATACAGAGTCAGAGGCTACTGTACAAGGTGCCACCTGCTCATCAGTGATAACTGTTCACACACACTCACATGGCCACAATTTGGGGTTCAGAATCTTGCCCAAGGACACTTTGACATGCTGACCGCAGAGGCTGGGGGATTGAACCACCGGCCCTCTGACTGGTGGATGACCACTCGACCTCCTGAGCCACAGCCGCCCCTAAAATAATATTTAGAGGCTAAAATGATACTAAAATAAAAGATGAGTTGATAGCAATCTCAGAACGAGCCCAGTAAAACTTAGTACCAGGACATTGAGGATATCATCCACCATCTTCTGCTTAGCAATTAGCTGCAGTAAAATACTCGCAGAGCTCAGTGTGTTAGCAGGTTGAGTAATCTAATGTCTCCCCCCTCCCAAACTTTAATGCTCGTTGCTATTTTTGGAAAAATCTGCAGGAGACATTTGGCGGTTCAGACAAGGACAAATGAAAGGATTCCCCTGGGCTCAGTGTCTTTGGAGGCCCCTCCACTACCAGACCTGTTTTTTTTAATACCCACCCAGAGCTGAAATCAGAGCACTACCAGTCATTTATTTCACATGTCAGCTACAGTTTACACAATATCCAACGATGAATGCACAGCCAAGAATCTGTCATTTTTTACATAACCGTAGGCTATGTCTTCTTGGAAATGAAACAACCTGAGTAAGACCCTGCTTCTCTGTCTTACTCGCCCTTATGCTTTAAAGAAATATGACTAAAACATCTCTCATTCAAAACGACACACATTTTAAACTAAATCTAGCTCTTAGGACTCGTCATCACTTCCTTTATACTTTATTTATTTATTTCTGGAACAACCACCGCATTGCTCCCTTAGTGTACTGCTCAGAAGCTGTTATGGCTTCGTCAGCAGCAATTTTATGTAACCTTACTTAAAAATCCACACGTTCAACTAGAATACAACTACATTTTTCCGATTATTCCGACACCACGTGAATGCAGCACATATGCCCTATCTCGCAATGTTACTTTTGTTTCTTTTTTTCGGTAGTAAGTGGAAGCAGGAAGTTAGAGAACAGTGGTCAGGGTGTTAAATTTCAACTGCAAGGTCATTTTCACATCTGATGTAATTATTACTTTGACAGTCTTGGACTTGGAAATGGAAAACACATTCCAAACCCTGTTTCTGATTCTAGGATCAAAGTTAAATATTTTATATTTTTACAAGGCAGCAGTCAGAGAAACCAACAGCTCCTCAGCATAAAATACGTTTATTTGCTGTCATGCAGATTATAAGCAGACAGCGGTTTATGTGGTACTTCCAATTTCAGGCTGGATTAATTATGCCATTAGGAGGGGGCAAGTACATAGTTTTAATAATGGGGACTGCCCAAGGCCTGTCAACAAATTAATATATTCCTCTAGCAGAGCATGACAACCATCCAACATCTGCAACAAAAGTCAGTCATGTTTACCAACTGTTGTCTAAACATAGCAGACAGCAGGGAATATTAATTGCATGCATGTCAGGGGATGTCTGGCACTAAATCCTCTTTAATTGTTTAGTGGGGAACATAATGAAACAATCGGTGGTGAGGAAGCCAAAAAAGGCTTTGGCAAAAAAAAGGTCATGCACACCATATCCAGGACAAATATTGAACATATATGTACATTTGGAATTTTATCAAATAAATCATAAAACCTAAACAATTGAAAAATAGTTACATTAATGTGTATTAAATGCGATGTTTTATTTGTGTTGTATTGTACGGTTTGTAATAAAACTCTCAGAGAGAGTTGTGTCTTTGCATTTCAATGAACTAATGCCTTTTTGTCTTAGTTGTAATGCCAGTGTGGTCGGCAAATATTCAAGGATAACCCCTCTTTTATCTTGCATGTTATCCTACCGAGTGTGGACTACATCAAAGAAATCATTTATTTTCTGAGCACCCCCAAACTTCTAAAATGATCTCCCATCTTGCTAGTTTTTCGGAGAAAATGTGTATATTTATGGACAACATGTGTTACTAACTCCATTCTTAGCTACAATTATGAGCCATTTTGTGTTTTTGACAAGCATGAATCACACTACGAGATGCCTTTGGGTATTATTGCAGTTCTGACATGTTCTCAGCATGTCACTGTCTGCAATTGTTGAGGATTGTTTTCTCTTTTCAGCCCTACAAGTAAAAGGTGCTAAAAATAAAGCACTCTTTGCCGTTTGAGTTCAGTGAACAAATAATTCTGTGAAGTTTAAAGGAGGAAAAATGGTTAATCGTAAAAATGATACATACATCTGAGCAGCATAATAATAAGTAAGTGTTCCGAATTAGTTGAATTAAAATGCCAATCTGATCATATAATGCAAAAACAATGATTTGGAAACAAGTGCCATCCAACAATGAGAGCTTGGATGCATCTGCAAAATAATTAAGTGGAAAGCAATTTGCGTTTAAGTATTTTATCATTTAGATAGATGAAATTAAAGTGGTATAAACCAATTTTACACATGAGCAATAAATGCAGATATCCTGCATCTCTCACTCTTGAATTATACGACTGGAAATGAGAGCATGTAGAAAAGAAATGGATTTTCTGTCTTCAAATGTAATTGTGAGTGTTGATGTAAAGATCACAGCAGTTAATGATGTAATCTGTCCGGCAAAAAAGTTTTAAAATATGTTATTTTTTTTTATTCTTTTCAGGCTGTGCTTGAGCAGTTGATATATAATTACAGTGGCAGTGATGAAAATGATATAAGATCTCTCCATTTTCACAGCCTCCTTCTAATTTGTTCATCACTTACATTATGTAATTTTCCACCAAGGGAGGTTTAAGGCATTGAAATAGAAATACTTAACATATTAGATGAATAATTCAATGATTACTCGCAGGCATTTTCATGCATAAGTAGATGACAATTACTTTCCCTCAACATTTAACACTATCATTCTTTACATGTACTTGGAAACAATACTGTTTCTAGACAGATGGGTACAATTTTCACAAAAGCCACACAAATGTGACAAAATACACAACCGTGAAACTTACTGTGAAAAAAACCCCCCACCTGAAACATGTCCATCTTGTTCAATTTCACCTTCAACCATATGTAAAGAGAGACGCAAGTCCTGCGTGTATTTCTCTATTTCCTGCTGTAGTTGAGCTCATCCGACTCTTCTTTCTCTCTGTTGTCATGTACAATCCAAATCCCAAATCGTATTCACAGTGACATGAAACACAGCATGCCAAGAAAATCTGCATTTGATTTAAAATTAACCAGGTCACAGCCAAGCCCCTTTTTTTTCTGGATCATTATACATTCATACAGTGGTTGTTTACTATGCATTCCTCCTGTCTTTTACATACATTTGGCATCACACTGATGGTGACATTCAGTTTCTCTGTCTTTCTGCAGCTTGATGTGTGATGTTGATGTGACTCATCCCGCCTTCCTATGGAAGAGTCTCTTATCTAGGGACCTATATCGCACAAATTGCGACTTTAAAAACATCCCTAGAACCTCGTATGATTGTCAGCTTCAATTAAATCTGGTATTTGAGTGTGTCTAATGCAATTCCGCCCATCTTTGCTTTTCAAAGATGTGCAATACTGTGTTTCCAGCTTCAGTAATTGTTGCGCTATAATCAAGCTGGATTGTGCTTGGATTTCTATTTACTATCAAAGGCGCACTGCCAGACATCCACGCTTACTGCCGTAGTGAACGAGAAAGCGATCTCATTCGGATGGGCGAGCCTTACCTTTTCCCTCAGAGACATTTTATGACAAACATCTAATCCAGCATTGTTTTCAGTGTTGTCGGAGAATGCTACAAGGAATAAGCTGTTTTACACCAGAGGCAACATCCTCAGGACATCAACACTACAAGCACAATACTGAATGTTTATATCTTAATTTGCTAGGGCAACAGCACACTGTGACAATAGAGCCCAACATGAGAACATGAGAATTTGTAAAGTGTTCCTCGAAAAACCTACAACCCTAGATCAATACACAATCCAGTCTTATTGTGCATGATAGAGTGTGTTTTCAAGTCCCCAAAAAAAATCCCCAAATGTTGTACTCATTTGTTCTGTCTCTCATTGACAGTGTGAGCCACGCAATAAAATGTGATTTACTTAGATGACAGTGAGTAGAGCGCTACTGCATGTTATGAAGTTTCATATAATGCACTGCAGTGGTAAAACAGGATCAACCCAGGAATAAGACGAGTGAAACACTTCAGGGACAGACAAATAATACACTTTTCACTGAAGTTTAAGGACACTTAAAAACGACATCTTAAACTCAAAACCTTTAAACGGATGTTACATTTGCAGGCTTCCCCCTCCCCCAGGTGATTGATTAGCAGAGGTGGTAAGTGCCTAATGGAGGATTTCAGCCACAGGATGACACAAAGGACTTGTTAAAATACCTCTGTGTGTGTGTCTGTGTGTGCGTGTGAGATCACACATAACTCAAACAAGCGTCCAGCTGGTCAATAAGAACTTTAAACCAACCTCAACATGACACATACTCTGTTGGGTAACGTGTGTCCAACAGGCAATTATCAAACGTTAGCCTTGTGTTTGACCTGCATTGCAGAGGCGAGTTTCACCTCACACGTCCCCCCCGGACTGTGAATGACTGAGTTGAATGCTTCCACCTCGACCTGTTTATTATGTTGTTTATTTTTGTTTTTAACAGTTGCCTCGCTTAATAAATATGCGTTTTCCTTGAAGCTTAATATTATGAAATGAAATAGGGCTACAGCAGAGAACTTTTGCTCGATTCAATTATTTGGCAGGTCCATAAAATGTCATACAATAGTGCAACATTCCCATCACAGTTTTCAAAAGCCCAAGGTTACATCTTTAAACTACTCTTTGAGTGTGACCAATGGTCCAAAACTCCAAGATATTCAGTTTTGTATATCACATAAGAAAGAAATTTAGCCTATCCTCACAAATAAAAAAATGTCTTAAATGACCAATCAATTTTTACATTGATCAACTAATCGATTAATGGACTAACTGTGTCCGTTCTAGTAATGATTTCTTCTGACATAAGCAAAAGTGCTGCTCTTACAAGGCGAGGCTCTACACCTCCAGTGCAATAGTAACTTTATTTATACAGCACCTTTCAAAAAAAAAGTTAGAATGTGTTTTCAATACAGACATGATAAAATTAATTAGGATCCATAACTTAAGATATAAACAAGATAAAGTCATTCAAGTAGTTACAACAAACAAAATCTGTTTAGAAAAATCCAGAAGATAAAAGTGATTCTTAAGAAGAGATTTGAGGGAAGATACTGAGTTTCCACAGCTGAAAATCCTAATTTGTGTTGTCGCAGAGGAAATTAAATAGTGTCCTGCTTATTCTTTATGACACAGGTATACATCTATAAAGGTGTGTTACAAATAATCGTGAAAATGGAAAAGTAGCACTCATCTACCCGGAGCTTTGCGGCTCTCTGTCCTGTTCCCCTCCATCGGACCAATGGCTAAGAAGTTGTGAACATGCAACCGACAGGCAGATGCATCGGATTCACATCAAGGGCATCCAGTGAAGCCTCTCCCCAACTTCCAAGTGTCACTCAGGGAAAACACAGGAGGACGAGTTAAGTCAGGCAGAGGGGAGGGAGGGAGGAAGGTGGAGGGGAGAGTGTGTGGTGGAGAATTTGGAATTGGATGACGGATGTGACTTGATTACTGGTTAACTACCCTGCTGGTGCACCACTCCGATCTGGATGAGAAACCCGCTGGCGGCTGGATTATCAATTTGGAGTAGGCAAGACTCTATTTGAATCTATTGTTTCGTTCCAGGCAGGCTGACAGTAACAGGGCCCTTGTCTATGACTGAGTTGGCTTTCTGGCTCTTACTTGCCTCAGTGATTTGCCACCTCACCAACTCTTTAATCAAATCTCCTATCAAGCTTTTCATCAAATGCATTAATGTTCTGTTGGTTTTTTGAAGCACCTGCACCAATATTCTGGTTCTCAGACAAACCCGCTGGCCACAGTTACGACTGACATGATGAAATGGGAAGCAAAGTCCAACATGAGGAGGGAAGAAAGTCTTCTCTCACCACAGCTAACTTGAGAGGAGAGATGAAAAGAATGAGATGACAAGACGGGACATGAGGATCATTTTATCAGCTTGAAATTAGAGCTAGAAAGCTAAATGTCAGAGATGTGTGGGCTTCATCTGTGACAATGTATATTCTATGAATCGTGACGTCGTTCAGGTGAAAACCTGATATATTTTGTCATACAGCTAGTTTTACTAGAATATCTAGGTCAACTTAAAAAGTATATAATTTAAACAAAAATAAATGTGTTACAGTCCTGACTGGCATAATGTTTGGAGGGAGTAATTAGAACCGAGTTCATAGATGTGCTCTATGCTGTGACTATTGATTATAAACTTTGATGATTTAATTTTTTTAATTCGTAGGATAGCTGGATACCGTTACTGGGATTGGGGCCCCTAGAGTTAGGAATTTAAAGTATAGGGTCACCACTGTGTTTTGGAACAATTGTTTTTGTGTCCTAAACTTAACCAATAATACTGTATATGATTCATAACGATATCGAAGGCACAGACAAATGATGTAACAGAACAAATTGTTCAAACTACTTAAAAAAATAATAATCAAATCAAATTGACTATTTACATGTGATAAGAAGTGAAAACAAAATATTGTACAAGAAAGAACACACGATGCCAGTAAGAAATGCCACTCTATTGAGTATTTCACAAAGGGCCCACTTGTTCACACGTCATCCATAAACCTGTTGTCTTACTCGTTTAGTAACGTCTGACTTGTAAAATCTTAATAACATAAACAGTCTTCAATTGCACCTTTTTAAACCGTATAAACAGCTTAAAAACTGGTCTAAACAAAGGATCGTCAGAAAAAAACTTTTATGGCCCAAAATAGTTTGGAGTTTCAATAGTTAACTAAGCAAAAAAGGGCCAACAAATAATTTGAATCTATTTAAATCAAATATTAATATATAGTTGAACTACCAGCAAGCTACTGCAAAAATAATTATATAATTACTAGTTCAATTTTTTGTACTTCACTACTTCCCAACACTCCATATTTCCCTGCTGGAAATAATCCACGGCTGTCTAAGGCACCATAAATAGCATTTTCCAATTGATCACAGTGAAAATGATGAAATAGAGAAACCTCAAGTAGGACAAATTATAGTATATAAAATATATAAGTAGCTTGTAATGGCTCTCCGCTTCTAGGCTGAACCATCTCTTGCACATAATAATTATGCTATAAACTACGTCATGAGATCAAGCAGATTTCAGGTGATGGCGAGGATGATGACAGGGTTTCTGAACGTTTGAAGTGAGCCTTAAATGCACAGCTGTGTGCTTGTGCTTTGCCAGGACTCCGAAGGAGAAGCACCATGCTGACACCTGTTAAGACCAAAAGGGTTTTTTGTAAATAAGAGAAACGTTCCTTTCATTAATGCATTAATTGAGCCTCTACAGTCAGACACGCTTCTACCAACAGAGCACTCATGTCCTCAACCTCTAAAGTGACCGAGGTGAGTACAGCGTTATTCTAACCTGAGAGCCAGAAGCTAAACAAGGTTGAGAACCAATTATCAAACGAAAAAAAAAAAGAAAGAAAGCAGTTGGTCTAAGTTGTATGACTTTCATATAATCTAATTTGTATTGAAGGAACATGATGTTCACAACACGATCTGTGGCTCCCTCAAATGTGTGTGACTAGTGTACTGCGGGGTGGGGATTACAGTACATACACACAGTGTCTCTCGTCAACAGGGCCCTTGGGAGTCTGCACCTTTTAAAGAGTGTGTACGAAAAGAAAATGCCACTACCACACGGCCTCATTAATGTATTGTACCAGGACAAGGCTCTGCGGACGAGCGGGATGACGGACGGCAGCACGCTGATAGAAGCGTTCAGGTCAGAAGGACAACCTTGATTTCAGCACGTAAACAACAGGTCACCTCCACCTTCAACGGATGCAATTTTTCGAGGGACCAGACACATCAGTCTCGTCAGTGAAAACACGTAATTGTGATGCAAACACACAAACATTATCAAGTCGGCCTTTTAATCAAAGCCATGTTCAGCCGAATTCCATCTAAACGGACAGAATAAGACATATTTAACGTGTTGATACATCGCACAGGAACAGGCAAAGACTCTCTGCTTAATCTGCATGGATTTCATATCAAATTTATAATTACACTTATTAGCATATTAAGTGTAAAATTCAACTCTAATCTGCAGGTCATTTACGTCGCTTTCATGAACTATTCCACATTACGCTACATTAAAACCGAAATTATCTATCATGCCTACAAGTGCCAGCAATCTGAGAAAAGACTGAAGGTTAATAGAGGTCGTCACCCTCAGTTGAAAAAAAATGATGTGCCCATCTGAGGCTTTGGTCATGAGTGACAGGAAAACCATTGAAAATATGATTTTATTCTAGCACTACTTAGATAGTTCTTCAGTCATCTAATACGTTCCTTAATGAGAGAGTGCTATCGTTGCCTTCTCTGATAGCCGAGAGTAGTGAGAGCTGGATGCTTTTGCTGAATACTGGAACAGGGCTATTTACAATAACATGAGCGTACCACACAATTAGGCTTTGCTAAATCGATTATTAGCAGACAGCGCAGGAATAAGAACGTACCACCACAAGGCTGATCATCCTCTAACAGTCTTTTAAAACTAAACCATTTGAGGACAAGCTTTAAACAGCATGTTACAGAGCTACTTAATATTCTTTTTTTTCCAGAAAAATGTAATATAGAGAACGAAATCGCCCCAACATATTCTCAACAAATACACACACGCGATTAGGGTCTTATACAATTCATTCTAAGAGTAAATACAAATCTAGTGTGAAGGTTTTTTGTGATTCTCTAAAGTTCTTCTCTTCATATAATAGGCTTTGAATTTTCCATTTCTCTCTGTAGAAGACTTCCCAACATTTAATGAAACTCTACTGAAATGCACCTGTGTGTGCACGCGTATGTGTGAGTGTCTGTGTATCTGCTTTTGTCAGAAACAGTAATGAAGTCTACTTTGAAATAGGAATCCAATGGTTGCTTTCAGGCAGACCTTTTCAACTAGTTTCTAAAAGCACAGAACATTTTTCGCTGCCTTTGTATTGGCATAACTCCGCTCCTATTTATTGTGCTATTTCAGTGAAACAGTCAATCAAACAGCTTGTTGTGACGCTCCCTGCTACCTGGCCTCTCAAGCTTTGCCATCTGTTAACATGCTTAATGTGTTGCATACTCTTTCAGCTTGACCCGGTCTCAAAACACATTCCAGCATTGCAAATCATCCATCTCATTGCGTGGTGCTCTGCTGGCTCAGTATCTTTTTCACCTGAGTAAAGCTGCAATGGAAGTTTTTTCTCAAATTGCTTGTCTGAAGAATAAACTACTTCTTGATTATTTTCATTGGGGGGAAGCCACTTTGCCCTGAGGCATGGGACAATGTGAAATAGGTCCATCATTCATTTCTCAAATCTCCTGTAATAGCCCCACTTGTCCACGAATATTAATAGTATAAAAATAGTCCTATATCTTGCAGCTAACCGCTGATGAAATAGCAATTTGTGACCATTTGCATAACAGTGAGGTAAGATATGGGCATCATGTGCTGTCTTTAACTGGGCATGAAACAGGATTATACAGACTTATTCCTAAATGGAAAGATTATGGTCACACTTATTTGCTGGACTAGATTCAACGGTATAAAGTCACACATCGTACGTGATTACTTTAGGTGTTCAAGTGCTCACATGCTGACATATATTATGCTCTTTGTTAACTTTCTGCTTTCAGAATTTTACTTCAATAAACCTTGGAAAGCTCAGCAGCATATTGTTTTATACACTAAAAGGTACCCTGTGTGTTTTTCTAGTCAACAAAGGGAAATGCAGTGTGTGTATCCTTGATGCCTAACAAACATGTTGGGTCCATTTCCTCATAAAGTATTTGCAGAACTTTTGAATTATTTGAAACCTGGATTGTTTACATCCATGCTTGCTGGCTGCCAGTCTTCTCTTAGTGGATAAAGATGTGTGTTGAGTTGCCTGGACGCGTGGCACACAAACTAAACTTGTTTTCAGCCGCGCAAGGCAGCCGTTTTCAGGAGTCATATGGTTGCCATGCAAACATTTGACAAAAAAAAAAACAACATCGATACAATTTTAATTTAGTGAAAATCTAAATAGTTCCCTTTGAAATGTAAAAAAGTAAAAGTACCGTATGAAGCGGCTAAAAAGTGGAGAAGAGCCTCTGATTAAATGTACTCAACACTGCCTACCTGTGCTCTTAAGTATTCTTAAGAATACACATCAAAGGTTGATGCTTTCTTGTGTTAGGCTCTTAAGATCGAAAGATGGGTTTTTAGAATCAATTAAAGTTGGGAACTATGTTTCCCAAGTTAAAAGCTCCAAACTGACTTTAAGGCATAGCGACTTTGATGTTCCCATGATGATAAATTCATCAAAGGATTACAAAATAATAACATTCAGAATGAATTCTGCATATTCTATCGGCACGGCACTTTAGGGTTGTGAACGGGGCAGGGGTGAAGTTAGGTTAAGAGGTCCCTTCTTGACTGCCTCTACATGCAATATCGTCTTGGATTTAAATCCTGTCTGGGACCTTTGCTGCATGCCACGCCCTCTGTCTCCCATCTTCTTCTCTCTTCCCTGTGAACTGTATAAAAGAGCAAAAATGCCATAAAAATGGTCTTTAAAAAGGCACTTATCAAGAAATGCTTGAGGTGTCTGAGGCAATGAAATTCCCCCATGAAATCTTTTTTTGCAAGTCTGCTTTTCTGGTGAGTTTTGCACGGCAACTATTTACTAAAAATGTCCAGATATTAAATGAAGTGCAACATTAAATTAAGCTTTTAAACAACAAACAAGGCCCTTCCTCAGCATCGGGTCCTTCATCCAGTTCGATAAACTAAGACATCAGACATTCGATAAGTAAATAGATTGAGGTTTGGGCTTCATTTCTTTTAATAGTTGTTTTAGCACACACTGAATGAAGAAAAAAAGAGTGTGCCTTCACTTAATAGAGAGGATAAAAACATTCCCGTGCCCTTTAAATGCTCGCCACTTACTAATGTAAGCTCTTGAAGTAAAGCACACTGATCACTGTGGCACTTCTTAAAGGTTCTTTCAGACTTTTTATGGGGATCTTTTACCTTAAAGCTCTTCTAGCAATCAATGTCTTAATCTGAAACGGGCACTTGAGGACCAACCGGTGGATATGGAGCTTTAGAAATGATCAGGGAGGTTGAGGAGGCTGCAGAGAATGTCATCGATAGTTGTAACAATTCTCTTCAGGTTAACGATATTAAAGAAGACTAAACAAAAAGCAAAATGACCTTTACTGGCAAACACTCAATTATAAGAACAGGGAATGTACCCGAAATATAAGAATTAGAAGATTCTCAAACCTGAATTAGAAAGCAAGTTGTTTGTCGGTGCCTCCCAAAACTCATGAGTTTTTTTGATTCCTTCATCTGTAACATCACAGTCAGTATCAAAAGTAACAGCAAGTATGAACAAGTCAAGCCTGTTTCAACACTCAGCGCTGCCACGGACTTGTTCAAAGCTTATCCATCCTCTTCAGTGACATTAATTAACTGAGCATGGACTGGCAGTAGCTAATCCTCTGCACTTGGAGTGTGAACAAGTTCAGAGAAGAAAATGAGAGGCACGTGAGAGGCTGGGTGATTTAAAAAATAAAAGGGAAAAAAAGGGGGTTGTAGTCCATCCGACAAACAGCAGACAATGTCTAACAAACATATTCACAGCACTTGTTTTCAAGGCAAATCCCAAGAGATGTTGTTTTTCTCATTTGTTGGGAAGCAATTCGACAGGAGAACATTTAATTTGACTTGAGCGCGATATGAAAGCTGCTGTAAGGTTTGCAGGAGGTAAAGAACTGTTTGTTTAATATCAATTCAGTTTAACATCCATGACCGGTAACGAGTGCGTTCAATTTGACGAGATTCATGGCATCCTTGAACTCCACATTCAACAGGAGGCAGACACTAAAAAGAAGTATTGGTTTTGTCCATTTTAACCATCACCTTACCGTGGTGGAGGGGTTTGGGTGCTCCTATGAACCTGAGGGCTGTGTTGTCGGGAGCCTAGTGCTCCTGGTAGGGTCTCCCATGGCAAATTGGTCTCAGGCGAGGGGCCAGACAAAGAATGGTTCAAGAACCCCAATGCAACATCAAAAAAGAGGAGGTGTGACCCTGCCCGGGGCCCCCGTCTGGAGCCAGGCCTGGAAGGGGGGCCCGTCAACGAGCGCCTGGTGAAGCAACGTGGCACCCCCCCCCCTCTCCATCATGTGGGCCTACCACCCGCAGGAAGAACCGTTGGGGTCGGGTACATTGCCAGACGGGTGGCAGTGAAGTTCGGGGACCTCGACGGACCAGACCTGGGCGGCAAAGGCTGGCTCTGGGGACGTGGAACGTCACCTCTCTGTGGGGGAAAGAGCCGGAGCTTGTGCGGGAGGCGGAGCGCTACCAGTTAGATCTGGTTGGGCTCTCCTCTACGCACAGTCTCGGTTCTGGAACCGTACTCCTGGATAGGGGTTGGACCTTATTCTTCTCTGGAGTTGCTCAGGGTGTGAGGCGCCGGGCGGGTGTGGGGATACTCACAAATCCCCGGCTGAGTGCCGTTACGTTGGAGTTCACCCCGGTAGACGAGAGGGTCGCCTCCCTACGCCTACGGGTTATGGGGGGGGAAAACTCTGACTGTTGTCCGAACAGCAGTTCAGAGTATTCGGCCTTCTTGGAGACTCTGAATGGAGTCCTGTTGGGGGCTCCAGTAGGGGACTCCATAGTTCTACTGGGAGACTTCAACGCGCACGTGGGCAGCGATGGAGACACCTGGAGAGGCGTGATTGGGAGGAACGGCCTCCCTGATCTCAACCCGAGTGGTTGTTTGTTATTGGACTTCTGTGCTAGACATGAGCTGTCCATAACAAACACCATGTTCGAACATAAGGATGCTCATAAGTCTACATGGTACCAGAGCACCTTAGGCCGAAGATCGATGATCGATTTTGTAATCGTATCATCTGATCTGAGGCCGCATGTTTTGGACACTCGGGTAAAGAGAGGGGCCGAGCTGTCAACTGATCACCATCTGGTGGTGAGTTGGGTCAGGGGGTGGGGGAAGAGTCTGGACAGACCTGGTAAGCCCAAACGGGTAGTGCGGGTGAACTGGGAACGTCTGGAGGAGGCCCATACCCAAGAGACCTTTAACTCACACCTCCGGCGGAGTTTCTCTGGCATCCCTGTGGAGGTTGGGGGCATTGAGCCTGAGTGGTCAATGTTCAAAACTTCCATTGCTGAAGCTGCGGCGGGAGCCTGCGGCCTCAAGGTCTTAGGTGCCTCAAGGGGCGGTAACCCTCGAACACCGTGGTGGACCGCGGTGGTCAGGGAAGCCGTCCGACTGAAGAAGGAGTCCTTCCGAGATATGTTATCACGGGGGACTCCAGAGGCGGTTGCAAGGTACCGACAGGCCCGAAGGGCAGCGGCCTCGGCCGTGACAGAGGCAAAGCAGCGGGTGTGGGAGGAGTTCGGAGAAGCCATGGAGAAGGACTTTCGGTCGGCACCAAAGTGCTTCTGGCGTACTGTCCGGCACCTCAGGAGGGGGAAGCGGGGAACCATCCAAGCTGTTTACAGCAGGGATGGAACACTGTTGACCTCAACTGAGGAGGTACTCGGGCGGTGGAAGGAGCATTTTGAGGAACTTCTCAATCCGACTAATACGCCCTCTTTGATAGAGGCAGGGCTGGAAGATTATGGGGGATCATCAGCAATTTCCCTGGTGGAAGTCACTGAGGTAGTCAAACAACTCCACAGTGGCAAGGCCCCGGGGATTGATGAGATCCGTCCAGAAATGTTGAAGGCTTTGGGTGTGGAGGGGCTGTCGTGGCTGACACGTCTCTTCAACATTGCGTGGAAGTCGGGAACAGTGCCTAAGGAGTGGCAGACCGGGGTGGTGGTTCCCCTGTATAAAAAGGGGAACCAGAGAGTGTGTGCCAATTACAGGGGTATCACACTGCTCAGCCTCCCGGGTAAAGTCTACTCCAAGGTGCTGGAAAGGAGGGTTCGGCCGATAGTCGAACCTCAGATTGAAGAGGAACAATGCGGATTCCGTTCTGGCCGTGGAACAACGGACCAGCTCTTCACTCTCACAAGGATCCTTGAGGGGGCCTGGGAGTATGCCCATCCGGTTTACATGTGTTTTGTGGACCTGGAGAAAGCGTATGACCGGGTCCCCCGGGAGATACTGTGGGAGGTGCTGCGGGAGTATGGGGTGAGGGGGGCGCTTTTGAGGGCCATCCAATCCCTATACGCCCAAAGCAAGAGTTGTGTCCGGGTTCTCGGCAGTAAGTCGGACTCGTTCCCGGTGAGTGTTGGCCTCCACAAGGGCTGCGCTTGGTGTTTGTGGTATTCATGGACAGGATATCGAGGCGTAGTCGGGGGGAGGAGGGGTTGCAGTTTGGTGGGCTTGGGATCTCATCGCTGCTCTTTGCAGACGATGTGGTCCTGATGGCATCATCAGCCTGTGACCTTCAGCACTCACTGGATCGGTTCGCAGCCGAGTGTGAAGCGGTTGGAATGAGGATCAGCACCTCAAAATCTGAGGCCATGGTTCTCAGCAGGAAACCGGTGGATTGTCTACTACGGTAGGGAATGAGTCCTTACCCCAAGTGAAGGAGTTCAAGTACCTAGGGGTCTTGTTCATGAGTGAGGTGAAAATGGAGCGGGAGATGGGCCGGAGAATCGGAGCAGCGGGCGCGGTATTGCACTCGCTTTACCTCACCGTTGTGACGAAAAGAGAGCTGAGCCAGAAGGCAAAGCTCTCGATCTACCGGTCTATCTTCGTTCCTACTCTCACCTATGGTCATGAAGGTTGGGTCATGACCGAAAGGACGAGATCACGGGTACAAGCGGCCGAAATGGGTTTTCTCAGAAGGGTGGCTGGCTTCTCCCTTAGAGATAGGGTGAGGAGTTCAGTCATCTGAGAGAAGCTCGGAGTAGAACCGCTGCTCCTTTGCGTAGAAAGGAGCCAGTTGAGGTGGTTCGGGCATCTGGTAAGGATGCCCCCTGGGCGCCTCCCTAGGGAGGTGTTCCAGGCACAGCCAGCTGGGAGGAGACCACGGGGAAGACCCATGACGAGTTGGAGAGATTATATCTCCACACTGGCCTGGGAACGCCTTGGGGTCCCCCAGTCAGAGTTGGTCAACGTGGCCCGGGAAAAGGAAGTTTGGGGCCCCCTGCTGGAGCTGTTGCCCCCGCGACCCGACCCCGGATAAGGGGTTGAAGATGAATGGATATATAAAATGAATGGATATCTTGAATGTGTCACTGTGAGACATTTATTTATTTTTTTATTCTTTAGAAATATTGCTTACCTAAATTAAATGTTGGTCATTTATTGCGTCACACATTGGGAAATCTGAACTTTTGAAAATTTTACTTTGAAGGTTTTCAGCCAACGCAATCAATAAAGGGTCAGTTCACCCTCGCAGATAGTTTTATGTCAACAGCTTCACATGGGACTATTTCTCCAGTAGTGTGGCAGGAGTTGTTGAACCTCAAGTCATGACAGGCATCAATGTTTTTCATTAAACGCCATGTGTAAGACATGACATCAGAAACAATGAGCGCACATACTGGTGTGACAGTGTCTTTTATTACTGTGGAATTGAATTAAACTGCCATCTTACTTTGGAGACGCGTACAATGTGCTTCTACAGTGAATTGTAATAAATGTGACGTATGCTTGATGAGCCCCATTTTTCCTCCCAAATTGGACAAATGGAAGAAGAATTGCACACTGGGCATGAGAGACAATTTCATCACAGACAAGTCTTTAATGATGTCTCATCTGCATTTTTCAATTTGAACGGGGACAAAAATAGATCACTGGCCAGACTTTGTTGAAATGAGTCACGTTAAATGGATAGCAGTGAGACAATCACTTATCTAAGGCCTACGTGTCTATTTTTCCAATGTCCCATTTATATGTTTATCAAAAAAAACATTGTTATAATTAAATGATAATTTCCTGTTGAACAAAGTAAATACTATTCGAGGGGATTTGTTGGTCTAGTTTATTCTGAGTAATCTTTTTATGGAAACGCATTAAGGTGTTTATTTGGATTTGTTTTTGTTTAGATGGCAGTGGAGGGGAGTGCTCTTGTAGTAAGAATAATTATTAATAACAACAACATATTAGAAATTACTACAACAGTAATAATAATAATAATAATAATGATAATGATAATAATAATAATAATAATAAAATATAGATACTAATGATAGTGCTGAATTATTCAATTAGATGATCTAAAAAAAGAAAGATAGATGGGTAATCTTTTATCAAGGAAAATTGCTATTAGTTGCTGGTTCAAGCTTCTCAAACATTAGGAGTCACTGCTTTTCCGAATTTTAAATCATTGCAAATTTAATATTGTTGGGGTTTGGACTGTTAGTCTCACAAAGTGAGAGTTTTTTTATACTATTTTCTTACATTGTATAGACTTAAAAATGAATCCATTAATACAAATTAGTTGAAAGATTAACCCGTAATGAAAATAATCAGAAATTGCAACCCTGAATAATAATACATTATTAATGTAATTTTCCCACATTAACTGTACAAAATGTTTTGCATTATGTGTAATTGTGTTACTAAAAATTAAGTCATAATCATTTTAATTACAAATATTTGGTTAATACAGTCATATTATGCAAATTAATGCTAACTACAAATGTAAAAATAATATTCCAAAGACTCTGTTGCTGGCAAGTATTCTCTTCTTTCGCTACTGTGTCCTATTTGAATAATACAAGCATGCTATTTGAATATGTCATGTGCAATATTAGGCACTATGTGCACTGATAGTGTTACTATCCCCAAGGAATCGCCTGCCCTGCTAAAAGCTGTGGCAGAGGCTCAGCCCTCCACTTCAGATATACTGGCTGAGTCAGTGACAACACTCAGGCTCTTTTGCCATTGCTACGCAGCCAAGGCCATTAACATTTGGGTAAATTCTGCTGGGAGACTGAAGAGCACAAGATCAGAAGCTGATGCATTTGATGAAGTGAGACAGATAATGGCTAAAGCTCACACTATGTTAGGGGTCAGAATGCTTTGTTTGTCGGTCTGGATTTTGCATTCTTCTCTCAACATGGGTCACACTTCCTCACAAAGGCAGAGTAGGGAGTGCTGGCTTAGGCTCTATCCACCCACCCTCCCTCCCTCGTGGCTCTTATGTCTCTTTATATGAGTGTCAAAGTCAGTAGAATCTCTTATTCTTCTTGCTCTGGGTCCTCAGTTTATTCATGACCTTTAAGATTAAAGATAAGCCAGAAAGAGTTAACTTCAGTCTTTTTTCCTCCTTCTTTTTTTTTTTTTTTTTTTTTTAGCTGCTTGGTCTTTGATTAAAGATTTAGAATAGCATTTGAAGGAGCTTCAAAGTATGCTGATGTGCAAATAAAACATTATGTGCTGATAAATCAATCCTGAGAAATAGGTATTTTAGGGTTGCACCACTAAAAATGGCAGCTCAGTTTTTTACACGGTTGCTTGAAAATCCACCATTGGTTACAAATGGCCCCTGACCCATGATGTCAACAAAACCTGGTTGCTCGTCTCTCTTTTATCTTCTGCCCTCGGCTCTGCTCCCAAAAACGGATCGCACTCAGGCACACCGGACTACTTTCCTTTGGCAGCGATGTGAGAGCACGCCTGGAAGATTCAGTTAGCTCAGTACTAAGCACAGGACAGCTTAACTTCTGACAATGTGTTGATTTTGGTTTAGCGTTATTCACTGAGCTTTATTGTTGTGATCTTGTTGTAGTCAGGTTAGTGCGTAGTTGGCTTCACCATACCGCTAGGTTGAGTCTATTTAATGGTGTCAAGAGTGAATGCTGCCAACCTCTTCTATTCAGAGCTCCAAAATCCTTCAACCTTTACTATTAATATGGTAATTTTTTGTTGTAGTTATTAATTTAATGATCAATCTGAGTTCCAAATTGATAGTTTAGTATATGTTATGAGAGTCATTTAAATAGAAAATTAAATATTTATTATAGTTTCCCTTTGCAAAGGGTGGTGCCCTGAGGATCTTTAAACTAAAGTTGTTAATTAATGTATTTTTTTTAACATATTTACTGATAGCCATTTTAGTGCCTTTTAAGCTACTGCATCTAAAGTGTGAAGAATAAAGGGGGGTCTGGCTGACGCAGAAAAGCTGTGATGGAAGGATAACAATATACAGAGTGGCATATTCCCCTCTGGCAAGACAAAAACATCACACAAACTCCAGCAGATGTTCTGTTGTTGTTGTTGTTGTTGTTGTTGCTGATTTGTTGAGTAATTAAGCATAAATGTGTCATTCCAACCAGCTTCTCACAATCAAGAAACAACAAAGCACTCATTAGAGTAACCGTCGCCACTACCCAACGTTTCCTATCCACTTGAAAGTCATAAAAGTAACCCTGCTGAAAAATATAATTTTACAGTAAGCATATATTTCGATTTTACCCCCAGATGCATTAAAACACACAGTCAAATGTTCCTCTGAATGAATCAAAATGAATCATCCATCTATAAAAGTGTGCAAATATGTGTACCTGAGCTGTTGCATTAAAGCTGCACTAAAGAAAATATTTGGCAAATGTCAGGTACGTTCACTTTATTTTTTGCAGTATGATTAGAAATTAAATGAAACTATGCCTGAAGACAGAATGAAGGCGGAGATTGACTTTCAGTGGAGGTGAAACTCTGCTGCCAAAGAGTGTGTTACTCTGCCACTCGCACTTCCTCTTTAACATTACGCTCACATTGGATGTTTGTGATTTATCCCTCCAAGAGTCTAGAGTACGGAATGTTTTGACTGGTGCAACTTGTAAGATATCACTTAGCGGATATGGCTGATGGCACTTAAAAGTTTCTTTTATAAAACTGTGAGTTTCAAATGTGTATTTTTGGATATTTTATTAAGAAATAAGGGTTAACATCCATCACAGAAAGTAGACTGAACATGAAAAACAAGGCCCCACTACGATATGACAACAGTTTGGAATGTCTTTATTAATTTCATTCCTAAAGCTTGTCATCTTAATTAATGTCCTCTATTTATTTAACAGATGACCACTCTGTAAGCGCTGTCAATAAGCATTTCCCCACTCACTGTCTCCATGGTGACAAGATTGTACTCATATGCCTACAGGCTTGGTTGCATACGCCGATGATTTGTCAGACTGAAAACCTTGAGACTGAGATTACATATTAAATATGATTTAATTTTACTAAGCTGATTTATTGAAATACTGCCAATGATTACTACTGCAATATTACTGTTGTCAAAAACATAGAACACTATTTGGAAATATTTACTTCGTCTTCTCAGAGTCAATATGATTTGCCTTGAGAAGAACTATCCTACACAACATACAGTGACTGCGACATGAATCAATTTGTATGAGCATTGATGCCATGCTATACTATACTATACGGTACTATACTGTACTATAGGTATACATGTACAAATGTTAAGGTCCCTAGAGGGATACAATTGAAATACATTATTCTGTAACTTGTCAGGAAAAAACGAAAAATCTACAATTGACACATAATAAGAGCAGCAGGAGAATAATGGTTAATGTTGCAATATTTCAACAAAATATCAATGATAATCAAAGTCAATATTTAATGTAAACTGGTATTAAATGTTAAGTTATTAATTTTTTAGATATAGGACACATTAGTGGAGTGGTATGAAAATAATTCCCTTATTATTAATTTATGGTCTTTCAGTTCTTTTCACTCTTATCCTCCTCCAGTTAGCACACAGATTGAGCACGTTTCTTCCTATGAATATTTAGGCATGTAGATGCTACTTTATCTTGAAGTACACGTGTAGATTATATCTTTTGCATGCTACAGCAGCACATTCACTCTCGTAGGAGACTCAGGTCATTTGTTTTTCCAATCTATAATATGGTGTTTGGCAGGACGGAATCAGTGCATGGGGCAGTTGTCTCGCTCTTCATCTTAAAGATAGACTTGCTTTACTATTACAAATCTGCTTCAAGACTGTGGGTCAAGCTTTTGTTTTCAAACTGCGTATACTAACAGAAGGGTAATATTACATCAGACCCATCTCATATTTTATTTGAAGAATATCCGCTTTTGCCATCAAAGAGAACAGAAGAAAAATTTAGAGGAATTATTTTGCTCCTGTTCGTCCAACTGTCCAATTCAGAGCTTGGCTTCTCAGTCGGCCTCAGTGTACCTGTGTCGACAAAGCTCTCAAAGTAAAATTGAGTGATTTAATCGATTGCACTGCACAATGACTGCTGTTTGGTTAAATGTTGCGTTATGTTATGCATGTGACACAGCCTACGTGTTGGAACATTTCAGAAAGACATTCTGTTAATAAAGTGAACTCAAATAAGATTTTATATCTGATTTTAACTTGTCAAACTAAGTGAAAATAACAAAATGGCAGCCAATGATCAACAAAATGTGACTTTGGGTAAAGTGTCTGCTCCTCTGCTCAAATACAAAGTTCAAAGAGCTTTAAATAGCAAAGCCAACGTTGATAATGACAACAGTAAGACATGTTGATGACATATTGGAGAAGAAAAACCCTCATGCGTAGGCAGCATCACGCTGTGTCTTCTGTAGACATCACTGATAAACCTCAAGTCAAGACATTTTCTAACAGAGGACAATAAAACTATAAGCCCATCGAATTCTCTCCAAAGAGCGAGAGCAGTAGGTTCCCAGCTCACCAGCACTGCAATTTGTAAAGGAGTCTCAATGGAGAGTAGCAAATAGAAAGACGGAGACAAAACAACTTCCACGATTAATCCTTGTTTAAAATTATATTGTCGGGTTCAGCTGGTGGTTGTGTTTACCAGGGGAAACGACGGAAAAAAACGGAGTAACACGGGAAATAGTAATTAAAGTGGTAAGTGTCCAGGCGCACATTGAGCCTTCAGATGCTGCAGTCTTGTGGTAGTCCAGCCCGATATCCACTAAGTGAGAGCAGAACACGTGTTCCCCAAACACACTGCTTTCAAATCACAGGAAGGATGTGGTGACACAGATCAGAGCAAACTTATGAGATTGGTGAGTTAGCAGACATAAATAAATAAATAGATATATATATTTATATATATATATATATATATATATTTATTTCAAATATAAAATAAAATATATAAATAAAATAAAATATATAAATATAAATATATAATAAAAAATAAAAAAAATAAAATATATATATATATATATATATATAAACATATATAAATATAAATAAATCAACAAAAAAATATATAAACATATATATATATATATATATATATATATATATGTTTATATATATTTTTTTTGTATATATTATTTTTTTTTGTATATATATTTTTTATATATATTTATGTATATATATAGTCTTGTGATAGTCCAGCCCAATATCCACTAAGTGATAGCAGAACACGTGTTCCCCAAACACACTGCTTTCAAATCACAGGAAGGATGTGGTGACACAGATCAGAGCAAACTTATGAGATCGATGAGTTAGGAGACATAAATAAATATATATATATTTATATATATATATATTTATTTCAAATATAAAAAAATATATATAAATAAAATAAAATATATAAATATAAATATATAATAAAAAAAAAAAAGAATATATATATATATATATATATATATATATGTTTATATATATTTTTTTTGTATATATATTTTTTGTATATATATATATATATATATATATATAGAAAAACACATTTTTGAGTGGAAGGGATCTTTAAGAAATCGAATCCAAGATTTCAGGAGCTTTAATAAGTCCAGTCTCCAGTATGGAGCTACTCAACCCTCTGTCACACAAAGCGAACTGTCAACCCATGTTCGTCAAACATAGAGTCTTACCCCAATGAGAGCCCATAAGCTATAGTGCTATTGTGTCCGGCACTATCAACTTGATGAACCTTATCATTAGACGCTCCGCTGATTGATGTTGAAGACGGTATTCATGTTTGTTCTCAGCTTGTTAATGGAAGCAACTCGGTGACCTGCCTGGTAGTGTCGGACGCAAAGAACTCTTACAGCCATTAATGGAGAATGAGAGGGTGCTTTGATGATCAGTTTGCAAATGGATGGAAAATGGATCGGAGGTTTTAAAACACCTCTGTAGTCATGGTACAAAAAATGCTCTTATCTTGTTTTTGGCAGCTAATGATGGTTGTCCCCATGAACTTTGAATGTCCCTGGATTCACATTTGCACTGCGATTCGTGACAGGGTCAGTGGAAAGGTTTGTTTGGATGCCAATGCTCAAGTTGCAATGGATAATACTGGTATACAGCCATGCGTGAAGTCTTACTGTACAGATGTCCACACACTGAGCCCTGTGAATGCTTCACGACGTCAAGCATGACTTTGATTTTAAGTTTTTACTGCATCAAATGGTTTGCCCAAGTTGTTTTATAATGCATGACAGCACATGACAGAGGGTGGTATTGTGAGGAGAGGATTTTCAGTCTTTTAAAATAGATCTCGTACACGCTGATGGGCAGTCTCCCCAGATAAATGGTTATGTGGTCTGCATTGCAGAAGGAAGTACATTGTGGTGTTCAGCATGTCATTTGCATGACTTTATATACAGTCCACAAACCAGCTCACGACTAATAGTGGAGACTTGAAAAATGGACGAGTTGCAAACCTGACAAAAATAGGCTGAAACTCAAACAAAGTTCTTTTTTATAACACTCGTGTGCCAAAGACGATATTGTTCAGACAGTTGTACACTTCAGTGGCTGATTCAGATGTAACTTGCAACTCTTAGTACAAAACGATTTTAAAGAGACACACTAATGAATGCTTGCACAGGTGTTCATATCTATTTTATTAATTAAATACTAGACATCCCAACAATGTAGCAGCCTGCTTTAATAAACAAAGAACCAAATGATTGGGCCCCTCGAGACATTATGAGCAGTAGAACCTCCTCCAGTACAAGACAGCATGGCTGCTGGTTTTACTATAATGTATTTTCTGGTGTGGATCCACTTGATACATAATTCAATGTGCAATCTTGTGGTTGACCATCTTTTGACCATCCTCCACCACACACATGGACACACACTGCGTGGCCATTTCATTCTTCATCTTTTAGACAAATCTACCTTATCGAGTTATCAGTTTGCATTTACAAATCATTTGCACAAATGTGCATTGCATTTTACCACAGAGTGTGACAGAAGAGAGGATTATGTATCAATGTTATGAACCAAGTACCCATTAAAGCTAATCTTAATGAGGGACAGTTGGTATAGGAGGAACTCCGCTGTTTATTTCCAGTGAATTTTGCATGAAATTATGTTTAAATGTATCATGGGACAGAGCAAATTCCAGCGGCAGGCCTTTAATGTGGCATGCTCGGGGGCTAAATGTTAATGTAATATATCACCTTTTGTCTAAATCTCTGGCAACAAAACAGTCCAGCTATGCCAAAAACGTTCTTCAAAAAGACAATTAGACTCTTGTAAAATAGAAATGAAATTCCTGTAATGACGGATACCCTAAGGTGGATAAATTGACAAAAGTAACTATAAATATACTAGTAAGGCTGGATTTGCTCAGCTGAATCGCAGCCTCTTGTGCTTACTGGAATGTGTATAACAAACAACATGTATGCAGCGTTGTTCGTTTATTATATTAATAGACTGCAATGAGGTCTAGACCATGCAGTGTTGCACAGTTGTAACCTCAAGGGAGCTGACAAAAGGATATGCATACAAACCCAAGGCAAGCTTTTCTGAGTCTGTTAGGTTTTTTAAATTGTACATGTAAAATGTTTTTTTTTTTTCATTTAATACTGGAAATAAATCTCCGTGCCCAATTTTGCTGCGGCTGCGATACACTGCCCTTTGGCCTTGTTGGTCAAAGAACAATTTTTCCATGTAGCAAAAGTATTGGTATTACAAATTATGCATAATAATTGCTGGTTTGAGTCTCAGTGAAGCCTAACAGCAGACGACTAATACAGGGAAACAATGTTTAAACGTCAATCATGACTGAATAACTCTCCGTCTGTGTGATAGGTTGAAATGAGGAAGCCCGTGTTGCATTAATCAAGCAGATACCCTTGTCATGTTGCTGTTGACCAACCACAATTAGAGGAGCTCTGTTGTCTGCACATGTCTGTACATCAGCAGGGATAGTTTGTCATTTGCTACAGAGAGGGGAGAACTTGCACTCTGCAGCTGATCTGAAAGTGCAGTGGAAAAGTTTAAAACACCCACAGCAGTTTTTGCAATTCCCATTAACAGCATATCACTGGGATCTAAGAAGACAGTGTCTGAGATTTTTCTTACAATAGGCATCGATTAATAATTGTAATCACTTTTTGATCTTGCTTCTCCCCTCCAGTATACATCTCATCGTGTCTAAGTAGGTGTGTCAGTGTCGTTTTTAATCTTCTATAAATATTAATAACTCAACCGCCTGATTGCCCACACTGCACACACACACGCGCACTCACTGATCCAATCAAATGTGTCTATGGTGACTCATAGACACTGTCCGAGATGGTGCAGAGAAGTTTGATGGAGGAAGATGATCCCAAACCTCAGAGACAACCAATGTTAACAATGGATGTCCGTCAAACTTTAAATTGAGTCAAATTATCATGTCAAGATGTCCTAAACTTTGATAACATAGAGTATGTTAGGATTTATAGTTGTGATTTCAATTACAGGGCTTTGTAAGCTAGAGGTCTGTGTATTTATCACTCCGTTTAACAAAGACGTAGCCATTTATCTACCGATTGTGCTACATCCATGTACATCAGTTATTTCACAAATTAATTTAATGCAGACAATCGACAATTGAAAACATTCCTAAGGTATGGTGAATAGCCTTTTCTGGAGCTTTCCACTGCATCACACGGTTGCCATTGCTGAATGGGTTTTGATCAGTTCTACCTTGAGATGGCTCAGTCGTATGCATACGCCGCATACATCCTACGCATACAGTCACCTACGCATGGTATTTTGGTCATGTGAGGAAGACTGATAAGTTACTGACTCCATTCACGGCTGATGACTGTGAAATGCAGTTGAAAGCCTTAGAAAAGCTAGTAAATGGACTTCATGTTAATTTATGTCAACCTATTTTTTTTTCAAATTCAAGGATTATTTCCAAAAAGTACAGGCCTTTCAAGATTGTCTGGAATGTTCTGGAGATGGACTGAGATTTCTACTGTCTTTTTTATTATTGTATTACATTTGTACTAAACTACTGCCAATACTACTGCTAATAAATAATTATAATTAAAATAATTGTACCTCAAAACCGACCAATTCTTAATCTTAGATTGCGAGAGATCTAATTGAGGAAATACCTGTAGATGTTTATCTTTTAAGCAATTCTAAAGAAAACTGTGAATACTGAGATACTTTAACTATCCACTCTGTAATTATTTCACCCTGGCTAGTTAACCCACCACAGTATTATTGTGCTCATGGCCAGGATTAGACATTTCCAGCTACTTAGGAGTTTATTTAAATAAGCCAATAAACATCTACTGTGTCCCTAAACTGCCTGCCAAACTGCAGAAGACTAACTGAACAGTAAATTACCCTCTAAATGAAGACAAACAAGTTAAATCTAGATTAATGCTAGTTATATGCCTGTCAAATGTGTGCATCCTAGCAACAAATGTAGCCCCTCAAAAGCCTAGACTTAACACTTCACACACGTCAATTTTGTTAATATCAAGATAGCAAAAGCTTTGGAGTAGAGAAATGCCAGGCCTACAAAATAATGAATCCTAAGAATAAAACTCGGCAAACCTGTCATGACAAATTTTAAGAGCTATCAGATAGTGGGCGTAATTGTTTAAAGTGAACAATATACAAAGTACAAAACACTCCCAAATTGAAGCCCGGAACAGACCAGTGCAAACATCAAACACAGCGATGATTCATTTCTCATTTGATTCATTTTCAATGTAAGATGACCCAAAGGCAAACACATCTTGTCACAAGCCACCGAAGAATTCATTGCTCTAGTTTTAACGCCTAAACACATCGTGTAAGTGAATCCCTTACAGTAAGAGACTGTTGGCAGGTGTAAAAAGTTAACGAAGCAAAGGCGAGAAAGTGGCTGGAGGGAGTGCGCTTTTATCCAGCTGGATAAAGACAACTACAGGTGAGAGGTTCGAGGAGCAAGTCTGGATATCACAAGTAGAATTCCACAGTACGGCTCTGAGCTGGTTCAGATGTGTCGCATTCCCATTTTGTAAATAAGTAACATGACATTAAAATTGGCCGAGTATAACAGCAGATACAGAAACCTGCAAACTCTACCCGAATGTCAACAGGCAAAGAAGAGTGGCAGATTCTACGTCATTTGACTTACAGTGAGACACATTGTGACAACCATACATTCATCTGCTGATTTAAACAATTATTATTATTTATTTGTTTTTATCAATTAGTCTCATAATTAGGTTCATAAAATGTCCCTGACATCTCCGAAAACAAGCAGTCCAAAAACCCGGAAGTTATAGCAAAGATTCACATCTAGGAACCTGAAACTAGGACATTTTTGTTTATGAAAAAGACTATAAACTATTAATCTGTAGGTTGATTCGTGGATTAAGCTGTAAAAGAGAATGAGATAGCGAGTGAGGCTAAAAAAAACAGGAAGCAGAAAGTAAACGCAAACAGAGAACAGGTGCTGATTACAAAGGTAATGGAGGCTAGACTGCTTTTCAAAAATGATTGAGGGCATTGCTAGAAATTGGGCTTGCTGCTATTATTTTGGTCGATTGCCAGGCGTTTTTAAACCCTGGACATGCTGGGTTGCATATCCTATTTGCAATCTGCATAATACTGACAGGTAAAAAATAAATCACTCACGGTAGGGAGGGAGTCTTTCTTTCTGGTCTCATTACCGTTCTTATTACAGAACAGAGTTAAAGGAAAATACAGTTTGTGGTTTTTTTTAAGATTGGGAGAATCAAATTGGTGCCTTCCTCTGCATCCCTGCGAGCTTCAATAAAGAGCATAGTTAGATATCAGGGCTCATTTTCCTCCTCTTAGAAGAAGTCACATTCCTGTCAGTCACCGTCTGAACAACCTCTGAAAAACAACCTCCAAGACTTGAAAGTTGCCCAAGTAAAATAATCTAATGCAGTCAACATGAAGCCCTAATTTGGTTTATTTCTCAGTTCCTCTTGAGTCATGCTCTGTGTAAACCTGACATCCAAGGAAGGAAATAAATGTAGAGGAAGTACACTCAGTTTCCAATTTATTAGGCCCACCTCGCTAAAAGTATTACAACAACAATGCAATACAACCTTCTAGTCTTGAGGGTTATAATGTTCAGTTTTGTGGAAACTGTTTTAGAGAGCAGAGATTTAAAGTTCCTTCTTGACCTCAGTCTCAACTTTTAAGGCAAAATGGACTAGAGAGAAGTCCTTAAAATGCTCAGGAATTATTCTATACTATTCCATGCAAACCGGGCAAATTTCATCCACCCACAAAGATTGTGACATTTGACTGAAAGTTATAGAACATGAATGTCTTAAATGTCAAGGCAATTCTTTCAATATAGGTGTCGAGATATTTCACTGAAAAGCACAAATGTGAACCTCATGGTGGCGCAAGAGGAACAGTCAGGGAATCACCAACGTCCTTAGGACACATCGTCCGGGAACCATTGAATACAAAATGTACGGCCAATCCATCCAGTAGATGTTGGGACACAAGTGAAAAACATTTCCTGCTGGTGGCTCTACATCACAAGTCACCGGATAACGGATAATGTCTGTAAAAGACGTCATGGCAATCTGTCCAATATCTCTTGAAACCTTCTAGTTTGGACCAAAGTGGTGGACTGACCAACCAACGAATAGACTGACCAACAGACCAACAGCCTTGCCACTAGCAAGGCTAAACATATAAAGCATGCATTGCAAAATGTTTGGGAGGAATGTAAATTATAAAACAGTTTAGACATTCCTCAGTGGTCAGTAACTCAATATGACACTGGCACTATTCCTGGAAAAGCGGCAGGTTATGCATGGGAATATCACCTGCAGCGTAGTAAAGAAGAGTCTTAACGCATATCTAAAAATGCACCGTATATCGATTTTCCAGCTCTGTGCCTGCGTCTCTGCTGCTGATTCCCTTTCTTCCATTCATTCCACCGGCCTTCAGGTAGTTTCTGAATGTCCACAGCACCGCGAGAGAGCAGATGACTACATCAGGAAAAGAGACACGCTGCACGCTTGTTTAGCACAGCGGATTGAAATAGGAAGCTTTCACCCTGAGATGAGGCATCATGGGGCACTCATGAAGACAGGTGCTGAGTTATGTATCCGTCTGCGTTCATCAAAAACCACTCATGAGATAAGACTGTTGGCTTTACACGCACACACACACACACACATACACACACACACACACACACACACACAGTCTTTGGAGTGCGTTGCTCTTTGTTGATAATCAACTATTTTTAATGTGAACAAAATGAAATACAACTAAATGCCACTGGTCAGTACTGAGGAAGTCAAAGCTGTGACAAAAGATTATTTTCAGTATATTTTACTGTAATCTGCTGGTTGATTCATCCACTAATTGTATGTTCTATAAAAAAATATCAGAAAATAGTGAAATATGCCCACAAATCACAATTACCCAAAACCCAAGTTGACATCTTTAAGTGTCTTATTTTGTCCAACAAACAGTCCAGAACCCCACAATGTTTAGTTTACTATCACAGAACACTTAGTGAGTCTGCTTCTACTTGTGGCATTTTTGCTTAAAAATGCCTCAGCATACACCATTAATTGATTTGTCATCATACTTCTTTTAATTACTATTAATTAGTAATAATAGTAGTACTAACAGTAGAAGTCATTTCAAAATCTGTGCCCCAGGCCGTTAAGATGGCTATGAAATTGACTTCATACAAAATATACTTAAAGACTTAAATGTGGTATATTATTAACTATACTACATGACATTGTGAAAGGGTGCCAATATGGCCAATAAAAGTCAGTTCAAACTGTGAAATTTAATTAAATGAGTAAAATACACATTAATTAAAATTATTGATGCGCTAGAATGGCAGTTTGACGTTAGATACTGATAACATTTTCCTCTCCTCTACCCCCCCCCCCCCACGTCTGTCTGATTCCCTAGTTCCTCTCTCTCCGTATCGTGTACTCAGCTTGTTGTTGTGTACTGATTGTTATTTTAAACCCTGTCATGCCACACCTTTTCTTCTTCCTCTGTGACTCCTCCTGTGATCCAGCACCTGTCTTCACAGCTGCTTTGCATGTATTATATTGTATATAGATGGCAGTTTCATCTAAGCTGTCTTAGTATTCTTGCTTTTCATTTTTTTCCACATTCCTTTACTTCTTCATCTTTTTCTTTTCTGCTGTTCTAACAGAGATCTATCTGGTGCCTTGTTAACGACTGTAAAGCTGCCTGACCAACAAGTAAGGACGTTTTGTTTTTGCGAGCATCTGCTGCCGACTCCGCTCTCTTATTACATTGACTAGCATGTATTCATGCCCTGACAGCCTTACTTGACAGCTGTCATATGGTCATGTCAGAGTGCAATACACCCACAAAGATAAGAGTATAAAGGAGTGACATGTTTATGCATTTATATGAGCTGGATGACTGTTGCATGCACTGCTATGCAATCACAGTGATGAAAAAGAAGCTCCTGTTCAAACTCATTTCCATTATTTTAATGCAACAAATGCACACATTTGTTACACCTACCAGATATTCTATTAGCTAAACGAGGTTCACACACTAAGTGCAAAGCGCAAATTATATTTTCATGTCGCTGACAGCTCGAAGGCTCACAGCACTGTCACAAAATTTAATCTTAGGGCAAGTAATCTTTCAGAAAAGGTCAACAAAGCGACCCTGCTGGACCTCCAGATGAAGCACTTGTGATCAGACTATTTGCAGAAACCTGAAGGCTTTTTTGTTTAATGTCTGTTGTCTCTGGGCGGTAATCTTTTATAACAGTGAGTGTGACATTGCACGAATTACACCCCCGTTGCCCTAATCCCTCAAAGTGATTTGCCATTAACCTTGAAATGGTGACTGACTTTTTTAGATGACAGTTGAAGCTTGGAGCAAATTTTTCCCTGCTTTACGCTTGATGAGGAAGCAAATGGCCGAGAGTCTTACATATGTCTGCATGCAAGAACAAATGTCAAATGTGAGGAACGCATTCATTTGAATGTTAATTCAAAGGAAACTCACAGCATGTTAATAGGCATAACGCAATGGTGATATTAATGTAAGTCCTGATACATTTTGTTTCTTTAAAGGGAGACATTAATGCAATACCTTAAAAGGTATGGGCACAAATCAATCAGGTACATTTACTCAATGTTAAGTTGTATAATTTATTCAGTATCTTAATGAAAACCAAAGTCAGGGAAAGACCAGAGGGATAGATTGTAGTTGTCCAAAAAGGTCAACATAGCCTCATTTTGTCAAGCAACATGATATCCAACATGGTGAAATATGTAACATCAGTAACAAAAGTTCATCTACGTATGCTGGGATTTATGAGGAAATATAAATTTAAAAAACAACTCCTTCATAAGTACTGACCATTAAAACGTCTTACTCTTACACATGAAAAAGCAATAAAACACACCCTAACTCAGTTCAATACAGTAATAGACATTGTTGAGTCCGTTTTCTGACTTTATGGCCATTTATTAATCTATACAATTCTATGTCACAGATAACTATTTAATTGGTTTCGTCACATGAGTGAAACAAAAAGCAACACACAATTCAATGTGCCAATATCCTGTGATTGTCAAATTGCCAGACAATGTAAATCACTGGACAATGGCCCCCTTTAACGGGGGCATTCTGTAAGTCAGGACCATTGAAATAGAATAGGAGCAGAACGGACATTGAACTGTTTATCCTGGTTATTTGACTGGTGCAAAAAGAAAATGCCGATTGCTGTTAGTCGTTATGGTGACAACACGTCAGTGGGGCCGTAAAGTGTGGCCGCAGCTCGCCGGGAAGACGGCGGACGCAGCTCCAGAGACGGATGGCTGTTTAGTTATCTTGGTAGCTTGTCCCTCTCCGGAGCGAGGAGGAGTGAGGTGGAGGGGCCGTTAGACTCTGTGCAGCTGGCCACCAGTGTAGCATTAAAGCATGGTGGAATTAGCAATCTGGCTAAGTACTGTAATTTGCTAATTCTGCCAGGCTTTAATGCTACACTTCTTAAGGTTACATAAAATAAGATGAGCCAAACAAAGTTGTCACTCATCTGGCGATACCAACATGCTTTCCTACTCTGTGTAAAGAGTGTGGATGAAGCATTAAGTTGTTACATTTTGCTAATTTACTCTGGCTATCTGTGCTTCATCACGTTATTTTTCCACTGCTCGTTTTAAGTCGTTAGTGCAAAACCTCACCTCAGTGTCACAACTCGGTCTATACTGAATTCAAACAGAAGTTAGCCCGTTGCAATGGCAAACAATACACGGAAAAATGGCCACTTGACCACTCTCTGACCATCCTGCTACGTTGATCTGAATGGAAATGTCTGTTCTACTTTTATTCTATTTCTGTAGTTGTGACGCTCACAAGAGACAGAGTTAAACAAAGAAGGGTCAACATTGAAGCAACAGAGGGAGAAATATCCAGACATTGTATCGAAACCCTGGATCCTGCATTGTTTGTTAGGAGCTCCCTGCCTGGTAAATGTCTTTCAAACTCAAGACTCAAGCCCAATTTGAGATCACTCCGATGACATTGTCAGAGAGGTTTTCTCAGATTTTCAGGAAAGCTCCATTTGGAGCCACAGAGGACATTAAACACCTGTTTTCACAGCATGACTATTAGTTCTTGTGACAAGTAAATTGATCTTCATGTGAAATGTCTGTATAGTGCCTGTGTATTTTAAGTGCATTGCATGTCTTAGGAGGCTTTCTTTTCTTTTTTTTTTCTAAAAGCTGAAACAAGTCTATCTAATATCCAGAAACATCAATTCCTGAAAATGATCCCCGTCCAATGAAATGAGACAACTGTCTGTGCCAGAGTTGCTCTGAAGGTCAGTCTCTCTCAGTCAAGTGACAGTCTGACCTTCACGGCTTGTGCAGAATCAATAACGAAATCTAATCAAGGAACGTTAGCCAGGGTTCAAAACCAAATTATGTCAGAAGAAAGGAGCTTAGGATTTGTGGGCAACCTGTTAAATCAGGGCAGAATGTTAAGTATAATTTCATTAATTGGCAAGCACATCAATGTTTGCTTCATCTGTTATACATTATAAGAACATTTGGGTCCTCTTAAAGGTTCCTGGTTGCTAATCATCTTTGAGTAATGCTTGCAGTTAATCTTGAAAAAGCCACTTTGAAAAAGTACTTTTCAAGCAGAAGAACAGAAAACATTACACACACACACACACAGACACACACAATACCCTTACTACTGCACTTACATTTATACGCACATTTCACAAAGGTTTTTGCATACACAGATTAATAATATGCTGCTTAAATCTTTACGTTTACTGCAAGTGTACAGTGTTGATCAATAAATTTGACTAGACATGTACTGTACCAGATCCCTTTGGCTACAATCATCAGTCATGTCCATCCTGTCATAAACTGCCGTCATGTTGCTGCCCTGTAATTTATGTTATATGGAACTTTATCACAATTTGGCAAACACACTCGGGACATGACAAATGGATATAAAGAAAGATAGCTGGGTGTAAACATTTAACAACTTCAGATACTGAATGTTGATTTACCAAACAGTTATATTATGATGTGACTAATTTTGCCGTAATTCATGTTTTTGTCACACTATAAATACTCCAACAATACAACCATAACTGGAGGAACATAACCGTGTGGAGGGACATTTGGATGTAAACCACCATCAAATGATCTCAAAATGACTTAATAAGTAAAACGGATAAAAGTTCTGTTCTTTAAATGTTTAAAAATGTTTTGAGTTGATGTACTTACTGCATTATCTAATTATTTCTATGAGACTTTTGGGGTTATATTTAGAAAAGAGAATCAGTCCATCTGTTGTATTTGGATATTGGGTACCTACTTGGTGTTTTGATACGATGCTAAGATGGCCCAAAATGAACAATTCACAATATTTTACCAACTTTTATTGCTCTTACAATAACAAATTAAAGTTGCTTGAGACAGGAGAACACTACCCATTCAGTGGTCTGCATTAATTAACCGCTAAATTGTGATTGATTTGGTTTGGAGGGGATGCAAAACATACTTCAGGAGAGAGATGACTGATAAATAAATATATAAATAAATCCCTTCACCCATTACTTGTGGACTCATATGGCATTGCAATTTCCAACAAAACCCAAAGAATAAACAAAAACAATATCTACAAAATACAAGTTTAAAACATTTATCATCATATGTGAACAAGACTAATCTAATAGGCTTCACTCCACCATCAAAGGCAGATAGCAGCAGTGCTTTGGTTAGATTCTCCCCTGCGGAAAATCCTTTGCCTTGCCTGGGGCAGATTGATTTTAAGAATTGGTTAGGCCGGGCGATGGACATTTCACCTTGGTAATGCAGTTCTTAGGTGAGTGTTTAGGTTTATTCTGGATCCGACTTGGTATTCATAGCCGGCTGCATTGCCATGCATGATAAGATAGTGAATGTGCATGAGTTACAGATGTGAGGCAGTACTCATTCAAGACCTCGCTCAATCGGTCAATCAGCTTACAAGGTTCCAATTTTCACACAAATCTGCCTATGACCAGGAGACTGAGCTGGTGAGTTGGTATTTCGATCACATTCGAGGCATCTCGACGTTTTCATCAGTCTTCCAACGCAGACACTTTATCAAGTATCTCCTTTGCTGCATCTCTCCAGCTCCTTGAACAGAACTCCTCTATTAAGAGATCGTCACTCCAGGGTTCTTAACTAGGCTTTCATTGGAGTCTGGGAGATAGTCAACATACTATCAAATAGTCAATACACATTTCGAGCTGCGCGGAGCATCTGATCACAGTTATCCGAGGTGTGCAACTTCAAAGCACAGCAGCAATGATTTAAAATCTAAAGGGACATTAAATGTGTCTGCTGCCCAACCATTTTTCATTTTGACAGCTAATATATCCATTTACTAGTTTTTAGTTCAGAGCACCTATTGCCCGTTTTTCCTACATCAAGATTTTCTTTGAAGTTACTGTATTCCACGTCTTCACTATGGGACCAAGGTTGGTGCTAGGCTATAAAGTTTTCTCGCTACTGTATATGCTTCCTGCATTGATTAGTTTACCTCCGTCTTCTTTTATTGAATTGAATTGCATGATTTGATTTGGTGATTGGAAGTAATTCTGATCAGGGTGAGCTTAGTCTTTACCAACACATCTGCAACCCCATTAAAGGCTACATAGAGAAATAGGAAAAAAACTGATTTGTAGAAAAAACTGCTATTTATTTCACACTTGACTGAGAAGTCATTTATTATGTTTCACCATTTACCCCTAAAATAACAACAGGAAGGATAAGAAAATGAAGAGGGAAAAGAAGAAAAAAGCTTCAGCAAAGAAATGTACAGCACGCACATTTCTATAACATTAAACTGAAACAAACAAAAACATGTTAATTATGTTAGAGCTGAAATGATTAGTCGATTAATCAAATCTTTGGTTTTCGGACTAATTGTCTGACAAAATAAAAAATGCCAAGTACTCATCTTGGACTCTTGGAAACTGTGATGGACATTTGCAGATGAATCAGATTAATGATGAAATGAATCATTAGTCGCAGCTCTAAAGTTTGATTATAACAGCCATATATCCTTTTTGTCTTAAGTGATATTTAAAGACACTTTCAGTCTACTTAGCAAGCAGTTGCAAAGCACTCAGCTCCCACCAGGGACAAAGTGCAGGAAGCAGCAGGTATGAAGAGAATAAATATGATCACATTCAACCGATAGTGGTACTACTGTTGTAGCTCATGCTCATACAGAGCCGAGTGCACTTTGGATTTCGGGGCAACTTTGTGTTGGCTGTTTGTTTTGTTTTCTGCATAAAGATCATATAAAAAAGCATCAATCTAAGAGGTATTTTGCCCATATTTGTTATAGCTGAGAATGGTAGACATATTGTGACAGAGATAACTGATTCTGACACATTAATATCTTCAGCAATAATACACTGTCAACACTTATAAACAAGATACTGTTTCAACTGAGAGAAACAAACTGACTGCCTTTTTTTTTTGTCTCCTTCTGTCTTATTTTGTTGAATATTCTATTGCGTCATTTGGTCTCTCATTTCATCTGGTTTAGCTCCGTCTTTAACCAACACGTGTGCAGCCCCAAAGGTTTATAGGCTAAGGAAAGAAAGGAAAAAAAAACAGATTTGCAGAAAAAAAAAAGTCATTGACAATTATGTTACCAACATTTGAAACTGCCTCTATGCCTCTTGCAGAGAGCAGAGAAAACATCAAATTGAATTCAACTTGTGTTTAATCGTAAGAGGAAAGGATCTTGGAGCTCCATTAAATTATAATAAGTCTTGGATGTCATTCATTTTCAGGAGTGGAGCCGAGTAATGGCACATAGATTGCAAAGGACTTGGAAGAGAAAAGCATCTACAAGCTTTGTTTTATGCAGCCTTGTCAATTCACACAAGCCTGTTTGGGGTTGTTCCAGGATCTATCATCTATAATGAACAATGTATAATGTCAGTTCTTTTAGGAAAATTGAATACAATTCGTCCCAAGAGAAACCGTGCCACAATCAATCCAATGACTCTATCTTTCTGTTTACTTGTCATGAAATGGGTTATTTTGTTATACAAATGTACTGGTTTAAAACAGCCCACAAGGCTAGTGGGTGTTTCCTGGCTTTACAATTGCTTCCATGCCGTTCAAGAGCTAAGTCAACCTCAAACTCTGAAGTACTGCTAAGGCTAAGACAAACTACAGTAGTGTGAGTAATGGCAGATTTGTGCATTATGCTGAACACGGAGTGCTCGTTGCCTTGATGTGACTTGTTCTACAGCAACAGTGGCCACTTTTGGTCAGTGTACCAATCACCATTTTTTTCTTCTCAGCTTTCTTCACACTGTCAGCTTTGAATTTATCCAATTAGGTAGAAATTATGTCAATAAACACTTTGGCTGCCACCAAATGTGCTCTTCATGTATTGATTTTTGTGATTAACTTTGAAATTAGAGTGTCATTACATTTCCTGCACAAGGGCCAAGTAAGGTGTGTAAGCCAAATATTTCCCTACCCAGGGAGCTAGGTAAAAAGATGCAGCCACTCGTGTTTTAACCTTTAAACACCAACATTTGAAGGCCATTAGCATATTTTCTCATGCTAATCCTGAACTATGGAAATGCATCTGTACCTGCACAGTTGGCCATGATAAGGTACAACATTGGTATCCAGCCCAGGTTACTTAGCCTTTTTCACTTCCTCTTATCCTGTGTTTGGTTTCATTAAGACCAAACAAACACAAGAGTAGCTTTTTTTGTGAAACCCTGAGGGAAGCAAAATGAAAAGCTGCAATCCAATGCAGGCCAGTCCAATTAGCTCTATGAAATCCCTGTAAACGCTGACAGCTGGAAATTATGATGGATGCTCTTGATTTTTTCCATTCCCGATCCATATCAATCAATCAATGGGGGATCCAATTCTGATCTGATTCCTCCCACTCCTCCCCGTTATTCACCCCAGTGTGAGTTTTGCTTTTTCCAGGATTATGAGTCGAACCAAACAGTCCTCTAGGGAGGTCTAGATGATGTGCCAAGTACAGACCAGGGGATAATTAACTAAGTTTTCCAATTAGGACAAAGCAACCCGCTGAGTATACAAGTAGTGAGAGCATAAATACTCAAGCATCAGTATAGGAGGAGGACAGGGACAAATAAATAATGAGGGGGAAATACACAGGCTAATGATAAACACATACTCAAGTGCCACAATATGTGATTGATGATTTGTTGTGTGCGTATTTCAGTGTGTGCTATAACATTTCACTTTTGGAGCAATGATTATCAATTATCTTTCATGGTATCGACACGTTTGGAGAGTTTTACATCTAATACGGTAAATGCAAAGAATTATTTTCAGTCTTTTTTTGCCATGTATGTTAACAGAGAGCCGTAACCAATGCCATGTTACACAAAATGGACAAATGTGAATCTGAATGGTAAATTTTTCTCCAGTTAGTTGAAAACCTACACTGCTGAAATAAATAGTCCTTCTGAGGCCAATGAGTTTGGCTCATTTTCCATAACTAGACTCTGTAGACCACTGAATGTCATAGTTCTTCTTCCAGTAGCCCAGGAATATTACTTAGAGTATATAGTATTTACTTTGCTGTTATTACTACATATAGCCTTGAGAAAAATTACTTAATGCCTTTTTTCTTCAAAATAAACGTTGTATGGTGAGTAAAATACACAAAAACAGGGTTGATAGTTGAAGCAGAGTAAAAACACTGGTCCTTTGGGTTGGGTTTTCATTGCCGTTTCAGGGGGTTGCAATGATTTGAAGTGTTAATAATGGCATTATTAAACCAGTTGCCTTGCTTCCAATCTTTGCCACTGTAGATCACATCACTTTTAGCCTCTGTCTTGTGTAATGATTTCGCTGAGAAGGTTCAACTGTGGTCAATCTGTTCTATTTGCTGCTGCTAAGCTTACAGAGGAAAACAGTACACTGAGGAATATAAACAGTTGGCATTCTCTTGCCGATGCTCTTTTCTTCTTCTTAGCAACATACCAAACAAATCCAGTCTCATGCGGTGTAAGGAAAATTTCAAAAGAAAAATCACACTGAACAGGATTCATATTGTTTCAATCTTGTTTTACACCCCAGTCTTGGTCTTTCCACAAATACTGATCTGCTAGAAGTGAAGAGAGCCGGAGAGACAATCGCCATATTAACGGTTTAACATCTGAAAGAACTTCAATAGAATAAAGCCTGCACAATAAAAGTACACAATTAAACTAAATGAATGACATATAGTACATCCAGGCTTTATTTTTTTAAATACATATATTTCAAATATAATAAATTATGTTTTCGGTTTTATGGTTTATACAAGCCTTATGCCCATGAATACTGGTTGAACTGATAAAGCATATATTCTGTGTTGGGGAATATTGTTTTTAATTACCTGGAGCTGTTGTTGGCTTCATTTCATCCACTGACACAGATTAATTTATTCATAGAGATTTATTATCACAGCCAAATCTACTGACAGTGGCTAAAGGCAGATGGATAACAGAATCATAAATACTAATTAATTTGAGAACATACACTTACGAGGCTAAATGAGAGAGCTGTTGAAGGGTCTCTTTTCATTCCATTATTTACTTCCTATATAAGGAGAAGCGTTCATTGTTTGTTTTACTTTTCATTTAAAAATCTACTAATTTATAAATGTTTATCTTGACTATCAAAAATAGGTGAAACACAGATTTAAGAAGTAAAATTTTAAACTGCTGAAATTTCTCCATTTTTTCCCCCTCTTTTCCCTGGATTCTCATACTGTGTATTCTGAATTTACAAGGGCAGACATTCAGGGTACAAGGCTCAAAATTGTGGTGAACTTTCAATATGCAAAAAAATGTATATCACCAAATGGTAAACGTTGTGACACTGTGTAATGTTTTCTGAGCTGTCTTTGCTGCAAGAGGACGTTGTGTACTGTAAGATATGGGTCACTATGTCTTGTTGCAACAGGAAACTCTTTGGAAAAGTGGGCACACAAAGTATGGGAGAAAAATCAATTCAAACCAATTTGCACCAAAGTGAAACTGTGCTCTGTTCCACAAGTAAGAAAACCTTGTTCAAAATCCCATTTAAATTTATAGAAATCCAGGCTTGGAACAGTAATGTAATATCACTGTTTATTTAATAGTTTGGTTTTTTAGCTACTTTTAACGAACATCAGCATAAGCCCTAGACATCCGCAGGCTAAACGTCCCAGCTTTATGGTATCAACATATTATAAGGGTTTTACATCTGATCAATGCATATAATTATTATAAGTTAAGTATATTTGGTACGATCGTCTCGGACTGGCAGTTGATTTTCAGTCTTTATCTGCCCTGTGCACGGCAAAGGAGCCAGTGAGTGATTTATTTAACCAATGCCATGCTACACAAAATGTGGACCAATGTGGATCTGAGAAGATTAATTTTTTCCAGTAGGTCTAAAACCTACACAGCTGAAATAAATAGTCTTACGACGTACTGATTGTTTTCCTTAGTTTCACTAAATAGACTGCAGACCACAGAATGTAACAGTTCTTCTTCCAGAAGCCCAGGACTATTACTTATATTGCATTTACTTTGCTAAAATGACTACACATAGCCTTGAGAAAAATAACTTTTTTTCAGAATAGAAGTGCTATGGTGTGGAAAATGGATAAAAACAGGATGGAACGGTTTCGGTTTGACAAAAGAAAATAAGTCCATGAGCAAGTTGAAGGGCCGTGATTAGCTAGGACAAAGCCAAACGAAAAGAATATGGACGAAACCAAGTTACAACGAGATGACCTCGCTGCCGTGCTTGTAAATCATCATTTAAGTAATTAATTAAATAATTTAAAAAAGTAATTGCAGTTAAAATCACAAAGCTTTTCATTTCTAATGTTTTGGATGTTGATTTGTTTCAGAACATGGAGAAAAAACCCCATGAACATGTTTATTTTTTTCAGAAAGACGGAAGAAATAAATGGCCAGTGAGAGATTGCATTGAGTTACAGAAACTAGTGGAAGGTGAAGCTTTTTGGATAAATCCTACCAAGAAGCAGGCTATACCTGAGCACATAGGAGGCATGTTAGAGGGAGGGGGGGGGGGTCCAGAGATAGCAGGGTGCTACATGACAGCGAGACAGCTTGAGAATGGAAGTTAAAATCTGTCAGCCCGAGGGTTCAGTGTTCAGTGACAACCTGTCAGTGTCTTTGACTTCCACTTCTTTCATCGACAGTGCTCATCAGCCAAGCTTTATTCACGGGTGGCATCGTCCATCATTAAAAGAGAGAGTCTAATTCTGAAAACACATCCGATGTGAGAAATATTGCAGGAAAAGAAGAGCGGGAGAGAGATTTATCTACCGTATTTTCCGGACTATAAGGCGCACTTAAAAGCCTTTAATTTTCTCAAAAAACGACAGTGCGCCTTATAATCCGGAGCGCCTTATATATGGATTAATTCTGGTTGTGTTTACTGACCTCGAAGCGATTTTGTGTGGTACACGGCGCTCACGGCGCTCTGTCAAAATGTTTTAGTACGACTTTGGTAAACTACAAAGCTGCACCGCTTGCAGCATTACGGCTACCGTGGTCAGGAGCGTCGCGGAGTGATACATACTGTGCTTCACCATAATATTACAGTGTGTGTATATAAGGACCCCAAAATGGCGCCTGTCAAGAGACGCGCTTACGACGCGGACTTCAAACTCAAGGCTATCAGTCACGCAGTAGAACATGGGAATAGAGCAGCTGCAAGTGAGTGTATTGTTGTATTTTACGTGTTACAACTGAACAAGGTTGGGAGTTATTGTGAATACGCTCATTAACGTTTGATTTAGCGGTATCAGACTGTTTTTTTTACGCGTTACAACTGAACAAGGTTGGGAGTTATTATGAATACGCTCATTAACGTTTGAACAATGTTGAGAGTTTTTGTGAACACGTTTAATAAAGTTTGACTTATCTGACTGTTTTGTTTCGCTTAATGCGCCTTATAGTCCGGTGCGCCTTATATATGAAAAAAGATCGAAAATAGACTATTCATTGACAGTGCGCCTTATAATCCAGTGCGCCCTATAGTGCGGAAAATACGGTACTTTTTCAGTGCTGTTGAATTTATTTATTTCTTAGAAGTGTAAGTGCCAAAAGAGGTCCTGGCAACTGCTGTATGCTGTTTAATTAATCACATTAAAAGTCCCTGTAGTATTGTTTATTTACAGAACAATTGACCTTTGAATTCTTGTTATATAATATAAATAGTTTTCTGGAACGTATCTCGTGTAATGATCTTTTGAAGCAGAGTTCGCAAATAGCCATGTTAATACTAAAATCATGTATCTTTACATATATTCGTTATAATTATGTCCTTATATATGACCTAATTACACAATTTAGGCTCATATTCATAACTGTACTATTTCAAGTGACAATGCAGATATTTCACTTCACCTCCTTTGTACACAAACTGCTGGGCTTTACAACCAAATAAATCAATAGCTCAATAAATTAATACATTCAGGGCTTTTCCTTTAAGACTAAAACAATGGTGCAACATCATTGTGCTCTATAGTAGGACCACAACACAATGTTAAATGCATAATAACATATTAAATGCACTTCCATTTTTTTTGGAATGGGAACTGAATTAGCCATTTTCTACGAATGGGAACTTTCCCAAGAAACTATAAGGTCAGACTGCAGATCTGATTATTTGCAAGTGATCAGATTATATATGTGTGTCTAGACATCACCAACCTGTCTGCATGGGTTGCTTTGGTAACGATGTCAGCATCAGTGCCTGTTACAGTACTGTACCAGTACAGTACGTAGCTACACTGGTGACACCGCTTTCCGACGCCCTAAAATCGTGGCGCAATCGCAGGTATTTTGGTGTCTGCATGGACTGTTTTTCTCCTACATGTTGTCCTCCATAGCACTTTCACCACAGAGCATTTCAAACCATATCCAAATGGGTAATGCATTACAGTTTTTTGCTTTTCAGACTTCAATATAGAGTATAGAATATAGAATCAATATTATCATACTATAATGACAGACGTCTGTGTGTGTGTGTGTGTGTGTCTGTGTGTGTGTCTGAGTCTTGATTATCTCGCCAACCCCTGGACAGATCTACTTCACGCTTGGCGTGTGTGTTGCCGAGGACCCACAGTGACACTCGTGAAGTTATTTGGTATCAGTGTTTTCTATAGAAAACTGCGAAAACCTGGTCCTTCCAGCTGGACTTAGCGCATGCATGAATGAATGAAATCAAAAATGAATGAATCAAAAAACATTTAATTAATTACAGTTCGTTAAAATAATTAAGAAATCCGCACTGCCATTACGTTAGCAGTGATATAAATGAGGATGTGTGCGTTTGTGTCGGTGTGTCTGCATGTTTTAAACACATTGCACGGATACTGTTACGGTACAGGTGCCCGGAGCAGCCAAAAAGGTGCTCTGCCCTTTTGTCAGAGCACAAATGCATTTAATCAAACGTTCTTTTGAATGTAAAGTATGGCATGGTGTGCAGCAAGGCCTTAAATTGCCTGTGTCAAGCAACAGTGAGCGTCACCACCATAGTACCATAGTCCTGCCAAATGTCCTGTACCAATGACAAAGACATATCGTAGGTAAATGTCTGTTATGTAGTGTATAATATCTAATACAATTGGAAACATGCAGGTTCTAACATCAGTTAGTGTAACATCAATTATTGTGATAAGTGTTTGGCCAACATTGTAACATGATGTTTGATTTGAATTTTGTATAACATAGTTTGTGTTGGTTGTTGGCGATTAACATAATTGATATTCTGCTGATAGCGTTGGGAACATGACAGAAGGTTGTATGCTTGTGTTTTATCACCTCACCTGGAGGCCATCTTGATGATACTCTTAGGTCTCCATAATGAGTGTGCCTGCTTGCTACAAGGAACACAACCGCCTCACATTTCACAACCATTCACATTTAATGGGGCTTTCACTTTATTGAGGCCATACAATTTTCATTGGAGCTTTTGCACTCATGATGTGTACACTGTAGCGTTGCTACTGTAAACACGTTGCTTCCATAAATGCGTGAATAGACTCAACTCAGCAGCACAAGCAGAACCCGAACCAATCTGCACATGCCAAAAAAAACGCATTTGGGATGGACAAGCCTGAACAAGGCCTTAGGCACTTTATCTGCATTTACAGCAAGAAACTAGTACTATTTCTGGTTCATGTGGCGTAGATCCTGCCCCGGCTTAAAAAAGTTACGACCACAGGTTAAAAATCCTCACAATGAAAAGGTACTGAAAACTGGACTGGACCTTATGAATACACGTTTGCCCTTTGGTTAATTTACTCCATTTCTGACAAAATGATTGGCACCAAAATAATCACACAACAACAACTCCATCTCAGTGTGAAGATATTTGGATATTTGAGGGTTGCCATAGTGATGGTGTATATGTGTCCACAGGTCGCCACATCACAGGGAGTCTGCAGTAAGTCTGCTGATCATTTGAGAGGTGTATAATCTGAGCAGAGACTTTAATATCCCAGGGTAACACAGCATCGATAGGTGTAACATTCCACACAATCATTTCACAATAACTCTATGAAGGGGTGATGGCTGTCAGTTAGTTGTAATACTAGCTTCAAGAAATGCAACGTATTAAATAATAACTTCGGAGTTGAATATCATTTTCAAGTTCATACAGCTCGACGTGGACCTCTGAGGGACAGATGTGCTCACCTCCGTGTGTCAGGGTTGTACACTATATGCAACTACACAAGGAAATCTGCTTTGTTATGTTTTTGATACATGGCGATGGTTAAGTGGTTACTGCTCTGAGACGGAACAACTCAGCAGGAGCCCTGACACTCAACAGCAACCCTTTTATGGAAAATCATTATAAGGAGCATGTGTTTCTGCGCATGCAGCGAGAGGTAGGTGTGGGTGTTGAAAGGGCGACATTGAAAATTAAGAAAAAGCAGCGGCGTATAAATAGAGACAGATTATTGCAACAATTACTTGACTCGCAGGAAATAAAGTCAGCATACAATTGTAAGTCATTAGATCACCAATTTGATCCATTTCTCTGTGGAAGTCTGATGATGTATTTAATGAACTATTGTTCACATTCTGAACACCTCAGTACAGGATTTATGAATTATAATAATATCTTTAAAAATGTAAATTCAGAGATACGAGAACCACAGAATTCAGCATGCTTTCAAACATATATTTTCTTATCTTATGTGTGACCTTTTTTCATCCCTGAGGCATTTTTAAGCGCCGAGGAGAAGCAGATTAAATGTAAATGCCAGAGCAATATGGGAAAAAAACGTGTCCTCCAAAAATGAAGGTTATTCTCCATCTGCCGAGATAAACATCAAAAGTCTGCTTTCGATCTGCTAAAACGTCAGTTTATTTTGGCATTGTTTTAAAATGAAGTGAGCAAGACCGTTTTTCATGGTCACTTTGCAGCAAAACAGTTTGAGGTGACAGTCTATTATGTTTCAACAAATGGAGACACCTTGAGCTTGTATACATACTTTCATACTTTGACTTTTTTATTCATTTAACAACTCTCATAACACGTGCCGTCATTGACCAATCTGTTTTTAATCTCCCAGAACTAGCCCCTTGCTTGAAATATGTCCCTTAAGGAGGACAGAGGGCACATTTTACTATTTTTAGTCTTTAATGTGACTACAATTATGAGATGCTGAACTCCTTCCAGAAATCTGACACGGTCCCCCTTCACCTCCGACGCCTCCAGTGAAGCCATTTTTGGAACAGTTGTCTTGCATTTGACATTGTAAATCTCATTATGTAAATACGATTGATTGGGGGCACATTTAAGTCATCGGTGGTCGAGCTGATTAACTAATTCAAAGTGAATATACATTTTTGTGAGGAGATGAAGGTGATGATTCAGGCAGTTCAACGCCCCTGGAGGAGCAACTATTCACTGTCAATGTATGTCTCAGTGGCCTTCCATTCCATTATTCTTAAGGACAGCTGTCTACTGACACATAAATATGTACCCTTTACTCCCATAGGGGTCAATGCAAATCAATGCCTCGCTGAGGATTGGCTGTCACATTAGATGTCGGGGAAAAAGCACACTTAAGTGAATGAAGTAGAG
>CALSBV010010478.1:2421193-2473502 GCA_943590825.1 Bovichtus diacanthus
ATCTATCTATCTATCTATCTATCTATCTATCTATCTATCTATCTATCGATATAGATATATATATATATATATATATAGTGATGACCTAATAGTATTTTTAGTACCACTATGTATATTATAATATGCTACCAATTCTTCAGCCCCTTCATTAAAATAGAAAAAAAATAATAAATGAACCCATATAAAAGGTTAACTCTAACATGCACATCTACTGCGTGTCATGGGGACAGCAGAGCTGTCACACAAATCATCGTGATAATGGGAAACCCTAATTAGTGACATTGTGCCAGGAAAAGTGGAGGGTGACATCAACACAGCATCAGAGACATGAGACTGCTGCAAACCATTGAGTCATTCTATACAGTCCGCCACAGTCAATGGGTTTGACTAAAAACCCTTATAGACTAAATAATGGACTTGATGAACATTTAACATTAGTTTCCATATTAATATCGTACATTTAAAAAATTGTGATGTGTTCTACCCTAACAGTCAAACAGATTTACAGGAGATGTACATTTTATAATGAAGATGACTTTCTTCTAGTTTCTGGTAGTTAGCCCTTGATGCAGGACTGGCGCCTATTACTGGTTGGTTTGTCTAAACTTCCTCTCTGTGTCAACTGTCCTCAAAGCTCTCCCAAACTCTGCTACTTTTTCTGTCTTCTCACTAATGCGCTGTGCTCATTCTTTCATCATTTTTCTTTTTTTTAAGTCATTCTTTTGCTTTATGGAAGATAAATCTTTGATAGACTTAAACCTACCCTGTTCTTTCATTTATATCGCTCTCCTTGTTTAAATATTTTTTCATACTTCAGGGGCTCAACTCTCATCCTCTGGATAACCTAAAAACGGTCTCTCTGTCCTTCAATGACTCTACCAGTGGTCCAAAGTGTCAGCTGTACGATTGTTTGTAGTACATCATTTCATCTCATTCAAAAATAAAAGGCATTTGCGTCTCTAAATAGTCCTATGGTATAACTTCAGAATAATGCCACCTCCAAACATATAGTGACTCATTATGTGGTGAGATGGGCGATAGTGTGTTTCAGAAAACGTCTTCAGCATGTTTGCTAAGATTATGGATATAGGAATCTGTGCTGAGGCTACCAGCAAGTGTACTGTCCCTAACTCAAGAATTGAACCATGTGTGTGAACCTGTGAGTCAGTCATCCATGATGCACTGCGGGAAACTGTTGGATTTATTCCTGAAATGGAAATAAGTGCCTGGATGGATGATTCTGTGCACTTTATGAATTTTATCTTTGGTTTCATTCTTCCATTCATTCAAACCAATACTTAATTAATTTATATTTGCATTATAAGCCGATATTCCTAATGATAAATGTTTCCCGCAGATCAATGTTGTTAAGTTGTCTTAAAGTGACGTGGTTTGATAGTGTTCTATTGAGCAGAATTAAGAATTTGTCTCCCATTCAAATAATTTAAGCATTTCTTTTTTTTTGGAAGAAATAACTGTTGTATATTTTGTGAGCTTTGGCAACACCAGTTACCAAAAGTAACTGACTTCACATCAGAGAAAGTGGATGCTAACAAGCTGCTAATACGAATATCCATATCATTTCAATTATGCTATGTTATTATGAAAATCCATATACCCGATACAGTGAAGGGACATTTTGACCGTGAAATCATTTCAGTTTGAAAATCCAGATCTGCCAGTTGACCTGTGTACAATTATAGACCGCCCTACATGAGTTAAAACATGAACAAAAATTCAAACATGAGGACTGAGGAGGTCACTCTCCAACCACAATTACTGCACTTCTTGCTTAAGGTATCGCTCCATCTGCTCTAACCGTTGGCCCACCGGATGGCTGTGACTGGAATGCCAAATATGTATCTCTGCAGTAAGAACCCCAGTTAGTATTCTGCAGTGGAAACAAAACTACCTTTACCTGTCAAAAAGAACTTCTCAACGCTGTCACAACATATTACCATTGTGAGTTTATATTCATTAACTAATACAGGCGATCTGATGTAACTATTGTGTGTTCTATGAAACTGCGGGTGAAGGCGATGAAATGTTTGCATGCCGGAGAAAAGGTCTCAGTAGTGTTATAAAGTGGTCGACTCCTGTCAGAGGTTTCATTAAATTAGGCCCCAGATACCTCCAGAAGCCTCCGCAGTGATTTACAACATCTCGCATTTATCTATGTTCATATGTTAATGCACGTGAATCACACTTATCATGCCTCTACTGCACAGCGAACATGTAGTCAATACATGTGTGTGACCAAGTTACTACCGTTAATTCTTCATATTTCATATGCAAATGATGAGATCAAAATCTAAGGTTTGAGCACAGTGTTTCTTTCATGTCAGTCCAATTTACTGGTTCCGCTTTTTGGCTACTTCAGAATCCAGCTTGTCAAAAAGCCTTGAAAAAGAAATCGTCCTGAACTATGGCTGCCCTCTTCCAAGTGATACAGTGTTTATTACTACTGGAAGCATTGTTGCAGACATTTTTAAATGCCAGTTGAAACCAAGCTCCTTTTTAACACATAATCAGTGTAGAGGATCTTTCCACTGCCTCAGTGACACTGCTGAAGGCTTTTGTTTTCATACTCCCTGTGATTTCTAGGAGACTGAGGGACTTGCCAGCGTAGCTCTTACATCTCACTAGCGACTCCACCAGGTCTTCATACTTGGCCCTTCATCCTTACCTTGGCTTCCTCCACCCAGTCTTCCCGGGGAACACTGAACATCAGCATGACTAGGGCTGGGTATCATTTTAAAAAATGACGATACCAGTACAAATACCAGTACCAATACCAGTAACTTTAAAGTGATGCTGATACCAATAGAGTACTTCATTTGATACCCATCATGTGAATGGAAGCATTCAGTTGCGTAAAAAAAAGTGCCACCACCACTCCTCCCCATCCAAATGATTTTTACATGAATTAATTTTCCAATGATTAAAATACTTATATATTTAACTGTACACAACTGAACAATTAAGTATTATTTGCGCAGTGCCATTTCAAACATCACAACCAACATTATTCATTAGCCAACTTTCAAACGCGTTGGTGGCATATCGGCACGCTGAACTGCCATCTCTGTGAAATAAACCGCACTGGACTTCACCACCACATAGACTGTATGGGTAGTGGGCCAACCACAAGTTGTATCAAATCAAAGAGTAATTTTTTTTCCTGCCTAGATCTGGGTACAACTGCAACTACAAATGCAGGTATGGTTTGACTGGAGAAGTTTCGATACTACTTGGCACTGGGTTATTTCGGTCGAAACCTTAAAAGGGTATTGAGTACGGTTAGCCTGCTTCTTTGACTTCACACACACTTACACACACCGTTGGCCATTGGGAGCTTTTTTGGCTTCAGTATCTTGCCCGAGGACACTATGACGTGTTGACCGCTGGGGCCAAACCACTGACCCTCCGATTGGTGGACGACCACTCCACCTCCTGAGCCACAGCCACAGCCACCTCCACTAAAGCGTCAACTTCAGGATTTGGCATCGGCCCCTAAAATCTAAAGGGTTCTTTCTAGTCTTGGGGTTTCGTTTAAACAATCACAAAGAGAGAGAGAGAACATTGAAGTAGATGAAAAGATATCAATCAGCCTAAGTAGACCGGAGTCCTGTGCACAACGTACCTCAATTTTCAGAGTTGGTTGCCGATTAATTGCGGCTTGCCCTTTTCTTTCATCTGCATTTTATGTGACGAGAAGTCTACAAACTGATTGTATTTCCCTATGCTTAGCACTCCCTAGCTGACCTAACGTGCATGTACTTGGCATTAAGTCAGCGATACAGTGAGGTGCAGCAGTAAGCACATAAACGGAATCTTTAAAGGGCCCTGCCTTTTCCCCCTCCTCGTTTGTCCAGCATGCATTTATTATCGCCCCTCCAATCCATGAACACGAAGCAGCAGAAGTAAAATGAACTTGCTTAAAAGCTTTGTATATAAAAAGGTGTTTGTATGGAAAGGCAGCTCAAATTCCCAAGAGCACAAGATCATTGTTAATCCCTTTAGGTTGGAAGTAATATTTTATTATTAGTCCTATCCATTTAAGTAATGGGATTCTGCTCACTATGCAGCCAAGCACTATATTTAGAGGCACCTGTTGTCAACTGAGGTTGGGAGGTGTTGGATTAATGTAAGTTGTATTACACATTACACAAGCTTTGAGAGACTCACGGGATGAACAGTTAGAGATACAGTATGCCTCAATATGCGGCAGAGGCTCTGCTAAATACTCGAGGCTGAGAGAGACTATTATCAATGCCAATGGACTTTTACTAGGTCCAAGTGTTTAGTTTCTCTAAGAGTAAACACTTGATATGTTCAACTGGGTTTATAGAAAAATGGATTTACAGATGCGTTAAGTATTTTTTATTCAATGGGCACCTCATCTTCCATTTATGAACTTCATCTGAATTCAGTGTGGGATTTGAAAGACTGGCTTTTGAAACCTCAAACTCAAGGGGAGACAGACACACTGAGAGTTGCCCCTCCTGAGGTGCAGTCAATGTCCACAGCAGGTGACACTGCAGACTCTTTGTCTGGATTGAGGCTGATAAGGAGAAGATTGACAAGGTCGTGTCCAGCTGGGACAATTTTTAGCTCCCACAGGTGACTATTGTTCATGTCTTTTTAAACCTGCCATGTTTCCAGCTCGACACCATTGTTCGACATTCTCTCACACACCATTTATCGGATCCCACGTAGAGCCTTTGTTTGTCTATAATTTAAGATGATTCCATGTGTATGGTGGTTTAAAAAAAGTGCATTGCAGCAACAAGGAAAAATACTAAACACGTAGTGCTTTGCCATTTTCTGATAAGGTAAATTTAGTTGAAATAACGGATCTAACAATTCATTTCATTATTGATTAATCTGATAATTATTTTACCACATGAATCAAATATTAATCCTTTAGTCTTTGAAATGGCAGCAAGCAAAAAAAACATCTTAAACATCTTAAAATGTTTGTCTGACCAACAGTGCAAAACCCAAAGAAATCAAATGTACTATATTAGGAGACCAGAACAGATTCATATTTGAGAAGATGGAACCTAAACATTTTTGCATGACAAATTACTTGATTAATATTCCAGCGATAAACAAATCGAGTGATCGTTGGAGCTCTGTCTGTATAATCCAAATTTTAATATTACTATTATTGTCACAATGAACTCTAATTAATGAGATGCATGCTTTACAAGACATCTGCACCCCTTTTGTTTATTCATACAACAAGCATGCATAATGTGCTCACCAGAATGAAGACATTTCACCACTTCTAGCAACAGAACAAATTATTCATAATGCCTGCAGGTGGGCAGACACAACGCGCTTTGTAGTGCAGATTCACCCTAACTACACGTTATTGTGTCCTGACTTGTGACTTTGTGATGAGTCTGATTTGGCTCTCTACGTGAACCGAGCTTCCTGAACATACTGAAAATCGTCCTGCAGACTGTATGAACTTACATGGTTTGTCTCCTGCAGGTTGCCACTCTGCAGGAGAGGAAATTAAATATTCTCATCACATACTGTGCCAATGAGTAAGTAACAAGGTTATCGAGACGATCTTTCTTGTGATAAAATACAATTTTAAACTACAAGTGTTACCAGCTTGAGTGTAAAAGAAACGCAAATGATGTTGAAGATTTTTAAAGTTTAAGGGGAGATGTGGATATTTAAGTGTTAATCGTAATGTCATAAACTCATTGTTTAAATGTGGCTATGTGGTGTATGGTGATCATACATTGGGCAATTATAATTTGCCCAATGGTATGAACTTGTAACCAAGCCAGAATAAGATAATACAGCTTTGTTAGAAAAAGAGCCTGATTTCACAGAAAATTTATTTTTTTAGACAAATGAATGTGGCTTTTTCATATACACACACACACATACACACAACATATTGTCAAATGTGTGGACTCAACAAGGGTAACTTTTACATTAAATTGAAACCCTAACCCTAAAGCTATGTTTTCCTTAACCACAGCAGAGTCAAATCCTCAGATGTGTGAACAATGTTGTTATTTCACAAAAACACAATACCTCAAATAGATATTTGAGGTATTGTTACAAAAACAATAGAGTCTTTAGCCATGACAATATATTGTATGGATTGCATTATTTCCTAGAGGAAAGTGTACAAATACATTGATTGGCTATTGCTACAAAAATGGCACAAAAACAAATTGTCAAACATTTATTACTGAGAGTTAATTAAGAGAGTAGTGAAAATAAAAGGCACTTGCCATCGAAATCAGCGTCCTCAATAACAGTCAACACATTTAGGCTACACGGAGACTGCTGCCTCGTACACGACCTTGTGTATGCATTTCCAATTAAAGCGTGCCATCAAGATGAAGAATGACATCATGACGAAGACACAGCCGAAGGAATCTAATACTCGCATATTGTGAGGCTCACATCTCTACAATAAAGGCATCTGTTCCCCTTACACATTAGTAAAAGTGGTGTTGTGATGTTGTTTAAAAAGTTCCTGGTGTGCAGATAAGGACACAGACACATTTAATGGATTTGGAGCACTTTCCATTTGCCTATCTTTAAAAGTATCCTGGAAAGTAGGTAATCCCAAAACCCCGCATTCATCCTCCAGGGACTTTCATAAAGCTCATTAAATCAGTGTTAATCCCAACACCTGTCATCAAATGCTAATTTGCTAAACACGCTATGGAGGTTGTTTGGTAACTTATTTAACAATATGAGGTACATTTTGTTAAAGCACCTCCAGATGTTTAAAGCAGTTCCAAACAGGAACACGCTGTGAATTCTGAGGTCAGCCTGAAAGATTCAGATCTGTAGTAAATGTCCTCAATAACCTTCACAGTCCCCCAACTAGACCTGTGTTTATACAGTATATTAAAAGGGTGCAGTGTAACTGTGCCCCTATTAGACAGATTATAAGATTAGAGACACATTGGAATGCATCTCTAATCCCACCAGTCAAATCAGGACAGTAAGCAAGCCAAGAAAAAGCTCTGAGAACACAGGATCTGCGCGAACGAACGACACCGAATCTGTGCTTAGACACACACCATGACCACCTTGTCATCGTGACAAAACGTAGCAAAGGTGGCATTTAAATCGGGATTTTTTTTTTTTTCTTTTCTTTCCTGACACCTAATTGCAGCTGTTGAGACGTAATCTCACTCACAGTGCGTGCACATTATGCTTGTATAAGAGTATATGTTGTTGTACATGCACGTGATCCTGTATGTTTTATTTAAATATTCAAATGGATGGGGGGGGGGCTTGCTTTTTATAAACTACAGCTCTCTCCCTGTTCTGTTTTTGGTGTGTGTGGGAGCTTCAGCGCTACTGGGGAAACGGTGCGTCGCAGCGAAATTGACATTCACTGGAGTGAGCCCCCCTCCTGTCATTTTGTCAACACCATCACTGTGTGGAGCTCAGCCAAGCAAGACATCTGACAGACAGGCAAATGGGAGTGGTGGACTTCAGCAACATAACACCCTCTTGCTGCCCTCTCTGTGCCCAGTGGTGAGGTTCAATGCACAGACACACACACACGGAAGAAAGAAAGGCCATATTTTGTAACCTTGACTTCCCCTTTACTCTCTGGTCATTTGCAGTTGTCTTGGGCGAAAAAAAAGAAAAGAAAAAAGAAACCAGGGACAGACTCGGATTGATCAGGAAGATGCAATCAGCAAGAGGGGGAACTGCATGAGTGGGTTTCCATTTGATGCCAAATAGTAAAGCTGACACTAAAAATTGATTGGCAAGTGACAATACCCCTTTTATCCAAAAGCATCACCCAGAAAGCAATGTTTCAGGGTCAAGAATTATGACACAGTGTGCAATATGTTATTTTTGTAATGCCAGGCTCACGAAGAAGGGCACTTTTCAATCTCTTTGGAGAATTGCCCAGCGGTTAAAAATGGCACATTGCTAATTGAAAGCCATAAATGCACAATAAAATAAAAGTTTGACAAATGTAAACAATATAGCTGTAATTTATAGCTGGCATTAGTTTCACAGTGGCCACAAATTCATGCAAACTGTGGCTCCCTTTGACCGAAGCCTGTGGATTAATGACATCTCTGACTCTTCACATCTCTCCGAGACACCATTTTTCTTTCGCAGTGAATAAGCAAGAGTCTCGAAAGTGCCATCAAATGCTGAGGTCTGCATAAAATCTTCAATCAAAATATAAAACAAAAAAAAACATTTATGAGATAAACTGCCACCACGGGCACCACAGAATGGCTTCTCTGTGCTAAATGCCGTGTGTCATTGCTGAAATCCCTCCCCTTCCACATACACACTGAAAAACACACTTATCAGTCAGGTGTCATGGCAAAACACTGGAAAAACAGGGCGATAGGGGACTCGAATGGAACCAGCACTTGTCAGCCAGGATGGATCCTGACACCAGAATATGCTCAGGAAATGATTAGATAAAAATAACAGAATCCGCCCGGGCGTCTTCGAGGAGGTGTGCTGGCGGCTGATAAAGGATTCAGATTTATGTAGCCTTCACCAAAAGAAGGAGATATTATGTTTCTTGAAAAATGGTACATTGGAGCTTGGCTGTGGTGTACAGTATACTCAGCAAAGCACACTGAGCAAATATGGAGGGGTTAATAAAAGACAGGAAATGAAAAACACAGCACCAGTTTGGCAGCTCTATGTGATATCTTTAGGAATCAATTTCAGCTCTTGAACGTAAGTTTGTTTTGTTTGCCCTTGAATATTGACGGTACATCTCTGTCAGACTGTTTTCTTGACTTGTGCCCGTGCGGTTTAGAAACGAGCGTCTTTGTAGGTACCACAGCCGGTTTGTATATTCGGGAAAAGAGCTTAGTAATCAAGTGGGCAACTCACATCAAATATGTTTTGTTGAATTATGCTCAAGACCACTGACAGCTGTGGAGTAAATTCTGGCAGCTCAGACACTCATCCAACCGGTGCTCTCAACACTGATCAGACCTCAATTACTCAACGACATGGTACCTACACGAAGGCTTACACTTAGTCCGCTGTACCACACCAAATTAATTTCAAATTTGCTCCAGTCTCAACTGCAAGGACCCATAAGGGACAAGTGTCGCAAAAGGGTTTGAAATGGCCCACAACAGTTCAGAAAGCAAAGCAGGAAGAGACTAATCTGATCCAGCGCTGCTCACTTGAAAGAGCCTGCTCTGTGATAATTCCTACAGGGGGATGGGGACACGGATCCCCTGAATGCTGTGAGAGAGCAAATCCCCGCCCCTCAATATTGTGCTGTGTTTGAACAACAGCTGTATGCAGCAGGTTCTGCTTGCTTGTTCACTTGCCTTTACAAAAGTGGCTCTGTTGGCTGCTATAGTTAGACCAAGGTACAATAACTATTCTTCTACATTCACTGGTTATTTCACAACAGACTTTCTGAATCAATGTCCTGAAATACCTCGATTCCTTTGGCCATCAGCTCACCTGGATCAGCCTGAATACGCTATTTCATTTCGAGAAAACGCACTCGGCCCCTATATACAGTCAGTTACCAGTTTAATAGGTACGCCTAGCTAAAACTATAGCAGTCTGATACAATAGTCCCGCAAATAAATCCTCCCTTCACGAAGGTTGTAATGTTCAAGCATTTGGGATTATTTCTGAATTGTCTATAAAACGTCAGAAAATAGTGAAATGCAGTTGTAAATGCAGATATAAACACATGAAATGTAGGGTGATTTTACCTATTAATTGTGATTCATTATTTGATTTTTGTCAAAAATTACGTTTTGAAGGGATCTTTTTTTTTAATGACGTCTTGTATTAATTGCAAAAAAAAAAAAAAAAACTCAAATACCATCCTGTCAAAGTAAATGAAGCCAAACATGTCTTGAGAATATGAACCTGCCAATTTGCGTTAAAGACTGAAAATACTGAGGAAGATACTACATTGTTTTACCCTTCAGCACTTTAGCTGTGTGCCGTTCATAACTCTGTGGGAAGTGGGAACAGCACATTATTGGATACAAAAGAAATATTTTTGCATCATTTTTTATGAAAGCAGACCAGGGTCATGTTGTGGGGAAAGACTGTTGAAGACTTCGACCCTGAATTAATAGCACAGCTGTTTGTCGGGACTGCATTATTTTTGCACAAGTATTCCTGGTATTGTGCCCAATGCTTGAGCTAGAATAGATTTCACGTCACATCTCCCTTTGTTCAGGCTACTGACCACTTATAATTGAGGTCTCTGTACATTCCATTGTACATTCGAATCATTCACAAGGTTTAAAGTCTCCAGGCACCTTTCGTTGCTAGCAACGAGTAACAAGTCTTCTGTTTCCCGCTTGAATTCCACTTGAACCATCAAAAGGATGTCATATGGAATCCATAGCTAAGTAATCAACCTGCATCACCCTTTATTTCAGTAGTTAGTGCTCAGGGAAAAAAAAAACATTCTATGTTACCGTTTCAAATGATGGCAAAATATGTTTTTCAGAGATGAATGAATGGCAAACATCTTTCTGTCTTTCTTGCTGTGGCTTCTAAAAAAGCTACTAATGACAACTTTTATAAAACAGAGCCGTCTCAATGGACAGCAACAAGAGCGCCAGAGTGAAGACAAACGCTGTAACAAATAATAAATATATTGATTTAAAAAAAAAAAAAAGGACCCACCAATGCCGTTCTCTGAGCTTTTCTTACATGATCTAAGCATTGTGTGTAAACCTCACTGTATAACTTAGGATTCTCATATCTGTGCGATCCAAAACCAATAACTCCACATCCTCTGATCCCTCTAATATTTTGTGTGTAATGCCTTTGAGCACTTTGTTTCATTCCATAGTGAGCCAATTAAACTGCAGAAAAGAATGAGATCAGGCAATGGATAGATAGCTGGCAGCAGCTTAATGATTGGAGAAGTAGTGTATGACTGAGAGCTGAATCCTAAGAAAGGCATAGAAAATAAAAGGTGGGGAAGGTGAACATGCAATCCCCCCTGCTAACTACTGTAGAGGTATTCTCGAGCCAGCACTAAAGTAACTGCTTCAGTGGAGCTGTTCAATAGAAGACCACGTGATCTGTCAAGCAGCAGGAAGTGGAACTTTATGAATGTGAAACACGGCGTTGCTGTGAAAGACAGTGTCTGATTAAGCAACTCCAGATAAATAAAGGTGTAAAAAAACAATGGCAGCTGGGGGGCAAGTAAACAAGAAACTCATTCAAATAGCAGGTAACATTTGCATCATCTCAGTCTGAATGACATATGGCTGATATTCAAACACTGTATTTTAGCTCTCGCAATCAATGAATTTGGACGGGATCTCTATAATGTCAAGGACTTGTGGCGGAGAAAAGGTCTCAAGGCATGTGTGTTTATTATGAGCCTATTTACAGAATATGAGGATGTTGTTTGCAATGCCGAAACTGTCCAGGATCACACAGCAATGTTAAAACAATCGAAAGTAATTACCTTTCTTGGTCGAATATATATATATTTAATATAGATTTGAACTTAACTTGCCCTCAGAAAAAGTTTTATTGTAGTCCCTTCATGTCATTGTGTTTCTTCGTATGAAAAGGCATGCGAAGTCTTTTTCTTGATCCTATGTAGAAACTGTCTACGCTCGTTAACAATCATTAACGGAAAATGTCAATTTAAGATTCTTCTCTTAGCACTGCCTGGAAATACAATTCGATATCACTCTGTAATGAGACTGCACATTACAGCAACAATCAGTTTCATCATTTAAATCATTTAAATTATATTTCTGATGAGTCTCCCGACAATAAGGCTTTATTAAGAATGCTGAATGATTCAGCACTGATGCAAAACACCCAATACTTACTTTGTAGATTTTCCATTTATGGATTATTATTTGTTTTGGCAATGACAAATGCTGTTGTGAATGTGGTCAAACAATAAGAAAAAGAAAAAAAAGTATAGAATTAAAAAAATTAGACTTTGGTACTGGAATCGTAGATCTGCATTGAAATTTAAAGCTGAACTTCAACCAAAACGTTCCCGGCCTCAGATTTTCAGTTAACAACATATTCTCTGGTTCCAAAGCTTCTCCAATATGAGGATTTGCAGATTTCTTAGTTTGATATCATTGTAAACTCTGTATATTTGGGTTGTGGACTGTTGCTATGGCTTCACTGAGAACTCTGGGGAAATGTGAAGGTCATTTCTCACTATGTTCTATCACTTTACCAACCAAGCGACTCATTGACAATAATCAGCGGATTAATCATAATGAAAATAATCACTAGTTGCTGCTCTAATGGGAATCTCCCTCACTGTTATGACTGTGTGAACTTATATTGACGTTACGTTACAAATAAAAAGGCAAGATCTTATTTAAAGGTGGAGTGCGGGACTTTAACACGTCAATGAATGTCCGTTATATTCAAGCCCTTTGCCAAACGAGTTCAAACAATGCTCATAAAGCCTATGGCCATAAAGGAAAGCTCTTTGTATTTCGCAGTATACCGGGAAAAAAAATCCTAAGAGGAAAGTTTCCAGATGATCTAGATGAAAAAAAAAAAATTTTAAAAAAAGTAACGCGCTGTCGAGAGGATTAAAGTAGAAAGACGTTCACAAGACTTAAAGAGAGCCGTCCTTGGGTCGGGGGAGATGCGATGAGCACACCTGCAGGCATACGTTGATAAGCATGCAGCAACAGTGTTTGCGTAATTACTCTCACGGCCAGAGGGGGGAGACAAAAGTTCCATACGACAGCTTTAAATCACACACAGATGTCACACTCAAACTGAATGAAATCATATAAAGCCTGGAAGATAAATACACTTTGACTTAAATCTAAATGCCGTGACTGACATCTACATTAAAAGAAAATGTGAAAGGCCCGGAACGTCAGTCTGCATACATGAGCAAATAACTGATGCGTTCTCCTTTAGCTTTAAATGGAAATCGCTGCTCGGAAACAACAAAAGAGGCATTTTACATGTGGTGCCGCTGTGACGAGGGATGGGGCTCAGCTTCGGTTTATTACGGTCATACATCTTACACTTCACAGTAAAACAAAAAGCCAAGCCCTTCCACTAATCACTCATCACCGAAAGAAGAACATGAGCATCATGTTTACAGGGACTGAGCAATTAGGTGCCCACCAATTACAAAAGTGACTGTAACAACCCGACGCTAATATCTATACTGACAGCCGCAGAGGAGTGAAATAAAGTGCTGGTCCATAAAGCAATAAAGATTCACATCAAAGCGATATATTCCTTAAAATCAACAGCTGTATAAAATGTGAGGTACAAAGAGAAAACGGCAACAGAATGAGTAGGCACAAGGATTTGAGCAGTAACTGGAAAAGTCTCTTGGGATGCGAAAACCCATGAGACACTTTTACAGCTGCACTAATCAATATTTTCATATTAACAATGGATCAAATGACTTTGTTCAAGCCGCCGCTCATAGTGATAGGCTCACAGAGAATCACTACCCGACTGTGCAGCTCCCCTCAGCATGTTTTAGCATCTTCCAGCTCTTTGTTTTGGTTTTCCAGTGAGCAAACTCCGCTCTCCACCTTGTTCCCTCGTGCACCAACATTTTCTTTTCACAAGAAATAAAAGAAGCTCTTGAAAGCCTCTCTACGCTGCCTGCCCGGCAGCAAACTGCAGCAGGTAAAGTTTGTGACTACGTGTGTGAACATCTGGTGAGCTAAAGAGCCAAATACGTTCTCAGATAATGAAGACAAACCAGAGTTAAAAAGGGTAGTAAAGATTTGTCGGGTGGCCAGGAACAAATAAATGTTAATGTCACTCTGCGTCTGTTGGATGTGTAAATTGGCAACACATTCGCCATAACAATTTAGAAAAGGTAGTAATAAGTCAATGTTTCAATGTTGAGCTTTCAGCTCGTCTCACTGTCCATGTGTCAAATCAAAACAACCTTGTTTTATTTATTTATTTATATATATATATATATATATATATATATATATTTGTAATATCATTTATTATTAAAAGGAGGAAAAAGGAGCATTTTTTGATATTTCCCAAGTCACCCGGAGGGGTGTGTCATAGTCCGTGTTTGATTGACAGCAGATGGCAGGCTGCCAGAGTGTTACATCGCAGGGAAGGAGAGACAAAGTAAACAAACGTGCCCTGTAGCCTACATGTCATGGACACACAGCGTGTTGCTGGTGGTATTGACTAATAAGGCACACACCAGCATCTAACCAGACCGACGTCACATTTGCAGTTATGCTTACACTCTGTTTAATGTGCTGCAGCTGAGCAGCTAGTTACATTTCTAGCCTGCACACTTCGGTAAGCAGTGCACAATGTTTCTGTGGTCGCTGGTTTAACAAGCTAAGGCAGAGGATAAGATCCGTCTGGGTTTTTTTGTTTTTGATAGATAAGGATCAACATAAGGATCGTCATCGTGGAAGCAAAAAACACTAAACATACATTTCTCCCTTCTGATTTCAGTTTATCCTCAAAGGACGAGTGATTTACAGTGAAGATATGCATACTGCAGTAGTAGACAAAAAGGGGCAATTTCATTTAATTAAACTTTTACTGTACTTCAGAGTTAATAACTGCACATGTTGTGTAGATTATTGCCTTTCAAATATGTATATATGTCTGTAAAATACACTCAGTTAGCAGTTAGGTGCACCTAGCAAAAAGTAGTGAACATTGTGAAATACAACAGCTCTGCAGTACGTCGCGTCGCCATGAAGGTTATAATGTTCAGGTTTTGTTGAAACTTGTATAAGAGGTGTTGATTACATTTCATGGTGATTTTGGCAGCTGCAGTTCAAGTATAGTGCTGTTGAATTATACCATTTTATACTAAGGGTGTATTTCTAATATATTGTCCACCTCATTTATATCAACAAGGGTAGACTAAATACTATAAACACCACTCACTGTAATGCAATGCAAACGACTGCCTCCATAGTCTCTCTCAACGATTCTCAACCAGAACTGAATGTTGAAACCTTCATAAAAAGGTAGAATTTACTGAACGAGTGTTGAATTACTCTGTATTGTTTTAGTTGGTTGTACCAAATAAACTGGCAACAGCGTGCATGTCCAATAATGTTAATTACCTCAAAAAGTCATATAAGTAGCAGCATAACTGTGCACTTGGATAAACCTAATATACAGCATGTGTGCAACTTTGATGCAGTACGATGGCATTGTGTGCTCACTTTAGCACCTGTCAATTTTAGATTTCTATCCAACATAAAAACCAATAACAGCAAAATAGTTTGGAGTTTGCAATTTAATTCATCCGATTAAATTACGTTAAATTATGATGCCCTGCCAGTACAACAGATTACATTATCCTCTGAGGGAATAAATAGGATTATTAAAATTGTCTATTTTCTATTACCACACAGGTGAAGATCATTTGGAATTTGCAGTTCCTCCGAAGTGCATTCATCCAGCGGTGTTATATGCAGCTATGTGATTGGCGTCTTAGCTTGTGGTCATGTGTAGGCACGTTTCTCAATTGACCAGAATGATGATTTTTGTCTTAAGCCTTTAAAGTTCAGGTTAATGGCAGGTCAGATAGGTGTCACTGAATCCGTAAAGCAATTATACTCACTCTTCCTTCAACACATTTTTGAAAAAAATACCAATTCTCTTTATTGCAAAATCTAGTTGACCAATCTAGCGATGTCTGTCCATTTGTGATTCCCCCCTTTAGTCATATGAACCAAGCAAATATTCAGTTTCTCTTATGCCACATTAGAGGATGATGCTTTTCGATGTAACAATATTGTGTTCCAGGAAGCGCGATAACAAAGTAATCTATGACACACACTTTCCGTGTTTGAAGAGTAAACACTGCTGTCATTTTCAATGCCTTCCGAGAGCAAAAAAAGCACAGTACCTGAACTAAGGCCTTGAATATAAAACGTGTGGCTACTCTTCACCCTCGCACTGATCGTGGTCCTTTTAATTTCCTTCTCATTTGTAGGAGTCACCCAAGGTTCTGTTTATTGTAGCCCACTTCATTACTGTCATGGGGCCAATGTGGTTGCCATGGTGTGAACATTATGCCAAGTCATTTGAATTTCAATTATCATTCACGTTTAATTTGTGCTGGAGACATTACCTGTCTGCGCAAATAGAATTTTCTCTCATCTTGAGGAGACCGCTGAAAGTCATATCTATAATAATGTCTCTGCTATAGTGTGGATGTCGTTTGATGGCATGAAAAACAGTGTGCGGTAGTGAAATCATTTTTTCTCCATGTAACTTTCGCACTATCTGATGCATGGTAATTACGAGGGCGCTAATCTCGTAAGGTGCCCCCCATCACTCCACTGACACACTTTTACCACTTTCAACCAAATTGCTGCACTGCAAAATGCATGAATTTTTACACCTGGGTGTCGGCTCAAACATGCCAGGCTTCTCAATGTCTTTCAGTATAAATAAAGCACCAGCCCATTTAGATATTGATGGAGCTCTCACTCAATGACAATAAAGACCAATGGCAACACAGCCAAGTCCCCATTTAAAGGGAGAAAATATTGGAAAGCTCTGCACCCGATACTTACTTAGGTTAGCCTCATTTGTTCACTATAGTTGCTTTTTTATCACCGGAGCGCTAAACAATGCCCAGGGAGCAGAGGCGGATTATTTCCATTTAGTCATTATCCCCGCTAACCATTTGCAGTCCATCAGTGCATAGATTGGCTATCTCCCCCTGGTCAATAGTTGGGTCTAATTGCACGTCTGCTCCAAACCTGACCTCTAGTCAATTCTCAGTTTCCTGATGTGCGAAACAATATTTGTGCGTTTCGTCTCGGCATAATTTAGTGCAAAGCAAAAGAAAATTCCGCCTGTAAGTGCTCATTCCATGAGACATCATGTGGAGTTTCTCTCCGCTGCCGTACATCTCGTTTGAAGTTATTCATTGTCACTTGTAAGCACGTATTGATCGGATGTAAATTATGATCTGTGGGATGTTTTAAACTCAGCAAACGTGACGGATTGAGATAAAGAACGCATTCAGATACACGAGCTGCACAATGAGATGTTCTATCCTTGCAAACAGTCGGCAAATAACATTTCAAAATACAGAGTTTCCGGACACGTTAGGATGATAACTAATGTGAACGATGACATACTATTTGGTTTGATTACTGAAAGTCTCATGACTGGATATAAGGACAACATGCTGATATTACAAAAGGCTGCCATACAGAACATCTCACATCTCATAAATGTGTCTTCCTTTTCGTGTCTGACCCTATGTAACATTAAAGAGAGACTCAATTGTATTGACAATATGCTCATATCCACAGGCAGACGCTACGAAGTGAAGCAATATGGCGCGTGTCTACACTCTATGTACAATCCAAGGCTCTCTGTAGTCCTTTTAATTGCCGTCCAAAATACTCATAAATATTTGATGCTGTGGAGATCCCACCAGATACCACAGTTTCCAAGAAGAGTCTGCTAAGGTAAGAGACATCAAAGATAGTGTCAAGAAAATGTGTCAAATATGTTACAAGGAGTGCTCTGAAAGGGAATATTTGAAAATGTAAAAAGGTGGAGCTGTTTGATCTGGATAGAGAAGCGAAAACAAGCCAAATGCAAAGGAGCAGCCTTACTGTAGTCCCCCCCCCCCCCCCTGCCCTGACCCAGAGGTGGTGGACAGTCATATCTCATGGGACTAATGTCAATGCAGCCTTGTGTTCTGGCTGAGTACCAATTGATTTCTGCACTGACACATAGCCCTGCACCCCCATTATGTGACCTGAGTAATCCACTCAATTCATTAAAAATCAAACCCTCCTTAATCAAGCTCTCATATGAGCGAGGACCATTGCTTTTTTACAGTGATAATAAAAAAAAAATGTATATTCTGTAATGTTCAAAATTGAGAATTATTGTACAATGTGTATGTTTTTAGAAACGCATATCTTTGTTTAAGCATGCATAATAACACTGAGTAAGCCGACTTGGATTTGAAGGCTATAAAGCAGAATTAAGCGTAGACCAAAGGCTTAACAAAATGCTGCTATCATGCATAAAAATTGAAATGGTTCCTATTTCATTAATTCTCGTTCCTCAAGGCGACTCTATCGGGTCACACAAAGGAGGTTGCAGTTAACATAAGAAATGGATTCTCTCACGCACCACTGATGTGATGATAGTGAATCAAGCAAAGCGAGGCAGAGCAATACGTAGACCAGACAGCTCGAGTCACAATTCATTTTCCTGCTGCAGATACACCTTGCAGTCAGTCTCTTCAATGGTACACCGTTACAACAACAACAAAAATGAGGATGTCACAAATGATAAGCCCGGTGTGGGCCTTTGACCTCCAGAACAACAACACAAATATGACAGGAGCTTGAAGAGCCAATCAACTCCGAAAAAGGTTTCGGAGTTGATCAAAAGCAGCGTTCCCTGGCTTTGCCTGTGGTTTTGATGACCGGAAAAGAAAGAGGGGAAGAAATGAAAGCAGAATATTTTGAGTTTGGAATAAGGTACATCAAAAAAGAAAAGGTTTACAATTATGTACCTGCTTTTATTAAAATGTCAGCAATAACAAAACTCATTGCAAGAGCTTTATGGTAAGCGCATCAGTGCCTCAGCAGAACACCTCTAGATCAAAAGACAACATAGCAGGACAATGCACCGGATAATTACTGCTGGCTATTAAAAACATAGCTCATTTGTATATCTGACACAATACATGTCAACCCCAGCAGGAGGAGTGGAACAAGGATGAAGCAGAGCGGTGTCACGGATCAACTAGCTTTCTGTTCAGCAGTGACCTTTTATTGAATCCATTCATGGACGCTTGCAGTGATGATAAATCTTTAGAAAACGAGGAAATACTATTTGGCTGTCATGATAGATGCCACTTTATTGCTACTGGCATTCCATTGTAGCCATTAAGACACTCATTTTTAGGTTTATAGCTCATGTAGATGCCTGTCTTGTACAAAGAGTAGAGGCAAATCAACATGAGACAGCCATCTGGCTAATGGTAAAAAATAAAAATAAATAAGAAAAAAAAAAACACAAAAGGAAGGAGCTCTGGAAGAAGCTAGCGGAGGGCGTTGAGTTAAGATTTCGTTTGTCGAGGCTTTCAGTACAATGTTATTTGATAGCCCCAAACGGCCAAATAACAGCCTCAATAATGACTATAGAGTTCAATCAACAGATGAAGTGATTTTAAAAAGCCCCTGCCTGTAACAATTCTTGTTTCACTAACTTCTAATCAGAGCTTATTTATTATTCAAATTCCCCCAATTGTTGTAATTTCTCCCTACCTAATTAAGCATTTTAACTGGTCGTAGCTTGTGCTTCCTGCAGGCAAATCAGACGGAGAATCTGTTTGGGAACTGGAGCATGTTTTGTTTTATTTTCCAATTTTTTTTATTTTAGGTCACATTTGAAATCAGTGTTGCCTGGGAAAAACCTTCTGCCTTTGACAAAACACAGCCTTCTTAGTGGAGCTTCGAAACAAATGAATAAAACACTGATTATATCTGTGTGTTCTGGTAATTACCTTTCATGACATTCCCCCTCAAGAGGTAGCATACAATCTGTGCTGCCCTGCCAAATTACCAGCGTAATGCCTCCCTCTCCAATTAGCGCCCGAAAGATCACCTCGAAGGCTGATGATGGTACACACTATTTAAAAATAAACCTGGAGACACAAACTGTGTTTTAATAAATCAAACTTAAACAAGTCATGAGGTCCATAGCTTAAAAAAAATATATCTTAACTAATGTATCTGTATGTAGTCAAAACATATTGACTGTTTCCAAAGCTGCTCCCTGAAGGTTATTTATGGCTCTGCCTCATGTGTGCATTAACATTGTAGGTGGGTTAAAGGGTGCGTTAGTGCTTAATTTGATGTCTACTAAATGCCAAAAAGTTCATACATCAATACAGTCCATAGTTATATGACTCACACATCATCGGTGTATTAATCTGGTATTAACTAAAAAGGTAAGATGCAGGCAATAACCTTGACTGCTTTCTTTACAGATCACTATCTTCTGTAACTGTAACTCCTGCGGCAAAAATAAACAACTTGTATAGAAGCCAAGCATGTGTTTGGTCACACACACCATTAAAATGTAGATATTTCAGGGACATAAACAACAGAGTTCAAAGCCGTCATTCTCCCTGTGCACGCACACTCCTCGGCAACTGCATTCAACTTATTCATCAAGAATGGATGACAGCAGTATCAAAATGTGTTTGGCCACTGAGGAGAAAAGGAAAAGGCAAGTTTTATAACGCATTCCTTCCTGCGTGTGATGTCTCGATGGTATAGTCAGAGCTTTGAATGTGCTCTAGCGGCACTCATTAAGGCAGTGGTGTCAGGCACCGGCAAAGAAGAGGGATGATTTTTATCAATGATTTAATTAATCATCAAAACTCCCCGTCTCCACACGTTTCCCTCTTATTCATTCTTCTTGCCCATCACTCTTCCTTCCTTCAGCCCTACAACACACACACACACACACTCACACACAAGCACACGCATCAGCTCTTTTTCAAGACACTGCAACACAAGTAGCTTTGTCCTTTTTCTCAGTTCCCCTGACTTCAACTTGCTTCTTCCCAGACCAGCAGGCACCAAAAGTCCCAAAAAGCAATGTCACCGCTATTCAGGAGGCATTGCATTCAGCGCATTACCACCACAAAAGGACAACTGTCTCTCAGCCTGCCCAGAACTGACAAAGATAATAGCCTAGTTCAACTGAAAAGCTCTTCCTTCCTCCTTTCAAGTCTTTCAGTCTCCAACATGCTTAGCACACAGAGAGCCTCTGCCCGGACGATTTAAGCCTTTCGGCGTTTGGCAGGACTGAGCAGATCTTTAGATTAGTAATCTAAAGATTGCCCATTGCACGCTTTGAACCTATACCCCCCCCTTTTGTTCTAGAGTCTCTAGCCGGGTGAAACTGAACAGAAAAATGAAAGGAACCCTCTCCTTTTCTTTATCTCTTACCTGGTGTTGAGGCTCAAAGCTGGACAGAGAAGCAGTAAGCAAATAGCTTGGATGAATTTCATAGCTGTCTCACACTCCCGTTCCTTCTCCCTTCTCAGATGCTTTTTTTGCCTTTTCCCCGTGTCTCTCTCCCCGACTCTCTAGCTCTCCCACTGGCTGCCTGGGTTTTTTTTAGCGCACTCTCATACACGCACACACGCACGCGTGCGCACCGAGACACACAAGCAGCGAGGCAGACAGATGCAACACAGTGGCTCGGCGAGAGGGAGGATCTCTGGCTTTAAATAACACAGGGACACGGACCGACTTGCTAATGGAAAGGAGCGGGTGGGGCTGAAATCAAGAGAGGGAGATGTGGGAGTGATATGATGTCAGTGCCCGTGCAGCTTCAGCTATTGGTGAGATGCATTCTTGCCATTGTTTGGTGCCGGTTGTTCCTCCAACAATACACCTCTCCATTTATTTCATTCTGCCTGTTTACTACCTGCAGTCTGATAGGTGGAGATACAGCAGCACATTGAGCTGAAAGAGTGGGCAGCCCGGGTCATCACCGCGAGGAAACACTCAAGGGATTAACAGTTAAAAGCAAAATCACAGTTCAGTAAACGCAAAACTCTAATAGATTTAAAGTGTAATTAGTAGCTCTGTATTTCAAACAGAAGGCAAGGTTAGGTTGTTAGTAAATGAACAAAAAAACAATTACCTTTAATTACCCTAACTAATCGAAATAATAAAGTTTGATGCCACATATTATAGGAATTTTTCTCACCTTGCTTTTTTTTCTCCTTTATTAACCTAAATGTTTTTCCTTTGCCTTCCAGATTAATGAGGTGTCCAATAACATAGAAGGAAACTTATGCATAGTGCAAGCTACAACTTGCTGAATTTCAATAGTTTTATGAAGTATAAAACTAATGAAACAAAATAAAATTCTAGAAGAAAGTTAGATCTTAGAAAGTTTATCAAAGTAGAATAAGTAGGAATATAACTCCATTGATATCTACAAACATGAAAAATATGTAAGAAAAAGATTTATTATTTTTAAATAAGGATCCAAAATTAAGTCAATTTGGGAAAGCTAGATAAAATCCTCCAAAAAGTATATGTAAAATGATATGCAGTATTGATATAGCCTACAGTTTATTGTGATACACAAGTAAACATTATGGAAATTAAATTGACAATTTATGGATAAAATAATCAGATAAGAAATCTATTTTTGTTAATCTATGGATTAATTAACTGACAAAATAAGAAACGTCATCACACTTTGGCAGAATTTCTACTAAGATCCGATGTCGGCATTACACAATGCACGTTTATTGGCAGCACTGGACAAAGTGGCACTAATACAGCCACAAATAGCTCCCACCGTATACATGTGTTAATTTTAGAACAATTAGAAAAAAAAAACCTCCCAAGCAAAATCACACTCCATACAAAATGAACCAGAAGTGTGAGCACACGACGCTAGTAAAGTTCAGAAAATAAAATCCATTTATTGTTGGATGAAGTAAATCTTTTTCTCACACAATGGCATCATTTTAAACGGAGCGAAATCCAATGATGGACAAACGGAGATGTGTACCCATGGAATCATCTCAACCCCTGGCATGCTGCACCCTTGGCCTCACTTGCCCTGTGAATCGCTTGAAAATTTGAGGTTAACCTTATGAAAGTAAGAACAGCTCAAAAACAAAATGTCGGGGACTGAGAGGATGCTCCAAGTGAGACTCCAAGCCATGTAATACAGATAGAATATTAAGCAGTCCATGCAAAAGGTGGAGGTCACACACCATAGGCATGATAAATGATTTCCATTATAGGTTTAATAGAGTTCGGACTCTATTGTACCATAGCAGTATCCCAGTATTTTCTGTAACGCAAGATTCCCACCCATTCATTTGGTCTAATTAGAAGTTCATGCATGGAAACCTATGGTGACCAGTTGTAATGAGTCTGCTAGACCGTGGCCTGCCTTGGTTACCGGGGAGAACGTCCTCAGTGGACCTCTGTAATCTGTCTCAATCATGTAGCACATCATCCAGAAACGTGTAGTCCCAGAGCTCTGAGCCAACCTGTTGAGCGTCTTATCATAATGAAGAATAATTACCATAAAACGAGCGTGCGTTGTTGATATTATGCAAGATTACATTTGGATGAATCCCCATAGCTAAGCCTGGATGTCACATCAATTGATTTGTATATTTTGTTTACGAATACTTCATTTGAATTTTGGGATGCTTTGATTTAGTCAGAGCCGAGCACTGTTTAATGTTGAGTGCTGCATTGACGACAAGTCGTTTTTGCGAGCACATATCTGGGGATTTTCCCTTGTATGTTTTCAGTCCTTAAAAGGAGTTTTGCAAACAGAGAAGATCCCATTGCTCTGTGCCAGTTGAGCAATGAACATACTAATTCATTATATTTCCCGAATACACAAAATCAATACAGATGTCAAGCAATTCCCGTTGCTTCCCCTCAATCTCAGCCACATAGAATCACAGTATTCCAGCGGAGTATTTAGCATTAACTAAACAATTAATAAAAAAAAAAGCTGCTGTGGAGCTCCGTCAGGCATTTAAGAGATATTATTATAAGTGCACATTCTTTCTTCCTCGCACTTCCTCCAATCATTTGTTAATGCCTGTAAGCAAAGTCAAAGACATCCCCGAAGTGATGCAACAGAAAGTATAAACTAAATATTCCAGCTTTTTATTCCCGCTGTGGTCACTGCGGAAGTAATAATAAAAGGTATACTTAAGCAGCACAATCAGGCTTCAGGTGGAAGAAGATGTGATACTGGAGAATTTGTTTGCATAAATCAGAGTGATGTTGGGCCTGTAAATTGCTGAATCGCTGGTTTTGGTGGATTTATTTCAGTGTTAAACTGTTAAATTGCTGTATATGTGATGGAATAAAGTATTACAGTATCTGTATTTGTATATGCTCTTGTGATTCTATCCCTGCGAGGACCACTTTGAGTTTGGACTTTGTTTTATTCGTAAGCTTTGAAATAGGTTAAGGTTAGGGTCAGGGTTATGTAATATTGATCATGTATTTAATGCTTTTAATGTTTTTTTTATCGTGTCCTATTTAAGTTTATTATGCAATTTCAAAAGTACTTTGAACTGCAACTGTTTATGAAATGTGCCATATAAATATATTGCCTAACTGTCATAGTTCAGTTTGGGGTTATGTGCTATAGAATGGATTATGTCAGTACGGGATCTCAGAAGAACACGACTATAAATGTTTGTGGGGCTTCATGAGTTTTCTTTTTTTTTTTTTTTTTTAAGTAAGGAAAAGGCAGAGCTTGCCTACCAGCTGTCAAAATGCAGTAGGCACGGCCAAGCAGTCTTTGAAGCCATACAGTATATTCTTTAGCTGAATAGTATAAAGGGCTGCCTCTAGATGTGTTTTCTCTTTTCTTTTCAAACCCTTTATTTATCCATGAAAGGTTTTTTTGCAGCATACTTTACAGTAGATGCTTTTATTTAGCATCCTCCTGTCTCCCATTTAAACATTTTAGGCCAATTCCCCAATGGAGCTGACAAATAAAGCCAATACCATTTTCCACTAAGTAGCTGCACTCGGCAAACTGGGTTAAGTGCCTGGCTAAAGAGCACATATATTGGTTCTTAAGGGATTGCACAGTGTGACTCAATCACTGTTTAAGTCCACATTTCCCATGTCCAGAAACTTCTTCTTTTTGTCACAAGTCATTTTCTTTACCTTCAGGCTACAACAGTCCCAGCAGGCAACTTTTCCACTTGTCTGCAATAACACATTCAAGGGCAGTGATATTGAGTGACAGTTGCCAGAGTAAATCAAGATATCCTGATTCCGAGCTAGCTAAAATAATGGCCTGTCAGCAACGTCGCTGCTTTGACAACTGTTTGTTTCCTGCAAAGATGCTCCTCGTTCCTCTTCTGCTTTTCCTCTTCATGAATATTGAGCTCAAGAAGATAAGTTAGCAAGTACAGAAATCTCCATAGTCTATTATGTATGTTTACTGAGGGTTTGCACTAGGAGAGGAAAAATCCAACATTCCCTTGCATAAATTTCCATTCTCAACCTCTACAATGCCATTCAACATTTTGTGTGGAAAAGGAAAGAGAAAACCAAGAAAGAGAGAAGTCTGGCAGCAAAGCTGAAGCTTAAGGCAGTTCTCTGTCGGTCGGTTCATTCTCTCAGTGCAGGAGCATGGGAATGTGCTTTCACAGAACTGGTGCTGAAATAAAATCTGAACATCGTGTCTGGAACGTTTAGTTCATCAACGTGCATTCAGAACAAATGAACGGAGATACTGGGGGAAGAAAACAACATTAATGCCAGCAAGCAGGAGTACATCAGCTGTTGTTGGTCAGCAGCAGTTAGCTAGTGATGAACAAGAGGAAGCAGTAAAGCACGCATGTGAAACATCTGTTTTGATGCAACACAAGCACAACAATGCAATTAGAGGATGTCAACTAGCATTATGAGGGACGGTGTCGCACTGCGACGTTGCTGCTGAGGAGCAAAGTAATTTAAAAAAGAAAACGCATGTAAAATGAATATCAAAATGAATGGAATCAGCTAAAAGGAGGCAATGGCCGCAAAGTGAGCAATACATTATTTATTTAACACATGGAGACAAAACGCAAAGAGTACCGGCCTGTGGCGGTCTTAAACGACGTTACAGGGGCTCTTTCCTAGCCGCCTCAAAACATGTTTTAAGCATTGTTTGAACCCACAAAAGATACCAAGGCTGAGAAACCAAACATGTCAGGCTGCATTAAAGGGAAAAGCCTCAGAGCAGTCATTATAATATATCTTTGAATATCTCAGTCAATATAAGGTTCATCTAGTTTCATTTAAGTGTTGGAATAACACTGAACTGATAATGTGGCATAACTACAGTTCTTAAGAGTCCACATTACTTGACACTAGAATGAGAAATGCAGTATGGGTTCAGGAGGCTGAATTATTTCATCATTAGAAGTTATTCCAAAACTACTAATGTGGGTGGTATTCACATCGAGTCTTGAATTCGAAACCATTGTACATTTGAACTGTTTCGTGAGCCTTTTGACTGTGAGGTGGAGGTCTTCACAGGTCCTCCCAGAAACCATGTGGGTTCGGATACACGCTTTATACAGTCAATAAGGGCTGCAACCTCCCATCATTTTCATTATCAAGTAATCTGCTGATTATTTGGTAGATTAACAGATTTATAGCCTGGTCTATAAAATGTCAGAAAATTGTGACAAATCTCAATTCCAGTTCCTCAAAGTCCAAGTTGATGTCTTTAAATGTCTAGTTCTGTCGGTCCCCAACCAAAAGATATTCTGTTTAATATCATATGAAATAGAAAACAGCAAGAAATCTCAATATTTGAGAGGCTGAAAACGAGAAAATTACTATTAACTATTATTCGATTATGAAAACATTTGGCGATTCATTTCCTGTTGATTGATTAATCAATTAGTCGACTAATCGTTGCAGCTCTATGGTCAATTGGGTCCTATTCTATTAATTCTATTCTTTTTAACTTTATGTGTCAAATCCGAGTGGATCTGAGAAGACCTGGCCGTCATCAGACAGCGCTGATCATGATGGAAGTGTTGTGGGCGTGGTGGTACCAAACGACCTGCACAAGCCCCCCGGCACAGGAGGTGAAGGGTCAGGGCAGAGGTCAGACTCGGAGAGCACGGATGTTAGCATATTAGCAATGCTAAGATCTCTCAGCAAGAGAGGAATAACAGAAAACCTGAATGCATTTTAACAACTATCTTGGCGAAGGATGGATTATATGCGTGTTAGCCACAGGGGAGAAGGCTACTAACGTTACATTAGGTTAGACACAAAATGTTGTTTTGACAACCTGTAAATTAGCATTAACTTGTTACTAGCGATCACCAATTGGGATTGTTTCTGTCGGCCGGGTTCGAGTCCCACACTCCTCGGTTCTGCATGGGTCCGAGTCCCAGCTTTCAAATAAAATAAGGTTCTGGTTCCGTTCAGTACATTTCCGGGTGTTTTTGGGTTTGGGCACACATTTTTGGACACGTGACAACTACTACTGCGAGGCAACAGTCCCATTAGATCACTGCTAATAACTGCAGAACAGCTAACCATGGCCATCTGAGCACGGGGGCTACAGTGGTAGACCAGCCAAATTCAGTAGCAGGACACCCACATTTAGAGGCAAGATGCCAGGACACCCACATTTAAAGCCAGTAAACTGTCAGGACACCCACATGTAGCTGTAGTAAGACTCCAGAACACAGACTTTAAGCAATAAGACATCGGCAGAACATGGATGTTTAGCGGCAGAGCACGTATGGATTTGTATGACTGTAATAACCCAGCACAGGCCGTTTTAAAACCCTGCACAATCAAAACCAGCCAAGGACAAGCTCAAGTCATTGTGGTCGAGCTTTGTTCACTCCAATGCATTGTAATGTTCCAGCAAGACCCCCGGAGCAGAGCCTTCGCCTTAAACCATGGTTATGTAGTCACTGGAGACGGGCATTTGTGTGGGATTGTGCCTCAGTTTATTGTGATTCTGCAGGCTTGTGAGCCAGTGAGCTACTTACCCTGCATCCTCTGAGTGAAGACAAAAACTGCTTAACAGCTCACAAATTATTCACCCATGTGATTGTTATAAGAAGACTATTATTAATTAAGTTAATTATGTATAATTAAGTACTGATTATACTTTACATTTTAGAGCTTTAGTTGATAATCTTACTAAAAGCAACTCACAGCAGAATAAGCTCAAAGTCCTGCATCAGCAACATTACATGCATCTCATTTTCAGGAAGTGGAAGTGGTGTGGCCAAAACTTAATGATAACGTATTAATATTTGCGTTATTAAGGACGGATGATTCTGATTTGAGAACGTCTGGATGAGGGCACGGAAAACAGACACAATATGTCATTTTCTATTTGTGTTTTCACAAGCGTAGGAGGAATATATAGGAGAGTGGGATGGATAATATAGATCCAAACTTTATCATCACCATTCATTTACAAGACCAGCGTATAGTATGTTGACCTTCTAGAAATTCCGATGTAACTTTTGTGAGACAAGCTCAACACACATTTGCATCAAACTGTCATAAATCAGCAACATACATTGTAGATGTACTTCAACCATGTCAGGATCACCAAAAGGTTAAAACAGTAGATGTTTAACAGCCATTATATGGTTGCATTGTTCCACCGAGGTATAAAGACTGGCAGTTTTCCAATAAACATTTATTCCATGTCTTCTGGCCTTGAAAAGAAAAGAAAGGTGGCCTTTTGCTAGGAGTAACTTGATAGTTACTGTGTGCGCAATATTTCCAGGCAAATAATCTATTTATTTGGAGATCTATAAACATAGATTTTTTTTGTTAGTTTCTGTAATATCAGCATCTTTGCCATGTGGTAACCCCCTGGCTTTATGTTCGATTATTTGAGTGTTCCATGTTTCAATTGCTTTTGTGGCATTAAAATGACCATTACTGGGATGGATGTTCACCATTTTACCCACCCTGGCCGTCACTGGAGTTGATCTGGCCTTTGCGGGATGACCCCACAGGACACGTAGGGCTATATACTGTTGGTGAACTAGTGTTTATGAAGACCATCGTTCTGTAATGCTCGTCAGTTTGACCAAAATAGCCTGAACCTATAAAAAGGTGACAGTCGTGTTTAGGCACAAGGTTTGCAAAAAACGTTATATAGCATCATGCCTTCTTGGTGAGGCTTTACCTTTAAAACTCATTAAAATATGTATTGCATCCATCAAAAATATGTAACGTGCTTTTCTTTAATCCCTGTATTTTCTGTGGCTACCGGGTTTATTTTTTTTTTCAATTTGCATATTGTAACATTACCTTGCAGATTCAATTTAAAAATGTAAAAAAAAAGACAGAAGCCAAGATTCTCATCCGTCACGCAACAAAATACAAATTAAAATTGTCCGTAGACGAAGAATTGTGACGGATTGAATTTGAGTACACATATAATATTGATTGGACCACCTACTTTGCACTGAAATGAGGTGTCTCTCTTAGTAGATCTGTTGTGGGAGCAAATAGGAGAAAATAAATCAGTAAACTTTTCGTTCTTTCCAAGTAATTGTTATGGTGTTCACACTGCTGTGCCATCACATGGGTGGGTGTCCTTAATCCACTACCCTAGAGGGGGAGGGGGGGGGGGGACAGTGAAGTACTACACGAATACAAACTGAATCGTCCGAGGTGAAAGGACTAACAATGCTCGTAACTCTGAGGCAGTCTGCTTTTCAAACTCACTGGTGGATTTTTACTTCCATCTTCAGGTCGCTCCTATAATTGCAAGTTACGTCTCGACTGAGCACAGCAACAAACCTTAGCAACGATATTTCACTGTGGTAGGATAAAACTACAAGATGCAGTAAAGCTACAACCTGCGTGAAAAAACACACTTTAAAAAATGTTTTATTGATAGTTGTTGTTTTTATTCTGAAACTGCTGTACCCTCCCAAATAGGTAGAGAGGCATCTTTAAGACCTTGAATAGTTGCTTCTGTTACACAGCTGCTGCATGACCTGGATAAACAAAATGCTGCAGAGGCAGCAGTATTAAAAGCAGACTGCTGTTGTTATGTCGGACACAGTACCAGGGACACTTGCTTTATAGTATGAAGCTAAAATGCTTGAAGGGGATATTGACATTTTAGGAAAGGTTTATCTTTTCTCTAGACCTCAAAATCCATTATTTAATAATGATACTACCTTTTTCTAACATTATCAACCTACTGCATAATTGAGGCACTAAATGCAGATCGGTACACTAACCTCCTTTCCAATCAGGTAAATACATATAAAATGACTGAACATTTTTTATTCTACACTGACACAGACAAACTCCACGAACAAGTATTTATTGACCGAATGTTTTGGCTCTATGCTATGATTGGAATAATGTGTGTGTAAAAAAAGCCATAGGTAATGGTTAAGTAAGTGGACTGAGATGTAAATGTCAATTGTGTATAATACACCACATATTACCATACTATTATATTAATACTGACAGCTGTTAAAGGAGATGGCAGTTTCCTCATTAATTGGACCAGCTGTGGAAAGTCACATTGTGGGTTAACTGGAAACAAAAAAAAAAAAAGATGCACCTAAACATTAAATTTAAGGTAAGTGGTAACATACATGGACTCTATATGGAAACATCATTAGCGGCAATTACTCAAAGACTACACTCACAGAAAAGACACATTGACAGGACGATGAACGGGCTGAAAAGCCTGAGAACAGGGAAGAAGAGCAAGAGGGGTCAGCAGCTGTACCTGATCCGCTGCGGTCTGGACTACAGAGGAACAGCGACGCGCAATTAAAAGGGGATTTGCACGAATAACTGCAGGTGTCGCTCAGACCTCCCGTCAGCCAGACACAGCACAAGCCAGGAGGACATAAACATGCAGGTTTATCTGTGCATCTTTGAGCCAGCCGCACTGCTTGACAAAATGATAAAGACTGACAAAGTGCAGCGGCGCTGCTAGTAGGGAAGATAAAGAGTGAGACGATGGGAGCAAACAGTTCCATCCATCAGAACAGAGTTAATATGCTGCGGCGACTTGGTAGTTGTTTTTGTCAGAGTATGTTGTCGATGGCAGCACCGAGGGAACATTGAGTGTCTGCACTGGGAGCTTTCTTTAAAGTCAAGCTAAAAGGAAACAATGCCACTGGGACCAAGAGGCTTCACGTCTGAATCAGCGTTTTCACAACCTATGCTTGAATTGGCATGCAGTCCACTGTATGTCATTTTCTGGGGCTATGAGCTCTAACCTTCCCCAAATACTCATATAGTATTTTGCCAAGTTGGTATATATGAAAAAGTATTTCATATTGTTTTTGTATATTTGCCCAAAGGTGAAACGCTGAAAAGTACTGTACTTAAGTACAACTTCTATCGATACAATTTTGATTTAATGCAACTAGTGTCCTTTTCAATTCCATCCATTATCTTTATCTGATGATGTAGGTACTAGTTACTTTGCAGAATAAGGTGTTGCATTTCAAATGTATGAAAAAAAGCCCATAAAATATGATGAATGCAAAAATTAAGTAGTTAGACTCAGTGCCACCTGGACCAGTGACAACACTGAAATGCTGCTTGCAGGTTTATACATCAATATCACTGTGAAAGGGACCATTCGCGTTAATGAGAACTTTTACTTTTGATACATAAAACAGATTTTGCTTTTACCATAAGTTTTTATCAGTTCAAATTTTGTATAGAGAGGATTCATTACTTTGAATTGTTAGTCTAGTACTAAAGTGTTTCACCATTATTGTTCTTATTATTATTATTATTATTATTATTAAATGAGTACTTCTTCTACCATTACTTTTACAAAATGTATTTAACATGTACAAATATGTTCTAAATATTTCCGTGTATCTGTAATAAAAGCTCATTATAATGAAATGTAAAAGTAAAAAATATAAAACCAATTAAGCCAGTTCTCTGCAGGACCCCGAGATAACTAATCATGAAACAACTGACAGCAAAAAGAGAAAGACTTTGAGTGTAATCGACAAGTAAGGACATGTGAATTGAGAGCGTGGTCATGAGTTTTTAGGATTCTCTCTACACTATTGTGAATACGCAAAGCATGTTGAGCTAAATGAATGAGATGAAAAATACCTGTACAGTATGTTAAAGCAGCACAATTACATCATTTGCATTCATTTCAACTCATCTCCAATCAAAGCTTGTTTACTGTGAATGTAATGACTGTATTGTCTGTTTGTTGGCAAATGGGTTTCCCCATTGGGGATAAATAAAGCTTTCTATTCTAATCTAAATGGACAAATGTCCCCTTGCACCTACTGTTCATATTAAACAAAGCACACACTATCATTATCCACTGGTGGAACGACCTATAAATAAACATGGTTGACAATAGAATCCAGAATATTTTGCATAAAAGACATTAAGCAGAGCTAAGCATATTCATAGTCAGGTAAACGAGTTGCTCACCAAGTTCTGCTAGGTCCCAGAGGGAGGAAACTTGAATTCCCTATTAAGGAGATGTGGAGGCCACTCCAGCAAAGCTCTGGCTGCCTGACAACCTGCCGCTGCGTAGCTCTGACAGGCCCGAGTGAATTTGGGGCTTGGCCCTCCAAAATTCCACATAACTGAACTGTTCTGAAGGGAGGCAGGTCCCTGCCATAGCTCTCCAAAGCAGTCGGTCATTGGCTGATGTGGAGAGAGAAATACTTAAAACAAGTAGCCCGCGGAAGCAGCTGTCATGTAATTCAGCTGGCGTCAGATACTGATGGTGGTGTGTAAGCTTTACCTCAGCCGTGCTCTTTAAGAGTGATGAGGCATTACAAAAGTTTTTGGTTCCAACTACGTAGACAGAAAAGAAGAAGTCAGCAGTCCTGTCCGCTCCTTCAAAAACATTCAACTTTGTTAAATCTCCGTTCAGCTCATGGATCACAAGCCAGTTCTTCGTGCTAAGGGTGTGAGGTGTCTTTTCCTACAACTACACAATTCAGTATTGCAAATGGTCTTTGCAGAGGGAGAGGTGTGTCATGTGTCAGTTACTCGACTAGGGATGGGACGTTTAAGATTTTAGCGTGGATCGTGGATCTGAAAAAAAAAAAGCACTTACAAATAAGTTCATTTTGGTGAATTTCCATTATCCAAATAATCGTGAACATCCTCACGAGTAGGTGGAAAAAGCTGTCGAGCTCGCCATCATGCTGGGAAAGTAGAGCCTGATTTAAAAAAAAAACATCAATCATGTAAGAAAGATCACACAATGTTGCTATTTTTTTATTTTCTTTATCCTTTATTTATGCACGGCGACCTCATCATTTATGCACAGGGACCTCATCATTTATGATTTCCTTATTTAGGATTGTTTGATTGTTAAATATTTGCGTCTTTGCAAAATGTAAGGTAAAGTGATTCATGTTTGTTTTAGTGCCACATTAAGAGTTTTAAGCACAACATGATATGCAATGCAATGATCTCACTGTTGAGTGTGTAGCAGATGGGTATTAATATGATAACCAACCAAGGCAATTATCATATTTTCTTCCATCTAGCTGGCACAAGACTGAACAGATTGAACATGAGAGACTATGTGAATATGTGAAATGCCTTGGACACTTGCACTGACACATTATACATAACTCCAAGTCCTTACCATGGTATATAATGAGACAACAGTTTGCAGAGCACAGCTGCAAGTAGCCACTAACCACTAATCATCTTTACTTCACTTTTTAGTTATGTCCGTGGCAAATTGGTCCATTTTGGTCCGGACACAAATATCTCAACAAATACTGGATGGATTGCCAGGAAATTTTGAAAAAGACATTCCACGACGCCCTCTCACTTTGTAACTAAGTAAACATTATACCTGCTATACCTGTCAGCATGTTACAGCATGTTAACCCAGGCTCACAGAGCAGCTAACATGGGGCTTGTTATTGTAGTTCTTTATACTCCCTGTATATAAGACTGTGTACAATAACATTACCTGTTGATTGTTACATTCTGACTGTACTGTACCAGACAGCTGGCTATTAAATGATTGTTAAAATGTTATATTTGACTAATCAAAATTGTGAAAAATAAAATGACATGTAATGTGCAAAAACACTGACAGTCAGAATTTCATGATGGATCAGTTTCTGCCATGTCCTCTTGGTTTATTTTTGTTGAACTTTTGATTTCATCTTACCCATGATCCTTGCAGGGCTGCACTCGCCTTCACCAGAGGATATATATGTAATAATGCTCTATTCAAACTACGATCACACAGTCAAGGAGACTAATGAGATTCATTCGGTCACAGACTACTCTGAATGGTCATCTCATAACCGAAGAATGAAGAGAAATTCTATAGGGCCACGTCCACCGTATGGTGCATCCTCTGTTCCCTCACAATATTCCTTTATTCACTGATGATAAAGTCCCTATAGAAATGATTATGCAAACTCTGCAGTGGTATGACAAGTACCAGGAAGCTGCTGTCCAATCACAAGTTCTAAAACTTGGTGGGTAGAGTTCAGTGCAGCAATATGTCCCACTGCACCAGAGGCTCTTAATATTTCTTCATATTCAGGGGAAGTTCAAAATACGCACATGCCATCAATTCTATATTATCTATTTTGAAGATTTTATGACTTCAGTGGAGGAGTTACTAACATTTCCTGGCTTATCGGACCATTTGAACAACTAAAAATTGTATCAAAGCGAACCTAAACGGATTTGAGAAGCTTTTGTTGTCAGGCTTTATTCTTTATCTGTTATTTTGTCCGCTCTCCATACAGTACACTTAGATTGTGCACGCACTGCTATGGACTGGCATGGGGGAAGACAGCGATAGTACTGGAAGTGAGACTTTTAACGTTTAAGTAATTCACTTGGTGCGTTTGGGCAACTATTTGTATGGAATAGAGACGGCTAAAGAAGGAACACGCCGTGGTCACATATGCACATACTGTATACATAGCTATATATAATTCCATTTTTCTCAGTTTTTCCATTTCCTGTCTATATGTTGTGTTTTTATACAGTATCTCTTATTTTGATTAATTTTGTTAATTTCTTAACAAGTTATCAAACAAATATTGACACATTTTATATATATATATATAGTGACATACAATAAAGAAAATGTGCTAATGATTTGTGATAAGGATCTGTTGCCCAATTCTCTGAATCCCCCCTCTATAACCGACACCTGCAAGTAGACCCTGATGTTCGACGACAATACCTTTCTCAGGACTAAATAATATAAAGAAGAACATTATTTATATGACGGGTATAAAGAAGGGAGGGAATATTTTCATTTTGCGTTTGGTATGGAGAAAACCTTTATGAAACAGCAGCTAATGCAATGTGTGCGTGTGAAAAATCAAATATGGCAAAGATCTACGCACAATGAGCACATAATGTGATGTGATGAAATGTAATTAAACTGAAATGATCGAAAATACACTAAATCAGTTTAGATTCTCCCATGTAAAGCAAGGTCACAGGAAATGGTGCATGACTGCCAAGCATGGAAGGTGGACATGAATCACAGCTTACGCAACCATACACACTTTGAACACAATTAGTTCTGTGCTCACTGGCATTCTCCGTAATGTTAGGGACAGGTGTTCTCTTTCTTCTTCATATTCCCTCACTGCAGCAGAGAAAGAGAAAAAAAAAAAAGTGTCTTCAGCAGATATGTCATGCTCAAACGCACACATAGGCTTTTCTTTGACATGCACCCAGCACAGTCAGCATCAAGACAGAGGAAGCTGTCTGTTTTCCCTGTTCTGAGGGTTTTTTTCACTGAATAAAACTGCACATTTCCTTGCAAAAATATCTTCAGCTGCATGTAATAATATTAGCAGTGTTGTGGACTTGATTTTGTGTCCGTCTGTGGAGCTGGTGGGATCGTTTCAAATGATAACACTGCTGCTCCTACGAGTGTCCAGTAGATAATGTAAATGTAAAATGACTTTTAGCGGAATAATACTGTGGGTTTAAACTGTAATGAGTTCTAGACAATAGTCGATTTATTTGGATGTCATGGCTCTCATTCGGGTTTCTTTTTGGCTCCAGGCCTATGGCAGCTGCTGATAACTGGACACATCACAACAAAAGCACCAAAATGCTGGAGGAACTGTGCCAATTAAGAAAATAATAAATTCTACAACTGTCATTACTGCTCTGGTCCACAAGGTGGTGCTCTTTTATTAATTTTGGGCAACAGAAGAGAAAACGACTTCTGTCAATAAATGTACCCTCCAAATTTTATTTTTGACCAAAAAAGGCGGGGTCAAACGCCCAGTCAGTCATTATTTGACCATTTATATTGCAGTTATGTGCACGTTCATTTGTGAAGTTCGACTTATGGATAAAAAACTGTTTCTCATCTAATGATACTGAACATACAGGGCTGTTTTTATAAATATGACTGGTCTAAGCAGACCTTTCACAGGAACAGATGTTAGCATAAAAATAACAAACAACTAACTACAATATAAACACAGTTGGTTAATTGATTGTAGTGATAATTATAATACACTGTACATGTCATTTGGACAAATTAAACTGCGGCTCCCCTGATACACAATATGTAGCTGCGTGAGTCAAAAGTAGTTTATCATGACAATGAATTAAAGATAAAGAAAATGGTGAGAATAATGGGAAATCATTTCTCAGTGAATATTCACATGTGTATTATTAGGGTGGCATAGACGACACGCTCTAGTCTACACTGATACTTTGGTAACCTCCACGCAACGATTCAGTCTATATGCGGACAAACCGTCAGGGCTCTTTGCAAAGCTTCTGCTGCTTTTGTAAACATAATAGACCGTGAGCTTTTAATTGAAACATAAATACCATTTTGATTTTATCCACGCGGTCCATTTGTACCTTACGCTTCAGTGGTGACTATTACTTCAATAATCAATGCTTTGTGTGACTGCCTTGAGATACAGCTAATTAAACATTGAAAAATATTAGCCTCATTACTCCATGCATCTCTGGCTGCCAATCATCCATCATCTTTTTTATCCAGCTGCATCTTTGCCACTCTTCCCACATTCTTCACACGTCTGTCGAAAACTAAATAATTGAGCACCACCGCTACCGCTGTTCAACATTTTCTGGCAAAGTCCTGTGAGGGCTGTCCTTGTGTTTTTTCATCTGAGAGTTGGTGCATGTGATTGATTGCACTGTTCTCCTGGATTTGCACTTATTAGCCAGTCTGCTGGTCTCTGTGGGAAAACATGACTTTATGATTATTGATGATATCCGATTACTGATATCGGTCTCTTTTAGCCATTTAACGGTGTATTTCCGCTGTTGTATGTTGCGTAGAGAGCGACATTTAGCTTCCATGTACGCCGGGTGTGTATTATTGTAGTGACAAAAAGAATCTTGGTCACCGTGTGGTTTGCTTTTGAATGCCATGTTTGTTTTTGACCTCTGTCTTGTATTGTGGCGGTCCTATCCCCTGTTTCTTGGGTGCTAGCTTGCTGCCATTGGTGTGCGAGTGCGTGTGTATCTGTGCATGTGTGAATGCGTGAATATGAGGCATATTGTGAAGCCCTTTGGATAAAAGCACTACATAAATACAGGCATTTATACATAAATGCAGGCGACCTGACCGATAATTGCAAGGCCGTTACCTCTATGTTGGTCTCCAAGAACTCTTATTGGAAATATTTGGTACTTTAGCAGTTACATGCTCCACTACCAGCTAGTTGCTAACTTGAGCAGGCAACATACAGTTGGTTAACCAAAGCTTTTTCCGCTTAAAAGAGCTGGCTGCTGCTGGAAAAGATACTCATGAGGGCTGTGAGAGTGAATCCAAACGTCAAAGTTGATAAAAACCCAAACAATGAAAGGAGGCAAAAGAGCCGAGAGCGTCAGGTGATCATTTTCAAACGGCCTATGGGTTCAGATCTGCCACCACACCCATCTATTTAAATTTCCAAACACTGCCAGATTTTGAAACAACCCTCAGCTATAAAGACACATAGATGATTACAAGAAGATTTGACAGGTTAAGAGATTTGAGATATACGGGGCCCCGTGGAGTGCCTCAAAACACAACAGAAAGATCTTAAAATCAATTTTTTTGACGCACTGGAAGCCAGTGAAGAGTGCCCAGCACAGGAGAGACATTGTCTCTTTTTTCTCTTTTGGTGCCAGGAAGAACTTTTGCATCAGCATTTTGAAAAAAAGAGGTGCAAGTGGGAAAGCAAAGGACAGTTAATACCCAATAAATGGAGCAATAAGAACTACAGTGTTAATTTGCTTATCAAAGCTAGGACTGTGTCTAAAATTACCCCAGATTTTTTGGCAAATGGCTTCACAAGGTTTCTAATGGTGGTAATGATGGAGTCGGCGAGGCGAAATATGACAAACTCAGGCTTGCTCTCATTAAGCTGGAAAAACAGTCTTTGATGTTTTGAGGCATCAGTTCCTTCAGTCAATATTAGACGTAAATAAACATCACGAAGCCCCCAAAGTGTATTTTGGTTTAACTCTTCTCATAGATGCATCTTGCGTATTAACTTGTATTATATTTCTCAGTATTCCCATAAACCCCCCCCCAAAAAAAAGAAGGGCTTTAGAGCTATGAGCACAGAACCTCCTTTAGATTTCTAAAGCCCTACATTTAACTTGTGTTACTTCTTCCTCCTCGTGATTGAACATGACATAAACAAGACAAAATTACTTTTCAGGCCCTTCAGGTTCCCACGTGAGTGCAAGCAGTAGAAGCCTCTTTTCAGTTGACCACTCGCGCCCCATTAACAAATTTGCTGTCGCAGTTTACGGGCTTACGGGGAAGCTGCTGTGTGTATTTTGGGAAAACCCCACCACATGTTAGCTGCTGCCTGAGAGACACTTAATAGCAGCTGTAGCAGGTCTAAAAACTGTTTGGTGTTAAATCCTCACTGATCAGACTTAAATGGAAAATTCTACCATACTGTAAAATCCTTTTACACCAGTGGCCATGTCTCTTGACATCTTTTTTTAACCAGTATGCTGTGTAGTGTTGCATTACTTCTCTGCATATCTGGATGGATGCGGAATAAATTGTCACTTTGACCTGCTTGCAGCGATTGCCATAATATTATGTGAGCAATAAATGTCAGTAATACAAAGAGCAGGCGATGGTGCAAGAACCCTCCTTCTCCATGTCAAAATATGTTAACAACATATTCCTGGCTATTAGAGCCACTAAGAGGTAAAACATGTACTCCACAGTGAACTGGGAGAGAAAAAATAAATAAATCAGTAAGTGCATCTTTAAGCAATAGGTTGTTTGGCTGGTTGTTCTGGAGGAGGAGGTGGCAGAGAGGTGAAAGGAGCCTTCCAGGTTGTAGCTTCACCACTTGACCAATCATGAATTTGTAATGTACTGGCATGTGTCCACAAATAGCACGTACATGAACATGAATGCACACACACAAATGCAACCAAATTAAAAGCATCATTACATGTATATATATATATATATATATATATATATACGTTTTGTGAGTGCAGTAATTAAATGGCTGATGACTGATGACTGTGTACATGAAGTACACATTGTATGAGATAATGGCAGAGAGCAGCATCGCTAATGTAAGAGCTGATCATATCAATGCAGACTGCTGAAAGGATTTTGCATGAAGAATGAATTTGTGTTCAGTGCTTCAGTCATTATTTACATAAACACATAGCATCATTTTGTTGTTGCAGGTGGAGTTTTTAATAGTTAATACAGCTGTTTCACATGGTAAGACACAAACCCCGGAAACCCACAAAAAGGATCAGTCACAGATGTTTAAAAGCTTTCACAGCAGTGTTGTGTTCCTTAAGATACAGTTTGTGAATTAAATAAATGGGGCGAAAAAGCAGCAGCTCATCAGATGGCAACAAGCTCCCAGAAACAGAGCTGAGCCATGCAGCGATTTTAGTTTAGCAGCCAAGATCTGCACTGCGGGTCATCCGAGACTCTGGAGTCAAGAAAGTAAGAGTGTGTAAAACTGTCAATCTTTGAATCGACCATTCGTAAACTCCTCCCCTGAACAGCAGTTATCCAATCATGGCTTCGCAGGCACGCCGAGTTTAAACACACTTCTTTGTTCTTTCTTTCTTCTGTCTTCTACATGTATCATCAGTTTGTATACATCTTTAGTCTCAGTCTTTTAGCACAATAGCACGTAGCCATCAAGTGCATATTCAAGACCCTTTTTAGAAGATTATTGTATTTAAAAACAAGTTGGCTAGAAAAAATTTAAAAAGCAAAAGTTAGCTAAATTAGCAAGTTAGCTGCAGCTGATAAAATCTGCCATTGAGAGCAAAATCATTGGTTGCTAGAAATAAGAAGCCTGCTTTTGTCTGCCTCGGTCTGAAATGAAGGACCCATTTTTCTTTTTAAATAAATGAGAATTTCGAGAGGTAGCTCTGCCACCGCTATACACTGCATACGAACAAAAAGCCAATGGTCAGTTATCAAAATCTAGACCCATGAGGGGTCACATTTATTTAATTGGCCACCAACAGCCGCATGAAGATATAATTTTGGATTTACAGTATTGATGTGGGCGAACAGTCTGCAGAGCAGAGCCACAGACAGAAACTAATGCACATGCAAGTTAGTAGGAAGCAATAGCAACATTCTTGTCATTAGAAGATTTTAATGTAATGAATGGGCTGCCAACAGATTTATGATAGCTAGGCCCACCTCAAGAAAGTGACTGACAGCTCTGTGCTAGTTTTTTTTCTATTCTAAAAAAGTTGCATTGCATATGTGCAGATATTAGAAAAAGAGCATTTAAAACATTTTTTAAATCAACTATCTACATAGCTGGGATTGAATTCTGTAACATTCGAACACAGAGCCACTCGTATTTTTCTAACCATCTCCGGCACAAATCCAGTCACAAATTATATGTTGTGAGTCTCACAGTTTCTTCAGCCCTCGTATGCTAACACAGAAAGAGGAAAATGCATAACACCATTGAATGTAAATGAAAATGTCATGAATCAGCCGTCCAATCGCTTTTAAGTGGTCATAGTGGGCAGGGTACAATTCAAGTGGTAAAAAATGAGCCGCCTTCATCCCGCTCCATGTCGCGTGGCTCTTATCCTTGGCGTCATCCATTCAAATTTCACTCACTCACATTTCGTCTGCTTTTATTTCTTACATGAGGCATAACTCATCTCTTTTAAGATTAGCTTCTAGTTGGCCAAATGAGCCATAAATATATTTTATGTTATGTTGATGTAGAGTGCATTCCCTTTTCCAAATGCCTGAATAATTCTTTCCCCTCTGTATGTTTTATTGCACAGCCGAGATGAACCACCATTGGCAGTCTTCAGCTCTGCGTACTGCTGTTTGTCGGAAAGATTTAGTACCAAAGCAGGTCGGGCCGTCTTGTAGAAGGGCAAAAAAAAAAAAAAAAAAAAATCAGTAGTTAAAATGAATCTCTTTAAAATAAGAAAATGAAACGTATACTATAAAATGGAGATGTCTTTTTCCTTTTTTTAAGCCTCACAACATTGGTGACACAGTTTGTTCTGTGGCCAGGAGCCCTTCATGTCCACCACCACTCTACTAAATCCTCAGCCCCCTAATCTTCCATAAACACTCCCCGACTGTGGCGCTTCCTTGGCATTGCCAGCATGTGTGTGCCAGCCCCATATACCCATTAGCACTGTTAAGCCTCTGCTTCTCACCCCCAGCCCCTTCTCCTCACAGCAAAGGTGAGCTTGTGTGATGATTACCTCATGCAGCGCTATGGTTGGCATTAATCCTCAACTCTGGTAACACATCTTTAAAAAACAGAAAGAATTTATCCATCCCAATCCACCACAGCCTTAAAGTTGTTTGTCACAACCAGCGAAAGGTTTGCATACTGCCGAATTTCAATTCCATTTGCTGTTTATCCCTGTATCACTCCCTCCTCCCTTTCATAACATCCCTTCACTTTTTATTGCTCATCTCCATTCCCCTGCTTTATTTGCACGTTCCTACTTCTCCCTCTCTAACCTCCTTTCTTCTGTCACCACACACACACACACACACACACACACACACCACACACACACCTCTGTTTTCCCTCTCTCACACTGTAGCCTGTATTCCAGTTAACCAGATCATTCCAATCCCTCCATAAATAGGAAACCTACAGTAAACAAAAATCAGAGGCAGACGCTGCCCGTGCAATCAGAGAGCATTTCTCTCCATTTCTTTTCAACTCCCTTCGCTGCCTGTGTGCTCTGTGCCTCTCATTCTCCCAGCACACTGCAGCTCCTCCTTCCACCTCTCTCATCAGCTGCCCCTCCCTCTTCCATCTCTGTCTCTGCTAGGTGCAGCATGTATGTGAGCGTGTGTGAGCCAGCAGAGCCGCCTGTGTGTTTACATGTCAGCCTATCAGTGCTGCGGGATTTAGCGCATCTGGAGAGGACGAAGGCATTTCTCAAATGCCCCTCAGACAAGGGGATTCTCAGCGCTGCATATATCCCTCTTTCCCCATCTAGCCTGTCTTGAATCCTGCATCCCTGTCTCCATGCTTTCGGAAGCATTTTGAATTTCCTTGGCAACATGGAGCTCCCTGAATTAGAATTCTCTGCATGACAGTCCTGGTAAGTACTCGGTCTCTATGGTGGGCTTTGAGCGCTGAGACATTGGATCAGATTTATTATGGTGCAGTGGTGGGGCCAGGGGATCGCCTGGGAGCAAATTAATGTCAGGAATAAAATTGTGTATCGTAGGCAAATGGAAGGGATGGAAAGAGAGGAAGTGTTATTCACTGAGGAGGACTCCAGATCTTATTTGTGCTTTGTCATCCAGATGGGTTTCATGTTGCTGTGTGCTATGAAATCTGGGTTTGTACTGTGTATATAGAACACACACACACACACACACAAACACACACAAATATGATGTGTGCATGTAACATCTAAAAAAAAGGAACAGTAAGTAGCTTATATATTTGTATAAATACAGGTATATACTATAAATATTATAGTGTATGCGTGTGCATGGATGCAAACACACCTATGTCCTGCCTTTTTACATCACAGCTGAAGGTGTGAGGCTGATCAGGGGAGAGTCTGTTTTGTGTTTCTCTCGCCGAGTGTTTTTGCCAGGTTGTCGCTGCTTCCTAATCTGCCCTCATTAACATTCATGTTCCTTCAAATGGCAGCAAACTCATCTAGACTTGCACTCATTCATCCTCGGCAGCCTTTTTGCTGTTGGCCATTTCCACCGGGTGTGAGGGGTCCTATGCAGGTGTTGGATTTTGCCACAGGTTAGAAGGATGGGTGGCAGCGGGGGTGATGGGCGTGGAGATCGATGATTATTTATGCAGGCCAAATAAACAATCTCTCTTAAGTTTAATTACTATTGCATTTGCATTTTCATAATCAGGGCTGCAACGCTCCAGCAGGTAGACAGTGATGAGCTGGCTCTTCCTCTCTGTTTTTAACAGCACAGTAACAACCTCTGCAAGCCACAGACCCCTGGCAGTCTCTGAGTGAAGGGTCTGCTCTTCACGTCAAGGCTTTATGAGATAGACAAAGCTCCTAATTGGAACCCTGTAATCAGGTTGCGACGGCTGATTAGAATCTCTTCTTTTTTTTTTTGCGTCGTTAATAATGCCTGTCACTGTTTGTGCATGTCTTCAAAGCACTCGACGCAATTTCAACGGAGTGAAATGAGCGAGGCACGTTGATGACTGGAATGTCTGATTACATCTGGTGATTAAAATTAACTCATTGTTACTGGGCAATCTACATATCGTCGGGTATCAGTTTGTTCAGTTTGCATTATACAACTCCTGCGGCTGTATTTCGAGACTGGAGAAGATACAATTGTGTTTTTTTAAAATCACACTGAATATAATATTGTATGTTGTATCAAAAATGTTTTTTGCACCACCACAATATTTAACATGCAAATGATTTTTGCAGTAACAGTACCTAATGGGGATCTACGTAAACAAACAACACTGCACTGAGATATTTTCCCCGTATGAAGTTACAGATTTCCACATTCAGCAGATACGGAGCAGCATTAGCATTCAACTGGAGTCCTATTTTTATCCCCTCGATTAGTATAAATCCAATATTCACTCTTTTTAGCTCGGTTTTGCGCTTCACCAACTCCTGAATATCTTTCTATTAAGCTGCTAAATGCTACTTTATGTTCACCAGCTAGACACCAACTTTGTCTATGTGAACTGTGGTGCTAGGCAGGTAGAGTACACTGGGTTTATCAGAGCTGGGTTTTTTTTTTTTTTTTTTTATACTGAAAACAGCTGCCTGCTGTTGCTGGAATTCATGCTGATGCGATGATGAGACTGAACCAAAACAGTGAGCTAAAAACACAAAGAGGGGTAATGATTCTCTGTGGGTTCATTACTATGAGCGTACCCTTTCAACTACGTTTGATCAATAGAAAAACATCTCGCTTAGCAGCTTTAATGTTTTACACAATAGTGTGAAATCATTTCACATAGTACAAAACATTGAGCTTTTATAAATGTTCTGCTGATCCATGTAATCAGTGAGAAGCTATTAAGCAACTACTAACCCACTGTGTGTTTACTCAGGATGATGTTAAGTCGATTACATTCAACTTACACTATACAATTGCGTGTGTGTTGCACAGTACATGCCAGCTGCATATATGAGCAGCCTCATGGGTAAAATGTAGGGGCTGTGTTGAATAGTTAGAAGCTTCGAAGTTTCAATTATAGCGTTGACATTGAAATTCGAAATGAAAATTCGAAAGCTGTGCAGCTTTTTTCAGGGTTATTTTGCACGTCTATTCATTGTGTTTAAAACCAGTATTTCTGCACAGTTGCAGTATTAGGCTACACTAATATTATTAGTTATTAGTATTATACTATTTGTAAATTTAGATTCCATTGGCGGCTCCGTAGGATTGTTTCCGACTCGTGTGATCCAAACATTTCCAAAATCTCCACAGTGTGTAAAAGTAAAAATGTATAAAAAAATAAAAATAAAAAAAAAATAAATAGATGTCATTATTTCCAAGATTCACAACATGTTTTCATCAAAATATTCTGTTTCAACACATATTTGTGAAAGGCGTTTAGCCTTTCAAAAAGAACATTTTCATTGCGGCAAAACAAAATGTTTGCTCTCCTGCTTGCCGCACACAAAGGGAGGCACGCACTGGCAAATTATATTCATTAGAGAAAGTTGATTTCATAAAAGAAGCCTAACTCATTTAGTCCAATTAATCACTTTATTCAAATTAAGGATTTTGGTCAAGGATATTTTAGGGTGATGACGTTATAAAATATACAGACACAGATTTGAAGCTTCATTTGAAAACCTCAATAGAAGCTTGAAAAAATAAATTTAAAAAAATGACATTCAGTTCAGCCTGAGTAAAATGGCAAACATATTGACAGGCTCTTAGTTCAAGTGCCTATTGTTTTTGTACCTTTATAAGGCACATAGCCCCCACAGTCCTCTGTGGCTGCTCAGTGGCTGACTGCATAAGGACAATAAAAAAAGTTGTGCGCGAGTGCGTCACAGTCCATGCTAATATATTTGAATTATCTACAAGCATTGAAGCAAAGTGAGCTTGTAAAATAGGATCCTGAGGGGTTCTGACCTATATGCTGAACTTATATGCTCCTCACTGATAGTGTATACTTGAAAAATAATAAGCACAATGTAGAATGAACTCTGAGCATCTCAGCGAAAAATAAGCTCAAAAAAAGGCTCTCTCAGTGAGCTGAAGTATTACAAATCTATTCAAATGTAACGGACACAATGTGCACAATCATTTTACCTGTACTAGTAATACACTGATTAATACGAGTAAAATGATCAAGACAATGTACATACGTGCAACACTATGGAGCCCATACGCCAGTCTATTCCATAACCAAACCAAACTAAACAGCTAGACACAATCAAAGCAGTGCTGCTGTTCATGTTCTCACAGTGCTTTGTTCCATGCTGTCATATGCCTAATATTCTGTGACATACGTAACACTGAACAATAGACAATGTTCTCACAGTAGGATCAGATAGGGATCATCAAAGCCAAGGTAGCTGTTTACACAATGATTAAGGCTTTCTTGCTGTTCAAACAGAATAATAGTATAGGCTACAAATCCCACATTGGATACAAGTTACAATCATTTGTAGGAAACTCAAGAGTATATTTACACTAAAGCCGATTAGTGTTTTTGATTTGTTCCAGAGTTCATTATACAGTATATATGCTCTCTGTGAGTGACGATGATCCTTCGCTCTTATGGTTTATTTGTCTCCTGTTTGATTTTGGGTTCAAACCAGATGCTGCCACGTGACGGGTAACATAAGCCACCCAAAAAAGGCAACGGTGAGAGTGATTGTGGTGAAGACTGCGGGACCACGTGTTTATACGCACGAGGTGACAGACTGAGGCAGATCTGTCACAGGACACTCAAATTTGCGTTCTACAAATATATTCAGAAGGTCACAATCCCGCTGCTCTGCAGCAGCCTTCCTCATTTAAATGCAATAATAACAACTTTATGCTAAATATGAGACAGTCAGGGGCTGGTAGGATGGAGGACTGAGGTTGCCTTAATGCGCATGCTCCTGGCTGGATTCAAGCTCTAGCATAGCAGAGTTTATAATAATGTACATTGGAAGTGATCACATTTGAAAGTCTCTTTCCATACATCATCTGTCTGCTCATCTCGTTCTTTTGTTTGACAGGTATTTATAATATAGCTGGACACCAGTAGTCTGGTCCCGTTCACTTGAAAGGAAGGAGATGATGAATTATTGCTCTGTCTCTCTGTATTTTCAAAACTGTAAGGACTGAGGTACTAAATAATTAGGCCTCTGGAATCTTTATGCCATTTTTTTTCTCTATCAACACCAAGGGTGATGTGTTCCTTCAAAGAAACCGAGACATAGAACTTGGGTGGGCAATTTGAACACACTACTCAGATGAATGGTCCAGGTTTCTTTTTATTGGTTAAAAAAAGGGCAAGACACTCCAACTTCATATTTGTACTGTAGCCAGTGATTATTTTCCAAGTTATTTGGTGTGAAAAGCTCCTATTATGCTTGCTATGAAGGGCTGTAAGAGGCTTGTCTGAGGTAAAATTGCCTTTAGCCCTTTCTTTTCAATCTAAGTCCAAAACATTTTATATTCCCCGATGGTGAGTAGGGGATAAAGGTTTGTGTAATTTCCAGCTTATCCTACTTGACTTTCGAGAGGAATGAGTGTTAATGAAGAAAGGAGCCTCTTTTGTAGTATTACTGTTAGACTTTGTCAATGAACCAAGAAACAGATCTGTATGAGTATACTATATAACAGGTTAAATGTACTGCGAGCTTCAGTCCAGGCCCCGTTTTTCCAGCATATCCAGAATTTCAATGAGGATCAGGATCATTTGGCTGTTTTAACATCTCTTGTCATGGATCTAACTGATCTTGTTAATGAGTCAAACAGGATGAAAATATCTCAGCGTCTTTAATTAGATCTTGATGTAATGATAAATAATGCAATGTAAAATAAAAACGTCTTTGGATGGCAAATTAAAACTCCATTAAGCAATGTTTTCCGAATCGACACTAAATCAAAAGACTATAAAAAGGTTACGAGTACTGCAGATCTTAGAGAATGAATCGCCCAGTCTGCCGCTCTCAGCAGCTTTTAGCCTCTTCCAGTTAATTGTTTTGGTTCACCAACCCGTCTGGTTGAGTCCCTCTGGCTCTCACTGACCCCCCCATATAAAAACGTGGGCAGATGCTCAAAAGCTTCTAGCTCAAAAGCTCCCACACACTGCTTGTACTCTACTGGCCCAGTGTGAAATAGTAGAGTAGGAGTCAGTATCTTTTGAGAGTCGAGTGGCTGGTGAAGACGGCCGAGCATACATCTAGGAACCCAAAGAGACATTTTTATTCAGGAATTGTAAGACCTAACAAGTGCTAAAACAAAAGTGATTACTGGACTATTCCTCACATGGCCGAGCAAGTCGTGCAGAGTGCAGTGCACAGTGCAATACATTAGTCACAGGAAGGACACAGTGCTAGAAGGCTATGGTTTTGTTTAAGACTAAGTCTACTTCCTGGATCTCTAGCTCTAAATGCAGTTTTAATTTGAAAACAAAACTAACAAATCTGCTAAACGGTTTTCATTTGTTAATACAGGGACCTATGGATAATACAATCTCAAAACGCTGGTTTAGAATGTGCCATGTTTTTAATGTTTTGTTTATAGTCTGTTTTGTTCCTACCCCTTAACAATATGCTGTGCTTCTAAATGTACTCCAAGTGGGATCTTTAAAATCATCAAAAGGTTTTAATCGTCTTGATTTTAATGAAAGTATTAGTCATGATACACCTACATTATATATTTAATCCAATCCAACTACAAGAAATCTTATAATGATGGCTACACATTGTAACCAGACATCTACGATGGACATTTGGAGCTTTCTGATGAAGCGCTATCAGTCTAACACCAGCCAATCAGCCTCTTGAAGATCCCTGCCAGCGTTCACCTAAAGTTCAGCATACTGGAACTTCAGGAGTTATGTTCATTGAGATTATTATTATTATAATTGCTTGTCTGTAGCAAAAAAAAAGCCACCAAAAAAAACTTGAGGTCAACGGTTCTAAAAATGATTCGTGTCAAATGCAATCAAGACAGACAATGAAGACGTAACACTCTGTGGCACTCAGAGTTCGGAGTGTAGTAAAAAGCTTGTATTCAACCACAGCTGACACCCACATGTTTTCGGCAGGAGTTTTCTTCAGGGCGGGATACGTAGGTGTCAGCTCAGAACTGAGAGCTTAGGATTTCCCCTTTTGTTTTTCTACATGCCTCCAGCCCTCGACTCCAAAAGAGCAACTTTGTTAGCCGAGTGTGACGTTTTTAAACGATCCCCCCCCCCCCACCCCCCCACTTTTAAAACAAAAATGTTTTGATAGCGCTCCAGTTGTTCGCTTCCGAGATGCTAACATACTTTATTGATTGTTCTTAAAGACAAAGACGACACGGATTAGTCATTTGTAAATGTATGGATTAAGAGTCTTTGTCTGTGTGGCAGAGGTTGCTCCGAGGTTGTTCGTGGCCTACATGTTATTGTGGCATATTGACAAATTTCTAAACTTTGAGAATGCACACACAGCAGGGTGCAGACCAATCAGAGCTTCATCAAAAATGAATAGCACACACATTGCGCCACAATGGTTGTTAGGCAAGATAACGGAAAACATTAGGTATGTACTGCAGAAGAGTTGTGTCACGTGTGCTACCTTTGTTGTGGAATCTGGAGCCAAAAGTTGTCTTTGTCAAGTCTTGCGTGGCCTTTTTATCGTTGCTGGGCTGATGTGAATTGCAGTTTTTTGCTTTGCTGTTTTTTTTTTTTTTTTGCAGTGTTTTCAGTTACTAGCACTGTGGTGTCTCTTTATGCAGTTCTTTTATCTGGTGTTGTATTTCCAGGGAATCCTAAAAAGGTGCATTTTTCACAGCAGACATTTTGATTTGTTGTAGTAGGAACAGTCATTAGTTAGTTAATACTGATCCTAAAAATGGAAAATGTAATTCAGCCATCCTTATCATTTCCCCCCTGTGCTTTTCGTACTTGCCTTCAAAAATCTCTCCTGTGGAAAAAACCTGATCGTATAATATTGAAATTCCCGGAGCGAGCAGACATGGGCACTTGAGTTGTCTTGTAGAAATGTTGTGGCAGCTAATGATGAACTAACGCTTATCAGGTCATGATGAGATGAGGTGTCTCACACAACAACAACAACAACAACACAAAAGGATCCACTGAATTGTTTTAGGTTCACTGGAAAAGATGGAGGATCAAAGATGATTAGTCTCGTCCACTGACCACACAGGAGATGAGGAGCCTTGTGATCTTGAAGCTGGTTATTTCCAGATCAGTAGTATAGAGGATGAACATTCTTACTGACTTGCTATTGGCCAGCAACCTTGAGGAGCCTTTGAACATAACGGTGGTCCTGTGGAGGTGCATACATAGTCTGCAATCTAACATTAGGGGGTATGCCCCTACTGGAGTAAAACATAAACAATTCCCTTTCAAAAGCACGTATGCAGCAAGGGGAGCCTTGCTCACTGTTAAAAGCTCATGCAGAGAAAATATTCCTTTTTAAATCATATGTATTTATGCAAGTCGAAAAACAGCTTCTTCTTTTTTTCTTTTCTTTACTTTTTTTTTTTTTTTTTTTACAGGATGCCACTGATGAGTTTTTTTTCTTTTCTTTAGATTTAAAAAAAGTATTACATTACAATAAAAGCATGCAACCTGCTTGGCCAGCGTTCAATCACTACCAGCCACAATTCCTGACAACTGGATTAATGCTGTGTCGATCAGGGAGCAGTAAATGTGCTTTGAGACGGACAGAGTCAAACGGACAGCCTAATGGAGATTGTTGTTTTTGGTTCCATTAACCACAATGATGTTTCGGTAAAGAACAGGCGTCTATGATTATCTACTCCATGTCCTCTGGTATCTTTGAGACCATTACTCTACAGTGTCACCTGTCAAACAGAAAAATATCCAGAATGAATGGCAAAACTTCAGTATCTGCCTGACTGTTTTGGATAAGGACCCTTCAGGCTTGTCCTTTTCGTATCCACTCTGCTTTATATTAGCACTCTGGATGATTCTCGTACACTTTTGATAGTTGTCATGTCGAAGCATCTTTTTGGTGAACATAAAATATATTCCCAGTCAAAATTAGCCTAAATCCTCGGCTTCTCTCCCTCTCTTCGTTTGTGCCAAAATAATGTTATGTACAATATTATGATTCTGTGGTCATAATTGTTTCCACAGTGGCACAGAGCTTTGCAGGTGCACACCTCACCACCTTTAAAGCTTACGTGAAATGCTTCTCAAAGAGCCCGAAAAAATTAGAATTTAGCAAAAACACTGCAGAAAGAAACAAGTTGGCAAATTCACAATAACAGCGACTAGATACGGGCATGCAGCCACGTGTTTACACACACACACACACACACACACACACACACACACACTTCAAACTTCTAGGGCGTTAACTGTGGCCGCCAAAGGGGGGGGGGGGTTTTTGTGGACCAACAGAGCGAGCTACAGAGCTAAAAAAAAAAGTTTAATCTGTTGGACTCAGTCCAATTGTTTGACTTCTCAACACTCATTACGCTTGATTATGGGGCATAAGGAGAGTCCGTCAGAACTACAGTATGATAATTAACTATGCGTTACACTTGCATGAACAATTTCATTCATAAAGAAAGCTTCTGTGCATTTGCTTGTCCTCCACAGTGATCGCTATAATTATCTGGATTGCTCTAATCTCTCTCAACACCCTCTCCTTCCAAAATAAGTAGGCTATAGGTGTGTGTTCTGTGCTGTAACTGCTGAGGCAAAAGTGTGTGCCTTTGTGGCCGACTAGAGGATACTGCTGTCAAAAAAAAAAAAAAAGAACGATCGGGAGCTTGCTGACCCCATGCAGGTGTGTTTCTGCATCTCAACAGGAGCAGTTCCCATGCACTGAACCATTGTGTCCTTCTCTAAGCATTTGATCCTGGCATGGTGGAGCATCGTGCTGTGTAGTTACTTTTTAGGTTTGCAGGGGTTGTTACCTTTATCTTAAGGCTTCCATGGGGGATTTGTTTCCATGGGATTTCTCCTATCTGACTGCTTATTCCTCTGGAGGATGTAGATTAACTAGCAATACAGTTCTGTAGTGTGTATTTTATACCCAGCAAGTGTTTATTGTTATATAATAAGGGCTCAGGATGTAGAGCGGTTGTCTGGTAATCAGAAGGTTCCCGGTTTGATCCCCAGCTTCTGTCGTAGGGTCCTTGAGCGAGAGTGTCGTAGGGTCCTTGAGCAAGACAATGAACCCCTGAGCTCTAATTATTTTTGCAGGTCATTGTTTATTTGTAATATTATGACTGTTGGCATGGAATCATGAGGCTACATGCAAACACATTTATCCAGAAAATGAACTGATATAAGATGGGACCTTTTGAGTTGATAAATTAAAGTATGTGCCAAAAAGAAAAGAAAATGTTTGCTGTTTAGGCATCACATACTGCAGCACAGTCTCCTAAACGAGACTTGTTCACTGTCATCTCCCACAAACATTGTCACTTCTATGGAGCCCACAAGGTTTTTTCTTGTTTGTTTTCTTTTTGACTTTTAAAATGTTTCCTTTAAGTGTGTCAGTTGAACACAAACATATCAGTGGAAGCAATCTTCATCTCTTAAATCCTATACATATTTGCTTGTTACTTTGTAGTTGTGGCTTCCTTTTTGTTTCATGCTCTAAACAGTCGCTGAATAATCAAAGCTGAATGCTGATGAAGTGTTTGCCACTCAACAACAAGCTTAATGTATACGAGGGGTGCTAATGAGCACTTTGTTCAACACTGTCATGAAGAAAAATGGAAGATAGGAATTGTCTAGTGCGTGCAATCATTTATGAATTGTCATAAATTGAAGATAAGCTTTTATTGATAAGATACGCCTTTAGGGAAATTCAGAACAACATCATTGACTGAGAGATGCATGAGGTGTACAAGAGAAACTATAGATTGTACATGTTTGACTCTCGAGGATATTGAGACTTCTGATACATACTGTGAACTAAAAACGAAACACTTGTCCAAAAAGACATTGCAGCTTTTTCCACGTCCCTAAAATTGTGTTTCCCAAAGATGTAATGCTTATGTGTATTTGAGACAAAATAAAGATAGACCTTCATTAAAACGTATCTCAACTCTGATGTCATGTAATCACAATTGCAAACGCTGCTACAAAAGTTCCTTGTTATCG